>OZ012677.1:209154358-210387484 GCA_963942445.1 Argyra leucocephala | reverse complement strand
ATCACCCCACAAATAAACAGGCGTATCACAGTACTATAATAGTTGTTGTTATTATTTTCTTTTTATTAGAATGATTATTGCTTTTTATTTTTTGTGTTTTTTTTTTGTGGTTGTTGTCGTTGTTTTTCTTGTTGTTCACTCACTTCATTTTTTTTTTCTTTTGGTGCACATTTTTGTCTATTTATATATTTTTTTGTTTTTTAATTCATATTTATTCATCTCATTTTATTTATTTTTAATTTTTTTTTTTTTTGTTTTTTATTATTACGCTTTCTAGATAGAGAAATATCTTTGAGTTTTTTTTTTTAATTATTCTTTTTATATATTTTTTTTTTTAACTTAAATTGCCTTTATTTTTTAAGTATTGCCTCTAAGCAGGTAAAAAAAAAAAAGTATAAAAAAAAGGACATAAACATACGTACAGTCGTTTAATATGTGAGAATATAATGTGGTATGTACAGTATATGATAAAATTTATTAACAAAATATTATATATTAATAGTAAAATACAAAAATAAAATGAAAATATTTTAAGTAAATTTTTGATAGATTAAATAATTATTGTGATCTATATGTACTTTATTTATTCGAGTAAATATAAGAAAATCTCAGTTTCTCTTCGGAGCTGCTACACCCTGAAATAGGACCATGTAATCCTATACTCGTTGTGATTTCCGGAGTTCAGATTCGAATAGAGTATATACTGTAAAGGTTTTTTTCATAGCAACATTTCAGCATTTTTTTTTTAAATTTAATTGCATTTCTTGTTATGCCATCAGATATACAAGCATCTTCTGATAACATAACAGGATTCTTTTAACAAATAGTAGTTATATCACATATAGTCGTCTGGTGATTATATTTTTCTAAGCATTCATTTATCTGGTATGATTTAGATGTGATTAGTTCATCAAAGATGTTCAATGTTTATCTTGTTTTGTTCGGTATATTTCGGTGCATGTAATGTATAGATCGTTGTTATATCATATTTTTTATTGGCCACAGAAGGGTGATTTAGAGTAGATTAAAGTTTATTTGATTTTGGCTGGCTGCTTTCTAATCCGATGTTGTAACTGTTTCATTCCTCATTACGTACTAATCTTAATTCCAAATTTTGTTATAATTATAATTGTCGAGAGTAGTCGAATATTTTCCTTTTAATTTTACTAATATGCTTATTATACAGATACGCGTATTTCGTCTACTACTTGCAGATTTCTTCAGTGTTTTGTACTCCACTCATCACTAGACAGTTATTTGATGTTTCAAAATTTGTTTTAAGAATATATATAGAACTTCTCTTGAGCCAAATTATAAGGTGTATTGATTTGTAAGTATAGAATTTTCATTTTGAAGGCTTCCATTGTTTTGATTTGGGTTTTCGTTAACATTGTTATTTGAATACATTTTTTTCAACTGTAATCAATTAACATAAACGCAAAAAATATATAGCATTGTCAAAATAGAATAGCCCTCTAATTCCAACTACTGTTTTCTATGTCCAAATTCACTCAATCTCTATGTTATAGGAAAATAGTCGACAAAAAATTGTGTTCATTAATTTTTAAAATTTACTGTACATGCGTATACTATTTTAATTATACACAAGTATGTACATATACACTGACATACGTGTATTTGTGTGAAGGAGTTAAATTTATAAAAACGAAATTGCTAATTAGGATAACTAAATTTCCTGTGCAGAAACACTCTAAAGAAAATTCAATTTTTTTGTTTGTTTTTTTTTTTTTTTAATTTATTTTCTATTTTTTACCTCTGTTTTTCGTTATAAAGCGAACGTATATTTCGTATTATAAAAGAATAGATAGAGTGTTTCGTAGAAAAAAAAAGGAACTCATTTTTTAGTAATTCATCTTTTATTTATTTAAAAATTAAGCGATTTTCAAAAGTTACGTTTCTTTTCCTTTTTTTTTTTGTTTTTGTTCTTTTTTTTTGTTTTGTTTTTTTGCGCATATAATATTAATATTTCAACCTAATACAAAAAAAGAATAATAAAATTTATTAGGGAATTGTTTTTATATTCGTATATATATATATATATATATATATAAATATATATTTGTTTTGTTTTATTATTTCCAAGTTGAATTTTAGTTAATTCACATAATGTCTAAATTAATAGCGTATAAAATAATAATAATAATAATAAAAAAAAAAAAATGATTTTAACTTTTGTTAATTTGTATACAATTTTAAAGTTTGAGATTTGAATTTAGAGATTCATTGTTTTATACATTTTGTTGTTTTGCATTTACAAATTAACAGGAAAACTATATTTCTGATTTTTTTTTTGTATTTGTAATTCAATTTTTTTCGTTTTATTTTTGTAATTCATTTACAAATAGGTTTGGTGTTCTGACAAATTTACTTGCAATCAATATTAGCTAGGTACAGTGAAAACCCTCTAAGACGGAATCTCACAGGACCAATATAAATTTCCGTTTTACAGGATTTTCCGTTTTACAGAATTTTGTATTGTAGAAAATTTATAGGGAAGTTAAAATAAGAGGAAAAAATTTTTTAAAGTTATTTTTAATAGATAAACAAAAAATTATCGATTTCATTTCATTTTTATAAAAAATTCATCACATACATATAACAAAACTAATAACATAACAAAATTATAAAACATTGTTCTATTCCAAGCGTGTAAAAAGCAACAAAAACTATATGACCATAAAAAAAAATTAAAAAAAATCAATTGCAAGTAACTCAGTCTTTCTTCATAAAATCCGTAATACATTTCTGTTTCATCTTTCTTTCAGCTGCTTTTGTTGTAATAAATGTGATTTTCGATTTCGCAACCAAAGTATATAAATCATCATTACCGCATTGTCTACTATAAATATCTAAACATTTTATTGCCTTTAGAGCCTCTGCAAGGCTAATTTCGGGCTCAATTTCTTCTTCGTCATCCTCTTCGTAACTATCTAAAATTTCTCGAGATCGGCAAAACAGTTGCTTCAATAATATCACTTAAATTTGTTGAATTAAATTCTGTAAAAACATTGTCATCTACACTAGCGTGATTTCTTGCTGAACAAATGGCTTCACCAAATGCTGAATCTATTAAGTTCTGTATTTCTAATATTGATTGCTCATTTTGATTATTCATTTCTAGCTCAGTAATTGTAGTATCAAATTTAAATCCACACTTTAGAAAACTTTTTACAATTGTTGAGGGTAATATTTGATCACAAGCAGTTTTAAGAAATTGAATTGCATCTAGGATTGAAATTTCTTTTGTCAATGTCGAGATCGTGTTACAGTTTTCCATTTCAATTAATAAATTTTTCATCATAAATTTTCGATAATTGCATTTAAAGGCTGCAATTATTCCTGCATCTAACAGTTGTAATTTGGAAGTTGTGTTTGGAGGCAAGTAAAGTAAATGTATATGCGATAAATTTAAATTCGGGTGAGAAGAAGCGTTATCAAGGAAAAGAAGAATTTTTCTGTCTTCAGATTTCATTTGTTTATTTAAATTTTTCAAATACTGCTCAAAAATACAACCAGTCATCCAGGCCTTTTTATTATAATAATAATCAACACCTAATTGATTTGTTTTGATATTTTTAAAACATCGTGGACGTCCATATTTGCCTATGATAAGGGGTTTAATCATTTTTCCATCACCAAATACCGTAAGTAGGAGAAACTAAGCATAAAACATATATGTCAAACTTCATGTTATAATATTAAAAGTCAAAAGTACAGTGTTTCCACCAAAAAAAACTATATAAATATCCTTACTGCTGAAAAATATTCAAATTTATCATTTTTTAACCAAAAAAATTTTTACAAAAAAAAAAATTCCGTTTTAAAGGAGTTTTTTTGTCTGGAATTATGTGTGAGGATCCCAAAAATTACGATTCCGTTCCGTGTCAAGGATTTCCGTCTTAAATACACTAATTTCAGCACAAGCTAGTTTCGCGGGTAAATTTCTTCCGTCTTAGAGGATTTTCCGTCTTAAGGATTTCCATCTTAGAGGATTTTCACTGTATAGGGCTAAGTATAATTAATTTATTATCCAAGGTTATGACCAAATTTGTTTTGTGTTCCTTCATTGTTGGATTGAAGAATTTATGAAGAAATAATAGAGAGAAAGCTTAACTTCACAGCCATAAGAAGTTACAACATTAAAGTTCTTCAATTTGGAACTTTTTTTCATAATAAACATTGTCAGTGTATTGAAATTAAATTAATACGAGTTGTACAAAAACAAATTTATATTCTCTTGCATAATTTTAATTTGATTTTATGAAAAAAATTACTGATAAACTACTTATATATAATTAATTTTTTCCTATTATCCAATTTCTATTTTTTTTTTCCAATATCCATAACTCTATAAGTTATATAAAAATTTAAATTTTTTAAAACTTGGAATATTTTTGAATCATATCAAATTGTATAAATCAATTTAAGGAAAATTCCACCTCCTTAATATTTTTATAATGTTTTTAATTTACATACATACATTACATACATATATCGCATAATACAAATACATATTAAGTAATTTTTCACTTCCTTTTCGACACTTTTTTGAATATCTCATAAAACACCTGTAAAACACCCTAAACGTTATAAGTAAGTAATTTTATATATACTTGTAAA
Organism: Argyra leucocephala; assembly: GCA_963942445.1. Taxonomy (NCBI): domain Eukaryota; kingdom Metazoa; phylum Arthropoda; class Insecta; order Diptera; family Dolichopodidae; genus Argyra; species Argyra leucocephala. The sequence goes on along the minus strand of OZ012677.1, from coordinate 210,382,843 downwards.
GAGTAAGAAAATAAAAATAAAAAACTCCCACGAAATTATTCAAAAATCAGTTAAGCGATAATTTGTAACAAGACGGAAGGAAATAGGAAAATATTAAGGAAATATAAAATAGTTGTTAGATAGTTTTTGAATTTAAGAAACACGCAATGTTTCTATAACGTCACATAATATTTATTACATATATAGATACTAAGTAAAGGTACTAAGTAAAGTAATTGAGTAATTTGAAATATATCACAAAAAAATAAATTTTATAAGAAGAAACCAGGGTGAATTCAGGAATAATTGCGCGTTCTGAGATTTTTTGTTTTACATACGATGCATTGTTATATATATATATATTGCATAATACCAGATAGTTTTACTAAAATTTTAAAATATTTTTTCTTAGATTTCCTTATTTAAAAGTTAAGATAAATGCCTCTTAAAATCATACCAAATTTTATATGGTGGTCAGAGCGGATTTCACTAATATAACATTTTTTTTCTTTAATTTTCATTTATTTCAAGGAAAACGAGTGTAAATCGTAGAAAAATTTACAGCCACCGTCAACGTTTAGCAGTTATATACCAATTAAAAAAAATTTGCTTTTAATTTCTAAATTTCATTCAGATGACAGGTAATGAGTACTTAGAAAGAAATGTCAAAAATTTAATTAGAAAGAAAAAATATTAAAAAGAAATAGCATTTGTGTAGTTAGGACGAGAAAAGTTTATTACTTTATTGTATATTTAAAAAAAAAAGAAGGCTAAAGCCGATCCTGGATAAAAAATTATATGGAACATTGAATTTTAGCTTTTTTTTTTTCTATTTTTACGAAATTTTCTTAAATTGTTTTTTTTTTTTTTTTGTAATTTTAAAAGGATCAATTTGTTGTCAATTTAAAAAAAAAAAAAACAAAAAAAAGAAAATTTTATTTCAAACATTTTTTTTCCAAATTCGAAAATTTTTTTCCTGTCATTGTTTTACAAAATCAAAAATAGATTTGAATGGAATTTAGTTGTAGATTTAAGTTCGAAAAATCATATAAAGTGCATAATTTAAGTATTATATGTGAACATTGAATATGGGTTCTTACATGTTGTATTCAACAAATTTGGAATTAAGAATTCGATCAAGCACAAAACTTCTCAATATTGGGAACTAAGAAATATTTGTACAAGATTCTAGAGAATTTTAATTATTTATTTACACAGTATTAGCACACTTTAAAAGCCATTTTACCATTTCGGAATGAGGGTTTAATATTTTCTTTGTCATTTATTTTATCTCAATAACAAAGGGTACCGTGGACTAGGTTAAAAACCCTATAAAACATTTTCTTTTCATAGGGAATCAAATCTGGAAACTTTTATTTATTAATTCGATTTTATTTTTAGTGATACTTCAATAAAAATAATTTTCAATTGTTGTCCAGTTTCCGTTCACTAATAATTATTTTTATATTTGGTTGCAAATATCGATATTTCGAAAACGGAATATCGGAATAGACATTGGTAGTTTCAATTGTATCGATTGTTATGCATTTTTCATAATTTTAAAATGTACAATTTTTTTTAATTGATTTTATTTAACTAAAATTGCCACTAGTCCCACATATTTTTATTTCATTTTTCCATTTGCACATTAATTTTATGTTATATAAATAAATGTAAATTAACAAAAATTTAAATAAAAAAAAAGAACACTTACCGAAAATTTGAAAACCATTTAACTAATTGAGCTGTATTATTTTTATTAAATTTAATATCAGGAAAATACATTTTTAGAACAGCTGAGCTAGGATATCGTACCCAAAAGAACATTAATTTTGCTTTCCTCAGATGCATCGGTGTTAATGTTGATGAATGCAAAGGAGTTAACGATTCATTGCTATATATACATATATACATATTAATTAAAAAATAGAAAAATAGAAAAATAATAATAATTAAAATTGTAATATAAAAATTTGAAATTTTTGTCAATATGTGAAAGCCATTTCAGTTGAAGAATTTATTTTTAGTTCCTTGAAAAATTTCTATTTCTTTAAATTTTAAATTGAAATCGAAAAAAATTTATATTATTGAAGTTCGACATTAATTGTGTAATTTTTATAAGGGTAAGAAAATAGTTAAAAATATTTTTTACTACATGTTGTTGGTAGTTGTTGTAAAAGTGTAACCACCTTTTGTGAAACACTTTTTTGGTTTCAATCACAATTTAATTTTATTATAAATACTTTCATAAGAAATCAAAGCATGAGGAAGAAACTATACAAGTTTTTTTTATATTTATTTTGACTTATAAAAAATAAAAGAAAAACAAATTTAGTTCATTTCATTGTAAGAGCTTAAACCTTTTAAAAAAAAAATGAAAGGTAGATTGGTCTGAACGTAAAAAACAATTACAAAAAAAAAAAAAAAAAAATCAGGTAATTTTAAGAAACTGACGGGATTTTATTGTAATTTTCTTTTGTTTTTCTTTTCATTTTTGTATTTTTATATATTTTTTTTTGATTGAGTTGAGATTCTAGCATTAAATCTTGCTTATGTTGGTAGCGTGATAGATTTGTTATTTGTTATAAGGAAAAATACAAGCATGGTAACTTAATCGTTTGGTCTATAAATTTTTGTTTTTCTATTTTAAATCTAAGAAAATTGAAAAATAATCGAAATAATCACCAGCTAAGTATTTAAAAACGTAAAATATACTAAGAATTGCACATATTGAAAAAAAAAAAAAAAAAAAAAAAAATCTTTGTATGTAGGTAAATAATATTAAATAAAAGAAATTAGACATACTTAAAATATTTTCGTTTTGAAAATGATATTGTTGGTTGAATTCCATCAAATGATATGTCTCCAGAATTACAATCAGAATTACGATCATTTGTTTCCATTGATGCACGCAAATGACCATAATCAGGTGAATTACCATGATGAGCTGCAGCCAATAAAGCTGGATGTAACATTGTTTGTGGATGAGGTAATGGTGGTGAATCTCTAGTTTCCATCATATTGTTTAAACCAGGCGGACTTGATGACATTTTCATTTCCATTTTCATATGATGTAATTGTGATGGTTGTGGTGGCCCAGGTGGACCACCATGTGGTCCATGTGGTCCATGTGGATTAAAAAATGGACTATATGGTGAAAATACTTGTGATTCATGTAATGATGGATTTGGTATTGCAACTGATGTTGGCAATGATACTGGTATCATTGGTTGTTGTGGTACTGGTGGCGGTGGATAATTTGATCTTGGTGATGGACTTTCGGATGGTGTTGTTGGTGTTGGTCCATTTGATATAGGTGGTGTTGTAAAATTTTTTGAATTCAAATTATTATTATTATTAATATTTGGTATCTGTTGTTGCTGTTGTTGTTGTTGTTGTTGCTGTTGTTGCTGCTGCTGCTGCTGTTGTTGTGTTTGTTCTAATGGTTGATTTTGATTAGGTTGCTGTGGTCCAATTCCATCTTGAGCTAATATTCTACTAACTGTACGTGGTGTTATTCTTGTATCTGTTACCTTATGCCGTTTTTTCTTTGGTGTTACAACTAAACTAAGCGCTTCATTTTGTTCCTGAGTTGGTTCCCTAGATTCTGGTAAACAGAATGGGTTTACTTGATTTGTTGAATGACCGCCAAGTGCACTCATTGAATTGTATAATGCTGCTGCTGCAACTGGATTTAATGTTTGAGGTGGTTTTGGTGGTTGGAACATTGCTGATGGAGCTGAAGGTCGAACATGAGGTGGTAAATTATTAACAAGTGATTCAGGATTTGGATGGGGTCCGTTAATGCCGGCATGCATGGGTAAAACCATACCAGACGAAAAATTGCTGTTGCCGCTCATTCGTTGGACTCCACCATTATTATTAGCATTATTAGTATTACTATTATTACTGACATTTAAATTTAAATTATTATTACTATTAGGATTAATATTTAATATTGTGCTACCAGGATGATTTATGTTATTACTACTATTGTTAAGATGTTGATTGTTAGTAATTGAGTTAATTGGAGCATTACCTGATTGATTGGCGGACGGCATTGTTGTTGCACTAACAGTTGAGCTATTACTTTTGTTTGAAGATGTTGATCTATCTGCCACTTTTGTTCTAGGTGATTTTCTATCTAAGAGTTGAGAGGCCATAAGGAGATCTTTATTTAGTTGTTCAGCTGCTGCTGCTGCAGCTTCTGATTGTTTTCCTATGAATCTCCGTTGATGCACAAATCTAGTTAATATTGAATCAACTAAAGTGGATAGTGAAGCTGTAATTTCTGATTTTAATATATCCGCCAGTCCTTCTAAATCTAAACCGGACATTGGACCTATCGTACTAGTTCCTGAACGTATCAGACTAATTTTTTCTGAAATATCTGTTTGCATTGATGATAATTTTGGAGCTTGATTATGTGATATTTGTACATTTTGGCCACCTTGAGAAAGTTGAGGATTAGCTATCCTACTAGTTTGTTCTGCAAGCTGCTCCCTTTGCCGTTGTTGTTCTTGCTGTTGCTGCTGTTGTTGTTGCAATTGCTGCTGTTGTTGTTGTAATTGATGTTGCTGTTGCTGCTGTTGCTGTTGTTGTTGTTGTTGTTGTTGCTGCTGTTGTTGCTGTTGTTGTTGTAATTGTTGTTGTTGAAGTTGTTGTTGTTGTTGTTGCTGTTGTTGTTGTTGCAACTGTTGTTGCTGCTGCTGAAGTTGCTGCTGTTGTTGATGCTGTCTTTCTTGTTGTTCAACAGCTTCTTTAGCCATTCTCGCCTCTTGTTCAAGAAAGAACTTTTGTCCTAAATACATGGCAGCTGCATTACTAATTGCATGATGATTCATGTGGGTATTTGATATTGGTAAATCACTGGGTAAACTATTATGTTGCATATGTTGAAGTAAAGGATGCGCTCCATTAAATGATTGCGCCAAATGTGATGGGTTAGTTAATGGATATTTTGTTGTCATCATTTTAGTCATCATTTGTGATAACATATGAGGAGTGTTTGCTGATGCCGTATTATTTGTTTTAGGCGTCAAATCTTTTAAAGAAATACTGGGCGTATGTGTTTTTTCTATTGCTGATACTTGAGATGATGGTGAATCATCTCTTGGATTATCTTCTTGATCAAAACTATCACTAGCTGATTGATCATCTAATTCTTGACATTCAGACTCCTGTTCCATTCGAGAGCATAATTGCACATACTTTTGTTGCATTTCCGCTAACTGTTCTTGCATTGATCTAAGTTGAGATTTAAGAGCATTTTTCTCGACCCTCTTTTGTTGTATTTGAGGTGATTCAATTTCCTCTTCTTCATCATCTTCCAGCATTAAATTATGAATATTTAAACCTAAATTTAATCCAGCAGCTACGGCAGCATATCTTTCCATAGCACTATTGTCATGTTGTTGCGGCTGATATAATTTCCTTTTTTTACATCCATTTACTTGAATTTGTGAACTCAGTGACGGACTCGATCTCATACTTGATACAATATTTTCAACTCTTGCTCGTTTCATATCTAATGGTATTGGTTGAATTTTTTCTTGACTGCCTAGTAGCGCAGAACTTAATTGATTTGTTGGTAATGTTAAATCTTTATCTAAATCATCATCAAGTTCTTCTTTACTATCCATAATACAATCGTTATCATCAGAACCAGGTGATCCTAACGATTCTAAACCTGAACGAGTGCTCATTGCCATTATTTCTTCTTCATCTAGTAAATCCTCAGCCTCTTTTTTCGTAACACATTCTACCGCTAAAGGTGATACACTTTGTCGGTTTGAATTTTGTGTAGCAAGTTTTAAATGTTCCAAATTAACAACTGTTTCTAAATTTTCTTCACTATTATTTGATATATTACTGTCCTTTTTATTACTATTATTATTATTATTACTATTATTGTTATTATTGTTATTATTATTATTATTATTAATATTATTATTTTTAGAATTGGTTAAAGAATCGTCTTGTTTTTTATTATTTTTGTTACCGTTATTTATCACTAAAATTCCGCTATTAATTCCATTATTCGGTTCACTTTTTATAACAATATTTTCTGTTTTACAAACACTGTTCACATTAGAGTTATTTTTTAAATTATTACTATTACTATTATTACTATTATTACTATTAGTATTATTGTTATTATTAGTGTTGTTATTATTATTGTTATTATTACTACTATTATTGTTATTATTATTATTATTTAAATTTGTTGCACTTGTTATATTATTATTTTTATTTAAACAATTATTATTTTCCGGAGATGATCTTTCACGATCTATTACACTAATAGCATTATTTAAACCATTTTGATTAATTGCTGATCTTAATTCTTGATCTAAAGCCATTAAATCTTTTTTACCTTGTAATATATTTCTTAACATATGATGTGCTAATTCAGCATTTTGTTGTTGTTGCTGTTGCTGATTCGGTGATGTTAATCCATCACCGTCAAGATCAATTCCCGTGCTACTTGTTCTTCTTGCTATTGGCGAAGAATTTGTTGAAGCTGTTTCAAGTAAATTCCCACCACAGCTAACTCCATTATTATTACTATTACTGTTAGTATTACTGTTAATAATATTATTATTATTACTATTACTGTTATTATTATTATTATTATTATTGTTATTATTACTATTATTGTTATTATTTATATTATTATCATTATTATTGTTACTATTATTGTTATTATTATGATTATTTAAGATTTTATTATTTGAATTTGAATTCAAATTATTTCCATCAATATTATTTCCACTTAAATCCGTACTCGTTGCTGATTCAATTACCGCGAGCATGCTATTTTCTGAAGGCCCGGTAGCGTCTTGCGCTTGTTTTACTTGTCGACCGAATAATTCATTTAACATTTTTGCTGAACCGAAACCGTTTGGTCCAAATAAACCACCAAATTGTGATTGGGATTGTGTTAACAATGTCCCATATAAACTACCTCCACTACTCATGAATGATGGTCGTGAACTAAAATTTGGTATCGAAGAATATGTATTTCTTGGTTCACCCGCGTCAACACGTTGTCTGTTTCGTTTTATAGACGATAATGTTTTCTTTAAAAATAACTTTTCACTATACAACCCAAAACACTCTAGGCTGTCCTCTTCTGATGACATCATAAGATGCCAGAGCGGAAAAAAAATATTATTCGCCTTCTGTTAAAGCCCACTTTTGCGTGAGTAGTGGGGAGATTAAAAAATCTCCCTCTTTTTCTTTAACCAATTCGTCGTGTTTTATTTTTATATTACTTATGTATTGTAAAGATATTTTAAAGTTATTTAATTTTTTATATAATAATATTTCTCCTGCAGAATTCGCTGCTATTTTAAATGGGTGAGTGTAAGTAATAATTCTTTCATACATCAGAATTTTTCTTTTAATATTCAACTCTCTTTTATTTATTTTTTTTTTTATTATTCTTATTATTTTTGTTGTTTTTGTTTTTTTCTTGTAATTTTCATTTCTCATTTAATATTATATACTTTTATACGTTGATAAAATATATGAACAATATGTATCTATATATGTATATATATATATTTATGTTAAATAGTGATAAAAAATGCATGTAGAAGGTATGTTTCTTTCTGTAATATTCATATATATACATATATATAGATTTGTATTTGTATTTTAATTTTTATTTTTATTTCTAATAAATTTCAGATAATAATTATATAGAGAGAGAGATACACGTATATGAATATGTATGGGTTTTATATTAAAGTTAAGTTTTGTTCTCGATTTTATATTTTTGATTTTTTTTTTTGTTATTTTATTTTTATATTTTTCTTTGTTACGTTTCTCACATAATCTCTAATTTTGTTATTTTTTTTTTAGAAATTATTTTCTCTTTTTGATTTCTTTTGGATGGGCTATGCGCACACACATACGCACAGCGGCATGCAAAAGAACTTAATGCGAGAAAATAAAAATCCGGTCTGTTCTTTTTTCCCCTTCTTTCGCCTTTTAATTTTTAAGGCGAAATTTGAGTTAGTTTGATACTTTCCTTCTTCTTTTTTCGTCGTTTGTTGTTTGTTGGTGAATTGGTGCTTTCGTTTTGCTTTTTTTTTGTTTTTTATTTTTTATTTTTTTATTTTTTTTTAGTATCTTTTTATATTCGTTTATATTTTAATTGTGTAGCTGGTATTTTAATATGCAGTTGCAAAAATGCTTGGAATAAATTCTCCGTAATATTTTCTTTCTTAAAATTTCATTTATTATTAGATTTTTTATTTTTTTTGTTGCTTTTCATACTGTCCTTTAATTTTATCTTAGAGAATCCTTTCGTAAATATTTTTTGTTTTATATTTGAGATTTTATGAAAATGTTCCTAATGTTGTTGTTTTTTGTAACTGTAAAATAAAGAGAAAAAATATTAATAATAGAAAATTAAAATTTAAAATATTTACAAATAAATTAAATTTTTTGTATGAATAATGAAAGTAAATCGGTACCTATAATTAAGGCGAAAATAAATAAATAAAAAAAAGTATGTTTACTTTTAAATAGCACATGCAATTCATACCAACACATTCATATCATTTATTTATTATATGAATGAATGTGTATTTAAAATGCATTCTTAAAGGTATAATTTTTTTTTTTTGATGTACCTACTGACATATACAGTATTGTTTTTATTTGAAGGGATCAGGGATAAAATTTATTTTGAATCTAAAGGAACGTAAGGTATGTAACTTCGTTATTACTTTTTTCGGAATTTTTGAAAATAAGCAAAGATAGGTTTTCACCTTTATGAATGGATATTTTGTAATTACAATAATACCTATTTGTGTATTCATTAGTACAGTTGTAGAAAATAGTTTGGGAATATTATTATATTTGACTTAAAATAAATTTTAATAATTTTGGCATTCATGATTTCTTATTTTTAGAATTGCAACTCTGAAGTTTGTCTGTTGGTAAAACATTGAAATTTAATAGTGTGACATGACGATGGGACAAGTATGGGTTTAAATCACCTGGAATATAAAGCTCGTCTCATTCGTTATGGGCGATAGGTGGGGAAAACGACACTAAGTAGAATAACAGCAGAAGAGTAATAAACTACCTATTTTGTGAAAAGTATTGATTACAAAAAAATTAAATCTCGATTTTTTTGATTACAGTAAAAATCGAAAAAAAAAATTTCAATTCTTAACAAATGACCGTTATAATTTTACCATACCATTATTATATGTAGTTTAAAGGTATATAAAATTATCTCAGCTAATATTAGATTTAATTCACTTAAATATAGATGTAGATTTGGTTTCATTTGATACATAATTTAATCCGACATACCTATTTAATGAATTTAAATTAAAAATTTAACAACTTTTGCTTTTACATAGATATGGAATTATCAAAATATGATGATTATAATGAGAACATTTATTAAAATTTCCAATTTCCATAATAACACACAATATGTATTTAAATTTTTAGCCAGCACTGCTGTATGTATCGTAAAAATTGTAAAGACTTGAAAATAACCCGTGGATATGATGATCACTCAAGCCATTTTACTTGTACGTATTTGTTTTTTTTTTTTTTTACAGAAAACATATTGCACCCTATGAATATATCCTATACCATAAGATCATTTTTAAAAATTCATTTATTACGAATAATATAGGGACACACTAATGATACTAAATTCACCTTTGAGGTAAATTTCATATTGCTTATATGTACATAACATATATACTTAACAAAGTTCTCGTATTATTTTATGTGCACGTATATGTTTGTATGAATGTTTGTCAATGGATAAGTTTTTATTCTTTGTAAAATTCACAATTTTGTACACCTGGTTATTTATTTTTTTTTTTTGGTTCCTATGAGCATTTATTTTTGTGTTTTTGTTTTTTTTCTTTAAATTAAGGAAAAGATGAATTAAAAAAGTAATATAGTAGCTAGATAATTTAACAACTTTTTTAAATTTACTTGCATTTTTTGTTATTTTTGTAAAGATTGGTATGATTGGATATGTATAATAAAGTCAGTTGCTAATGTGTTCAAAAATTAAATTTTAAAATTATTTCTTAGGTATTTAGACTATTTACATATATATATATATTTATATGTATGATTATTATGATTTCCAGTTGTGAGAATTACGAGAATAATAATTGTTGCTATATGAGTAAAGCAAACAAATTAATTTTCATGATTGTAATTTGTAGTTTAAAGACCAAAGAGTTAATTTTCAATATTTTACTTTATAAATGACATATTTTGATATTTTTGTTTCTTTGTTTTAGAAATTGAAAAAAAAGTTATAGATAAGGTTATAAAATATTAGCAGGTTTCAACCAAAATTTTGTAATCATTCTAATGTATGTATATGTACCTATATTTTTTATGATCTATTACTGTGTTCAATGTTATGTTATGAATTCCATGTTCAAATAATTTCGAAATTGGAATTCATAACATAATTAAGCACAATTAATTCAATAAGTCGATAGGGACATATAGTTGAGTAGTTAATCTTGGTTTTTGTTTATAGCTATTCTGTAATTTCAATATCTCTCTATAATCTAATCGGTATTATATAGGTTTCTCCGCCCTATGCCCCACAGATGGGGTTGCAGGACAATGATGATTATAGGTTTGCTAGAAAATGTTGACTAACGATGTTGAAAAAACAAGTTCAAATACCTTGGAAAATAAAATTTATACTTTTGTACCTACTATAAATGATAGGTGGTGCGAACGATATAAAATAGAATTGTAACACAAGACTAATTAATGATACTGTGAAAAATTTAACGATTGAAGGAAAAGTCTATGCTTCCGAGAGGAGTAGATACGACGAAAAGAACAAAAAAAATCTATACCATTTGGCTTTAAAAAACTGAAAATTTAAGGTATTTATATAGAATTAACATTTTATAAACGCTTTTCAGTTGCCTGGTTGAAACAAGTGAAAAACCAATTTGGATAATTGAATAAAGAATGCTGAGATGGCGTTTAATTTAAGGAGAATATAAGAGTTTATGTAACACTCAGTGCTTCTTACAACAGAGAAATCAAAATAAAATACTTTTTGGATAAATGGTATGGACGAAATCAAAACGTCTAACATAATAAAGACAAAAAAAATTTTCAATTTGATTAAAAAGCTGTTTCATTAGGCAAAATTAATATAAAAGCAAATTTTTTGCGACGGTAAAACTCAATTTAAGCTATACCTAACCAATATATTCCAAAACATTCTAGGTAAAATATTGTTCGAACTCAGAGCTAAAAAAGATCGACCACAGAATCGATTCAGTGAAAGAAATAAATAAAATAAACTATATAATTTAATATTGAAGAATGTTATTATTACGATTATTATAAAAATCGTGTACCTACATCATGTACTTATCACTTTGTCATTGTAAATTTTATTCAATTTTGAAATATTTTCCCTCCAGTTAATATATTTGCCAAATATTATTCAATTTGTTTATGTTCGAAAACATCAGAGAAGGATATTTAGAAGACCATTAGAAGGAAGTCGTGAGATTGCGACTATCATTATCAAAATATATTCCGTAATTCGTTCTATCTTATTTACTTCTGATAGGAGTCCTCCTATACCTAACTATGATAGTATAGTAATTTCAGGATAGAATCTAAGTTCTCAATCAAAATTTTACTCAATTATAATAATCAAATTTCAGGTTATATCTATACGTATCGTAACACGTATCGTAACGTTTTAATTTGGAAAAACAATATAAGAATATAAAAAAACATTGTTTAGTAAAGGAATGCAAACAATATAGGTACCAATACAAAAACAAAAACTTTTAAAAATAACGTTTTTTTTTTTTTTATATAATATATACCAACTTTTGATTCAAAATTATATTTTTTAATTCGTTCTACAAGTATTTATATTTAATTTCCGATGATATTTACAAAAAAAAAAAAATGTATTTTAAAAAATTCGTTGTTGTTGTTATTTTCTTCATTAAAGGTAAAAATGAATATACTTTGAGATTTTTAAACACGATAAATAACGCTTCTTTTGATAAATTTTTTTTTCTGCATTTATATTTTATTTAGTCTAACTTTAAATATAGCACGCGTTATTTCCCATATGGTTTCCGTTGCGTTATGTACTAATTTTCAAGGTGCAGTGACTTTTTAGATTCTTATACAAAAATGTATTTACATTAATACACATATACACATATATGTTGGCATATTTATGTGCACAAACAATAATACCTTAATAAAGTAAAAAAGTCCTGCGCCATATGATGTTATCGTTTTCTGTAGTCGTAGTCTTTTTAGTGACTTCAGAGTATAGTTCCATTGAATAGTTTTTTTTTTCTGTTTGTGTTTTCATTTTTTTTTTTGTTTTGTTAAATTTTACCTTTATACAATAAGGAATTAAGAAAGGGGGAAAATATTTAATATTGTAAAGAACAAGTCTTAGGATCTCAGTATATTATATAATTAAAAAATAAAAACAAAAAAAAATAATAATATTTTTTTTTTGTGTGAAATATTATAATAGGGGTGATCGACTGACTGACTGACTGTTTTATTATACAGGGTTACTATTTTCAACGAAATTCTTTATATTTCTTATATGGGCTTGTAGCGACCTTAAATACAATCCTGTATTTATAAGAAAATTTTCTTAAGAAAAGTTAATGGGGTTCAGTTCAATATCTTTTATAAACCAATGTACACTCATATAAATTTAATCGTTTCGTTCTTAATCAGTAACTTTTCAGTTAATGAACGTTACTGGTATATTCTTTTGAATTTTTTTATTATTATTTTTTGATTATAAAAACGTCTTAAGAAAGTTATGGCCATATGCAATATAGAATAAAACAATAACAAAAAAAAAAAAATTGTTCGTTATTTTTTGAAAATATATGGAACAAAAAGTCATAATTGTTTATTTCGAATTTCGACTAAAGGTGCGTTTGTTCAAATGTTTCAAGGAAGCAAAAAAAGACATGTGCGTTTTTCAATTTTTATATTTTTTTGTTTGTAAGAAATTTTGTTCTTTAGGTTTAAGAAAAATTTCAGGTTTTTTCTTTTTTTTTTAAGTGGTGTTTATATGTACTTAAAAATTTGAGATTTTTCATAGTGAGAGCTAAGAGAAAATCGTAATATGTGAAAGATAGATGATGGGAAAATTATTTGAATTTTTTTTTTTTTTGTTTTTGTTTGTTGTTTGTAAGAGGTATGTATATATAATAAGTAATTGTATAGTTATCAAAAATTTTAGTTTTTCATATACAATATAAATGCTTGAAAGAATAAAGAATTTTTTTTTATAAAAATAAGAAAAAATATTGACGTAAAATACATATTTTAATTATCGAGAAATTCAAATATGTAGATCAGCTGATGATATATTTTACATGATAATGTTAATAACGTCTTAATATACTCGTAGTAGTAGACTGATTAACTACTTTTTTTTTTTTTTTTTTTTTTTATTTTTCATGTTACATATTACATACCTTAGTATATTATCATAAATTAAATTAAAAAATTTCCAAAACACAATAATGGTAAAATTAGATAAATGTAAGATCATTCTGATATTCCTGAGAATATGTGATGAATGAAATAACAAGAGTAGAAATAATTAAATTATATAATTAAACAATATTAGGTTGATAATTCAGAGCTAAAAGTAATACAATTACAGGAATACAAAAATAAAAATAAAAAATTCAGTATTAAAGTAATAAAGTAAAGAAAAACGTAACGTAAAAAATTGAAAAATTATAAAATAAAATACAAACTTATAGCTATTAAATATCAATATATACATTAGAAATAATTAAATTTAGTTAAACATAATTAAAAAAAGGAAAGAAAATAAAATAGGAAAAAAGAGAAAAAATTAAAATTCGAGATAAACGATTAGAACAAAATAATACAAGCATGAGAAACAAAACTTAAAAGATATAAAAGAGTTAGGTTAAGTTAGCAACAACTCAATTTGAGAGTGATAAAAGTAATAGAAGTTCTATCCGATCTTAAAGAGAAAGGCAACGTATTGAAAATTTTGGGAGCTAAAAAGTCATAAAAGTGGCGAAAATGTGATGTATATGCTCTAGGAACATTTATTAAAAATAGGTTATTGACTCGCAGATTCTAGTGAGAGTAGGGTTTCCAGTACCGAAGAGTTTCTTTAAAACCGGTATTTCGGTACTGATGTCAATACCGAAACCGGGAATACCGGTATTTTCGGTAGTCAAAAAAGTTTATTTTATTCAAGTCAGCGATAAGAAAAACATAATTTTTAAAAAAAAAAAAACATTCTTTATTTCATTTTTCGAAAAATTGACTGAAATCATAAATTAAATAAGAAAATTAAGAATAATAAGCTTTTAAAAAGCATAAATTATTTATACTGTCATCCGAAAGCATCGATTTTGGTTAATAACAGCCCTGCTGCTGAAAAGGCTTTTTCTGCTTAAACACTGGTAGGTCGTACGGTTTTTAAATAACATTTAATTATACTTCGATACTTGCCCTTGCAACCTTCCCCTTCGTAATATTTCACTTCTTCACTGCAAGCTATTGTTTTGATTTTATTTTTTGGCTGACATTGCTTTGTTTGCATTCCGATCTTACTTGATTTGCATTCCTTTAATTTTTGTTGAAGAACTTCTTTTTGTTGAACATTTGTTTTCTCTCTTCCTCGACTATAATTTTTGAATTAGTGATCACTAAAACGTCGTCCGCATTTGATTCTCTTAAGTCTGGTGAAAGCGTGCACAATCTTTCCAATAGAAAAATAATTTAAGACTGCAACATTGTTTTTGAAGTTAAATTAAATATGTCATAATCTTCTCGTTCATTGTAAATGTTTTTAGGATCCTGCAGGAAACTGAAAAGATCTGCATATTTGAAGCGGTGTTCTATAATTTTACGTGTTAAGGCGATTTTAAGATCATTATTGAACGAATTTAGTTGCTTAGTAAGTTCATCAAACGTAAACTCCAATGCAATGTCGGCTTTATACAAATCAGCATCTGGAAAGCATAAACTTTCTACAGCTAGTTTAATAGGAGTTAACGCTGTTATTATATGAAAAATTAAGTCAAACTATTCTTTTGAAACCGCGATGTCCATTTGTAAATCAATTAAAAAGAACTTTTCAATTTATAGAACCATAAACAAAAGACTACTTCACCTGGTTCTACGATCTAAAATTAACTTCAATTCTTTTCCATATTCTTCTTTGACATGTTTTTGTAAATACATGTTATTTTTTGTTGGAGATTGCCGAAATATTTTTACAACTCTTCTTACTTTGACAATTAAGGGTTCAATATGCTCGTTTAAAGTTAGGTCGACTTTTTCTTCACAAAAATCGTCTCTTGACAATGCTTTTGATTTGAAAGGTTGCTGCAATTCAAATTCAAAATATTTTGAATTTTGGTGCACAAAAAAAGTAGAAAATTAAACTTTTTTTAATATTTTTAAACTATTATAAAACTTATTAGTCAATACCGAAATACCGGTTTTCTTGGTTCGGTAGTGTCGGTATTTCGGTTTTAATATTTTTCGGTAATACCGGAATCCCGGTTTCGGTAATACCGGCAATGGAAACCCTAAGTGAGAGCTAAATCGATGGGCAAGATAACCTGATCTAATGAAATAAATTTTTAGTGTTTTGAAATACATATAGCTGTCTAATAGGTAGTATATCCAGCTTTCTAAATTGTGGAAAACTAGGTGTAAGTCTATTTTTCATCATGATTAATCGAATACAATATTTTTGAACAATGAGTAGGGGACGAATTTTGCTAATTCCATATTGTAATTTAGAGTTGAAAAGAGCAAAGTATACCATTTTCAACTGATTTCCACAAAATTTAATCAAAGCGTATATAGGAATCACAATGGATTCAATTCAAACTATATGCTGGAGTATTATGTGATTTCAAATAAAGTTATATAAAGAAGGACTATAGAAAAACTAGTGGTTGGCCTAATTATTTTCCAACAAATACTGATGTATAATAGCCAATTTTATGTATACCTTACCTACCTACAATTTTCTTATAAAAAAAGCAACGTTGTTCTGCAACTTGAATACACTTAGAACTAATATTATTAACCGGTCTATTCACAGTAGAAATTTTTGATATTTAAAATTCTATTTTTAATTCTATTTCGAAAAAGATTCCTGTAAAAATAAAATTTACCAAATTTAGTTAAAAAAGAAAAGCATATTTGAACTTGATGAAAACTCTTCAATGTGTATTTATATACGAGTATAATCTTGCCTGTATAACTTTTGTAAAATTGGAAGTAATTAGAGGTATCAGGTGGGTCAATAATGTACAAGACTTAAAAGAAATAATTTTTGTTATCATTAAAGTTCACTGAACGACCCTAAATTGGTAAAAGTACGACTCAAGGAGGGAAAAGACTTAACTAAAAAATTGTGATATTTTTTTCTGAGTATGTACCTATATGTTCCTATACTCGTCCTGAAGTAATATTTGAAATTCTAAAGAAATATTAAACAAGTTATATATGACTTTGAAATAAACTGTTCATTAATATTTAATTCAATTAAATAACTTTGTTTAATATAATATGTAATTTTTTTATTAATTTATTTCATGGTTTAGTAGTTTTCTTTTGTGAAAAAAATTTAATTTTTTTCAATAAAAAGGAATTCATTAAATAAAAATTTAATTAAGTTCAATCCTATTTAAAAACTTCTATGATAATAAACCGAGTTGAATCCAACCAAAAAATGACTTATTATTTTTTAAATAAAAATTAATCAATATTTTTACCTTTTGTTGATTAAAATTATGTCTCCATTACTTGAATAGTCGAATCCTTAACTATATAATATTATCAAATAATCATTAAATATAATTTTCGTTTAAAAAAAAAAATTCTTTCAAATTAAGGATATGTCAAGGATATTTAGAAAATATTTCAATAAAATATCATTAAGCATAATTAATAGATTTTATCGAAATTTTGTGGAGTTTTCGTTTAATTTCATTGACTTACTATATTAAACTTTGAATTTTTTAAAATTATTATAATGTTATTTGGTTTTTAAAGTTATAAATTTTGGATATTGAATTTTAAAAGATTAAAATAATTTTGGGATTTAAAATGTTTATATTTTTAATAACATTATAATTATTGTGAAATTTAATTTTACATTACAAAAATAGAAATGAATATAGACAAAAAAAGATTATCAAATTCCATTTGGTTTGCATTGCCATCAAATTAATACAAAATTTGAACATTGTTTTTTTTTTTTGGTATTTATAATTAAGTTATAAATACATGTATAAATACAATATTAGACTTTATTTTCAATTAAGATTCGGTCTTATAATTACTATATTTCTACTCCCCCTCCCCCCATATAGGTATATAGTCTATATTATCCTGGATCAATTTGGAGATATTTTTCAGTGAATTATACAAGAGTTCCAATTGTTTATCTTAAGGATTTCATTTAATTCGATTTTTGAAAAAAATTGTTAAATTAATTCGTTCTATACTTCCGGTCAAGTCTTATTTTTGTGTTTATTTTAAATTGCATTTATCCTTTAAAATGAAATTTTCGTAATGTAACATTTTCTAAAGTCCTAAACTTGAATTTTATATTGGTTGATTTGTAAAAATAAAAACAAAAAAAAAAAAAAATTGAGACTTGTAAACAAAATAAAGTTTATTTTCAATTTTTATTTGTTTTTGTTATTTTTTTTTCGTTTTTATTTTTTAAATTTTAAAAACTTAGAATAAATATCTCTCCTTATAGCGAACTATATTACTCTAATGTTAATGGCTTATAATAATTTCAAAAACTTTAATTTTTCATTTTTATATTTTTTTTTATTGCTTTTTCCATTTATGAAAATCCACAGATGAATATGTGGTGTGTGAATGGGTGTGTGTATTGCATAATGTAATGTGAAAACTTTAAACGGCAACAAAACTTGAATAACAATGTTTGTGTTGATCCAAAAGTAAAAAAAAAGAAAAAAAAAATATTTAAGTATAGTATACATAACTGTAGTTTAAGTTGTTTTAAGGAATATCTCTAAGTATATACATATATTATAGCTTAACTTTTATATCACGGTTATGTTAATTTTATTGTAGTAAAAACAATTTTTTTTTTTTAAAAGGAATAGTCCTTATAAATGTTTACATACCTAACATATGTATATATGGATTTGTAAATGTTTAAATGTATTTGTACGTTCATATATGGACCGTTAAAAATTTAAGTGATATCCTTTGTTGAATAATAATAATAATAATAATAGTAATAATAATAATAACAATAATAATATGGAGCATAGAAAAAAAATTTGAATTTTAAGAAAGAGTGTGTATTAGAGTTGATTAAGGATCTCTAATTAGATTCTACTTGAAAAAGTTATAAAAATTAAAAATTTGAAAAGTACTTTTTTAATTATATTAATGTATGTCTATATGCATGTGCCTGTGTGCAAATCTAAATATTTATTTGGAAAAAAAAATTTAAATAATTACATTGTATACGCTGAGAATTGAACTTATAAATCAACCTTATTTTATATGTTTTACGTTTCGAAATTTAATTTTATAGTTTTGTTTTTATTTAATGATAGAAGTACAAATAAAAATATATTAACTGAATTTGATAAATTGCATAATAAATATAGATATACATAAGCAAAAAACTAAGAACTAGATTTAATATTTGTTTTTTTTTTTTTTGTAAATACCTTTAAAAGTACATTTTTGTACATAGATTATTGTAGAGTTCATGTATCGAAGTTAGATATAGAGTTCTGTATCGAAGAATATTTCATCATCATTGTTCTGTAACCCGATCCGTGGGACATATGGCGGAAAAAGAATTTGAAGGATATTATTAAACATAATTTTTGAAATTATTTTCAATAGGACTTCTAATACTATTTTCAAATAAAAATCTTACAACTAGTAGGATTTTTAATCATAACTGATGGTATGCAACAATAGGATTTCTAATCTTCTTTTATATGTTTCACTTTATTTTTGATAATTTCCAATTCATACTCTCAAACAATTTTTTTGAAATCATCTAACTTAAAGAGTAAAAAAAAAATTAAGTATTTGTTAAATTTTAATAATATTTTATTTATGTAATTAATATTTTTTGTATTAATTTTATGATTTCATAATTTTTTACAAGCTTAAAAACATCATACGACATCAATTTAAAATCAAATTTCTTATTTTATTATTCAAAAATTGTAACACAGAAAAAATACGATTCTTGATAAGTTTCAAAAATTTTTTTTTCATATTATTCGCACCACACACTTACCTAATTTCTATTTCTAAATAATTATTTAAAAAAAAAAAAAAAAATTAAAAAGTTTTGTGTTAAATATTCATATATCTATACTTCCAAGTATATAATATATATAACATTTATACATATTTATGTTTGTAGATTAAATAAATATCTACGTATAAATAGTTATCTAAAATAATATTCATAGTATACATATACACAAATACACTATCTATATACTCGTACATATATTAAATTGTTCAATGAAAATGACAAAGGTTGAAAAATAGAAACTCTAATTATCCATTACATGACATAAAATCATATTTAGATAAATATATGTACTCTTAATATTAATATACGTGTACAAGTTAAATTTTAGTATAAATTGCACGATTTCTCTATATGAAATATACATGTAAAATATATATTGGTATATAATACGAAGATATAGATATATAATGTATTGATATACAATGGCGTGAAAAATTTCGGCACAAAACTTTTAAGTTTAAAAAAAAAAATTGTAATAGTCTAAAAAGTATAGTAATTCAATTTAAACTGAAATATCTATATATTCTATATACTAAGTATTTCTTTGTTAAATAAAAACGATTTGAGTTCAATTCATTTTAAAGAAAAAATATGTTTTTTTGGAATCGACTATTTTCAATGACTATTAAAAGATAAAAAATAAATATTTTTTCTATTGAAAAATGTAGGCTTCTTAAAACAGCTTCTGATCTGGAATAATTTTTATATTTTTAAATTTAAAATTGAAACAATAAGAATTAATGAAATTTATCATAAAAATTCTAATATGAATTTTAAAATTATTTATCTTCATTCTACTTACGCACGCAACCAATCTGCAAATGAAAATTCTCTTTAGGTTAGTAATCTGATTATGAAAACAGAAATATCAAGATCAAGTCACTCATAAGAAAATAGAACGAAATTAATTTATTGAAACTATATAATGAAATTTCAAATGGCAGTGACCACTGACGATGGAAGTATCTATTGTTTTCAGTGAAAGAAAATCTAGCTTTATATTCACGATACCTTCCAATTTAAAGGATATTTCAACTAAAAGTTTCTGTAAACCTTTCCTTTTCATATTATTTTTAATTAAAATATTTAATAATGCTCCGAAATTCCATGCCCGCGATTAATTTATCTATATTTAAATTGATATAATATAAGAACACAAAGTTTATATCAAGAAATATACATATTCATAATAATAAAAAAGATTAAATCTAGATATCATAGTAGAAAAATTATAGCACAACAAAAAAAAAAAAAAAATATAATGCATAAAAAAAACAAACAAAAAAATATCTAAGTACATATATAGAAAAAAAAAATTAAAAATTATTTGTGACGGAAAATGAAAATTTTCTTTTTAGGAAAATGTCTCTATAATTCATATACCTTGTAGTATAAAAGAAGCATATATATATGTATGTAGTCTATAAAATGTTAAACTAACATTAAAGGTAATTTTCAAACAAAGAACATAGTGAAAAGGACATCGCTTTAATAATTTTAATAAACATTGAAAATTCTAAGGTTATATTTTAGTTGTGCATTGATAAATATATTCGCCTTCTATAACACTGTGAAACTTTCCATCACAGTTACAAAAAAAAAAAAAACATGAATAGAGTTAGTAAATATTGATATTTTTATAAAACAAAAAAAACCTGAACAGTACTATTAAGCAATGTATTTTTAATGGGAGTCATACTAAAATCAAGTTTCGAATCTTTAAATTGGCTTTGATTAATTTGTTGAAAAAAGGAGTAAAGTCAACAGGTAAAGCAAAATCTGGAGTAAAATTTGCAAAAAAGGATGCAAGCATTTGTTAATGATTATCCAAGTTCAAGATTGCCACGGAAGTATTCAATTCAAAAATATTGTAAAATGCTGAATGAAAATGCTAATGAGTTTTAAAAATAAAAATTATTCACTATACTGTAAACATTTAATCACAGACTTACTAGAGTATAGTACAGAATATTGAGACTAATAAGCCAGATTTAACGATGTCCGGCATTTTACGATAAATTCTTAATTAAAATAAAATATTCGAAGGAAATATAAGTTCAATTGATTTAGAGCTATGGATAACATTGTTTAAGTGTAATAAGATAATTCAAGTTTTGTTTTTGCATAAAAAAAAATTGACCAATCATAAATGGGAAAACTTATTTGAAAATCGTCATTTAAACGTTCTCATGCTTTTGTTTTAATTCGCACTCGTATTCGTATAACTATAAGCAACCTAACATAACTATGCATTGGTTTAAAAAAAAAAACTGTACAGTGAAATTAGTTATATCGTAATTATGAATATTGTTGGCAGCGTAATTGTATTTGTATGGTGTTTGTTGATTAAAAGAAAACGCAAGAACCTTGTATGGTCATTTTAGTTTTTTAATTTCATTCCTTCTTAATTATACAATTTTACATATTATATACATTCTATTTTTTATTAAAAAAAAAAAAAAGAAAACAAAAAGAAAAAAATCAGAATAAATTTTTTTTTTTTTTTTATTAATTTTTGTTGTTTATATTGGCGTGTATGATATCTCGATCAATAAATAAAATATGATCAACAATCTAATATTTAGATAGATATAAAAAGATAAAGGTAAAAAATGAAATAACTTGAATCCTTTTTTACTAAAAAAAAAAAAAATAATATACACACATATGTACATGTCCATATAATATGCACCTTCGTTTTTTGAATTTCTATAATGTTATAATATATATATATAGGTAAATTTATACGTTTTATCTTAATAGGTTAAGTGAATTTATTTTTCTTTTAATATTTTGTTGTGTTTTGTTTTCTTTGTTTATTTTTAATAAAACTATATTAAAAAAAAAAAGGCAACCTACCATTACCTACCACCTATATATCAGAATATTATCATTAAATATATATTTACATATATATCAAGTTAAGTTACTTTTAAGTCCCATGTATTAAATTATATGCTATTAAAATCATTTCTTATTTCGATAGAAAATTGACAATTATTATTCTTAAACACAATAATGTCAATGTAAAATGTGCCATAGAGTATTTATTGTACAATTTAATGACATTCTAAAAAAAACAAAATGATAGAATTGGGGGAGTTTTAATAGCAAAATTGGAAAATTTATTATATCCACATAATATGCATAATTGTATAATTTGGTGGAAAATTTTGTATATGACATGTTCACAGTAAGAAATTTAATAAAAGAAATTCCAAAAACAAAAGAAATACAAATTAATAAAATTGTATCAAAAAATTGATAAGAATTATTATTAAATATTAATATTAATATAATTAAAAAAAAAAAAAAAAAAAAATAGATAAAAATACAGAATAAAATTATTTATATTTTTTTTTTGTGTTATTTTGATTAAGCCTGAAGTAAAAATATGATACGAGTAAATATTTTACTAAAAATGTAATATGTAATAATTTTTGGAGTATGCGAAGTGAAAAATTAAAAAAATTATGTCAACTCAGAAATTTGGGAATTTTGCATTATTTTTCGTAATTATTAATTAAATACAATGCATTAAAATATATATTTTGAATTTAAAAATTAATTAAAAATAATTCATTATATTCAAAAATAATGCATTAAATATAATATTATAATGTATACTACCAAAAATAATTCAAATGCATACCAAAAATAATATACCATTGAAAAATAATAATTCAAAAGTAATTTAAAAGTAATTCAAATAATTTGAATTCATTTTTATAATTAATTATATGTAATGCATTATTTATTAATATAAATAATTATTTGAATGCATTACTTTGAAGTAATAATTCCAAAAATTAATTTTAATGCATTATAGCTATGATAAGATAATGCATTATTTTAAGTCATTACAAAATAATGATAATGTAAACGTAATTCTTTATGGAAATATGTCTGTTGTTTTAGAATTATCACGATGAGAGCATACGAATAGTTATAATAGTTATAATTAAGAATTATTACACGAGTATTTCATTATTATCGTGCACCATATAAACACAATGATGCTCCATGTACCATAAAAACACCTATTTAATTTCAAATTAATCCACCATTTATTTATCTTTAAATCGTAACTTAATTCATGTCTTTCGAATTTAATTCAATTATATCTTTTTGATTTTGCAAAAAATTAGTTCTGTCTTATTTGAGTAGAAAATGTCGATTGTGGTGCAAACAATAATGATGCCAGTGAAATTTTAAATACAACTATTTCTCATCAAATTGAGCGTAGACCTGTTAGAAATTTTTACTCAATTTTGATCTCACCCTCCACACCCCTTTTAAAAAAATGGCATGTTGAAGAAACTATTTCTATTGGTATAAAAAAAATTAGATATTTATGGGGTTATGTTGTTGAGCTTTTAAATCATTTATAAAAATAGCATCAAAATCATTAGATTAAAATTTAATTTGTATTTTCAAAATTATGATATTAACAATTTCAAACTATATTGTATCACTTTTTCTTTGTTTTAATTTCAGTTATTTAATTACAATATTTCTTTCGTGATAATTATAAATTTACATTCTATTCTGTCTGGCTTGCCTTACTTTGAACTAATTTTATTAATTTTTTTTTTAATTTTAAAATAATTCTCACGGTTCTTCTTAATGATAAGACAAATTTCTTTTCAATAATTAGCAGCAGTCAATAAAAAAAAAACCAATCAGAAAGGAACCAGAAACAAAAAAAAAAAAAAGAAAAGAAAATAATAAAGGTATACGTAAATATTAAAATAACAAAAAATAACCAAAGTGCACATGTGTATAAACACAATTTTGGGCAGAAGACAATTAAGGTGTATAATGACCATTAACAATAAATAAAACAAAAAAAATATTATTTCCATTATCAATTTCACGCTGTTACATATATAATGATATTGAAGAAAATTAAAGGTCAGTTATTTTGTAACGCTTTTATTTAATAGAGTATATATATATATAGAATTATATAAAGAAAATGTTCTGTTATCCAGATGAATTTCGTCGAATGAAACCAACAATCATTTCATCATTTTAAAGTGAATCTAATTTTTACTTTTTAATGTTCCCCATATTGTCAACAGTTTAGTAATTTTCAAGTCAATTGCTACTATTATTTTTTGAGCAATTTAATATACAAATAAATAAATATAAAAATATACTATTTTAATACTATTATTAAAAGAAAAGAAAAATATTTTATTAAATCAAGAGGATCTGCTTTATAAACATGTTATGTATTTTGGAAGAGATTAAAGAAAATTAACCTTAAATTAAACTACGAAACTATAAGACTAGAAACAACAAAATGCTGAAAATGGTCACAACCGAAAAATTCAGAGAGAATATTTAAGTCAAAATTTCTAATAAAAAAGATAAATTGGACTAACGTTTAGGTTTTCTTTCAAGATGTAGAGCCTACTTTTCTCCAAGAGATCTATCTAATATCTATAAAGCTTATATCCGACTTAAGATGAAGTACAATTCTGACGTATGAGTTGGCGGACCTCATACTTTATTAGATTATCTAGACAAAATTTAAAATCGTGCCCTACGACTAATTGGTGACTCTACCGTCGAGGTACCCCTTACTCTTCTTAATGTACATAAAAACGTTGGAGCTCTCTTTTTTTCTTTAATAGATATCTTGTTGGAAATTATACTTATTCTATTGAAATAAAATCAATAATGCTAACAATTCCAAAAATTCTAGCGTAACACTATAGGTGTAATTCTATACCATGGAAATACCCAGGTGGTCCAAAACTGGTTTCGGAAATATAGTTATTGTTAAAACTGTTAAAATGTACAACATGCTTCCATCTCATCTGTTATACTCCGATAGAAAAGCTTCATAATACAATTTGCAACTTTACACAAAGAACCTAGTCTTACAATTCTCCTCTATTAACCTATTTCCCTCCTAATCCTTTTTCCCGTACCTGAACCAACAATAAATTTGTATAAAGGAATCCTTTCTTAGTGTTTGAGTAATGTCAAAAGTGAGTAAAAATTTCATAGGTTAGAAAATATTTATTATATGTAATGATATATGTAAGTAAAGTTCCAATAATATGTCTAACTAACTTCAAGTTTGTTAAAAAAATATGTATGTACCTATATTTCGATTAATTTCACCGATCTAATCAATAATTTTTATTTATTCTACAATCACAAATCAATTAAAACTTTTAAAAATATTTGACAAGTTTTACAACGATATTATTTTTAACAAATTTTTTAATTGCAATTAATTTCTTTCATCTTCAAATTTAATTTTCATTCTATTCTTGTGGCTCTAATTTATTAAGAAGTTCGAGTATTTTATATAAATTGAAAAAACTAAAAAAAAAAAAAATAAAAAAAATGAAATTAAAATAGAGCTCAGGCTAATGAAAATGACAATAAAACACTGTAATAAAAATAAGGAAAAAAAAAAACAACAAAAATATAAAAGACAACACAGGAACAAATAGATTGAATAACAACAGAGAATAAGAACAAAAGCAAATGTGTGTTGTTGTAAGACTGTAATGTTTTTATTGTTATTATTATTATTGTTGTTGTCTCATTTAAATGAAAGGTTCCTCTACTCATTATTACCCATTTCTTTATATTTGTATATATAGGTTTTGGTTCCAAAAAGGATATCATTTTTCGTTAATGAACCTTGGAAAAAAAAAAAAAAAAAACAAAACAAAAAAATAAAAATTAAATTATTTACCTTTTAATTCCTTGGGAGAAACAATGAAACAAAAATACCAATAATAATAAATACAAGAAGAAGACTATAAAACGCTTTCATAATAAAGAGAAGTAAAAAACTAAAAACAAAAAAAAAGAGTAAAAGAGTTTTCGTTACGGCGGTTTGGTTTGCACTTCCTTTCCTTCAAAATTAAGTTTGGTTTGTTGTTTGTTTTTTCTTCTTCGTAATTTAAAAATATTTCTTAAAAACGCACTCAAGATGCATTTTTTTATTTATTCAATTGGTTGGATGCTTGCTTATATGTACATTAAATACGCATATTTATTTACCATTTCCATCATATTAAATTCAAAGTGTAAATTTTTGCTTGTTTGACAATTAATTTAGAGGAAGAAGAATGATTTTTTCCCATACACAACACAACTTAAAAAAAAAAACAATAATAAAAATAATAAAATCAAAAAGAAAATGAAAATCAACAGAAATTTTTTTTTTTTGTCAAAGAAACATAATTTTTAGTAGTACAACTTACGAGTGTGAACAGATGCTAATGAAAATTATCATAACAAGCGTTTAATTGAATTGTCAGTTCACTTGAATAATTATAGATTAAGTTGAGATTAGATTAAAATATTAAAGAGTTTAAATATGATGGAAAGAATTATTGTGGTGAGTCAATCGGTTTGCAATCGCATTTATTTATAGTACTTAAAGATGAATCATAAAAATATATATGTAGCAACAAATACAATTAATTGTATTTTAAGGATGTTAAGAAAACAATAAAAAATTGAATTAATTAAAAAATTTCAATTGAATTGATTAAGAATTAATTTTTATCTAAATTAAGGTGATTGAATAGAGAAGAATTATGTAATAATGTCAAATTTTATTTTTGTTTTTATGATTTGAAATATTCTTTACTGGTTTGGTATATTTTAAGGGTTAATTACAAAATTTGTAAAAGTAATTTATGAATTTTAATAACAAAAAATACTTTTTGAATTATTTCTTACTTTTTTGTTCAATCAAATTTTGTTCGAAATTAAATTTCGGTTTAAGTGTGTACATATTAAAATAATAAAAGTATCTTTTAATTTTTCTAAAGAAAAATCTGACCAATTTATTAGTGAAAATTATTTATTTACATCGAATTAAACTACAAATATTAAAAAAATTTATATTAAAATTATATCCCAAATAATATATACCAACTTGTAACAACATTTGTAAACTAGATAAATAATTTCTATTTGCATATTCAAATATTTAACAACAAATTTTCTTATATTTCCGAAAAAAAAAAAAAATAAAAATAAAAATTAAGAATTTTTTCAATACGGATCTTTCAATTAACTAATTGAAAATATTGAATAAAAAAAGGGGGAGAATTTTAAATTCTTCCGTCCGTCTATTAAATGCCATTAACTCACTTAAAAAGAAAAAAAAAACAATAAGAATAAAAATAAATAAATAAAAAAATTACAAGATTTAAGGGACTCACCACCGCCTATAGCTATATTATAGTATATATACTATAAGAAAAAAACAAAAAAAAAAACTGCAACTCTTTATATTTTTTCCTTTTATTTTATTATAGCCGAGATGAATGCATTTTAAAATTTTAAAATCCTTAATTCTTTAAAGACATATTCCTACCAGCAACAATTTTAATAATTTTAATAAAAATCATATTTATACAAAAAAGAAAAAAAAAAAACAAACCATTGAAGGCAGTCAGTGTCCAGGAATTATAAAAACAAAAATATCAAAACAATTTCCTTTAATTCTTAAAATTGCATTTAAACTCCACAAAAGAATCCGAATTCTTTTAAAAGAAGTACACTATATATTATGTATGTACATTGTACATATATATACTCTTTAAGTTATTGTCACTGAGATTTAGTTCACACATTAAATTTTATATATTCCGTAACTAAATATGAATAATATACAAAAGGGTTTGCGATGCAATTCACTATAGTATATATATATATATATATATATACATATTATAAGGGAAATAAGGAAATAAAGAATTCAAATTAGCCGGCATACAAATTAACTAAATATGAATATGAATATACATATTTTTGTATGTAAAATTAAGATCTATATAATATGATGGAAATTTGATTTTGTTGCAGATTCCGTATAAACAAAAAGAATTAAATTGTACAGGATAAAGATTTAATTTATAATATAAGTAAAGTATATGTACATAGATTTTTTATATTTTTCGATATTTTGATTATGTAGTTTACTACTAAAGTTCTGTGGTATTTGGTGTGGATTCGAAACTTTTTCAAAAAGTGTTATAATTTAGTATTTGGAGATGAACAAAAAAAAAATCCTATTTAATCAGAACAAGTGTTTATTTTCAACTATATAACATGATATCTATAATTATAATTGACAAGCTATTAAGGTCCTGCGCAGTAGACATCTTTTTATTTTATTTCGATTCTCCTACTCCCTAATGAATTTCTAATATATATAATATATAAGATTGTATATAAAACAAAAATGCGCACACAGTTGAAAATTTTGTACTCATATGATTTTATTATTCAGCAAATACATTGTGCATATGTGAGATCTTATGAAAATAATAAACAAAAGTAAACAAATCAGTTTTTTTATTTTACATTATGTACTTGCGAATGAATCTATGTACATATACCAAAAAAAAAAAAAACAAAGAAACAAATTCATCTAAAATAAAAAATATAAAAACAACAAAAAAACAAATCACTTGAATTCTTCATTTTTATCTTTTTAAGTAACTGTCTCTAAATTTTGGATATTTGTAGTAATAATATAGTTTTTATTAAAATTATGTATTATGTAGGTATATATATACATACCTATTTAATGACAAATTTTTTTATTTTTAGTAATTTTATCCACTAAATGTCACTTACTATAGGGAATATATCGGAAACGAAGCAGTATATGAGGGACGTGTATTTATGTGTCCTAAATAAAACTTACTAACCACAAAACTTTTTATTAAACACGAGTGGTTTCTGCTATATCGTGCGAAGTCTATGTCAGTATGTAAATTACTGTTTTTTTAAAAACTTTAAATTTGACTTCAACTTGAAATATAATTACTCAACAGGGGCTCCTAGTATATATATATCTTATTTCAAAGTATGCAATTAACTATGTATAAAAGCTTTTGTTAGTGTTATTTTTGTCCTTATGCTATTGCAAATTTGGTAATCTTAAGGTGGATTTCCTCTTAATGGACAAACGTCCGGACAAATTTTTTAACCAATAAAAAAATTTTATTTTACCAACACATACACAAAAAATCCTCTCCGGGCATTTTCTTCATCCAATTTCTTAGTTAAAATATTTTTAACTTTTGGCTGAAGGACGTGAAGCAAAAGAAAATGTTAGATATATAATTATTTGATAAATATTTATTGCTATCTCGATTTATGAATGAACGCATTCACATATAGAATTTCAAATGTTTTTTAAGAAAAAGATATGAAGTGTAATTTTTTTTGTTTTTTGTTTTTTAGTATAAGATTATTTTGTTTCTAACAAATTATTTATATTTTAAGATAAAAGCAAAGCGCTATATTTTTTTTTTTTATCGAATATTACAATGTTATTATCCATTATTACTCTTAAAAAAATTTTAAATTTTTTTAATAAAAGTAATATCAACGCATGTAAACATATTTTCAAACGTCAACCTTTTTTGGCTACATAACAAATGTCAGTCCTTCGCGCATTGAGAGGAAATTATAAAATGTTCTTTAATAGTATTTGTGTTTCAAATATAGTGTAAAATAAAATTGTCCGGACATTCGTCCATGAAGAGGAAATCCACCATTATAACGTATATAGATTTCTTTAATTATTTCACTAATCATTTGTATTTATTTTGCAAACTTTGATATTTCGGAAGAAATTTACCTACTTCATCAGTGCTTGCGACTAATTAAAATTTTTACAATGATAATACTTATATTTATATAATTTGAATCCTTCATAATGTCTTCATTGTGTACAATAGTAATTCCTTAATGTGCTACCTGGTCTACAATTTTTTTTTATTATTATTAAATTTAAACTGGTCTATAATCGCCTAATTACGTATAATTTTTTTTTATGTTCTGGACAGTAACTTAAGTAGAATCATCTTTTCGTGCTTAATTAAGTACGTTTATAACACTATAATATCTACAATATTTCGAGCATTTATTTATGAAATTACTGGCTTACTTATTAAATGTGGAAAACTACTGCTATTGTCAGAAACTAAGCCTTCTTAAATAGAATAGCCCCTTTTTATTTAATTGGGAAAAACAGATGATACTCTCAATTATTTTTTTTTCATTTATTTTATCCCAATGACAAAGGGTACTGAACCATGTCGAAAAACCTATAAAGCATTTTTTGCTTCACCGGGAATCGAACTTGGGACCTTTCGATTAAAAGGCAGGTACTCTATCTATTGCACCATCCAGCGTGTAAGGTAATAACTCTTTATGATCTAACTAAATAATACTTTATGATCTTAATTCTACCTTAACCTAATTTTAATTTTGAATTAATTAAAATAATGGTGTTATTTAAAAAAAATGTTTTCTGGATATTGCCAAACTTTCATACATGTCTAATTTATTATTTTTATTTACCTCTTTTATTAATTTTAAACTATTCTTGTTTATATAATGTTCAACTATATGCTAGGCTATCACTGATCTAAAAATCACATAGTTTTTTTTC
This sequence comes from Argyra leucocephala, assembly GCA_963942445.1. NCBI lineage: Eukaryota > Metazoa > Arthropoda > Insecta > Diptera > Dolichopodidae > Argyra > Argyra leucocephala. Next base: position 210,352,013 of record OZ012677.1, on the reverse strand, counting down.
CTCATCTGCTTCCTTCATACTATCTTCCTAGAATCTAACCGTAATTAACTATTTGGATTGTCCTTTGTAAGTTTTTGTGCAATATTAGCATGATATTTTGTATATGCCACTCTTACTTTTTCTATGATTTTCATTATCTTTAGCAGATTCTAACAGATTACACAATTTGAGGCTCCTGCTAGTAATGACTACATTTAAGTTGTATTTCTTATTACTGAATTTTTTTGTGTATGCGGAATGTTTTACGTTTTGGCTTTTCCATGTTCTTATTTTGTTCAAATAAAGTTGATCGATTTTCCAGTTCACTTCAATGGATCTTCTCTTCTTTATTATTTTTCTTACACTTTTTATTTCGAATTGTATAGACCAGGTAGCACTCTATTAAAGAATTACTATTGTACACGAAATGAACATATTATTAAGGGCTCAAATTATATCAAAATAAGTATTATCATTGTAAAAAAATGAATTAGTCGCAAGCACTGGTGAAGTTATATACATCACTAAAAACAAATCTGATTATCAAAAATATTAGATTTCTGCAGGCCAAATTTATAGGTCTTTTCCCTTTCGAAATCTGGGCCTTCTTATTAAATTATATTAATTATTTGGTATTTGGAAAGATTCCACTCTTGACCGAAATCAGTGGAGGACAATTTTGCGCCAGGCCTAGGACCCTCAAGGTCTGTAGCGCCCAGCAAGTAAGTCAGTTAGTATTTGGTACATATTTTTTTATATTATATTATTTTTACTAGATTTTAATTATTTTATCTTTATTAATTATTAAATTATATATGAACCGATGTGGTTGTATTGAAAATTACAGTTGTTTTAGTAATTTTCCATTTGAAAAACTTTTCAGTTTTTGAACAAACGATTTTTGTTCTATAAACTAAAAATTATATTTAAGTAAAGTATATAGAATTGAAGAATACTGGTAACCAAATGTGAAAAAAAAAATTAGAATTGGTTGAAGACTACTTCATATTTTTAATGAACCATAAATCTCGGTCCCAAGTTAAATTTATAATTTCAATTTGAGATAAATACATTTTAAATTATGATTGTTGGTCTTGTGATAATCCATATCCAAATAATAGCCAATTTCTGATCATCTTAAATTAATTGATTTGATTCAATTATCCTCAATTTTATGGAAACTGTTTATATGGTATCCTATATTGAATTAAGTCTGTTTTATAAGACATCTTTTAAATATTCCCAGATGAGTTTTGATCTTCTAGTTTTGTTTCTATATATTCATTTTTATATTATTGTTTCTTTTTAATATATATATATATATTTTTTTTTTTAACTTAGATTATATTACTTCCGACTTTTTAAAGAGGCATTAAATTATGACAAAAAATAATTTAATAATAACAAAATAATAAAAAAAACAAAAAACCAAAATAATAATCAACAAAAAGAGCTGCCAACGAAAGTACAATGAAAATTTCTACTGAAAAAAAAAATGAAGAGAAAAAAGTAAAAGAATCACGAGAACCAATGAAAAGGGCGATTTAATACGCACCAATAAAGCAATTTTATTTCAATATAAAGTTTTCAATTGCTTTGTACAGCAAACAAAAACAGCTCCAGTTTTGTACTCAAAACAAAAATAAATATATAGATCTATGTAAAATAGCTATATAGTATATATATATATATATATATATATATTAGGAGAACATTTTCATGTTTAAAATAAGGAAACGCGAAATAATGAGGAAATACTTGCACGACGCTGCCCGTGTTCTATAGAAAGTTTTCATATATGTTGATATAGTATAGTCGCACTTTGATAAAATAAAAACACAAAAAAAAAAAATAAATTAAAGGTTTATAAACTTTGATTTTTTTAATGAATTGAATCAAGTGAATCAAAAATTTAATTTTAAAGATAATACAATGAAAATTGGAATATCGACTGAAATGAGTCAATAAATTTACCTCTACATCGAAAATTGAATTGTTTTTTTGTTTTGGTTTTTTTCAACAACTGTAAAAATCACAGAGTAGAATTGATGTAGTATGTACTTCTCTGATCTTTTTAATATGTAGATTTCTTATTAATTAGATAGAATAAGGCAGAATTTCAAAACCAAGATTTGCGAATACATTTATGTTTGTTTATTGTTTTTTTTTTATATTCATTTGAAACAATATTTTTGTCCTTGAACACTTGAACTAACAACAATCAATCACACACAATGAAATTGTTTATTTTTATCTACTAATTTTAAATGTGGAAAAACTATATCTATTGTAGAGTAACTTCGCTATTGTAATATTAATTTTAGAGAATAATGAAAAACATTTCAACATCATCCAAGAACATGATTTGACACTATAACCATTTCAATAGTATAGGCAATTGACATAACAACACTACGCCATACTTACAGCTTGACGTACAGAATTACCAAATCTAATTGGTTTATTTAAAATATTATTCTGATTTATATGAATCAATATTGAATCATTTAAAATTTTAAATAAAATTAAAAGAAAGTTTCGTTCACCAACTAACTGTCAACACAATTATTGGAACTCATTAGTAGATATTGTATTGTTTAATTGCCTAGATAAAGAAATCGGTAGTTACAGAAACCAAGCCAAATTTAAACTAAATAAAACTTAAATGTTTTTTAAATGTTAATTATAAATAAACTAGTTTTGTAACCCGCCATAAATGACGGAAGCAAAATAAATTCTAGCATTTCTTCCTTCATTAGAGTTTTCATTTCAAGTTTAAGAAAAATATGTATTTGCTTACTAATTTATCAATATCATACCTTTATTAGAATTATTAAAATGCTTTTAATTACCATATAAACAGAATATTTGTAGTAAGGTGCAAAATTTTCAATTCCCTAAGGGTTATTTACTCGATCATTTTAACGACATCTTATTTGCCATTATTGGAAATTTAAACATATATTGAACATAAGACTTCAATAATTCTAAATAATCAATATTCTTAGACATTCTATTGTATTCAATTAATTATAATATATGTTAGTCAAAGGGATAATTTCAATTTAAATTAATATAGAAATACTAAATTCAAATAATATTTTTAATAAAAACAAAATCTAACTATATAATATAAACTTACAATAATTTTATATTTTTATAATCATAGCAGCGTTCTACTGAAAATTCAAATTGTAAAATGAAATTAATTAAGACATAATAAAAGTAAAAAGTTCTATAGCGCCATCAAAATATAACACTTGAATGACATGACAATCATTATGAAATGATGGGCAAATGACACATATAACAGATGACAAATGACAAATGACATATGACAGATGACATATGACAAATGACAAATGACAGATGTCATATATAAGCAATAAAAAAAGATACTATGTTTATGACAATTACATGATGTTACAATTTATATATATATTTCAATTTGTCACATACAGTATTCCGTCGAACTTACAAACATCCAGATAAATTCAGAAAATTATATATATAATACTCGTTTTAATCATTACATAGAATCAATTGAATATAACATAACATAATTTGTATTACTATTATAGTAGCATTGAGTTACAAAATATATGATCAAAGATTCATATTCACCAAAAATCAGTCCATCTCAGTGATGGCTTTAATATAAGCTTATATGATTCAACAAAAATAATTACACTTTGTTACTTTGAATACCTATTATATACAATATTGAGTGGAAAGAAATATTACTTTAAAAAAATTAGTTTAGAAAACCGATGTAAAATAAAGTGAAAAGCAATGATAGGTGAGGTTTATTTGAGATGTAAATCAAACAAATATGTTTAAAAATTTTGAAAGAAGATCCAGAATGATGATTAAACTTAATATAAAGTTAAATAAGTTATTCGTATAGAGTAAAGTGGCATATGAATGACCAATTTTTTAATATTAATATTTATTATGATACAAGCTAATTTTCTAGACTGAATTATAGTAAGACAAAATACTGCTATTAACAGCAATACAGTATTTTTCAGAAATTATTTATTTTAAATTTAGAAAATATAAAAAAAAATATGTGATATTGTTTCTTTTCTATCTCCTTAATATACAGTTTTATAGATTTAGTGAGAAAATTTTATTCTTTTTATTTTTTGTTCTTCATATTTTTATTAGAATATCCGGTTGGAAGGAATTTTTTGTTTTTGTATTTTTTTTTAATTTAATTTTTTTTTTTTCTTCTTTTAGTTTAAAAATTGTGACAATTTTCTATTAATGTATGTATATATAAGCATATATAAAAGTTGTGATACAATATTTTTCTTGACACTATGAGCATATATTTTTTTTCATCAATTTGTATTAAGTTGTTAAGTAATCGTGTGAAATATGATATTAATAAAAGATGAATTACTTATGAAAATTAAATTGTATCTGTGAAATTTTATTACTCGGTAATTGCAATAATAAAAAGGCTTACTCATCATATATAATTTATTTACAATAACATAATGCATATATATATATATATATATTATATATATATATAAATATATATATATAAATATATATTCTAATTAATTAAATTCTTATTTAGTATAATATGTGGAATGAATTACACATATTAAATGGTTTAATTGCAAAGTATCGGATGCATCTTAATATTTTAAATATTTGGTTTGGTTAATTCTAAGCGATGAGAAATTGTGAATGAATAATAATAGATTTTCAACAAAAAGTATTTTATTTCTAATTTAAATAATTTAAATTTTAACTATAAGTAGTCTATAATTGCAGAAATTTTATCAATTTTAATTGGGTTAGTAGTATAGATAAATCTACATCGATATATATACTCGTAAAAGTATTAGAAATTGTAGTGCCATACTGAAGAATTCAATATTACAATAACTATAATACTAATCTTAAAATTTAAAGTGGGTTCAAATAATTTTTAAATGAACGTAGTAGATAATACTGGCACTGGCATATCATAAAAATTTCCATCTCTTAATTAGAGATAAAAACAATAAATAAATTTGAAAGTTAGAAATTTAATCTAAAAAATTTTGGAAGTACTTTAACTTAAAGTTTAATTCAATATTATTTGTTTCATTTTAATTCTTTAATATTGAATATTTATTTGTACATGATTTTTGTTGTTCTTATTAAATATGTTTTATTTTTCATTAACACACTCATACATTCATAATAAACATTCATTTTTATATTTACATATATAAACGCAATGAAATTGTAACCTTGGCAGGAGTTTTATAATATTATAAAATGTTTGTTTTGATGTTGTTGTTGTTGTTGTTGTTGTTATTATTGTTTACTTGCTTTATTGCTCTGCAAACAATTAAAATCAGGCCATAAAATTTAAATTAATATTTTTTTATTGATTTTCTTTCATTTTAATTCCCTTTATACTCTTCCCCTTAATAAATTTTTTGTGGTTATCATAATCACATTATTATTATCATCATCATTATCTTCATCATCATCATCATCATCAACATATAGTTATAATCATTATAATCTGACAAGTATATCAAGAGAAGAAGAGAACAGAATCGAAAGACCTCAAATCAAATTTCAGTATCAGAAAGGAAATTCAAGGAAACTTCAGTTGAAAGCAAGTAAATCTAAGTATTGAAATTAAATTGAAAGAATTACCTACTAAGGAGAGAACTCATATATTCACATATACATTCACATATATATATATATATATATATATGTATTTATAAGAATCAGTAGAAGATCAGAAGATGAAGGGTTAGACAGACATCTTGACAATTTGCAGATTTGCATTTGAAGTCGTCGTCGCATTTTAATTTTGTTTTTGTTATTTCTTCATTGCGCTTTAAGCAAAGGAGAATTCTATCTCATACCCAAAATTAATATCTGATATATACAATTATATATGTTTTTATCCTTTATCTACACAACTCGGTTAAAAAATTCAGATTTATCATAACCAAAAAAACAAAAAAAAAAAGCAACAGCAAAAACAAAAATAAAAAAATACTCCTAAGTACATGCGTCCCCTGGATAAATGGTAAACAAAAGTTAAAGATGGTTTGAGGTGCTTACTTAAGGGTTTGCCAGAGAAGATTTTCTATTCCATACAAAATTAAAAAAAAAAAAAAATGGATATAGAGATGGAACTATGTACATAATAAAAAAAATATAAAATTTTTATAAAGATGCAGGAAAAATTGAATCAAAGGAAGAAAATTTAGAACATTTTTTTTTTGTTAACCACCATATTTGGGTTCTTATGTTACAAAATAAATTAAAAAAAAAAAAAAAAAACAAATTGTTTTTTTTTTTTTTTTTTTTTTATTTTTTATGTATCTACCACCCCCCTCAGCCATGGAGGCTGTTAAAGGTAATGTGCATTGGCTGGGTTATATTAAATAAAAATAAATTAATTTAAAATAAATTTGAAATAAAATGCGTATTTCTATTTCTCATTTGTAAATACAATATGTGCACGCTACCTATAATTGAACTAATCAAAAGCAAATTTCATGTAGATTGAAAATTATTTTTATTTAATCTAATCTAATTAAAGCAATTGTAATTCTTAAAAGAAGTGTTCGAGTATGTATATATAGATAGTTTTTAAGTGATAAATTTGCGATGTTAATAGAAACTATGTATTAAGAAATTTTAATCAATCTGTGCATATGTTTGCAGTTTAACATACATGAATTATTAGTAGCAAGTAGCTGTAATGTTAATTGACCAAAATTACGAAAATGGCTACTGAAACTACTAACCAATAATAAATTAATTATTTGTCAATGTTGTTTGTCATTGCAATCAATTAAACAATCCCCATTTAATTAAATGTATACGACTATGTCCAAATTGTAGCAGCAGTTAATTATAACTACAAATACGATAATAACAACAGTAATAAAAAATTTTCTTAAATATTTTAAATATTTCTTAGAGAGTTTACAAAATACAAATTAAAATATTTTACAAATAAAAAAAAAAAAAAGAAAAAAATGAAAATGTTATAAAAAAAAGCAAAATTAAAGACGTGATGCACTTTGCATAGTCTCAAATGTACCGTTATTGCGCGTGTTAAAGATTTCATCTTTTCTTTCGCTTATTTTTATTGTTGTTGCTTTAGTTTTTTTTTTTTTTAACTTTTTTATTTTATGCAATTTTTTTTTATTGCTTCCTTCGCAAGAAGTAAAGAATAAGAATTGCATTGTTTTTTTCTCACACCTTACTATGCAAAACAAAAAAAAAAAAATCTTTTGTTTTTGCTTTTTATAATTCTCAAGGATACGTATAGAATATAATTTTAAGGAGCTAAGGATGTGATCACTTGCAACCCTTTTTAAGGGATATTTTGTTTTTTATTGTAATCTTATTTTTTTATGATAGACTTGTACGATATTATATAATATTAGAAACATCAGGACGTCGTCGTCGTTTCACTTTCATTTGGCTTACATTATAAAGGTATACATATATGTATATATATATATATATATATATTAAGAAGAATATAATATGTTTGAGAGTATATGCTTATGAAAAGAAAAGTAAAATTACATGCACTCTGATATTATTTTATTTTATTGGTTTTTGTTGTTATTTTTGTTTTTTTGTATACATTTAAGATTTTTCCTCATTATATTAAATGTCTGTATTTTTTTTTTTTTTTAAAGACAATGGATTTTTTTTTTTTGATTTTTAATTTTTTTTCTTAAATTATTTTTGTTTCTGAAATAAATATAAGGTCGGTTTTGGACCAATGTCGTGGGACTTGGAAGAAAATAACCCTTTCTTATAATGTAAATACGAGTATCTAAAAAAAAAAATCAAAACATTACATTTTTGTTTGTGTGTGTGTGTATGTGTACATTGATGAAAAGATTTCCTTTATTTTTTGAAGTTTTTGTTGTTTTTGTTGTTTTGTTTGAATTTTAATGAGAAGAGTTTCTTTTCTCATCTTATATGGGGGTTGCAAAAATTAAGATTTTTTTTTTTGCTTCATTTCTTCGAATTTTTTCGCATATGCTCCTTTTAGATTGTTCTACGCCTTTATCCTTTTATGGTGTCTAGATATTTTTTAAATTCTAGTATTTCAATTTTCAATCCATCTAAAGAAAGAACACTTTTTGAGAATTAAATTGAGAAAGAGTTGATAATGATTTTTATTATGAATATAATATGGGGTTCCTGTCTTTTTTTTTTTTTTTTGGAAATTTAGTTTCAATTTAGAAGTGATTTATGATACTTTTAAATCAATATTAAAAAAATTTTCAGACTTTTTTTTCAATTATTTGAACTTTTCTGGAATTATTATTTTGTTTTTAGCCTTATAAGGTGTATATTGAATATTTCTTTTTAAACCTTGTAAATTTTTTCTGTTTGAAATCGAGAATTTTGTTTAGTGAAAGAATTTTTTAACTGTTTCCTAGTTAATGACAGTGACTAAGTTAGTGAAAGTATCTGAATTTAATGCTTTTGTTTACGCGCACATAATTTTCCATATAAACCATTTAGCTTAAAGTTATTCCGCCGTTGCCCAGTTAAATTCTGTTTTTCAAAATCTGGGCATTAGTCCCAACTACCCCATTTTCATAACATTAATAATGTTTCCGTCTAAAGTAAATTTGAAGCGTTTCGGGTATTTTGTGTATATTAATTATAACAATCTATATGGAGTCAATATTATAGAAAGCTGATATTTTTTGTTTCTACATCAAATATGAAATAAACCTTTTTCATTATGTTTGCTAAAGGCATAGGAGATCAAAATTTTCTTCCACAAATAAAAAAAGGGAAGAAAAATTATTAATAAAAATCGGTTTAAATGTAAAATACACTGGTATTACCCAGTGCTTCATTTCATTATAATTAATGTTAATATATTTATAATTTCAAAAAATACTTTAAAATATTTCTATTCAATTTTATTCAATTTCAATTTAAATTATAAAAAGCAAAATATATATATATAAAAAAAATGTTCCTATAACATATTTCTGTATTGATGGAAAGGTTAAATAACTAAAGAAATATTCATTTATTCTCAAGTTTTTCAATTTTTTTTTTCAACTGATTATCGGACCACTCTAATTTGTTATTTTGTTTTTCTTTTCAATTTTTTATTTTCCATTTGTTTTTTGTGTTTGTTGTTATTTTGTGTTTCTATTTTCTTTTCAAACATTGAAGACCAATAGCTCACATTAATTAATGAACATTTGAACACATAGCCATGAAAAGCGAGTTAAAGAAAAATATTAAAACAATATAATAATAACAACAACAAAAATGTACAAAAAAAAAAAAAAAAAAATCAATGAAAATATAACAGCAGCAATAACAGCAGCATCCTCAGTATAAAAGTACCGGTAGCAGTATACCAGCATACGAAGGAAAATAAGAGAATAAAAAAAAATCTATATTAAAAGTTAAAATTAAAAAAAGAAGAAAACAAATTTAGCAAAACTCTAAAAAAAAATCATATAAAAATTTTTTTTTCATTTCGTCCTTGTATCCCTGAACTTCTAAATGTACTGAAATTTAAAAACAACAAAAAGAAAAATAAAACAAGAAACAAAAAAAAAATATTAAAGAACAAAATACGAATACGAAACAAGGATATGGGATTGAGAAGAAAATTTTGTGGTGAAGCTTTCCGCAAATAAAAAAAAAATAGCAACAATAAACAACAACAACAACAACAACAACAAGTAGTCCAACAAACTTCTTTCATTTTTCGTTTTTCGTTGCTTTCTTCTTCGTCTTTCTTCCGTTCTCCCACTTTTAAATATTCAAGAATTTTAAAAAATATTTACTGGTTGAAGAAGGAGAACCAGTAAATTAAGGGTGGCTGGGTAGAGATGGGTGAGGAGAAGGATAAGGACTTTAAATAACAGTGAATATTTTTTATTATTTTTTTTTTTTTTTTCTGAAAATTTCATATTTTCAGTTTCAGTTCTATGAATATATAAACTTAACCATAAAATATAATTCCGTAGAAGGAATATGAAGATTGAATGAATTGATGGATAAATGAATGGATGGATGAAGGGAGGGTCCCAAAAATAATAAAAATAAAAAATAAAAATACAAAATAAAACCTTCTTTTTGCATTTTAAATGATATTTTCAGAAAATATTTTTTCTCAGTTTGTATATTTAATTATATCTGGAATCAAGGCATAAAACTTCCGTTTTCGTCCTGATTTTTATTTTTTATTTTTTTTTTATTTTTGCAATTCTTTTATTTTTCTATACTGGTAAGAATTTGGTATTGGTTCACCTATAATAGAGGGAACGTTCTTATAATGTTTCTCAGAAAAATTCACAAAAATAAAAAAGAAAATAATAATAATAATAAAAATAAAAAACAAAAAAATAAAATTTATGCTCCAGTAATAATTAGCCGACCATAAGTTTTTATTGCATTTTTTTATTATTTTTACTTTTTCTTGTTTTGATGGTGGTGTATTTAATAAAGAAAGGATATATTTGCATCGAAATGCAGTTTTAATAAAGAAATCTGAAAAAAATAAAAAAATGAATGAATATCCTAGAAATAAATGTACCTAGACAATAATGTTAACTATAAGATACAATTATACGATGTATTTGGATTGATGTATCTATGTTATGTATATCAGCATAACGTAATGTGAATTGTGTAAAATCTCTTAGAATTCTCGAATGTTTTTAATTAAATTTTGAGATATATAGTGGATTCTGATGAATGTTTGAAAATATATAAGCGGATTTTCTATAGAAATGATTGTATGTGGAAACAATTAAAAAGCTTAAGTCTATATATAGTTGATTTCTTTAAATTAATTTTAACAAGATTAGATTTCTGAAGAATTATAAGAAAATTTTCAATTTGAAATTATAATCAATATTGGAAAATTAAAAATTCTAAAATTATTTCGAATTTTGTAGTTTTTAAATAATGTTATACCTATTTTTATAGTAAATATTTCTATTATTAACTGTTATTTGCTCCTTGTATTTTAAACTTAAATATTTCTCTCCCTAAATTATACATGAAGCTTAAGTAGATTGAACCATTTTGAACCAAACACGCATCTGCTTTGGCAAACTACTGAAAAATCTTATTTCTTAGTAAAAGTAATTAATTTTTAATGGTAAAAATAATTTTTGAATTGAAGTGATTTTTTTTTTGTAAGTTGCATTTAAAAATTAAAAACAATTACATAATATCAAATATTAATAAAATTTAATTTTATAATAATGCATTTAATATTGAAAACAAATTAAAAATTAACATAACAAATCATAAAATGTTAAGAAAAAAAACAAAATCAAATAAAAAAAAAAGTGAAATGAAAAATGAAAAGTAAAGCTACAACTTGATAAATAACAACTTAAAAAAAAAATTTTCTTCTTAAACATTTTTTATGATCAAAATAATTTTTTATTTTTATTTTTTTTTTTAATATTTTTTATTTTTATTTTTTCGTGATAAGAGACTAAGGATATGCCTATTGCCAATTTCAATTTCATATTAATATATATTGTATATGTACATAGATTATTATTTTCTATATATATTATATTTATATATATATATATATATATATATACATTTCGGTTAAATATTTTTTAACTGCAATGAAAACAAAAATTGAAAACAACTCAATTGAAAGAACAATTTTTTGTAACAAAACAGGACATTTATACCTATACACATATACACATACAATACACTCAAATAATAATATTCAAATAGGTAATATAATAAATAATTTCTATAAATGTGGATGAACTCTATGGGGTGGGAGAACCATCTATAAAAGTATGAGTTTGAAATAATTATAAAAAAAAAAAATTAAATCTTTTAAATTGCATTCTCTATTTCGTCTTTTACCTATTATTATTATTATTATTATTACATTTTTGTTGTTGTATATTAATTTTTCAAAATAATAATAAGAATGCAATTCGAAGTTTAAATTTAATTTTACTCTTATATTTTCTGTTTAACTACGAATTATTCATGTGTTGGTGTTGTATATGTTTTATATAGAATTTCCATAATTCCCATAACTTTTCAAATTAAGTCGGGTGAACAAAATTTCGATTGCATTCAACAACTCAAGTTTAATGATTTTTTTTTTTTATTATGTTTTTGGTTTTATTTTTGTTTTCTTATTACTAGCTTTTATTAAGAAAGTACAAAAAATAAAAAATAAAATTATAAAAAAAAAAAGGAAGAAAGGAAATGCAGGATAATAAGTAGAATTTTATATATACTAACTTTTATACTGTTATATTTATTATAGAAGTATAGTAGATTAAGGACTAACTTCTAACTATATAATATACTTAAAGTGCCTACTTAAATAGAGTACTTAATAAATTCTCATTTTTTTTTTTTTTTTTTTTTTTTAAATAGAGTGTGTATTTACGAGAAAATTTTTTCAAATTGTCATTGTTTATTGTTTATTAGAAATTAAATTTTAATTGAAAATTATTGTATTAATTATGAGATGAGATTAATAATTAAGAACAAAGAAACAAAAACATCAATAGGATGAATAAAAGAATTTTTTTATTACTTGAATTTAAGATATTTACATTTCTGGGTTTTCTCAAAATATTGCATTTTGGACGAAGGAAGATATTTAAAAAAGTTATTTTGTGGATATCAGATAAAATTGGAGCGTGTATACACAATTAATTTATAACATTAAGAAATTAAATCTGTGATAATTGCAAATATTTTTCTTTTATACTATTATTTGTACAATAACAAATAGAAATAATTTTTTGCCGAAACCACTATTTTGCTTTGAGAAGAACCATTTCAATTTAGTAATATTCTTTAAAAATACAGAAACAAAGCTAGTTAGTTAGTCTATGATAAACAAATTTTCTAATTAGTTTTATACTAAAGTATTGGAAGCATGGTTTTGTTGAGAATCTGTGACACGATTCCTATCTAAACTTCAACTATTTTTGAGTGGTAATGTTATAACCGAATTATACTATAAAGTTAAGGACAAAGGACATAACTTAACTTTATTTAAATTTAAGTAATTAAATATAATATAAACGCCTGCATCTCACATCTAATCCTAATGTTATAAATTCAATATAAATATAGAGCCGTAGTAAAAGCAGGCGTTGCTTTGAACAGTGGGAATTGATGGAAGATATAAATACGGTAACGGTTATTTATTTTTTGCAATATTTAAAATGTTTTTTTTCAATTATTTATCTAAAGTACTTTTTTTTAAACAGCTATTGTGAGATATCTATTAAAAAAAAAAACATTACTTACTATAAAGTTGCAAATTTTTCTAATTAAATTTGCAATATATTTCTTGAAAAAAAAAAAAATAATTGAAATTAATATTGATTAATCTGAAATAATTTTTATATTTAATATTTGTGATGTACAGTATACACTTGTTCATATATAGATGCAACATAAATACAATTCAGTGATGTCTACAATACAAATACAATTCAAACTTTTAATTTTGTTTTTGTATAAACACTATTGCACTGGTCAGTGGTTAATAAAGAAATGTGGTGAATATATGACTGGCCATACTTAACAATTAACTTACGCGGCAAAATCTGAAATACAATATCTAATATTAATTTAATAATATAATAAACAAGATAAAATAATAACACTATAGTATCTGAATTAATATTTTGATTTAACTTCAAAAGTACTTTCAGATTTTCTCAGGAGTTCAAATATCACAATTAGATGTAAAATTCGATGTATGTATAATATATAACTTAGATAACTAAGAGTAACAAAGTAATATCATAGATATAATATGGTCGCAGTGTATCTCACTGAATGTAATCAATTATTTTTCAAATGCCAATCGAAGCAAAATACTTAGTTGCAAAAATATATTTACCAATAAAAAGTAAAAAAAATAAAAAGTACTCAGTCAGTCGAAAACAGTCAAAGGTTTTAAGAAAGAGTAAACTGTAAACTTTCATATGTTCATTTTAGCTGATATAACGAAATTTTGTCAATTATTTCGGAATCATTAATCAATTAATCATCAATTATTTCGTAAATTATGATTGGGAAAACTGATTCTGCTAATCTGTTTCTGATGATCTGATTCTGTTTTGCGGTAGTTCTGATAGAAGATTTTTTCAAAACTTATTGATTTCAATCAATCAATTTTAAAAATCAGAAAAAAATATAAAACATATTTTAAGGACATTGCTTGAACCCATATTTTATCTAATTTAACACCATTATAATCCCTTTCATATGATACTCTTGCAAAGAAAACGTTATCTTCCAGAATTAATTGAAATTATAATGCCAAATGCTTTTGTAGTTAATTTTTATCTCTGATGTATACAGATTTTTACTTAAAACTATTTCATTATAAATTTGATTTAAATTTTACAAAACATAATTTTTTTTTTTTGTGATTTCGTGTAATTTTTGCAAATAATCAATTCAAAATTTAACGATGTATGATAAAACAATTTTAATCATCAAAGTAATTTTAGGTCAGAGTGCAGGCTAACAAGATTATCTTTTCAACAAAAATTAAACTACTTATTTCAAAGAATTTTAAACGTAAATAAGGTAACTTCAACTAAAAAGCAAAAATTCTTAAAATTCAATTAAAATTAATGACGAAAAAAAAAACGATCTCTAAAGTTTTTTCGATGATAGGAACTAACTGTATAATAGGAGTGGATTAAGACGAACCACATTCAATCTTATAACATAACTTAAGTTATGAAAAGTAGTAAAAATACTGGCAAACTCATTGCTATTGAAATATTTGAATAGAAGTATCTATGTGTACTATATATACATATAGTTTTAACTTAATTCTTTTTTAAATTAAATAAAAAACATTTTTTTTATTTTTTTTTGAAGACGTTCTGTTTTTTTTTTTTTATTTTTTTTTTTTTTTTTTATGAGCACCTCTATCTACCTTTAAATTGTAAAAAAAAAAAATACATATATATTTATACAAATATATTTATATAGAATCAATGTTATCTATACGTATGTACAAAGACGTATCCAAGTACAGTGATCACAAAAATTTTTTGAACGTGTTATTTGGTAACAAATGAAAACTTTAACATTGAAACTAAGTAAAGTATAAACTTAGTAACATTGAAAACTTCAAAGATGAAAGTTTGAAAAATAGTTTTCAGTAAATTACATAATCATGTATCAGTAGTCAAATATTTTTCTTTTAATTTTACTAAATATGCTTACCATACAAATACGCATATTTCGTCTACTACTTAAAAACTTCTTCAGTGTTTTGTCGACTCGACTATTATTTAAGTTTATTAAACTCTTCAAGGGTGCGGGTGCGTAATCTTTTTTGGAAAAACCAACTGGAATTTCAAAAACATTATGTGGTTTAGTATTGTACTAGTAATATATTTAAAATTAATAAACCGATGTACCAAATTGTTAAAAAAATGTGTCAAATTTAAGTAAAATGCAGCAGAAAATAAAATGTTACGTATTTGTATAGTTTAATGGAGTTGAATTCCAATAACTGAATTAGAATAAACTCAGATTTTGTTTTTTAAAATAACGGCAATACAATGTCAATTGATATTATACCTATTCAATCACATTCGAAAACTTTTTCTTGCCCCTATTCCATGCAATGGCTGTGTACCTACAATAATTTCTAAAAAAAAAAATTAAGAATGAATTTCCTTTCTCTCTCTTACATCGCAAGACAAAAATAAAGCAACTAAATATAATTGCGATTTCTTTTTCCTTTCTAAAATACGAATGAATATTTTCTCTAAAATAAAAAAAAATAAATAATACAAAAAAAAAAAAAAACAAAAATTAAAACACAAAAAAATTAATACAGAAAGAAAAAAATCTTCTTCATATAATTCTTCGAAAAAAAAAAAAAAAAAAAAACAAATAAACAAAAACGAATAAAATAAAAACAAAAAAACAAATATGAAAAGAAAATCATAAATTTCCAGAAAAACTTTTGAATGCAATTTTTCAAAAATTTGCAAGGATAACGACTCTCTTTCTCAAGTTTTATCAAGCGGAATCATAACGAATAAAAAATTCTAAGAATAATTTTTTTTTTATTTATTTTTTCTTATTTTCGTTTTGTTATTTTTTTTCTTTTTGTATTTAAATTCACAAAAGAAAGGGAAAAATATAATATTTTTTTTCTCTTTCTTTCATTTTGAATTTTCTCAAAAAGAATTTTCATATTTTAGAAAAGTAAAATAAAAACACAAAAAACAAAAAAAAACATAAAACTAATAAAAATATGCATAGAAAGGATTTGCGGAAAATGCTACGGTTTCCATGTTAAGTTTTTTTTTTAATTTTTTTTTTTATTTTTTATTTTAAAGAAGTCAAAAACAAAAGACAAAATCTCGAATTCTTTCTTGCACATTCCTCTCTCAAAGAATTTCATACCTGTACTTAATTTCTTTCTTTTCCTAACTTAAAAACCAGTAGAATCGCGTTTCAGCAGAAATGAAAACATATATACAAGGACTACTGTTACTGCTATTCTGCTGCATTTTATTTGCATAAACTTGATATTATATATACAATATAATGTATGTGTAGGTGTGTGTGTGATATTAAAACTTTAGATTTTCCCTTATAATATTTTTTTCTTTTTTCATATTTTGTGACTTAACTTACAAAGAAAAAGAAATCAAAATATAACTGTATATACCGTTGATATAAAAAGGACGAGTAACTTAGATTTTATATATATATATATATATATATATATATATATATATATATATAGCACTGAAGAGGACGAACTTAAGTCTACCAATTGAAATAAAATGATTTAGTTTTTATGTTTAATTTTTAGTTTTTTATTTAAAGTGAAAATATTTCTAACTATATGAGTAGTCTATAACTTCTATACTTTATAATTGGTATATGGGGCGAATTACATCACAAAGTAATTTTAAGGTTTTAAGAAAATTTATTAAACTTATACATATAGTTCTGATTTGGCTTACTCTATACTAAATTTTACCAAATATTTTTCAATCTCACTAATTTGATCAGGTAGATAAGTAATAATGTTTGCTACCTCGGTATTCTTAAACCGTAGAGCTTCATATTGGGTTACAATGAAATCCAAATTATCTATGCATAAATTCATCGGACATAAAAGAAATTTAAATTGTTAAATATAGAAAAAAACATAATCTTGTACAAAATCAAATCAAATCAGCAGAAAATCCATTCAACGGCAAAAAACGGTTTGAAAAATTAACATTAGTTGAATTGAATCAACTTTTTAAAAACTAAACGTTTTGCTAAAAAATTATACTGTTCTATTTAAAATTTAAATTATACACAATAACTAAAGATCATCATGACTCTTTTTGTCATTAATTAAACAAACTATAGTCATACTTTCAAGTCGCAATCGATCATCATAGAGAAACTTATTTTTTGAAACTATCTACAAAACCATAATAGTGTCATAAAAGAAGAAGACGTTAGCGTTATAATTAAACCTAACAAAATTATGTTGACAGTTGAAATTAGAATATAAGAATTGAAAACTTTATGTACCGAATGCAAAATTATTTTATTTATTTATAGAATTTTGAATATGAAAATAAAATGATTCTACTGGATCGTGATTATTTTTCTTTTTCATTGACAAAGTCATTGAAATTTAATCAACCTTCTTAAAAATTTATTCAGAAAAAAAAATATTTTTTTTTTTTTTCAAATTGACAAAATCTATTCTATGAATTCGCTTGTAAAAATCAAATAAAAATATATAAAAAAAAAAAAAATTATAATTCTGAATAATTAAAAAAGGATTTTTTCTTTCCTTCGTTTGTAAAATTATTTACATATAAAATATACATATTATATACACACTTGTATATATACACATATATATATATGTATAAGCAACTTACAAAAGTTTAAATGAAATAAAATCAAATATAAAAGAATTATGAATCTGGTAAGAATTTCAACTTATTCAGCATTTAATTTTCCAAGATTTTCAAAAGGAAGTAAAAAAAAAACAACAAAAAAAAAAATAACAAAAATAAAAAATTAAAACAAAAATAAATTTTTTTAAGATAAAAAAAAAATACTTGTGTTTGTTTTTTATTGTTTTGTTTTTATTTTTTAATACTGCAATTTCTGTTGCAGCAACAGCAGTATAGTATAGTAGAAGTAAAACATCAGTGTGGCAAATAGTATAGTATAGCAGTAGAAATAAATTTTATAATCATCATCATTATCATCATAATCATCATCATCATCATCATCATCATCATAGTATAAGATGATGAAGATGAAGAATAATATAATATGGATATAATTCCTTGCAATTCATAAAGCAAACATTTTCTTTATACCGACATCCAAACATACTTACTTATGTATGCACATAAAAATATATAGAAAAATAAATTTTATATTCTGTAGTATATTATATTATATTATGTACATAATATATATATAGAAGGACTTCTCATATAAACTATTAATCGTTATTTTTTTGTACAAGGATAAGTTAGGTAGGTATAGGTATACCTTGGGTGCATTTTGAATGCAATATTCATAACTTTAGGTCTGGTTAAGTTCTGTTCTTTGTTTTTATTTTTCTGAATGATTTTTTATGACTTTTCAGTATGTTTTCTTATTATTTTTGTCTTTTTGTTTTTATAATGTCGTATATACGCGAATTTTGGATTCGTTTGCATCCCATCTTATATTATTGACATAAAGAGTATATATTATATATATAGTATATATGTATTTAATTTATATATATATATATAGAAGAGTAAAGAAAATCATTTTCTGTGACTATTGCTGTGTGTAGTACGTAAAGCAAACTTGAGTTCTTACTTGAGCAGAAAAATTGTTTTATTGTTATCTTATATTATGATCTTTCAGGTGGAAAAAAAAAAGAAATAAAAATAAAAGAGAAAAAAAAATTAAACTGTTTTATATTTTTTTTTTTTGTTTTTTTAATTTTAATGTTATATCCTTACGTTGTTTAGTCCTTAAAAAATGTTGAAAGCAAAATAATACAAAAAAAAAAAAATAATAATAATAAAATAACATAAGAATTGCAATTTCTTAGAAAATTGATAATTACTAAGCAAATACAATTAAAAAGAAATTTATTTTCTTTTATTTATTGTTCTTGAAATTTCAATAGAAAAAGCTCATATCTTTTTTTGTAGAATTTGTGGACTGAGAACTGATTTGTTTTTCTTTTTTTTCTGTATTGTTTTTTCATTTGTATTTTTTGCAAATGATGATTTGATAACGGTGCATTTTCGAGTTATATTTTACATAATATTAAAAATTTTGAATTAATTGAGAATAGTAATAAAATTAATAGTGATGAACTTGAAATACCATGTATTTTCTTCTACTGATTACCTTGTCTAGTGTGTGATGACATTATACATGCAAATTAAAGGTATAGCAAATGCCCCTGAAATAAAATAAATTAATAAGTTTGAGAATAGTGTTACTAAAAAGCGAACTAATTTAATGATGGTACACAGTAAATTAAATTACTACTTTAGACAGTAATAGTCATCAATCACATTTCCTGTAGAATTTTATGGGCGGATAGACCATCAACAATCTTTTTTTATCGAGCTCAACAGAGCTTCATTCAAGTTTTTCCAGATACACTTACTACCTACTTTGTTTTGTAGTTTACAATTGGTAATACATTAAATTAAAACTTGAATGAATAATCGAAATGGTTTTTTCTATATACATTCGTTTTTTTAATTAATTAAAAAAGCCGAAAGCCTTTGCAGCTAGTGCTTATAAAATTGGCCATAATTTAAATTTTTTATATTTTAAATTATTCTATAGTACTTATAAAATTGGCCAATTCAATATTAATAATAATTAGTTAAATTATTTAATTCAAAACTATCTGCACACATTACTTAATTTTTTATAATTTAATTGATCAATTGCATATACTCATATGGATTAAATACAAAAGAAAAGAAATATGAGATTGTTAAAATTAATTAGTAAGAATTTTTTTACTGCTACAAGAAGGATAAATGTTCAAACTAATTAGTAAAAAATTTATAAGGTTATAGAAGATCATTTAAAATGTTTTGTATATGTTGGCTTTATGGATATGTACATATATATAAAAGAATATATTTCTCAAGATATATAGAGCCTCTGGCCACCTCGAATATAAATATAAAAGAGTATATAAGTGTAAAATAGAATAAGGCATATAGATGTAAGTAAATAGAGATGTATGAAAAACTGTAAATAATAAATTCTTCTGAATTCAACTCTCGGAAGGAACAGGTCTTTTAATAAAAACCGATTCCCACACAAATATTATTTGACATATTAAAAACTGAAAATACAATAAAATATAATAAATGTGAAAAAAAACACCAAAATGAAAGGATGTTTAATGATTACATAGGCAATGCCAAGCTATATGAAGTGTTCTTGACCAGTTTGTAATGATGACAAAATTTCTGAATTAATTTATTTAAAATTTTAAATATTTAATTTTAAAGAGTTACTGATGTGATCTTTTGTTTATTTAACCTTAAGAAAGAAATGCAAAGACATTTTGTAGAGACTTACCGTCTCAAAAAAAAAAAAATAAATTCATATTATATCTTTGAAATCTTCTAGAAGACCGTATAATTTTATTGATTATTGAATTATGTATATAGAAGAGTACCTACTACTACTACACATTTCTTGTGACTCTAAGATTGTAAACTTCTTTTCAAAATGAAACAATTTTCTCATAAATATTCAAAAGGATAATATGACAAACAAAAATTAATTTAATTTCGCATACACATCACATATGCATAGAGCAGTACAGTATAATAATAAGAAGTATATGAAAAAAAAGAACATCAAAAATTGAGGTATCATTAATAGAAAGGATTAGAATAGAATCCTAAAAGGATTCAAGGTGTTTTTATTTTCTTGTTTTAATTTTTATTTTCTTTCACTTCATTTATTTTTTTTTTTACTGAAATTTTTACCAAAAACATATATTTTTTTTTTTTTTTGCCGAAACGACAAATACAAAACAAGAAACTAAAAATGCATGTGTATAAAGATGCAAAATTGTAAACAAAAGAAATGACAACAACAAAGTATAATAAAAGAAAGGTTATTTGTGCGAATCAAAAAGACAAAAAAAAATATTTTTTTTTTTTTTTTTTTTTTTTGTATAGTTTTTGTGCAGGTAACCTTTACCGGATTATTGATTTTCTTTTTGAATATTGAATTTCTTTGTAATATTATTGCGTACTTACATACATACATATGCATATACTTATTCAAATACAAAATATTAAATTTAATTCAGAAAACACTCATGAACGAAAGTGCATGCATACAATTAAGGTATATATGTAGGTATTGCTCAAATGAGTAGTTTCCAAAATTTTCAGCTGCTTTAAATAATATCAAAAATTAAATTGTCAAATAATCAAATTTATATTGTCAATTTGAGAGCATAAATGATTTGAAAGAAATCAATTATATATATATTTTTTACTAATACTGACAATATGTCACTAACTTAGTTTTGAATTACGTTTTCGAAAATATGGTTTGTTTAGTAAAGTGTTGTAGAACGATTTAGATGAAAAAAAAATAATACACTTCCTGGAACTTGTGTTCATCCAGTAGTTTCGGTTAATTGAACTTTTTTGTCCAAAAGTGTTCTGCTCGGTTTTTAGTAGTTGTCCAAACAATTCTAAATTCATCTTTATTGTTTAGAACTTTTTTGTGAACAATTTTTACTTGTTTTTTGTTGATGTTTGATGTTTTTTAATTTTGACAAACAATGAAATTTGACAGCTAACAAAAATTAATACAAAAAAGTTTAAATGTTTAGTAGTATTCTAAGTAAAGCGTTTGAGTGTTTGACGTTAAATATGTCATTATATAAAGTGGAACGACTAGGGTCGATATGAACTAAATAAATGTAGAAAACATCACGAATCACAAATAATGCGAATTATACTAAAAATCATAGCTTCACTTCATTTATATTATATTTTTAGAATTTCATTATAATTCAGAAAGAAAAGTTTAATTATACATCCTGTCATGAGCGGGATTCGAATTCAGGACCTTCTGATTAATAGTCAGATGATAAATTGGTCGCCATCTCAACTTTTACAGAGTTTTTTTTACTGAGTCGTTTCTGTTTTTTTTTTCAGTAAAGTCTATTACAGTCCTGACTTGCTTTAAATACTTAATTCAAATGTCCAGCTGTCTTATGAATTTTGTGACGTCAAGCTACTTTATATTTTTTTTCTTTTAACTTATACTTTTAAATTATAAAAAAATTACCGTGTAACTTGGAATCATACACATTTGTATTCGGAATTTCTAAAGGATTAAATTTCAATTGTTTTGTTGCTGTTTTGTTTTTTTTTTTTATTTTCTTTTTTAATTTGCATCAAAAAACCATTGCAAATTAAGAATGTTTTCTTTTCGTTTATCCAATTTAGTTTAGAAAAGTTTTAGATTTATAGAAAATGTTTTTTTAATCCTTTTTATTATAACGCCCTTTTTGATTTAATCCTTAAAAATAAAATCTATCTAGTTTATAGTTTAAAAAAATTTTTTGAATGTTTGCAGTGTCAATGAATAAAAAAAGAATAAAATAAATAAAAACAGAAAAAAAAACAAAACAACTAACTGTATATAAGTATATTATATATATACCGAAAAAGGATTTATGTTGTATTAAGTAAACAATCTTAATATTTATTATACCTAGTTTCACAGGATACTTTAATAACAATAATATTCTTAATTTCGAATTTGAAAAAAAAAAATAGAGTGTACCAGTGGTTTTTAATTTTTTGGAGAAATTGAAATGAAGTTTTTCAGTCAATTTATCATCAATAGTAATTTAGTTTTGAATAATGAACAATGAACCAGACGCTTTGAAATTAAATAAGGTGTGTCAGGGGTGTATATTGTTAATTTGAGAGAAATATGGTATGCGATTTCAATAATTTCTCGGAAATGAGCAGATTTCAACATTAACATCTTCAAAACACAAGTATTAAGAGTAAGTTGCATAGGATGATGTCAATCAATTCATATTCAAGAACAAAATAGTTGAAGATAAATCAGATTTAGTATTTTGGAAGTTTACTTACTCCAAATTAAAGAGCTGGGCTGGTCGCTAAGAATGAAGTAGTAAAAATTCTGCTATTTTTGTAAGCTATCATAAATATGGCACTATGGCAGTCAAAAATATCATAATGCTCCAAGATTGTATAAAATCAATGAAAAACCTAATGATCTGTTTTACTATACGGCTGTGAACCCGTAATTATTAGGGGGAAAAAATAACAAACTGCAGACATTGCATTAATAATTGCCATTGTCGAATTTTTTAGATTTATTGGACACACTTTTTGCAGTAGTGAATAAATTATAATGCATCAGTATAAAACAATATTCAGAAATGAAAATGACGGTGAATCGAACCCACTCTGAGAAAAAAAAATGATGATTATAATGTCAGCCTTTAAATAGAATTCTCAAGAGCTAGTTTTTATTTATAACTTACAGAGGTTAAAGACGAATATTAAAAACATTGTTCGCTCTTTCCCACAAATCTTTTCTTCTTCCTTTTTCTTTCCTTTCCTCTAACTATCCTTTCTTTTTTTTCAAATAGTCAACTTAAAGGTTCAAAACCTAAGTTATGGCTATAATATAAAAAAAAAAAAACAAATGTGAAAACCGAAGAAAACATAGAATAACAAGGAAGTTCAACATTTTTAGCTGAAGTGAGGTAATAAATGAAAATGTGGCTACAATTAAAGCGGTTTAACTATAAAATGATATTTCAGAATATTTAATTACTTGACTTGTATAGACCAGGAGTTCGAATTATAATTAAATTTAATTAAATAACATATATTTGTAATTTGTATGGAATGAATCTATATATACGACTTCAATCTATACATATTTGACTGGAATTCCAATCTATATATATACATTATTCATCAAGAAATATAATATCTGAACTATATATATGAATAATATAAATGCTCTGTGTTTTCAATGTGCAATTTTTTTCTTCCTCTTCCTTACAATTTTATTTCTTCAGATTCAATTTATTTGATAAGAATATTAAATATTTCAAGATGGTCTTCAATTTATATACGATTTTTTAATTAATAATCGTTAAGTTCGCATAGTTATTTTATGTTGTGATTTAGTAAAATATGAAAATGTATTTTAAGAACCTGAACCTACCCTCTATTTTGTAAATTTTTGATTTTTAAGTTTTCAAATATTTTTTGATTCGGAATACATATTAGTTTTCTTACACTATAACTTTGAAAGTTTTTCAAAATACAAATTTTATTTTTCACCATTATAACAAAAACAAAAAGAATTCTTTGTTTTTTTATTTTTGGCTGCAAACAAATAAAATTTTTTATTCTGTTTTTCTCTCTTCTTTTTTTCTATTTTCTTTTTAATCCACATTTTTTTTTTTGCATAATATAGTCTTTATTTCAAGTAATTGGAAATTTTTTTAAATATTGGTCCATATCATAGTATCCCATATGCTCCATTATAGGTGTCCATATGTATGTATATATACATCCATACATATTTCCATTTTCTGAAGTTGTCCTATCTTTTGTATATGTATATGTGTTAGATTTGTATAGAAAATATTTTATCACATAGTGAATTTTCTACAAATGTGAAGAAAAGAGATAGAGCTATTGAATAGTTATATTTGGCATAGATATAAATGAATATATGTGTATATATGTATATCGGATTACCTTCTTTTATTCATTTTTATTTTTAGCTATTTTTTTCCTTATCATTTTTTTTTTTCTTTTTCTTTTATTTTACATTATCCTTTTTTTTACTCTTTTTTATTATTTTATTTTGTCTTCGCTTGCTATATCTGAACATATATGTACATATGGAATGAAATAACGGTTTATATATACATATATATTATATATATATATATATATATATATAGATGTGAATTTGCATAAAAGAAATTCCAAAGTCAGTTATTTTCGTACAAAAAAAAAAAAAAAAAAAAAATATAAAAAAAGAACAAAAAAACTTATACATTATGTGCGATGTTCTTTGGATAAAACAAAAAAAAAAGAAAACAAAAAAATCGCCATATAAAAAAGAAAGAGATGGAAAGAGAATAAATTTTTATGATGCTGCATTATGATGCAATAGTAATGCATTTGATGCACTTTTTCTTCCTTAATTTTTGTTTTTATAAAATTATTTCATTATTTTTATGTTATATATTTTTTTGTTTTTATTTTTGGAGAAGTATAATATGTTGCATTTCATTTTCATTGTAGTTTTCGTTTTCAAATTTTCTTAGTTGTCATTTTATTGAAATTTCGTTTTGAAACAAAAAATGATTGTACTAAATAATTAATTACCATTTGTCATTAAGTATAATTTTTTTTATTATGTAATTATTTCTATTTCTATTGTTTAATCAGATTTGTTAATAACATATATATAGATATTATATATAGATATTTAAACATATTACAATCACTAAATTAATTTAAGTGTTCTCACATGACAAATCTACTTTTTAAGTTACTTGACGCTACAAACAAGGCCCTAGATCTAATTTAATTTCATCTTATGTTTTTTCCGTTCTCACACAGCTACTCTTGATGACCTAAAACTGTTTAATCACGTTTATCGATCTTTTAAATTTTCAACGAGAATTTGGTTCATGTTTTGTTTTCTTAAATCTTAAATTCGAAAATTCTGTTATAGTTTGTTGGAGAATATTATTTTAGAAGACAGGCATTTTTTGTATAATTTTTTGTAAATATCAGTGTTACTTTAGAGAAGTTTTGAATGCTTCTTGCTTACTTCTTGTACAAGTTTACTTTATATTTCCCTATATTCTACCTAAAATGTTTAAATAAGATTCATTAAAATTCAGAATTTAAATATTATAAGTATAGAAGAAAATTTTGTAAAACTCGAATAAGAAAAGAGAAAGAAAACTATACTCTTTAAGGAAAAAATAGAAGTTCACTTCATTATGAATAACAAAGGTATAATCACAAAGTAAATACCCATCAATGATGATGCACCATGCCAGTAACACTTTTTAGGATCAAAAAGTACAGATGATATGAAATTTATTTAGGGATTGAGTTTGAACATGTTTTGTTTAAATTCTTCATTCATGTACCAAAGTAAGCACTAAAGTATTAATTTCACTCAATTTCATTTAATAGCAACATCCTATAGTTGACTGGATCAATTATAATTCATTAAATCAAAATATGCATATATAAATTTTTGTATATGCAAGTAAAGTGCCTACTTTATTAGTTCTTTTTCTATATGCATTATTATTATTTTTTTTTTCAATGTACTGTTTTTATTTTTTGTATTTCTTTTGTTTAATTTTTTTTATTATTTGTTATTATTATTTTCATATTCTTTTTGTTTTCTAATTATCTCATATGAAAAGTCTTGTCTTTCATCTTCAATTTATGTTTATTTACTAAAAATTTCATATATGAAAATTTTCTTCTCTTTATACAAATGCCCATAAAAGTAAATGTTTGTGTTGTTGTGTTAATAAAACTTACCTTTGCTTTTAAATGTAAGAAAAGTGAAAAAAAAAAAAAAATAAGAAGAAAAAGAAAAATTAAAATAATAAAAACTTTTAAAATGGAGAAGAAAATGAAAAAGAAAAAGAAAAAAAAAATATTTTTATTAAAAAATTGTTTTTTTCTTATTGTCCAGAGGCAATTTTAGTGATGTATTGTCTCCTATGTGAGGCATATATATATATATATATATATGAGTGGTTTATGTAGAACCTATATGAGATTTTGACAGAAAACTCAAGTTAATTTTGGTAATTTTTTTTCTTTATATCCTTTTGTATAATATAAGGATGTGGAAATTTTTGGTTTTTTGTTTTTAAGCCGAAAGCAGTTTTTAGCATAAAATATACTTAAGGAGAATCGGAAACGGTTCACCATTCAATATTTTGGTTGCATCAACATTTATATAAATAAGCTTTATTTAAGCATTTTTTTTTTCACTTTAAATTTTATTTTTTATTATTAAATTTATTTCACCAAACCAAATTCGTACAGAGTATATTCTGTATAATTTTAAATTTATTTAAAGAGTTAGTATTTGCTAGAATGTCCAAATAACATTTATAAAATATTTTATTTCTAATTTAATGTCGTATAAAATAGATCTGATTTAATTTTTTAAATAGGTGTAGGTACACAGTTGGATTTTAAAACTAATAAATCGTGTCCAACTTGACAATATTAATATTTACAGTAAAAATATCAATCACTAATCGAATCATTGTTATATAAAACCACAGATAAATAATTATATAATTATAAAATAAAACGTTAGAAGTATCCTGTTACTTATTCACTTTTAGAAATTATGTAAATGTTGAATTCCTATATATATGATTTTCACCGGTTCCAGTTGGTTTCTATTTGTTGAAAATCTTTAATAATTATATACATTTAATGTGGAATCGTCTTACCACGTAGGCACAGATAAACTTATCAAAGTTATCAACCCCTACTTAGACAGTACAAACAGATTAAAAATGAAATTAGACATTGCCTTGGAAATACAAGTGAAAGTAGCAGCTAGAAATCGAGTACGGGATGAAAATGTCAAGTGGAATACCTATGCTCCCAAAAGGAGTACGAAGAAAAAAAAATATGGAATCTAGTAGGAGTTGGCATATGCGTTCGGGAGAATTAAAATTATTACTTCCAGCTCTTAAGCATTTTCATCGAGGAACGTGAGAGATTACAAAAGTCCACCTTTATACTGAGCTATTTCAAAATGGTATTCAAGACTATAGTTATATGAAAATATTTTTATAATTAAAATACTTAGCATGTAGAATTGTTATAAGAATATGGAATATTCGTAGTTTTTTTGTAGCACTTGGTTAGCCTTTTCCCATATTCTTTCTCTTTTTTCTACAACTTTCCCTTCCTCCTATAGTCCATGGTGTGTGTATATAAGTATAACGGTTTCTATAACTTAAATTTTGAGTATTAATATAAAAAAAAAAACAATATCATTATAATATTCTATTCTATAACTAATGCATGGTACTGGTAAAGCTCAAACTAAAAAAATAAATCCGTTATGTATCCATAATGGAAGAAATAAAATTTTGCAAAACTATATTCTTACTACACAGAGAGAAAAGATATTCTAATTTCAAGAAACATCGATTCATAATATATGAAATTTTGAAAAAATACATATTTAAGAATTTTAATCTTCATACTAGTAAAAAGAAACTTAATTAAAGAATTTTACTCTTGTTTTATGAAAACATAAATTTTCTTAATTTAAGATTTATTTTGATTCACATTTTATGAAATTTTGTACTTGATTTAAAACCATAATTACAGAGTTTATAAAAATATATTCATGATTATAATTTAAGTAAAACATTGTCTTGACTTTTGAAAGTTTTGCTTGAATCATGAAATTGAATAATACACAAATTATAACTTATTTTCTAAAAATAGGATTTTCTAAAAATGTTTGACTTTAAAAATAAGTTTAAGAAATATATGCAGAATTGGTGAATTTCATAAACATAATATCAATTTAAACAAAATAAAATCTTGATTTCTGAAAATTTAATTATTGATAGTTGACTCAAATTAATTTTTTTTTTCACAAATTTTATATTGAAGAAAATAATAATCAAGCTAAAAAAGAACGCCTGTGACTCCGTTAAGCTTAATAAACTGGAAATTTATTCAGTCTGAATAAAGCATTGGATTCAACAAGTTTGTTTTTATTTATGTGAAGTACTAATAATTTTCAGTGATAAAATAAAATATAATTTTCAAAATGGTAAGTCAATTTAGTGATAAAATAAAATGCATAATTTATTTTTACTATTTAAATTAAGTGTCATTT
Source organism: Argyra leucocephala (assembly GCA_963942445.1). Taxonomy (NCBI): domain Eukaryota; kingdom Metazoa; phylum Arthropoda; class Insecta; order Diptera; family Dolichopodidae; genus Argyra; species Argyra leucocephala. The sequence continues at coordinate 210,323,003 of OZ012677.1, read as the reverse complement.
ACTAGTATTTTTTTACTATTTAGTAATAGCTGTGAATTTAGCTCAAGAAAAAATTAATACTACAGAATAATAATATGAATACAAGCTCAGAAGAAATAATTACTTCTTTTAAAATATCAGATTTAGGAGTAGATTTCTATACTTTAAAATTAATGAAATAAAGTATAGCTATAAAGAAAAGACTGTGTTGGTCCTGACAAAAAATTTAAATCAAAGTAAATCCTTAAAAATTTTGCAAAATATACCAGCTGAAGAAGGTAAGGTCGTTTTTATTATTTTTGAATTGAAAATTAAAAAAAAATTAAATTGTGTGTATACATTCAATAACTATAAATTCAAAATAGAAAATAAGTTAATGTTTAAATATTTATTTTACTTTTTCGCTTGGAAATTCGGTACTATTTTTTGCTTAGATTACTTCGTTCAGCTTTGTCACCCAATGGACGAATCAGCAGAGACAACAAGGAGACGCGTGGATTTTAGAAACCATAGATTGAAGATTTTTTAAATTTTTTTTTTATAGAGGTAAACACAGAAAATGATTTACAGCCACAATTATATTTTTAAAAAATCATAACAACGAATTTGCTGTAACAATGATGACTATAGATATTTGTTTCAATATGATTTCAGCTTAAATTTAAAGTTTCCAAAAATATTTTTATCAAAATGATTCTTATTTAAATTATACTGTAATTTCCGATTTAAATAATTATAGTTTTATATCTTTTTAATAATATTTTTCAATACTTTTATATCAAACTTATTCTAAAAAATAGGTTTCTTTGTAATGTATGTATAGTATTTGTAATATTTTAGTTGATAAAGAAATAATTAATGTTATTTTTATTACATAAGTAACCAGATGGAAAGAACAATTTGTTAGCCACGCTTTATGTAAATACTTATTTTTTTGTATATTTAAATATGTATGTTAAAATGAATTTAAAAAAAGAAAATAAAATTATTTAATACTAAAAAAATTTTATTAAAAAAAAAACCTTATTTCAGAGAATATTTAAGTATATACATGCTTAATTTATACTATCAAAATATATTGAATTGAGAAAAAAGTAACTTATTTCGTGCTAAATGTTTCATGATTTTGTTTTTTACTAAAATAAGTAATATTAGACATAATTCAATCAAATTTTTTCTTAAATTATGAATTTTTTTGTGTAGTTGTTTTTTAATTTTTAGTATTTTTTTTCTTAATTGAAGAAAATATTTTTATAAAGTACTAAATTTTTGAAATTTTTTTTCTTGATATAAGCAATATATTTTCACATTTTATGTTTTAAAATACATAATTACAGATAAAGCTACTTATTAAGAATTAATCAATTCTTAGCTGAAGAAATAAATTCATGTTTTAAGAAAAATTTATTCATAAAACGTGAATATAATTTCTTGGCCCAAAATCAGTAGGAAAATTTTCATGATTCATTCAAAAAATACTCAATTTTAGCAATCTTTTCTCTCTGTGTATAATCAGTTGTTGGTACAGTTGTTGTTCATTGTAGTGGGTTTATAAAATATTATTTTAATTTTAATCTTTTTAATTATAATTTTAATTTTTATAGTTTTAAATAATTGTAATTTTTAAAACAAGATGTTCAACATATATTTCGTATACCTATCTATTTAATTTATGAATTATTGAACCTTTAATAATAAAGTTCACCAACATTGGAATCACCTATGGTGTCTTAGTAATTTAATATTATTAAAAAAAAACAAAATTAGATTTAATTTCAGCACCTTAATGTACCTAAGGTATATTCATAAAGTTAGGTCAATCAAAAGTCCAGTATTGTTATAATTATAAATAGCCCTCCTACAGTTTAGGATCTGTTTTTTTTTCTAAATTTTTTTTATTTGTTTGATGAACAATTAACTTCGCAACAAGGATTTTCTACTTTTAATACAAGGCTGTTGAGAAAAATTAAGTAAAGCAAAAATAAAAGAAAATATATATATATATATATATATATAATATCATATGGTATACTATAAATTCATATGGCATCCAAAATGTAAAGTACAAATATTTGAAAGAATTAAATCTATTAAATGAATAAGTTCCGATTTTATATAAAAATATGATAGCATATGTTGCAACAACTTCCGATATTTTTATCTTTTTTTTGTCTCTTTTTCAATTTTATTTCTTATAATGAGTATAATGAGTTATTGTGCTATACCTCAACCTCTGCTCATTTCAGAATGGTGTTTATAATTTTTATAGCAAAAATATTGTTATATATATAAAAAAAAAAAAACAAAAAAAAAATTGCCTTTATTATTGCATAATTAAGTACCCATCTTCAAAAAATTTTTTTTTAGGAAATCTTCAATCAGTTTTCTTAGGCACGAACGATTTCATTGCAACCATATTTTATCTTGGATTTTCTTTAAAAGAACTCAATTCATATTTTTTTTTTCATTTTTTTTTTTTGTAAACGTTTAAATGCACCCGCATTTATTTGATTCGGAATTTTCATACTTATAATTTTTGGATTCAAAAAAGAATTGAAATAAAAGAGAAAAACATCTGTAATTCATGCCAAAAAGAAACTATACAAAAAAAAAAAAACATACCCACATTCTGGTATTATAAACGCAGGTGAGATTAAAAATTTTCTAGGTTTATTTTGTAATTTGAATCCAATTCGATACGAAACCCAACTTTGACTTTATATTTTTGTTGTTTTTGTTGTTCTTAAATATCTTAAAGATATATTCAAACTCTTTAGTATATGAATTCAATTTCGTGGTTTACTTAGAGAAAAGATTAAAAATGAAAAAAAAAATAAAATAAAAAATAAAAAACGGAGAAAAAAAAATTTGCATTTATATTTGTTTTTCATTTACATAGGTATACTTACATAATTATATATATTATGTTAATGGACCCTCATATTGTTGATTGTATATAGTTATTGAATTTTTGCGCGTTTAAGGCTTTCTTTAAGTTATCAGAAATTTAATTTAATTTTATATAGTTTTAATTTTTTGTAAAGTTGTTATTTTGATGTATACTGGTTCCAAATTGACTATACTATTAATTTTGCCTATACATTATATATATACATATGTATAATTTAAATAAAATTATTCTTAGTTCTTATCATATAGTCTCAAACAACATTATATATTAACCTAGATTTACCTCTTACCTGATTAAGTTATTTTTAATTTTTACTATGGCACCTAATTGGAATTGTTATATTAATATGATGTGCTGATAATATGGGAATTACTGAAGTAGCCGATAAATACCTATATGTATACATATATGTATGTATATATAATCACCATAAAGAAATTTAAAAGAATGTTTTGAGTGTTAATTATATGCGAATAACCTTGAAATTTCGATGCCTATATTTAGTTACAGACGATAATGTTAACAAAAAAAAATAACTAAAGTTGAATAATAAAAAAAAATATTTTGAATATTCCGATAAGAAATTGGTGCTAACTACCCTCCTCTATATTTCACTATATATATTATGTGAAGTGTTGATTTTATTTGTCTTGTGTTGTACCATTCACAATATACCTACGCAATAAATTGTGATTTGACTGAATTTATAATATTTAATTAAACGATTCGATTCTATATAAGTATGTTATATAATACATAAGAATGACAAACTGAAATAAATTTTAAATAGATATTATCATAGTATATATAGTAATTTTGTTTTGATTTTTAATTTAAGCTAATTATTTGCACCATCTTTATATAATTTTAAATTTTTGATTTCAGATTATAGGTATTTAGATTTTTTTTTTTTTCTTTATTATTTCAAACGAGTAAAATACAAATTTTGTTATAATTATAATCTTATTCAATTATTTATAAGATAAAGTTCAATTTCATTATTAAATTTAATAGTAACATGATCATAAGTATAGAGAATATTTATATTTGATTTAATAAAAAGATAAAATTGTTATCGAGGGTTTCATATAGAATTTATTCAGTGACTTAACCAGAAATGGTATATTTATGAAAAAATTATATATTATAAAAGGCATACATTTTTTTTTTAGCTTTTCGGTTCACCAACCGCAAAAAGTTCTATTGAATAATTGAAATCTCTATTTATTTATTAATGATATCTCATGATTTAAATATATTAGTAAAACCTAGAACACCAAAAGCATCTATATATATATATATATAAATTCATAAATATATGTTTAGCTTAGTTTACTGCTTTTTATTATAATTGTTAGTATCGTCCAACAGGGTGTTTGAATTAGAGCAGTGCATAGTGCATTATTTATTAAATATAATACTAGGGGCCCCTGTTGAGTAATTATATTTCAAGTTGAAGTCAAGATTAAAGTTTTTAAAAAAACAGTAATTTACGTACTGACATAGACTTCGCACGATATAGCAGAAACCACTCGTATTTAATAAAAAGTTTTCTGGTTAGTAAGTTTTGTTTAGGACACATAAGTACACATCCCTCGTATACTGCTTCGTTTCCGATATATTCCCTATAGTAAGTGGCATTTAGTGATAAAATTACTAAAAATAAAAAGTTTTGTTATTAAAGAGGTACGTATATATATACCTACATAATACATAATTTTAATAAAAACTATATTATTACTACAAATAACCAAAATTTAGAAACAGTTACTTAAAAAGATAAAAATGAAGAATTCAAGTGATTTGTTTTTTTGTTGTTTTTATATTTTTTATTTTAGACAAATTTGTTTTTTTGTTTTTTTTTTTGGCATATGTACATAGATTCATTTGCAAGTCCATATCTAAATTTTAATAACTGATTTGTTTGTTTTTGTTTATTATTTTCATAAGATCTCACTTATGCATAATGTATTTGCTGAATAATAAAATCATATGAGTAAAAAAATTTCAACTGTGTGCGCATTTTTGTTTTATCTACAGTCTTATATATTATATATATTTGAAGTTCATTAAGGAGTAGGAGAATCGAAATAAAATAAAAAGGTGTCTACTGCGCAGGACCTTAAACGCTTGTCAATTATAATTATAGATAATACCGTGGAAATCAAACCAATATAGATCATATATAAACGAATTATTTGAAAAAATGGGATATTAAAATTATATTTTTCATCAGATTTCATATTGAAGATAATTCAGTTGTTCTATAGAATTAATTGCATTTAGAGCAAAAATGATTATATATATTTTTTTTTTAATCATTTTCTTGTGAGACTTTGGTACATTTATAATTATTGTAGAATTTCTGATTTAAAAAAAAAAAAAAAAAAAAAATAAGTTATCCCCAATACTCTTTGTGATAATCAAGTGTCCCCTATTTCTTGTGAGTTCCTCAATAAATAAAAAATTAAAAAAACAAAAAAAAAAAACTAAAAAAACAAAATGATTTCTTTTTGAAATTTTAAAAATGCAAATGAAAGATTTTTATCGCCATTTCTGTTTTTCTTCTTTGTAAGTTCCTACAAAATAATTTGTAGAATTGTAAGTTTTTTATTTAATTTTTTTTTTTTGTTTTTGTTTTTATTATCACAATTCACAACTCAAAAATAATTTTCTTTTTCTATTTCTTTCTAGAACTTCTCCCTCTCTCAAACTCATTTTTGTGTACATATTTCACGCCTTCAGAAATGGTTGTATTATTTTAAATTGCAACTTTTATTTTTTGTTTTATTTTTATTTGCAATACGATTCCGTTTAAGAATATCATGATTGCTGCAAAAAGAAAGCCTTAAAGTATATATATTTTTTTACATTTTTATAGAGAATAGTCCAAGCATATCCTTGATTTTTAATATTTTTAATATTTTAGCTATATTAAAAAAAAATTATCCTGAAATATCCTTTTGGCCAAATAATATGAAAATCTTACAAAAAAAAAAAAAAAAAAAAAAAAAAAAACAAACAAACAAACAAATAAACACAAAACAAGAAAGTCGACTGTGCGCTAAAAAGAAAGCAAAAAGAATTCATATCGAATGACGATCATCAAAATTCTCTTATTTGCCGACATAGATATCCTTATTTTATCCTTTTTAATTTTTTATTTCTATTATTTTTTTCTTTTCTAATATACAAGAAATCATCTTTATTTAGAGAAAAGCTCCTGCTTATATTTGTAGGGGATCATCATTTATCAAAGGGAATGTTTAATTTAAATATTCGTTTATGATAACAACATTAATACATTCGATATTTCTTCAAATGTTTAGATACACCTAATTAAACCTTTAAAATTTGTAGGAACTTATTTAATGTATAAATATAAGGTATATAAAATTGTCAAATACAAATTAAAGCTAGAAGAAATAATTCCTTAGAAGTGATTAGAAAAAAATGAATATCAGAAAATATAATTGTTCAAGAAGCCGTTGTATATAGGTTTTGAGTATTCTGTGGATGGATTGAATAAGACTATATATGGAAGGAGTATCTGCTGTAAAATATTTTTGTTTGATATTTCAAATAATATAGATTTTAAAACCTGTAATCAATACATAGAGAAATGTTTAAAAGCTCCAAATTACGATTAAACAAAATGACACAATCGGGTAGGTTCAAAAAAGCTTACATTTTGGAGTTAAATAGGGAGTTTTAAGAATTTCTTATCATTTTTGAAGTTCATATATTTTAATTTTAGAGGTTGAGTCAATTTTATTATCTAATAAATTTCAGAATCCTAAAGTTACGTAGACCAATTGAAAATATTTTCTTATTTAACATTTTTTTTTTATAGTTTAAATTTTTTTGTTTGTATCTATATCATCATAAAAATATCCTTTTAGCACATAAGATCCTAGTGTTATGATAAGAAATGCAAGCCTTATACATAAATTATGAATTTCAAATACACAGTATATATATATATACTCTTACATATCCATACAACAATATGAAAAATAATTTTTTATATAAATGTAGGTAGGTACATAGAGAAGAAAAATAATATTCTACTTGAGTTGAAATTAAAAATGAAAATATCTAAAGATATAAATTATGTCCTTTTTTTAATAATTTTTCTTTATCCTTATTTTTTTTTTTTGTATTATTTTATTTTTTATATTTTCTATGCAATTATAAAGTTCTATTTAAATTATAGAATTGAAAATAAAAAAAAAAAAAACCCAAATCAAAAAGAAATAATCAGACTTTTGAGTCGAATATCAATTTTTCTTTAATCCTTTTTTATTCAAAAAAAAAAACAAAAAGGATTTTTCAGAAACAAAAAAACGAAATGCTTGCATAGAAAATATTTCTGTGGCGAAATGAAGGAAATAAATAGATAAGTAATAATACAACCTGACAACCACTTATAAGAGTGAAAAGCGCTTATTTTAAATTTTACTACAATATAATACATTATATTGTGACAATAGGTATATGTAGTGTCGCCGAACCCTAATCTTAATTTTAAATTTTACTTAAATCGACAATATTTTCATAAAATATCTCCTGATGATTCAGGCCTAAGACCTGCACATGGCTTGTAACTTGTAAGGGAATACCTTTTTTTGTAATTTCGGTGTATCATACCTATAGATGTGTAAAAAAAATAAAGCAAAGCACTGAAGGACCTGACATTTTTCCATGACAGTTAAGGTTTGCTTAGGAAATATCGGTTTTTTAAAATCAGTAATTTTGAATTTATGTATAGGGATTCGATGTAGGTATAAGTTTAAATTAAGAAATTAATCTTATACAGTTTATTTGTGTTTGTTTAATATACAAACCATATTTGAAAACGATTTTATACCTACCTACTCATTAATTGAGAACTAATTTCTTATCTAATTGAAAATTTAAAAATTTTCATATTATCAATTATAATGCACATAACGTCATAAATGATATTTTCTCGCGAATTAATTTTTATTGGTAAAACGTAAAACTTTTATTCAAACTTTTATTCTTGTATTCATACGTATTTACTTACTACTATTGATTATTACAAGAAACAACAACAAATCTAAAGATATTTTATCATATAGGTATATATAAAATTTTAATCCAATTGAAAAACTTATAAAGAATACGAGGAAGCCGAAAACCGAATACAATACCACAAAAAACAACAAATAAATTACGAATTTTTATCATAGCCTCAAACCATTCAGAGAAAAGCCAATCCTACAAAATTTCACCTGTATTTTTTCTTCTATATGCTTCAAAAAAAGTCGCATTTCCAACCAATAATAACATTTCTTACAAGAAAATAAAAATATAAAAGAAAAAGGAAAAAAAAACAAAATACGGCAAATTTAAAAAGAAAAAAAGAGAGAAAAAAAAAATTGAAATTCTCATAAGAAATCCACCACACCATATTCAATTGTAAATATTGGAAATGTAATATTATTATATATGACGTCATTATTTTCTCAAGGAATTCAAACGACCTTGCCTTTTATTATTAAATCCAACACCAACAAACAAAACAAAAAAAAAATTATTAAGAAATTCCCCTCTTTGTGTTTTCTTAATAAAAACAACACCAACAAACAATAAGAATCAAAATTCAACAACACTATTCTTATAATATGCTTAAAGTGTTAAAATGAGATAGATGTATCTTATATATAAATCTTGAAGAAATAAATTTGATATGTAAGTATATATACAATATACTATATACAATGTGGGTATTTAATTCTTAAACCGATAGTTTTATTATGAAGGGGAATTTTATTCTTTACGTGCATGCATATTGTTTTCTCTTTTATTCTTTGCGCATTTGTTTATTTTTCTTTCATTTTTCATAAGAAAAATTTCTTGAGGATTTTCTACTTGTATTGTAATTACATTTAGAATTTATTTATTTTGTGATAGTAAAATATTCCGATGCCAAGAAATTAATTGGAAAATAGGAGGAGAAAAAACGAACAAAGTATATTTTGAAAAGCAGTTCAATTCGGGAAGTTTACGATGAATGTAGGGAACGAAGTGAAAAGTGTAAATGAAATTGGATTGCGAAGAAAGAATTTTTAAGAAAATTTTCAATTACGCAATTTATTGAATTTTTTTTAATTTCATAACGATTCAGTCATTAGTCGGACGCAGTTTTGTTTAATTGTGTTGGTCAGAAATATTTAAATAAATTTTAAGATAAAATGGAATTAATATTGGGATTGGTTTGGTGTTATTATTATTCATAATAAATTTTCTTAAAAAATAAGGATACCAATCTGAAACTGGCATAAAGCAGAACAGGTATATTCACCGGGTGGCTAAAATTGAATTGTATGTCAAGGATAAATAATTAATTAAATAAAATGAATTTATATATTCAATTTCAAACATAATTTGTCAATGAAATAAGCACGCTGGGTGGAGCAGTAGGTAGAGTATCTGACTTTCAACCGAAATGTCCCATCAGGTTCGATTTTCGACGAAGGCAAACAAAATAATTTTTGGGGTTTCCGATCTGGTCCAGTACCATTTATGAGAGTTTTGGTTATAACTAAAAATAAAATAGAACTATGCCATTATGAAGGCCACTCTACACTCTACAATAGATATAATTTGCCACGTTTAAAGTAGATAAGTGTATCAAAAAATTCTAAAGAAAGAACTATTTTGTGTGTATCTTAAATCTCTGGGTAAAAGCAGTTACTGTTCCAATCCATAGACTTGGAATTATTTAAAAAAAAAAATATATAAACCAAATGAGATGGATAAGAAAAGAACAAAAACCCAAATGAGATGGATAAGAAAAGAAATTAACGTAATGATATCAGTCAGTACACTATTTACGGACGGGGAGATACTTGTTGTTACTATCATTTTTTGATTTTTGAAAATCAGATGTCTGAAATTGCGCACTTTCGGACGAGTGTTTTTGGCTATTCAAGAAAATTTTTAATATTTAACACTTGGTCGCGGCACCATGTATCTGATACATTTGTAGGTTAGAGCATGGCTTAAAGCATGGAAAGACAGTATATATGCAGTAAGTAACTTGAGGACTGACAATGACTTTTGAAACACGTAAAATTAAAATTAAACTGATTTAAATCTATTCATTACAAGAGCTGAAGAAAAAGAAGAAGATATATTACCACAATAACAATAACAATATATACCTACCTACAACAACAATAATGATTTGTTGATGATGCAAAAAAAATTTTTTTTTTTTATTTAGTTTTAAGAACACGAGCCTTCTGTCAAAAGAGGCAGCTGCTTACCTCTATTATACCACAACGAAAACAAAAAAATTTGATGACACAAAGAAAATTGTTTTTTTTTCTGTTTTTTTTTTTTTTGTTTTTCTCTAAACAAAATAAAAAGGGGAAGATTTTCAATATATGAATACGAAAAAAAAAAAAAAAAAACAAGAAAACAGTATAAGAAATAAACGCAATCGCATACAAATTTGGCGCTACTTTAAAAATTACAATACAAATGGTTGATGTATGAATGTAGGGATTTTGTTATCGTGTGCGTATGTTTTTATATTTTGAACACTTTTAATTAATCGTGGTTTGAAAAATATAATTTTATTATTCCTTCTCTCAATACTTTTATAATTCATTGAAGACAAGCTGACGACGACGACGACAACGTGACGAAACAAAATAAAAAGGGGAAGATTTTCAATATATGAATACGAAAAAAAAAAAAAAAAAACAAGAAAACAGTATAAGAAATAAACGCAATCGCATACAAATTTGGCGCTACTTTAAAAATTACAATACAAATGGTTGATGTATGAATGTAGGGATTTTGTTATCGTGTGCGTATGTTTTTATATTTTGAACACTTTTAATTAATCGTGGTTTGAAAAATATAATTTTATTATTCCTTCTCTCAATACTTTTATAATTCATTGAAGACAAGCTGACGACGACGACGACAACGTGACGATAATATAACTCTATGTTTGCATGTGTATGAATTGCCAAAAGTAATATTGAGTAGGGGACTTTTATTAAATAAAAAATTAAATAATAAAATGATGTGTACTGAAAAATGAAAATTATTCTTAAATGATGAATTATTTAAGTTTTGTAAAATATTGTACAAAGTCAAGTTAAAAAGTTCATAAATTTCGTAATACCAATTTTTACAGTTATCTTCAAATATTTAAATTTGTGTCAGGTACCACTGTTTTAAAATTTAATTTTTTAAAATCTTAGTAAAAGGCGAATTTTTTCGAAATTTTAAAGAACGGTATTTCGAATGACTCCCTTTCATCCTTTTTATCAAAATAGTTCAGACACAGATACAAATTATTTTTTAATAAAACAAAGCTTGGATCCACAAGCAGGTGTTATAAACGAAAAGTTTACGAAGAACAAAATGAAAAATATTGTGCAATAAAATTCAGAATAATTAAAAATTTTTAAAGTTTTTAATATTTTGAAAATATGAAGTTGTCAGTACAAAAGCGTTACTTCAATTCTTGCTTTTTTTTTATTAGTAATTAGAATCAGTTGAACTGATAATAAGTTTTATTATTCTTAACAGTGCCCCAATTTTTTTTTATCACCATCTGTAACTTATCAATTAATTAAATGTGAAAAATTACGGATGATATATAGAATTAGGCCTCCCTAAATAAATACAACACTGTTCGAATTTATTTAAGTTGTTATACGAAATTATATAACTCGAAACGAAAAGCTAATTTGAAGCTTTATTTATAAACTATATTCTTCTTAAATCGACTTAATTGACCGTATTTAATCATAAATAAATTGAAACGTGGCAACTAGCCAAATATAGATTGGATCAATAATAGATTAATTTTGTTTGACCTAGAGACCAAAAGAAATATGGGGAAATAAATGTTCAGAATAAAAATTTGTGATTCGAAATTCACTTAATTTTAATATTAAACCACTTTACCTATTCAAAAACCTATTAATATTCCACTTAATTCAGCTAGGGCTTTCAACATATGTTCTAACTCATGTAATTTTCATTTGATTCGAATAATCGACTTTTAGTCTATTTGATATTACAACTTAAAATAAATTATTATTACCTATATACAATTTTTCGTAAACTTTTGATTGGACCTGTGTAATTAATTTACCTATAGTATACTTTAGTGGTACTATTTCATTATACCTTAATTTTATTTTCGTACTTCAAATAAACTTGCTTTTACTTTACTTTACTTTTAAATTTACTTGTACCTAACTACCTACATCATATACATTATATTGTGTACACATAAGTTATATATTTTTGTTGATTGTATATAAGTATGCCTATTTTCGACTTATAACAATAAAAAAAAAAAAGCAAGAGGAATATTTTAAGCAAAATATAGTATAGGATCAAGCTAGAACTAGGGTAACAAACATCTGCTTCTTATTTAGTAGATAAAAATATATCAAAATGAATTTCTGAGCTAAAAAAAAACAAAAAAACTTTGAAAAAAAGAAAACAGCAATAAGGAAATTTGGTGCTGTATTAGTCTTTGAATTTTACAACAACCCCTCACTCTTTTTTTTTTTGTTTTTAAGATTTTCAATTGTTAGAAGAAGCGATCACGATTCACGATGACTGGTATTCAAACAAAATAATAATAATAATAATAATAATGTAGGTATAGAAGAGAAAAAGTACAAGCATATTTTTAGGATTTTAGTAGGGTTGGTATATTTTTTTAGCGCCTGGTGTTTACTTTTCAGTTATTCTGTAGGTATTCACATATATTTTGAAAATTGGAAAAATTTTGTTTTTGTTTTATCAAATATCTTCCTTATGAGTTAATTGTGAATTATTATACCTTTATGTAACTGGATGGGTTCCCTGAATTTTCTTTGTTTGAAAATATCATCCTCTTTTCTTGTATATTTGTATTTGTAGAGTTTTTCGATTCGTTTTATTTTATTAAGGAAATGATCAATCGTAAACTATAGGATTATTTTATGTTCATATTATGTTAAGGTTTTTGTTTTTGTTTTCTTGTTGAAGTGAAATTAATGAAATTTTGATAGAATTTGGTACAGCTACACATCATATTAATATTATTAAAAAAATAAAAACAGAACAAGAACAAGAATAAAAAATTAGGGATTTTGCAAACTTATAAACCCTCTTGGAAATTATTTTGATATTGTTTTTTTTTTTTTTTTTTTTTTATCTTGCATGACAGACTTACAATTACAAATAGAAAAAGTGGGGTAAATATTTGCGGCGAATTGCTTAATTTGAACGGGTGCTCGAAAAGATTATTGAAATATGCATTTTATAGTATGAAAATATTGAATATATATAATTAGAAATAAAAATAAGAAAACGTGTGAATATGTGTGTGTGTAAAAATATATTTTATTATCTGCAATATTTTTAAATTTGTAAAATAGAAGACAAGAATCAGGCAACTGGCAGATGGATACAAATACAGTTTACACTAAAATATAATATGAAAAATCTGATAACTGACATGATAAGTTAGAGAAATATGGAAGCTCAATTTGGATAGATACTAAATTGAGAAGATTCAGACACCTATAATTTATTTTCTAAGATATTATTCTAGTAGTCATTTATTAGCTGAAAAATAACGTATAGTTGCTGTACTTGATGAACTTCCAATAAAATTATTCAAAGCATCAGAAGCAGTCAAGTAAATATATTCAACAAATCCTTGACTGTTCAACAAATCATTGCCTAAATCTGGATGGAAGAAAGTTGAATTTGGATGTCTCTGCTCTGTAGTAAATATAAAAAATAATAATATTGTTGTAAAAACTACAAAAGATTCTTATTAAATATTCCTGGTATCTGCCTGACCTTAAGTTAGGCTTTTATTAACAATTTAATGGCTTATTGTCGGAACAAAAATGTACTGATATAATTCTTCTTCTTCTTTAAATAGGCATTTAGTATGTCTTATTTTTTCAAAATAAATATCTTTTCAATTTTGTGATGACGAGTACTTCCAGTATTCATACCAACTTTTTGGAGGCCTTCCTGGTAGACGTTTGACATTGATTTGGCCATTCATTACTACCTTCGCCATCAAGTCGACCTTCTGCCATTCTATTTACATTGTCTCTCCAGTTTCTTCGTTTATTTCGACTCCAACGGACAGTATCTTGTATGTGGCATGCGTTTCTGATGTAGTTGCTACGTTTCTTATCTCTTAATGTGTATCCACATATTTGCCTCAGAGTTCGCATTTTCTGTTTTGATTTATTTTTCATTTTATTCATTTATTTCTCAAAGAGCTCATTCGCTCGTACAGAGTGTATATATATAAAAAAAAAAAACAAGATAACAAAATTAATAATTCAGTCCAGTAGAAAAAAAGCAACTTAATAACTAAATGTATAATAACTTAAGCTAACTACACTGGGTTTGGTATTATTTAGTATGTTAGTATGGACCGAATACAGGTTTTGTATATTATTTTTTTTGTTTTCTATTAGCTTGTTTTTGTTTCTCCATATATAGCATCTCGGAGATAATCTGATAGGACTGCAGCTTGTCCTGCTTGGGTTCTTGTTTCTGTTTCTGTGTTGCAAGAGCTGGTAATATTTACGCCCAGATATTTAAAATTGAGCACTTGTTCATTTATTTTATTGTTAATGAATAATTTAGATCTGATGAGATCCTTCGAAATAGTCATGAATTTGGTTTTTGTTATAGATACCACTAGGTTGTACAATTGGGCAGTTTCGCTAAATCTGCATAATAATCTTTGCAGGTCATCTTCATTCTCTGCGAGTAGTACAGCGTTATCTGCGTAACATATGATATTAATGTTTTTATCGCCAATTCGATATACCCAAGAGGTGTTAACTATATGTTTCTGATTATTTTATCCATATTATTAAATTAAATAGGTATAAGTGACGTCCTAAATCGCACAGGGTTGCTTTGATACTACATTCTTTGAGCGAGCAATCCTCTAAAAAACCAACAGCAACAAATCAGTCACTCATCATTGTCATAGCACAAATATAAAGTTCTCATTGGTTTTCCTGAAGTAATTGGAGTATAGTCATTTCTACTTACCTATATGTACCTATGCATGTGAAATAGTACGTACATTATAGATCTTGTTCAATATTTTATGTCTGAAAAACGTTATTGTTATCGTTAGCACCTCTTCATGAATTTTTCACCTTGCAATATTTATAGGTGAATTATAATGTCTGTAATTAGGCAAATTTTTCAAAACAATAAACACTACTTATTAATCGATTTGAAGTTTGTATACGGTAACGTGAAGCGTTGAAGCGTTGTTAACTTAGCTAATTCAGTTATATAGAAAGATATTTTAAAAACTAGATTATACCTAGATCATGCTATATACATGAAAAAATTCTCTACTGTGTGTAGTTCAAACTATTTCAGAGGTTCACCGCACCGTCTCGAAATCGAAAATTGAATTCGCTCTTTTACCATTGCTTTAATTTAGTGCTGGACAAATGTAATCATAGTAGGTGGTTGTAGAACTTTTATTCAGATTGGAAAGGAAGTAAAAAAAGTGTAGTCTAAAGTAAATGAAAAAAAAAATAATATCATATTGCGGAAAAGTAAAGCGTCACCCAAATATGATGAATTATTTATTTAGATTTTACAACTCAGAACCTGTAGCTACAATCCATCGCAACAATTCTACAGAAAGTGATTTGACTTTATATGCAAAAAAAAACATACCTTATAAAATAAAATAATTAATTGAAGTCATGTCATCATTGTTAATAGTGTTGTCGCTATTAAAATGAGTCAGAGCTCGACATTCGGCCATTCTGAACAATCCTACGCCTCTGATGATAATGTTTTACTGAATACAATCTGGCCATGGTTTCATATTCGCTTTAACGTCATCTAAATTTATTGAATCAAATAAGATTTCACAATAATCTAACAAAAGCACATATACAGTTAAGCTCCGTTTTTCCACATTTATTTGAAGAATTAAGCTCAGATTTTTAGAAATCAAAATTAAAAAAAGGGAAGCTAATCAATAGGTAATTTGATTTCTATTCCCAGAAAAATTCAATTCCAATAAAATTCTACAATTAAAAATGTTTATCAAGTTCATTATAGGTATATGTATATTATATATTTCTATTTACTCATCCTGTTTAAATAATGATTTAGCACCTTTCAAACAACTTTTTTTTTTTTTTTAAATTAAATCCATTTAAAACTTTTCTTTTGATTTTATTTTGTTTTTCTATTCTATTTATTTTTTACTGTTGATTTAACTCACACTTCTAATCACATCTTCAGATTTTCTCCTTCTAAAAAAAATCTAAATTAGCATTAAAATGTTTTCGCAATTCGAAATTTTATTCTTTCAAATTCTTAAGAATCATTTTTTTTTTTGTTTTTATTTTTTTTTTTTAATACTTTGTTTCTGTTACTACCACAGAATAATAGTTATTTTCAATATTTCAATTTTATTTATTTTATAAAAACCATAAATCAACAAGTGGTTTTTTTTTTTTTTTTTTTGGTATCCCTTTGGGGTGTGAACTCTTGGAAAATTCAACAAAAACAAAAAAAAAAACAATAATAATAAAATTCATGAAAAAAATAACATTTAACAAAAACAATTGAAATTTCTTAGATTTTGAGAAAATCTTTTGAAAATCTTAAAAGAAATTGTAATGAATAAGGAAGAGAAAGGATCTTTATTTCTGTGTTATTTGTTTTTATTTGATATCGAAGATATTTGACAACAACAGAGTAGAAATGGAAATTTGAATTACATTATACAAGAAAAAATAATAAAAAAGGGATTGTTATAGAACGGTAATGTTGTTTTTTTTTTCTAAACGTTTCATTAAATTACAAAAAATCGGTCAAATAATGATGAATTTGTAATTGTGGGGGTCATAATATTTTATATCTGGGGTAAATTTTATCCATAGCTTTTTTTTTGTCCTGTTTACTGTACAAATGTTCAATTACGCAAAATAAATAAAATAAACACCCATCACTTGTTTTGTATTCTCCCTATTACCTTTTTTTTTTTTTGTTTTGTAAGGCTTTTTTATGCCTTTAGAAGTTAACCAATTTCATTGTGGTGCGTGTGAAATGAGTTTAAAGAATGTTTTTATTTTAAAAATCTTGAAATTACTTTAAAAAAAAAATGTATCATAAGTTATTAAAAGTGTGAGGGAGATAGATAATGGATTCTGATCTTGTGTATAGTTTACTATTATGGCATCAAGAATAGATAAAAAGTAAAAAAAGGTTAAGAATAACTTTGCTTTCGGTTATGTCGTCATCACGCTTTCACGGTTATGCATTTGACGACAATTGACTAACGTCATGCTTTCGGTTATATGAAATGGCAGTCAAATTTGAGTATACAAAGCAGCAAAATTTTTTATGATTAGTTGTTGATCGTCATTATTAGGACCCTTCCCGTACTTTTCTGGCAAAAACTTGCAAATGAGAGAAAAGAGAGAAAAAAAAAAAAGAAAAAAGAGTTAGAAAAACTCTCATCTGCAAGTAAAAGTACTGGAACGCAATTCTTGTAAAAACTTGCAGCTGTCAAACAGCTGACAAGCAATCTGACATTCTGAAATTAATTTAATTATAAACAATCATTTTGAATTTCCGAAGGTGTTTTTTTAAAAGAATTGTAATTAAATTTAAACGAAATGGCAGCGAAAGATATAAAAAATACATTATTACTAAGTAGCGATTCGGATTACATTTTTATTACATTTTTTTAGTGAAAGCGAAACTGAAGAGTTAAGGAATGTAATTCTAAAGCAAGTGCTGTTGGAGAACTTTTTACATAAAAACAAAAGACATTGCATTCGAAACTATTTGGAAGAAATAGTTCCAGGTTATTGTGAAGAGGAATTTGAAGAACTGCAAACATTTGAAAGTTTTGCAAACCTACGTGCAGATAAAAAATGTAGCTCAGAAAAACATATAGCTGTATTTTTATGGTTTGCGGGTCATGAAGCTTGCTGTTATAGAGACTTAGCTGACGATTTATCCTTATCAAGTGTATCCGTATTATTAAATTAAATTATACATATATTACAATAATAAAGAATTATGAAATTTATCCTCCACTAAATTATTTTTTCATTTTTTTTAATAAATTTCATTTAAAAAACAAAATTTTGCATAACAGACACATATGAGAAATTACAAAAGTAAATAAAAACATAACCTAAAAAATACAACAACAACAAAAATTTAAAGTATAAGTTTTTACAAGTTAAAATTTTACTTGCAAAAACTTATTCGAGAGAATGTTGTTGAACTTTGTTGAACGAAGTTGAAAACATATGTTTTCTTTCGTTTTTAGAAAAAACTCTCAGTACAGGAACGACTTCTGGTAAAAACTTGGAAAAACTTGGATAAGTTTTTACAAGATGTGCGTACGGGAACGGTCATATTATGTCAATTTTTTGTGATGGATTTGGAAAAAGATTTGTAAGTAAGAAAGGAACAATTCTTATCATTATTTAATATTTTATAACTGATAATAACGTTATTTTATCTTAAATTGCTTTGTATAAATAATAATAAGTTTAAGGAGTTGTTTCGTTCATCACAACAATACTTGAACTCATCAATTGGTTTCTGATTTGTTTTGATTTGATTTGATAACTTATTTATAAATGTTATTAATATATCTGTGAGCTATAAAAGTAGATCAAAATCTTAACGTAAAATCTATTATATATATTGTATGTGTATTTTAAAACATAAAAAAGTAATTGTATAATAAAAATCAAAAATTTATGTTTGGTAATATCGAAGACGAACGGACGTCAAAACGACATGTCTATTTGACAGTTGATTAATTGATTAAAATTATCAATTCAAAGTTACCGAAAACAGGGTGTGTTATAAAATCTTGAAATTTATTTAAACAAAATGTTATCATTGTCTTGTCGATCATATTAAAATATTAAACACGGAGCGAGTTATAACCTACTCTTTTAGGATTATGTATATGCTACAGGAACAAAAAAAAAAAAATAAATTTAATGTACTATATATGTTAAGGAAAGAGATTGTCATTGACCTGTGAATTATACCATTGGTATGTATATTACAACTTAGATATTATGTGATCGTGAAATATGACTATAAAATATTATTTATTAGTCCAGTAACTGTATATGTTTGTATTAAATTTTCTTTTCAAAAACAATTTCCCCCTAATCAGTAGGTCGGAACCAAATTCTTAACAGGTAAATGTTATTTAAAACTTTGTTATATATTTTTTTTTTTTTTTTTACTTCCGTTTCCTTTATTTTATATTTGAATATTGATTCACACAAATTCTTTTATATAGACTATTTCCTATAAGAATTAAGTTATGGAATTTTTTCGATTTCAATGAATAAATTTTTAAACTATAAGACAAAATTTTAAAAACAATTATTTTTATTTGAACTATTTATTATAATTCTTGATTCCAATTACAAGGATATTTTGATATAAAATGAATTCTTAAGAAAATTATTTTTTTTTTTTTAAATTTTTTGGTGATAAATTTAATTTTTTTTTTGTTTTCTTTTTTTGCATTTTAATTTTACACTTTGGTAATAGTTGAGAATTTTTTGGAAAACCTCAAGAAATTGATGATATACAATATAAAATAAAATACCTAAACTTTAGATTAGCTCTATTGTCCTTTAAGGATGATGACAGAGAATGTAAAAATGACAAGAAAATAAAAAAAAAACCCATTAAAGAAAATTTTATCATCGAAAGAAATTATTTTTATTTTTTGTTTTTTTTTTTTTTTTTTGGTACGAATTGGTTAGAAGTGGAGGCGAATTTTTGAATTAGAATTTTTGAAAGAAAGAATTTTTATGCTTGATTTGAAACTTTAATAGTTTTAGAAATAGAAATAGTTTTAGTATAGATATTTTGATTAATAGCTGATAATAAATAAAAAGAAAATCAGATATATATATATATATATGTATACGCATACATATTATAAGCAAATAAAATATAAATTTTCGTTATTTACTGTATATGTGGTGGCCTATATATGAAAATTACTTTAAATAAAAGTTACAACAAAGTTTGATTATAAAATAAAGTCATTTAAATGTTTTTAATTAAAATTAAAATCAGTGAAATTTATCAAAAGATTATTGTTTTTAAGATAAAATAGAATTTCAGAAGATTTTTAGTTAGATTATTGATTTTTATAAAATGGAATTTTTTGTTAAACGGGTCAGTAATAAATTAATGTTTTTTATAATAATAATTTTATTTAGGTTTATTTTTTTTATATAACAGTGACATAGTAGTACAACAGTACAGTATGTCACTGTACAATAGTACATTAGTAGTACAATAGTACAACAGTAACATAGTACTCTAACGTTGGAAAACAAGTTTTTATAAAAACTTTTTTTATGTTCTTGACAGTAATTTAGGTAGAGTTACCTTTTCTTGCTTAATTAAGTGCGGTACTGCAAGTTTATACTATAATATTTTCGAGCATTTAGCTATCAAATTACTGGTTTATCAATTGATTAAATGTGGAAAACTATTGTAAGGAACTATAAGCCTTTTTAAATAGAATATAGGTTCATTTTATTTAATTTGTTACTAGATTATATTCTTAATTGTTTTTTGTGATTTATTTTATCCCAATGATAAAATTCCAAACTGGAACAGATTGGAAAATCCATAAAGCATCTTTTTGTTTCATCTAGAATCAAACCATGGACATTTCGGTTGATCAAAGACAGACGCTCTACCTACTACGCCATCCAGTTTGGGTGTAACGGAATATAGTAATGAAAAATTGTATCATCAATTGATTTTCCAAACAATGTATACTATGTATAGAAGGGGTGGGGTGGGGTGAGGTGTATTATTGTAATGCAATTTTCCAAATAATATTTACCATCATAGTAACGAAAGTAATCAACTATTGTTATTGTAGTAATTTTAACAAAATATTTCATTGGAATTTGAAAATCTAATTGTAATTACTTGATGTTTACGGGCTAATAGTCTTATTGTCTAATTTATTCTCATTGTATTCTTTAATTTCTATATCGTTCTGTAAAACTTCTTTTATATCATTTATATTTTTATATTATCATTTATAATTTGATATTTTATTGGAAATATTAATAATTATGATTGAAATTTAAAAAAAAAAAAAGTATTATTTCTTCAAAAATCTCTACTAAATACTATTTTCGCTCAGTTTCACTTAAAAAAATGTTTTATCGAAAATGTTAATTTGAACAATGAAGTCTTTGTTTCAATGTACATATATACTTTGCTAATTCTAAAGATAAAAGTAATAATTTTTCAGGTTAATTTATTTTCGCTTGATTTTGGTGATTTATTTGTAAAGAAAAAATTATAATAAAAATTGAAGCAATAAATTGAAAACGGAAATAAATTTATGTTTTTATGTGATTTTTGTTCGTTTAAGGTTATTTTATAATGTATCTTTTAAAAAATTATTTAAGTACAACCCCCTTTTTTCTATTTTCTAAAAAGTCCAGCTTCAACCAATAAAGAAAAGCTACTACAATATAAAGTGATATAAACAAGTAATTTTATTTCTATTCACTAAACCATAAACTATATAAATTCTAAATTGTAATTTTCTTTTCGCCCGAATTTGCATCAATCAGTGTTATGTGTATAATATATATATATATATATATATATATATATATAATCATATAATGATACACTTATATACATGCATACATATGTGTATTTAAAAAGAATAACTTAAAAAAATTTTTTTTGTTATTTACACGGAAATTATAGAATGGAAGTTTTCATCAATTATAGTAACAGATAAAAAAAAAATAACAAACAGTATAATAATAATAATAATAAAAATAATAATAGGAAAGATATTTTTCTAAATAAGTTTTTTTTTTTAAACTTAATTTAAAAAATTCAAAAGATTTCCACCATTAATATTAGCATTTTATGTTCCATATGAAATAATCACCTGAGTTCGGTGATATCCCCTAAAAAAAAAAAAAATTACTTCCTCATTTCCGGTCCACATAAAATCTCTTTCATACTCTTTATTAGTATCTCTTTGTTGTTAAAAACAAAAAAAAAAAACAAAAAGAAAAAGCAAAACACAAAAGAAAAAAAAAATTACTTGCCAAATCAATAGTTTTTTCTCATTTATTCATATTCTCGGGGTTCACAATCAAAACTCAAAAGTATATATTTAGATACCATATTATACACAAATAATGTAAGAACCTCATAAAGTTTGCCCCTGCTTTGTATTTTTTTGTTTTTATTTGTTCTGTTTTTTTTTGTTAATTTTTATTGTTCTTTTTGTTTTTGAGTTCTTATAAAAAAAAAAAAAAAAAAAAAAAAAAACAATAATTTTTTGACCGCCTTGTTGCTTTAACAATAAATTCAACTCAATCGCCACAAATTATATGTGATCGTTTGTTTTAATATTGCACAACGTGTGTTGTATATTTTCTAAATTACTAAGAATTAAGGTGAAAATTATTTTTAGTTTCCAATGATTACTACTATGTATAATTACAAGATATTATATTAATAGTATGGCTTCATATTTTAGGATTAAATTGGTAATGTTAGTTAATCAAAAATGAAAAGAGATCAAAACTGAATAGAGACAGGAACTAGTGATTTTTCCAGAAATAAAGGTAAATAACTTAAATTTTCGATTGTTTTTAAAATGCTATTTGTTGTGTGTAGTCAAGTATTTACGGTGTTGACTTCTAAATGATTAAATTCTATCTAAGTTTTTAAAATATGGATCTTCAAGAGAATGACAAAAATACAATTGTCTAGTCGAGTCTCAATCTTTATGTTTAACGAAAAATTAGAAAATTCGTTGAAAAGACATCAGCTATTCCTAATTAAACTAAACGAAGTATAAAGTATCTAATTCCAGCATGTAATTATAGAACCAAAAAATGATCTACTGCAATTAATTATTGTTCGTGGTAGAATTGAAGGTAGATGTGCTAATTTTACAGAAACGAGCTATCTAGATTTTGTAACATAAAAAATTCTACAAATATAAAATAATAATATTGACGAATAGGAAATATTCTGCGACAAATCGAATATAATTCATAAAGGTAGTAGAATAAGTGTTTTGTAAACAAGTGATCGCAAATTTCAGTAAGAGAAAAAGCAGCATAGATAAATTGTGAATTTCAGGAAGTAATCTGTCCTCTATATTACCGCAGTTGCAAATGGGCTTATTGTGATAACCCGTGTCTGAGTCATTAAGGATACCTGATTTTGTGATAACACTTTAACTTCAATGGTATGGTGGGTAGCTCCCATTGTTCGTTCTGTTCCCAAGTAGTGAAGTCTGCTACCTCGCATTTTGTTTTTTTTTTTTTTTTTTTTTTTTTTATGATCTTGACAGTAACTTAGGTAGAATCACCTTTTCGTGCTTAATTAAGTACGGTACTGCAATTTTACACTACAATATCTACAATAATTCGAGTATTTATTTTAACAAATTACTGGCTTATCTACTCATTGAATGTGGAAAACTACTACTATTGTCAGGAACTAAGCCTTCTTAAATAGAATAGTTTAATTTTATTTAATTTGTTAGCAGATTATATATACTCTCAATTATTTTTTGTCATTTATTATATCCCAATGACAAAGGGTACTGGACCAGGTCGAAAAATCCATAAAGCATTTTTTTTTTTTGCTTCATCGGGAATCGCACCTAAGACCTTTCGGTTGAAAGGCAGGCGCTCTACCTACTGCCCCACCCAGCGTGTTGCATTGTGCATTGCAGTAAAGAATATAAATGTATTGGAGTAAATGTATTGTAAAGGCAATCTGGAGAATTTTGACTGAGTTCGTATTTTGGTACTATTTAATAAAATATCTAACTGATGAATTGTTCAGAATTTTTTTTTTTTAATGTATCATGTAAATATTACCAATTACACAAATATATAATAGCTCACAGTTTCACGTTTTCGGTCATATTGGGACTTTGAGACTAATCTTTATTTATAATCTAATCTAGGTAGTCAGTCTACTAATTCTATTCCCGTTACTTTTGAAGTTAAAATATCCTAATTACACTGTATTCAAAGCGGAAAATTAACAATTTGCTGTCAAGGGTTACCCATGAAAAATTTAAATATTTTCTTTTTAAAATTTAAATTTAATTTTCTTTTTTTTTTTTTTATTATTGTTTTTAATTTAAAAAAATAATTTTGTTTTGAGTCCAATAAAAAAAATGTTTTCGTAATTTATTATCATTATTATTTTTAATTTTTTTTTTTCTTGTTGTTGCTTACCATAAATTGTCTCGGTCGAATGAATTCCTCTACTAACAAACTTTTCAAATCTCTAATATTAAATCTAGGTAAAAAATCTACAGATTCTAGAATGTATCTATAATAATCTAAAGTGGTGCAATTTAGAAAATGAGTGTTTTTTTTTTTTGTTTTATTTTTTGTTTACAAGTTTGAAAAACACATCTAATATATGGGTAATAGGTTCACTGTTATTTATTTAGATTGATTCGATGTTGGTGTGTGCCTAAATCAAAATGGCTACAAAAAAAAAAATATATATAAAAACAAAACATGACATAAAATTAAAAAATTTCGTTAATAATCGAAATTGAAAATTTTTTTACTCCCTCTTTTCTTTGCTCACTTCTGTATCGACGTCGTGAATCACTTACAAAAAAAAAAAATAAAAAAAAACTTAAATATATACCATGTATGATTTTGTGTTGTTGTTGTTGTTGTTATTATTTTATTTTGTGTAATCTTTGGACAGTGGTTCCGGTTTTTTGTCTCCAATTTCCTTTTTCCATTTACCATACAGTTTTTTATCAACTACTTAATTGAGTTTTAAGTAACAAAAAATAAGCAAAATAAAATAAAAATAAACAAAACAAAATATACGGAAAAAGAAAAAAAATTATTTTATGTGTTTAGAATATTAGAAATAATTTATTAACCCTTGAGTTTTGAGTGTATATTATTATTATTGTTGTCTTTAGAGTAAAATTCATCAACATGAATTATAATTCAATAACAGAAAAATTTAATGGTTTGCTTGAATTTTTCAATTAATATTATTTCGGAGACATGGTCTTAAAAAAAACTTCAACCTGATATAATGTAAAACAACTAAATTGTTAATGTTATCCGTCAAATAAGTTGGCAACATTGTGTAATGAGATCTTTCTGAGACATTATGTTTTAATTCATTTGCGATCAAGCAAAATGAACAGAAAGTTTTTATTAACACTGTACAACATTTGATTTTTAAAAGTTTTTGTAAACCCAAATACCTGTCAAACCGGTTGCAGAGACATCGTCAACAACAATTGTGATCATGGAGTCAATGTCTTAAGCTTTTGTGAGCTTATGCAGACATTTAAGATCATGTGGACCTTGTATTCAACTTTGTGTTGATAAATTTACGATGTCAAGATTTATAACTGCTTTGTGCTTACTGATTTGACATGTATTAAATAAAATGAATTTTGATTTTGGAAATTTTTTTATCGTTGGACTCTGGAAATATGTTTTAAAATTAAATGAAAACTCCAAATTTTTAGATTATTACATTAAAAAAAAACTTTAACAAATATTTGATTAGGTTGAACAAGCATTAACTGTAACAACACTATCAACACACACTGCAACCAAGCAAAACAAAATCAAAGTAGAGATTGAACGATTCAAAAAAATCCTAATGTCTTATTTTTTGTTACTTAAAACTCTAATGATAAATTATTAAAATTAAAGTAATTAAAAGTATGTCTAAACATTTTTTAAACCTCCTCAATGAATTTCTAGTCATCTTGAAATTAAAAATTATAAAACATCGTGCGGACATGGATTGGATATCTAAATCCAGAAATGCATTAAATAAAGTTTTAGAACAAAAACAGAAAATAATAATAATTATAAAAAAACATATTGTAAAATTTTTTTTATCAATAACTTACACTCTAATTAATGGGAAAACAAAATTAGTATGGGACAAATAGACCTCATTATTTTTTTATGTTGTAAATGTTTATGTCACATATAAAGGTTAAGAAAAACTTTTTTTATTGTTTTTTCTCAGAAGAGTTTTTCATTTTAAGTTTTTTCTTTTTCTTTTTTTTTTTTTGATTGTTGTTTTTATCTATTTTTTTTTTTTGTTTTGTGGTTCGTGCTCAATTGCTTTGGGAAAATTTACTTGTACTTGTAAATAATTCGCGTTTATGATGAGAATTACGACGTCGATTATATGTGTATATATAGTATTGTATCTCTATTGTCCACTATATTAAAAGTGGCAGAGAGAGAAAGGTACAAAATATATAATATAATAATAAACAGAATAGTGGTGTAGACCCACCTACAAATTTGATTTGATTTTTTTTTTTTTGTATTGAATCCGTGAAGCATGCAATATAAGATTGCGAAAGATTCTAGTACATATGAATGAATAAATGTATATTATATGGATAAGTATATTTATATATATATATATATATATATATATATAGTTATATATAGAAGTGAACGGATTGAGGTTTTTGTTTTTTTTCCAATTTTTTTTTTGTTAATATTGGGGGGATATTTTTATTTTTGATATTTATTGTTTTTATTCCAAAACGTCGTTTTCGTATTTTGTTTACTAATACATTAGAAGAATAAAGTGCAGCGAAAAAAAAAAATTCATTTTCTATATGTTTCTCTTATTATTATTGTAGTTTTTGTTGTTTTGATAGTATCGGACAATATAAAAAGCTTCTTTTTGCTTTGGTTGAAAATATTATTTTGGACTTGGAGCTGGTTTTATTTTTTTTTTTTTTTTTTAATTTTTCATTGAATACTGACGACTAACCAACCGATCAAATCAACCCAATATAAAATAATAATATATGTATATGTATATAGAGGGAGAGAAAAATCGCTTAAGATTTTTTATAGATTTTTCTGTTGTACTCAATTGTTGTTATGTTTTTTTTTTTTGTGTAGAAGTAGTTGTTGGGGTTCTTTCAATCCAGCTTACCTGGAGAGTAGGAGTTTTGTAAATTTTGTTTTCTCAATTTTAAATTCATTTTAAGGGGAGAAATTGAATCGAATTTATACTATTTAAAGATAGGTATTAGGTACAGTTTGGTTGCTTTTTTGTTAATGTTGTTGTTTGTTCTTATTTTTGTTTTTTAATAATTTACTAAAACACATCAATATTTTTGTTTTGTTTTGTTTTGTTGAATCAAAGATCATTGGTTAATCTGGTGTTATGATTCAGATATTTTTATGTTTTTAGTTTTATTTTATTCATCCGTTCCAAGATTTGTTTTACACTTAGTTACTTAGGTAATATTTAATGCTATTAAAGAAAGAAAGAGAAAGAAAATGTAATTTCACAAGAAGAAGGCGGACTTATTTAATTTTAATATTGAAAAATAAAAAATAAAATTTAGTATTAAATAGAAAAATAATTTACAAATAACTAAACTTGATGATATAAAAAAGATTTAACTAATGATAATGATGATTATTATAGTGGTGATGAATAATACTTTTTAATTCAATATAAATTTTGATTGAATTAGATTTTTAATTTTTTTTTTTTATATAAATTTCAATTGTTTTTGATTTATTTATTTTTTCTTTTATTTAATTTTTATTAATTAATTGTTAAGTTTTATAATAAATACCTAAGTAGTTTTATAATTTCTTGAAACAATTAATTATTTCACGGTAAATTTGGGGTACATTTTATTTAGAATGAAAAATGTTCCTACCTTTCCAACCTGTTTTCTATCTGATTCAAATTTAGATATAAATAATTTAGAAAAAATATTTATGTATTATTAATTATTATGAAAAGGCTTTGAGTATAGAATATGATCCTTGTGATAAATCTATAATAGGCATCGCTCTTCTTTCATTATTAATATATTGTAGACTTAAGATTAGAAATGCGAAAATGGAACATCATAAAATATCTTAATGTCATGAGAGAGTAAGATAATGTCTTAATGTCACAATTCAAAAGAGTAATTTACCTATTAGTATAATTTGAAAATATATAGGGTTAAATATTAATTAAAAAAAAAGAAATCATGACAAATTACAAATTTAGCGGAAGTATTGAACTTATTACAAAAATTATAGAACAAACTCAATGCCCACGGATGGTGTTACAGGACAATGATAAGGATAGAACAAGCTTATTATTACAAAGTTCACGAAATAAGAATTGAAAGAGATAATCAAACATGCGAAATTTATGAAGTTCATAATAAAAACTGAATGATCAGCTTTTGGTAAACTGCGATGGTATACCGTTAATAATAAATCATATTTGACTAATGCATGCTCTATTTGTTTCAACATATTTTGGAGAAACGCGAATATTGACCAGAAAACCTACATATACTGTTACTACAAAACTACTGTTTTGTCATCTTACCATTAATCAGATGGTCCCGGATTCGAATCCATGCCATGTCTCCAATTCAGGACATGGATATTAAATTAAATTTTCTTTCATTATCCATATAAAAAAATAATGAAATAACAAAAAAAAATATTTGATTGTGTAATTTAGTAATAGTATGATAACACACCTATAAGTAAAAACGAAATACGCTATTTGTGAAGAAGATCTAGTTCCTGATAATAGAAGTTGCTTATCACGTTAAATTGATAGATATACAAAAAAAATGTATTAGTAAAATACTGTAAAATATCGTAGGTACATATAATATACGAGTATAGATAGTCTATAAATAAATGACAATAAGATAAAAAAAGATTTTGAATATCACGACAATATCGATGTTCAGAATCATAAGAAGAAATAAAATTCGAAATATTGTTTGTTAAGTTATATTAGTAATAATAAAGTTATATTAACATAATATAACGTATATATAACAAAACAGAAATGGACTTTACGGCAATAATGAATTATTTGACAGAAGGACGAAAATATTAATGGAATGGAGATGGAGGGTATATTGTAATAAAAACAGAAAAAGATGAAAAATATTAGTGGAGGCCTATGTTCAGCAATGTTAAACGTTATAACGATTGTTTGTGTATAATGATTATGATGATGATAATGATAGTAACTATAATGCCATTAAGCTATAGTAAGTTCTTTAATTATCCATTTAAGAATATAGTTTCAAAAAATTAAATATTTCTTTTAATTAAATAAATTAATTAAATCATGAAGAAATTAGAAATTAATTCGGCTTGGTTAATTAATTACGTCCAGCGGATTGATATTATTGTTATTCATTGTATTATATGGATAAAATGTTCTGTTTTGGTATATAACTAAAAAACTTTTAAATCAATTTTAGTATTTAACAAGGAGTTTCTAATGCGGATTTCTACCTAGAAATTAACATTGGATTTCTATCAGTAGTAGTCTACTCCTGATGAGTAGTCAGTCTATTAAAATAATTTTCCTTTTTGAAGTTATTCTCTTATCAATAACTGTCATCAATAAAGTGGTAATTATGAGCAAATTAATTATAATTTACAATTATAAGTGTTTTATTTGTCCCAGATAAATTATAATACATTAATATAGAGATCTAATGCATCAGTTGGTGGACAGAATGGTGAATGATGAAATATGTATAATTAAAATTTTAATTTTTTAAATTTATTATTGAAATCTAATCTGATCTGAATTTAGATTAATAAAATGCTAGTATAGTATATTTTTGAAAATATCACACTGAGATAAAATAATTTTTTGAGATATGAATTTTAAAATTCATTTGAAAAAATTTAATATTTTATTAAATTCTATATAATTTTTACTTGAAATATAGTCTCATAACTACATATTTTTGGCATTTGAAAATCTTTAATGAACGAACTTTCGATATATAAAACAACACAAATATACCATAAATATATACAATATAGAATTAAGCTTATTTGAAACAAAAAGAAAAATGGAAAAATAAAATTATCAAAAAAGGATATTCCAAGATAAAAAATGATATAATTTTTAAATTATTAATATAAATTGGATTGTAATTAAGATGGATTGAATTTCAAATTAAAAACTAAATTAATAATTTTTGGATTTTAACAGTTTTTACTCAATATTTTATTTTTATTCAATGCAATAAAATAAAGCCGTCGCCAAAATTGTTTTTAATAAATTTAATAATTATAATATTTCAAAAATTTTTTTATATACAAAAAGTTGATAAATAAATATTATTTTATTCATAATCTATATGTTGTACTAAACTAAACAAACAAAAAAAAAACATAAGTTAAACAAAATATGATATGAATACCATTAAAAATTAATAAGATACCAAATTAGAAAATTAATAAAGTTCAATGCAATTATTTTAAAATAACCATAATAAAATGTTGTTTAAAATAAATTTCTAGCCTACTGATATAGTTATATCATACTAATCAGAAGGTCCCGAGTTCACATTACGCTCACGGCATCATTGTTTTAAACATTTTTTTTTCAATTATTATTTGAAATCGATTTGGAATACAATTTGGTTGAAATAAAGACGAAGTACTCTATAACGGATATGTAGGCATGAAATTAGTTTGATATACCAAAAATTCAAAAAAAGGAAAAGCTATTGTATGTGATTGTGTATGACAAGTCTTTGCCTGGTGCTTGTTCCATAGTCCTTCAATTATAAAAAAAAAAAAAAAATGTAAAGAATAATGTATGTATATATTCTGAACCGAATTTTAATTTGTCTTTGAACATTTTGATGCATTATATATTTTCTAAAATACATTTATTAAACAAATTATATGATTTTATTTAATTATTTAGACAAAATTAATTAAATAAATTATTTGAAATGGTATTTTATATCATCATATAGTAAATTGTATGATTATAATAACTTCAATAATAAAGTTAGTTTTTAATTTAGTAAAGACTCCCACCCAAATATTTTTTGTAAATTTAATTTAAAGATTATTTTAATTTGTTTATTTGAATAAATTGAATTTAAAATATTATTGATAAATATAATTAAAAAAATTTTTATATGTTTTTATAATAATATAATTAGATAAATTCTTACCTAAAATGTTTTCCAAGCAAATTTTGTTATTCTTAATATTTGTTTTTCTTTTTTTTAATTTTTGCAAACATTGATGTTATGTAACCTGTAATCAAGAAAATTTCTAATTAGAAACTTTTTTTTTTTCTTCTTCAAAGTATCATCATGGGAATTCCATTATAAAATTATTATATAGTATTTTCAAAATTTTATCATTCTTATAATTTATATTTTAGGTTTCAAAAATTAAAATTACAATTGATACGAGTGAAAAATTAAATACAGATTCACAAAATAAGATATTATGGGGGCGTATAAGATTCATAAAATCTACAAGTAAAAAATGTATTCATATAATTATTCTATAACTTATCTTTAAAACAAAAAAAAAAAAAAAAATAAAAACATTTATAAATTATAACTTGTTATCAGTTATTAATTTTCTAAAGAAAAACGCCCTTAAAATTAAGATATTTACTTTAATGTGTTGCGGTTCTGGTTTTGATATTCTTTTCGTATCTGTCATTCAAATTGAATTAAATCATATTTTTAATTATTATAAAAAGATTTTTAATAATTATAAAATACTGATATGAAAATCATTTGAAAAATAAATCTGGCCTGGTGTCTAAAATATTTTTACATATCATTTGACGATGAATGTTATTTGGAATAACTTAAAATTTTATTAAATTTATAATGTTTTAATTTTGTATAGCTAATTGTTAGTTATAATTTATAAGTTATATAAGTTATAATAAAATTTGTTTGCAACAATTATAAGTTGTTTGGCTATTCATTAATTATTAATTGTTTTATTAATTTCTTATATAGAGATATTTTATTAGTGTAAATGAAAACTTTTTTTTTTGTTTTGTACATACATAATATATAATTTAGTTTTAGTATTTTAAATAAAAAAATAATATTTAAGTTATAGGTCAAAACTTAAGACATTGCTTGTGGACAGTTCCGTTCGTTTTTTTTTTCAGCATTTGTAGATATTTTAATTAATATTAGTTTATTCAAAAAACATTCAAAAAATACTTTAACTGAAATCACTATATTACTTAAGTTAAGAACTAAATATAATATTAATTTAGAAAATTTTTTAAATTAAATTAATTAAATTTCAAACTTTCACAGTAATTTATTACCGAAATACAAATTTACAGAAAAGTACGAACAATAACAAAAAAAGTAATTTTTAAAATTTTTGACATTTTTTCTAAATTTATAAATTTATATTTAATCAAAAATATTAATTATTTATAGCTAAATTTCTGACTGAAATAATAAATATTGTAGATGAAAAGTAATGTAATAATAACATAATATTTCAAAATAATATAATAAAAAATTACTTTAAAGTCCATTCAAAGTAAAAAAAAAAATATTTGAATCGTTTCGATCTAATACAGTTACAAATAAACAACAAAACTAGAACAAAAAACATTTATATGAAATCAGTTTTGTGAGATCGCCCTTGATGTTATAATATCTGCGATAGATTGTTAGAGTGGCAAAATAATTTATTCTGATTATAAGATACAAGAAATATGGTGAAAATTTATTTTGAAAATTTATCAAATGTATAATTCACCACACTCCCTTGAACTACTTAATTCCAATTAGAATTAATTTTCTAATAACATAAAAGTTAGATTCCGATAAATTTTCTTAGAATGGAATATTTGATAGTTTAAACAGTATTCACTCATTTCAATGCAAACAGAAAAATAGAGAAATTAATTTAAAATTATAGAATAAAATATTAGAATAAATTTTTGTACCAAAAATATTTATGTCAATGAAGATTCTTACTCGATCATAATAGTTTTTACTTCCAAGCACAATTATAATCCGAAATAAAGAATATATCGTCATTAAATAGTTATTTATTCATTTATTGTTATTTATTGATCACAACTTACATCGTGATCAATTATAAGCACAAACATCAGAAGATTCCGACTTGGTTAAGAAATTTAAAAAAATTTTGTTTCCAAGAAAATGTGTATAAATAAACTCTAAGGATGTAAATTTATTTTCTAATTTGAATTTAAAAAAGAACTAACTATCTGCATTCTGGTTTAATTTATTGAAATAAACTAATTGAGGTTGCTGGCTTTAAAATAAAAATAATTAATAATAAAATGATACAAAAAAATATGTATTATTTTGTTATTATTAACATTGTACATATTTTGAGTAACTAAAACCAAAGTTGGGGTTACTTTTTATAATAAAAATAAAAATTTAACAATTAAATAAAAAATAAATATCAAATATTCTGCAACATTCACTTCAAACTAAATCAAAGTATTACTAAAATTAAAATTATGATCATAACTTAAATATGATATAATTTAAAATAAAAATTTTAAATTAACGTATTAGACGTCACGTTTTAATTAACGAAATCAAAATATCACTTTAAACTATATTTAAAATAAAATTTATCTAAGAAAAAAATTTTAAATCTAAAAATATTTTTTCAAAAAATTAATTAATTTTTTAAAATTTTTTTTTTAAAATCTTGAAATAAAATTGAAGAAAATACCAGAAAATTTTAAAACTTTTTTTAATTTTGTGCTGAATTTGGAATCTTTAAATAAAAATAAAAAATAAATCTATTGTAAACTAATAAATTAAATTTATCCAAAATATGGCTCTATACTTTTTAAAACTTAAAATTAATTATAACGGGAAATTTTTATAGTATTTAAAATAATAAAGTTTTATTTTAGTTTAACCACAAGTACATTTTATAAATCTATTTCCTCTGATTAAAAAATAATTTTAATATTTGAATTTGAATTGGGCTTTATTGTTATAGTATATATGGAGAATCAAATAATTCAAATAATTTTTTTCAAAATTTTCCATAAACACACAAATTAATTACCAACACAAAATGGAATAAATTTGTTTACAATTATTAATATTATATGGTAAAAAAATAAAAATAAAATTAATAAAATGTTTAAAACTATTAATATATTTGTATTTAGAGAAGAAAAAATTAAATAAATAAAATTGTATAATATAAATAAATGGATGCAAATTATTTCCTAATATATATGATATATTCTAATTTTTAATTAAAATTAAGAAATTTGAAAATTTGATATACCTAGATAGTTCAAGAATTATTTTAAATATTTTTAAAAATACGTTTGGTTCACAAAAATTTGAAAATATTTATTACTATTAGTTATCAATTCTACTAATAATAAAAATAATTTAATGTTAATTTACTGAGAACGAAATAATAATAAAATACATTTTATACAAAATTAATATAATAAATATTAAAAAAAAAAAAAAAAATTGTTTAACAACGTTTAAATAAATAATGTTAATAATTTTACTTTCGCATTTTTTTTACGCACATAAAAATATACATTTTCAAGAGATTTCTTATATTTAAATTTATATTTCCCTATAGTCTAATTGGTAGAAGAACAGAACTAAATGCAATTAAGCAATATGCTAAATTCTAGTTTATATCGCATACGAGATAAGATTCTTTTATTTTACTAAACGATAAGTGTTGAGAACGTCATAGTATTATATCAAAATTTAATTAAAATAAATAAATAAAAAAATAATTAATTTGCAAAATTCTACACTTTAAAAAAAGGTAAAGGATACTTCCATTAGGACAACAAAAAACATTTAAAGTATTATAATTTTAGTAATATTAATTCAAAATTCAAACCATAATAATTTAATAGAGTACGAGTAATAGAGTACAAGCAAAGACTTTGGACTGAGTTAGTTATATAAAAGAATATTTATTATTTTGCATAATATTGAAAAGTAAAAGTTGAAGTTTAATTTCTAGTTCAAGTCATATAAAAACTAAAAATTTTAATTTTTTTTTAATTGATAAAATTAATTCAAATTAAGGAGTAAGATCTATTACATATATTATTAATGTCTAAATAATATTCATATAT
Source organism: Argyra leucocephala (assembly GCA_963942445.1). Classification (NCBI taxonomy): domain Eukaryota; kingdom Metazoa; phylum Arthropoda; class Insecta; order Diptera; family Dolichopodidae; genus Argyra; species Argyra leucocephala. The sequence continues at coordinate 210,288,049 of OZ012677.1, read as the reverse complement.
ATATACATATATATAAAAAAAATAACTTTAATAAAACAATTTGTCGGTAATTTAATAACAAAATTATAAGAAATAAATTAAAATAATGTGATTGTTAAGAATTTTTGTATTTTAATCAAAAAATTTTTAATATTCGAAAATATTAATAATTTTTAAAATTTTAACAAAAGAAATATTTATAACAATAAAATATTTTATATTTTGAATTTAACTTCTAAAGTTTAGGTTAACGATGACAAATTTTTGGAAAAACTAATTAAAAAAAATAAAATTTCACTTTTTTGAATTCCTTATAATTTTGTTTAGGTTAAAATTAAAAAAAAAAAAAAGAAAAAAACTGACAATTCTTATTTAATATTATGCATAAACATAAAATTTATAATCCACGTGAGTTCTATACTAAATTTTCTGTTTGAATATTGTATTTATATTAATTATATAATATTTGTTTTTATTTGTACAAAATTTAACACACACTCGAATATAATATATTATATACTAATTAAATTAAAAATTAAATATAATTAATCAATTAATAATAATAAAATCAAAAATAAAAATTTACAATAAATTTGAATACGAAATTTATCAATTGAATGAATTTGAAAGAATTCAAAAGAGATTAAATACCAAACTGGGAAATTCCATAATAATACAGTCGTCTCTTTTATTTTTTTGTTTAATTTAAAAAAAAAAATAATATTGAAATCACTTTGTTAATAATAATAAATATTTGTTTTTTTTTTTTTTAATACAATAATTTTAAAATGTAGAATATAATATATGTATATTTTATTTTGTTAATAATATATAATTTATAATTTTCAAAATATGTTGTTTTTTGTTTTAATTTTAATTTTCAAATGTAATCCAAAGAAGAGTTTTTTTTTTAAATATGTTTTTGTTTCTTATATAATATTAATTTTCACATGGTTAATTAATTTCTTTAATCCAAAAATTTGTTTTTTTTTTTTTTAAATATTTTTTATTATTATTATTCCAAAAGTTTTAAAATTTTTAATTTTTAGCACAAAATTTTTAAATTTATGAAGTCCAAAATGTTGTGTTTTTTTGTGTTGCTTTTTACTTTATTAATTTTAATTTAACTTAATTAAAAATTTTTTTTAAATGTTTAACGAAAATATGTTAATTTTTTAGTATTATTTTTTTTTAAAAATAAAACAAGTGTTTTTTTTTTTTTTATTTTGTTGTATTTCATTTGAAATTCCGAATTTGAATTTAAATTTTTAAAATCATATATTTTAATTTTCAAAAATCACTTCACTAAAAATAAAAAATCAGAATTGAATATTTTTTTAGGATTATCAATAATGTTCACTCAATTAATTATTATTTTTTTAATATGTATTATAAATAATATGATTATTAGTATATATGTTATTAATATAATATAAATGTAATCCTTGTTTAATTAAACCATGTTAAAATTTAATTAATCGAAATTTTATAAACTAAATTTCAAAAATATCTCGCTGTAATTTTGATCAGTGTAATTATAAAATGTCCTAATTTAGTATTCATTTATACATATTGTGTATTATTTATATTTACTATAGTAATTTTACTATTATATATATATATATATATATATATATATTTTTTTGTAAGTAAATAAATACATATATTATTATTATTATTATTATTTTTATATTCTCGAGATGAATTTAGTTTGGTTGATCTTAAAGGAATGCCCCAGAATTAAAAAGATTCAACTTCTTTTATACAAGTGCTTTTCTAATAATATATAAATTTATATATTTTTTAATTTTTGTTTTATCTTATTTTATTTTATTTTTTTTCTAAAGAAGAAGATGAAGAAGATGAAAATAATCTTGAAGGTGCAGCAGAAGTAAAAATATCAGATGGTAATATTGTATCACGACATTGATAATTATGATGATGATTGTGATGATGACGATGTTGATTATAATATTTTAGATTGTTTTTTACTGTCATCATAATATTTACTATATATTATTTTATTTTATATATATATATATATACATATAATATAAAATATTTTAGTATAGGTATATATAGAAAGAAAGGAATTTTAATAAAATTTCTCTTCCAATTTTCACTACTACCATTTCTATTTTGTTTTTCTACTTCTTCTATTTCTGTTGCCATACATTATTTGTGGACATAATTTATATAATATATATACATATGTAATATAGGTACATATATATATATAAATTTAAATTCTTTCATCCATTCTTAATATAGTAGTGAATCTTACAATTGTTATATGTAGCTTCTTCTCAAGAATTTGTAGAGATATTTCTAAAAAGTAAGTATGTATAAACTGTTATGAAAAGAAAAAGAAAACTAAAAGAATGATTCGCTAATACCAGTGAGGCCTTCCTCACTGAGTTGGTATATTTTTTTTTTTATTAAATTCTTTTAATTTGTTATTTTATTTTATATTGTTATTTATGGTTTTTGTTATAATAACTATTTTCACTTTTTTGTTTTTTTTTTTCTTTTTTTGTTATTACTTTTCACTTCTTATTTTATTCTATTTTGTTATTATTATATTTTGTTTCGTAGTTGTTATTTTATATTTTATATCCACGAATAATAGGATACAAGAGAATTGCATTTTTCAAAAATCTAAAGAAGTCCTATAATTTTCTGTAAGAAAATTGAAGTGAAATAGAAGAAAATTAAAAGAATTTTCGTTGTATACCTAAGTATCTCGCATATTATTTCGTTTCTCATCCACTTTAATTCGTTAATTTTTTTTTTTTGTGAGTTTTACTTTATTCGAAAAAGTATATATATTTATATTTTGTTACATATACATAAAAATATATATATACATATGAATAGAAAAAATATTTTCACGAATCGCAAAAATTTTCCTCTCAGAATTTTCTTTTTGTATATTATTTTATTTTTTTTTTCTTTTTCTTTTGGTTTCCTTATACACCACACACCAGTTTTTCTTCAAAAGCACAACAACAAATGTTAAAAAAAAACAACAACAAAAACACGTCCAAACTATAATGTTAATAAAAAAAAAACAAATATTTATATATATATGTATAGATATATGTATATAATATTATATATACATATATATGTGTTTTTCTAAGACTATATAAGATGGTCTTTCCAACAGTATTCACCAAATAAGACTGATTCTTAAAGTTGTACGATAGGATTTTATAACCTTAACTTCTAATTAGATATATATATATGTATATATAATCTAATATAAATATAAAGAGTCAAAAAAATATATATCTATATATGAATAAATTTACAAGTATTGAAAAGAAAATCCCCTAAAGAAGATATAATATAAGAAAAGGATATTTTTTCTATACAATATACAACAACAAAAACGCAACACAATATCTCTCAAGAAAAAGAAGATGTATAAATGAAGAACAACAATAATAAAATAATTAAAATAAAAAAAAAAAAAACAAAAAAATATCCTTTTTGACTTCGCTTTTTACCATCCAATCTAAACAGAATTTTATAATATATATTATTATATTGCCTTATTTATACCCACGCATACATACAAACATACATATACATACATATTATATAGAACAAAATATGAAAATATGAAAATGAAAAATAAAGTTTTGAATTTCAAAGAAGAAAGCGTAGTCAAAAAGTTACAACACAGTTTTATGTCTAGAAATATGTAAGAAATAGAAGAGTATGAAAAATATAAAAGAAAATTCTAAAAAAAATTTCTCCACATTAATATGAAGATGAAGTAAAACAAGAACAATTTTACAGAGTAATATTCAAAAAGTCAAAAACATACTCTGAAAGTTAATAAGAAATGTTTTTGTTATTCCTATACCGATGAACGTCATTCACATTGTTCTCATCCAGTACTTTCACAATTCAAAAAATCTGATAAATTTTCTTTTTACCATTAATATTAGAGGACAGATTTTCTTAATATTCTCTAAATAAAAAAATCCTTACTTTTAATTTAATAAAAAAAAAGAAAAAAAAAAAAAGAAGAAGAAATATCAAAAAAGTAAAAGGAACGAATAAAGGAAATTAAAATTACACCACGTTATTGTAAAATTTTTTTTTTACCCGTTACAATGCACCGTTAGAATATTATTTGAATACGAAACTTGAACGACTACTACTCTTCCAAATAGAAACGGCAAAACAACAAAATCTCCCTAATAACAGACAACAATAATAAGAAAATAAAATGAAACAATTTACACACACACACACATACAAAACAGTGATAATAACAACAAAAAGATAAAAAACAATCCTCAAAGAAATTCCTTATTTTATTCGCCCTGTTAAATTCTTAAAAATATTTTTTATTTATTTTCTAATAATCTATTCTAATATATTATTTTTTACTTCTCAGGGGAGTAAAAAACAAACAAAATTTATAACAAAAAAAACAATAAAATTTATAAAAATTTCAAAAAGAAAGGAACAAATAATAAGAAAGAGAAAATATAACATTACAAGAACGCATAACAAATACATATAGACAACAAAAATAATTTGAAAGGCTGAGAAAAATAAACCCCTTACTTATGCAAAAAATATAATAAAAAAAAAATAAAGACGAAAATAAACAAAAAAAAAAAAACCATTTTATTTTATTTGAGTATAGAAATACTATGCTTAGCAGAGAATATTATATTTGATTACAAAAAAAAAAAAAACAAACAAAAAAACAAAAAGGATTAAGATGTTGATTTTTTGATAGGCATAGTATCATCATCCCACATAAAAAACAACAAAACAAAAAATATATATCCCTTTAACGAAAAGAAATTCTCTAAATTCTCTATCTTCTTACGTACCTCTATATATATTTTTAGAGAAAATATAAAAATTAATTTTTCATTGCTTTTTTCATTTGATTTTCTTCTCTACTATGTATAGAAAATATAACCATAAACATTTTGTTATTATAATATTATCCTTTTTACATACATATTATTGTATATATATATCAATTTGTACATGTATGCATGAGTATCTCATTTTATCTTATAGAGTAGAGATTTTCTCTCAAGTTAATATAAAAAAAAAAAAAATTATAATAAAAATTTAGTTAGAGCCAACATAGAGATAAATAATTTTATAGATATATACGAAACGCACCATTAGGGCATAAAGATATTTTCTTGAAGGAAGAGAACCTTAAGGATACTAAAGGTTATATTAAGATTGAGAGACAAAGGGAATAATCAGAGAAAATAATAATAATTTAAATATATTTTGTTTTTGTATTTGAACACCATAATAGGTATAGACTATAGACGTATAGTAAATACGTAACGTATTAATTAGATTTTCTCTTTAAATATGTGTATAACTAAATAACAAATAACGGTTGATGATAATAACGGTAAATTTGATTTATACACATATATGTATAACAATTATTTAGATGTATGCGTTATATGTGTATTTACTTCCTTACTATATATATATATATATATACATGGAAATAGGAGAAAATAGAGTTTATTCATATTTTTCATCATTTTTCTTTAGAAAATAATATGTATATCCTGAAAACTCTTTTAACTGTTCATATTATATTTTGATTGTTTGTATTTGTGTATGTATTTTGTGTATTAGTTTAAAAATATCCTAAACTATATGTATATATATATATACAGTAATAAATTGAATTATAGAAATTATTGGAATGAAAAGCAAAGCAAAATAAAAAATACGAAAAAAATATACAGCGAAAGCGACGGTAAGCGATGACAACTTGTAAGAAAATTGTAAAAGAAAAAAAAATTAATTTTCTTGTTTTTTATATTTTTTTTTTTTAAATTTAGTTTTTCTTTTTTATTTAGATTTTGGGTTAAGGCGACGACGTCGTACATCCTTCCTTTTTCAATTTATTATAATTTTTTTTTTTTTGTTTTTTTTTCGTATTTTTAACCAATCTTAAAGACTTTCAAGAGTATAAGTACAACAAAAAAAAAAAAAAACAAAATCAAATGAGAATTATCTTTTTCTTTTAGAGTTTTCCAGTTTTCTTTAAGTGTGAATTTTTCTTTAAAAACATTCCTAGGTCTATTTTTATGGTCTTCAAAAAATTTTTTTTCGCCGCAAAAAATTTGTAACAAAAGAAAATGTACTTTTCTTTTAGACAACTAATTTATTGTAATTTTTAATATTTATTCTTAATAATTAAAAATAATTTAAGCTTTTATATATAGGTTAAAGTTTAAAATAAATAAAAATTAAATTAACAAAAAAAAATTATTTAAGTTTTTTTTTTTATTAAAATTTTTATTCAGTAATAAATTATTACTTTAATTCTGTTTACAAAATGTTTGCAATAATTTTAAACTTAGGCTGGGTTATGTTAAATGACATTTTCTAACTACCTACACAAACTTGTATAATTTATTGTTATATAATTAATTTATACAATTTGAACTATAAAAATAATATTTTAATAAAGAGAATAGTGATAAAATATTTTCAGTTAAAAAATAAATTTGATTGCAATTTGGCGCAATTTATGATATATTTTTAAATAACATACTTAAAAGTATATATAGTTTAATAGCTAATATTAAAATATTAATATCTTGGTTAAAGTAAATTATTACAATTATTTCAATAGATTTCTTATTATATATGTTCAATTCAATGAGTAAAATATTTTTAAAAATCTATGTGAGATACGAGATCTATATTATAGAAATTCGGCATTTAATGTTTTTTAATCTAGCAATATTAAGAATAAAAATACAAGTTTAAATTAATTTATGACAACGGAATGACATTCATAGTCAAAACAAAAAATTTTTTAGATTAACACTTTTTTTCAATTATGTAGTTTGAAATTTAACTTAATTTTGGTATCTGAATATTTTATAATGTATATATATTAAAAATGCATTCATTTGGACTACAACTTTTAATAGATTGAAAACACAAAATAAAATAATCAATGATTGGTAATTTTAAAAAAAATTTTTTAAATTTAGGACACAAAGACAAGTAATAAAATATTTTATTTATTATATAAATGTAATAATATTCAACATACAATATTTTATTAATATTACACTAACACCTTAATTAAAAATATTGAAAAATAAACAATAAAGAAAAAAGTTATCACCAAAAATTCATCCACAAATTCCAAAAATATTCGTATAGCGTAAATGCCGTTTTAAATTTTTGTTTCGTTTTATAAGCATAAAAACAACAAAATATCCACAAATTATAATGTTAGAATTCATAATTGAATTACTAAATAAATTTTTATTTACCGATACATAATTTAACTTAATTTTTGATATTTTAATTTATTTTTTTTTATTTTTTAAAAAAAATTTGTTTTAATTTGTTTTTTCATAAGGTCCGCATTCATTTTTTTGTTTTCGGTTGTTTTCGGTTTGTTTTTTTTTTTTTTCTAATTTAGAATATTAATAATAATATATTTTTTTTGGTTTTTGTTTTTTTTTTGTTTTTTTTTTTTTTTTTAAAATATATAATTTCCAAAATGACAAAAATAAACGAAAAACGCAGCAGAAAAACAAAAATAAACCGAAAAAAAAATATATTTAAATAAATTTTTTTTTTTTAATTTTTTTTTTTGTTTTCTAAAATTTTAATATTGCGTTGCCGTTCGACATTTAGCTACTACTGTTATTAAGAATGTACGCAAAAACTTGAGATCCTCTAAGTTTCAAAACATACATACATACATCTATTTTATTCTATATAAACTAACATTTATCTATCTATATACATATATATTTAGGTATAGAAAATATTTATTTGAAATGAATGAAGCATTCAAAATTTCACAAAAAAAAAGAAAGAAAAGAAAAATCAAAAAAAAATAAGAGGAAAATATCCATCCATTCCAAGGGCATTTTCCATCTTCTTCTATTTTTATTATCTTTTCTTTTATCTGTTTTGATTATTCTTCTTCTTTTTTATTTTTTGTTTATTTTTGTTTTTTCTTCTCTTTTTTATTACTATATGGAATTAGACTTCACAACAATATCATGCTATATAGTAGTTAATGGTATCCTTTTTCATATCTGGAGATATGAGGACCTTTATTATATGTTGTAACCCTTTTTGTGTATCCAAATAAATCAACAGAAATTTCATAAAAGACAAAAAGAAAATAAACAGAAAATAATTCATTGTAAAGAAGGAGATATCGATGATACAAACACAGATACATAGAAAATACATAAACATCTAAGTTTATTATCCTGGAGAGGGTGGTGATTTTTTGTTTTTCTTTTTAATGTAACATGAATATATAGAAATAGAAAGAAAATCATAATAAAAAAAAATGGAAAACGAAATAGAGAAATGTCCTTATGAAATTTTATACTGACTATACACATACACATTTATGCATACACAAATATCTAATACAATATAGAAAGGAGTAAAGGACTATAAAAAGATATTTGAAAAATAAAATTTCCCAAAACAAAAATTAACAAAAAATGCAAATAAAAGTTAAAAAGGAAAGAATTTGAATTTTAAGTGAAAATAAGGTATTTTAAAATTGAATGAGAGAGAGAACTTTCTCTTGAATAAAAAACAAAAAAAAAAAAAAAACAAATTTTCGCCGAAGATAAGAATGAGGAAATTTTCTTTTTTTTATATTAATTATAACTAAAAGGACTTATATTTTTAGTATTCATTAAAATTTCAAAATATGGCTGATGGCAATAGCAAATAACAAAATCAAAAAAAAAAAAAAAAAAAAGAATTTCAAGAAAATGGGAAATTTTATTTTTATTCATTTTCTTATTTAACCTAAACTACATTAAACGTATTTGAACGTATACACATACACGTTCAATTAACATAGGATAATGCAAGAGTACAGTTTATCAAATATTAATTTAAATCTCTTTGAATATATTTTTCTAAAAAACTAAGTAAAGAAGGAAAAACCGAAAGGAAGCATATAAAAAAAAAAATAAAAAAAAATAAAAAAAAAACCAGGAGGCAGTATAAAAAATTGAGAAAAACACAAATTGTTTTATTACGGGAATTTTCAAAAATTTGTACACATAATTGAGAGGAAGGACACTAGTCTCTAAGTATAAAAATAGCAAAAAGAAAATAGAAAAAACAAATTAAAACCAACAACAACTAAAAAATATCCTTTTATTTTTTTTTAAGCCTTTACAAGTTTATTACTCTAAAATTGAAAAAACGTCAGAAAAACAACAAACAAAACACAATTTTGTAAAAAAAAATAGAGAAAATTTTAGTTTTTTATTAAATTTCTTTATGGTTTTTGTTTTGAATTGAGGAGAGTATGCGCGCCTTATCATCGCAACAAAATATTATTGTCTGATAAATTCTCAATATCATCAACTCTAAACACAGTTCGGATATGGTCTCGGATAATAGTGATAATGAATATGATGGTGTTGTCTTAGAATTTAAAATTTGAAATTATTTATTCTTCCAGCTTTTGGTTTTGGGCTTATACTTTCAATTTGTTTTTGTCATTTTTGTTTTTTATATCCTTCTCTTCCATTTCTGTATCCTATGCCTAACTATATATGTTTTATTATATTCTATCTCTATTAAAATTTCTCTTTTTATATTTAGTTCTGTTGTAGTTATAACAGTTTAGTTTATTTTGATTTTTCTTATTAGTTCAAAATCAGTGAATTTCTCTAAAAAAAAAAGAAAAACTAACACACACACACTAATATATTTTAAATATAAATTTTGATGGACATTTGAATTTGTATATATATATATATTTATATTTATATAAGTTGATGCATGTGTGTTATATGGAAATACTAATACTGAAATTATATGTGGATAAATTGTCGAGAATATTTTTTGACCATACGAGTTGAAGATTTTTTTATATTGTTTTTTTTTTTTAAGGATATTTTTGTTGGAATATGAATTCAATACATTATTTATATATATATATGAAACAAAAAAGTAAAATTAAATAAAAAAAAGAAATTTGAAGATTTTAAAGTGCGTATGTATATTATTTTTGTTGTTTTAGTAGGATTTAGTTAGAGGATAAATTAGGCATTTAATTTTTTTATTAATTTAACGTACAATAAATTAATTTTGTGTCAGATTAAATTTCTTTAATTTTTAAATAAGACTTTTAAAATAAATGTTTTTCTCAAAATTTTAAATTTAGTTGTTGTAAAATAAAATAAATAAATGATAATCTAAATCTGGAATACTAAGCACTTTAACTAAACTTAATCTTTAGAATTAGTTGTTTAAAATTTTAATTAGTCCTGCTTTGGCTTAAATTTTTTCAATATCGAATTATGGTCTTGCGTGGAATTATGTGTGATTAACTGCGTGAACTTAAAATAAATGAAATGTAGCGAATTTGATAAAAACTTAGTTCATGTATGAATTTTGTTTAAGAATATTGCTAGAACATTCTAAGAGGTAGATAGTGAAATTATTAATTTTTTTATTTTATATTTTTATTTCATATTTTGATTCTAGATTATGCAATACAGGATATTTCAAAGCGCAAATTTGAATCTTATAATTACTTACAAATAAAAAAAGCGAAATGAAATCACAAAATAAAACTATAATACAAGTATTTATTTATATTATCATTTTTCTAAAAGCTCCAAATGAACCTAATTACATACAACAAACATTTTTTTAAATAATATTATAGATTATTTAAGACAACACATTTAGTTACAATTTTGATCTTTTAGATTTTTAGATAAATAAATATTTATAAGTCTATTATCTTCTAAGATTAAATTTTACATTAACTTAATGCAATTTTAAATAATCTAATTTAATTATTCAAATTTTTTAAAAAAATTTAAAATAGCGGAAAAAAAACAAAACAAAATGAAAACACTTTAGTAAATATAAAAAATAAAAACCTAATAAATGGGGTTAGTTGTCTTTATTTTAATATATATATTTTTTTAAATTTAAATAATAAAACAATGCAAATAAAAAAAAAACAAAAAATAATAAATAATATTTAACTTCATAATAAAAAATAGATACGTTTAATTTTTTAGTAAAAGTTTTGAAAAGTTTTTGATATTTTTAGAATAAAATTGAATAAATGTTTTAATTCGTCAATTTCTAATTTTAAATCGCATTTTTTACTGTATTTTAGTTAGGGTACAATAAAAGACCAATACAGTATTAAAAAATAGTTTTATGACTCTAAAATAAATTTCGTCCATAATTAGCGATTTATTGACATCTTATTTAAATAAAAAAAAACATTCTTTTGAAGATTAACCATTTGTTAGGAAAATTTTAAATCAAATCTTTTAAATAAAATAAAGCAGTATCATTAAAGTTATTAATTTCGAAGCAGATTAATTCTGATTTTAAATTTTAATATAAATTTATCGGTGAAATATGAAATAAAGCTTTATATCAAAAGAAAATTCAAGGTTAAGATAAGGATAAAATATAGTTTATTACAATATTAATTTTTACTCTAAATTTCCGAAAATTGTATACCAAATTTTTTATTTCTAATTTCAAGTCAACTAGAGAAATTATAAAAGTTGATTAATTTTATAATTATTAATAAAATTTATTATTGAAATAAAAATATGATAAGCTTGTTGCATAGCATATTTTAGAGGTAATTTAGTAAATAATATATTAGGTTGAACTTTGAATCAATTTATTATATTTAAATTTTATGAAATACTTTAAAATTATACTGCTGCAAAAGCCATCGTAAAAGAAAAAATAATCGTAAAAACTCAAAAAATGAAATAGTATATATATATATATATATAATATAAATATATATTAGAATTTCTGATCAATATTTACCATAATAAAATAAGTAGATTTGCTATTTGTGGATGAAGTTAACCTTAAAATATAATAGTACAATTTTTTACAATAAACAAAATCCATTAAGAATATATTTTCGAAACCTTGTAAAGAAATAAATTTTATTGGGGAGGTTTAGTAAGACCTTACTAAATTTGTTTAGGCAACATAATTATTCTTTTATAATTCACAATGTAGTTCTTTTAGTTTTATTATCAATTTCAGACATAATTTTTTAAAATAAATTTTTGAATTTAAACTATATTTCATTTATTTTAATAATAAAAAAAAAATGGTGCTTTTATAAAATTGAATTTCTGGGATTACAAACTTTAAGGGCACTGGAATAGAACATAATTAAAAAATAAATTAAATTACTGATCTCACCTGTTTCTAAATAAAAATAAAAAAAAAAACAATTGTTTTAAATCGATTACAAAAAAAAAATTCTCAAACTAGCAATTGTTAAGATAATGATAAAATATAGTTTGTTACAATCTCAACTTTTCATGTAAATATCGTTATTGAATAAGTAATACTATGTACATTATATTAGATTAGATTTTAATATGAGGGTGAATTGCAGAGTCCTAAAGCCACCGTACTTGTTATATAACAGTTATCTAAAACTGACTATAATACATATGTTGTACAATTGTACATAGAAAATATTCAGCTACATACTCACAAAATTATTTAATATAAAATTAAGATAAAAATAGCTCAAAACTCACCATATTTCAGAAATCATTTGATTACTAAATTAATTTAATGTGTGTGAATTATTTTTGGGTTTTTTTTTTTTTTTTTTAATTTTAAATCCAGAAAAAAAGTACTTTTGATCAATCCTCGTCTTTTTGATTCTTTTTTTTAATCGCAAATTCTAACAGAAAATTTCTAAATCTTATCTTTCTTCTCTTTAATTTTTATTTGTATTTTTATATTTGTTTTGGATCCCAGATATCTTAATAAAAATTCTTATTCTTGATTTTTTGTTAAAAATTATTTTCTATTTAAAATTTTATTTCACAAAACTTTTTTCAATCCGAAATTTTCCAAAAAAAATTTTTTTGAATGTTTTTCTGTTTTTTATATTATTTTTTTGTTTCTGTTTTTTCTTTACTAATTTTGTTTTCCTTTTTGATAAATTTTTTTGTTTAATTTTATTCAAAGAAATTGAAAGAAAAACTCCCAAGTAAATGAAAATTTTTTGAAGTATATTTTCAACCAAAATTAAAAGAACACCAAATCTATTAAATAGGAATCGTGTGTGTAGGATAAAATGAAAAAAAAATAAAAAACAAAAAACAAAAATAGACAAAATCAGTAAAATAAAAAAAAAATAAACAAAAAATAAAGAATGAAAATAAGGAGAAGAAACTTATTTAAATTTAATTTTAATTTTTCGCTCACATTGAAATCTTCTTCTAACTAATACCATTCCAATTAAAAGGAAAAGATAAATTTTGTAATAGGGAAACATTATATTGGAACATGTTGTCTCAAGAAAATGGAAAAAAATGTGACAAAAATTATAATAAATAAAAAAAACAAAAATTCAGGATAGGTTGAGGAAAACAATATTTTTTGGCCTTTGGTTTTCTTGGTTTGGCTTTGTTTAAGGAAAATCACTTTATGAAAAATATGAATTCGAATTCAAATTAAAAAATGAAATTTTATTCAAATAATTTGTTTGTTTGTTTCTTGCTTTTCCTTTTCTTCTTTAATGTTTTATTATTTATAGTTTTTTGTTATTATCACTTTTCTTTAATTCCGGATTTGATAGTTTTTAATTTTAAAAGTAAAATTGTACTTATTAAAAAATTTCAAAATTCCACTAATTACAATTAAAATTTTTAAGCAAATGAAAATTTTGTTTATTAATTTATTTATTTTTTTTTGTATATTTTGCCTAAATTGTGTTCTAAAATACGTTTTTTTTTTTAAATTTTTTAATTAAATTTCTAAATATTTAATTTTTTTAAATAAATATTTTATTTTGAATTGTTCGAAACATTTTTATTTTTTAGTTATAATAAAATATGAATTAAAAGAGCACATATTTTTTGTAAATAAAAAAAATTTAATTAATTTTTTATTAATTTTGTTTTTTTTTTTTGTTTTTAAATTTAATTTATATTATTATCGAAAATTTTATTACAAAAAACATTTAATTTTTTTTTTTATAAATTTTTGAAATTTTAATTTCGGTTTTAATTTAAAATCACATTTTTATACTCAGGTAAACAATTTTTATTCTCTTTTTTTTTATAGGTTATTTAATTATTTGTTTTATTTATTGTGTTTTATTTAATATAAAATTTTTAATTTAAATTAATTTATTTAAAATTTTTTTTTTATTTTAATTTACTTTTCTTTTATTAATTTTTATCTTGATTCGATTCTTTTATTTTTGATTTTGATTTATAACCTTCAATATTTTATTTTAACATTTAATTAATCATAAAATATAAATTTTATTTAATAATAGTTTTTAAATACTTAATGCCAAATATAATTTCAATTTTCTTTTTCTTTGTATTTAACATTATAATTTTCCAAAAAGAAAAGAAAACCCAAAAAATTTTTTTTTTAATTTAAGAAAACTTTTGGAAAAATTTAATTTGTTTTTTATTTTTGTTTTATTTCTATATTTTTTGTTTTTTTTTTTTATTTTTGTATTTATATTATTTCTAAATAAAACCAAAAAAGGATCTAATATCCTGCGCGTCGTATAAAGTAAAGAGATATGTAATGTTTGGCGTTTCGTGAGCTGCTATTCAAAATTTTCGAATTTTTTTAGAAGTTGATGATGATAATAATAGTAGTTCTATACTTGATATATTCATATATATATATATATATGATTTAGTCAGTGTATATGCAAATGATATATGCAATATATGATAATTTTGAATTCAAAATCAAGAAATCAGTAGCAGGAAAATAACACATAAACAGCAAAAATTGGGTATCAGCAAGAGAATAACACAAAAAAAAAAACAATTTCAAATATTCACTAAAAACTGCAATACACACATTCGTATACACATTTGTATATAAATATAAAATTCAAAATTTCAAAAACAGAAAAAAAAAACAACGAACGACGACGATGACAACAACTAACGGTTCTATTTTTATTTTGTTATTTTTTTATATGATATTCTTTGTTGTTTTGTTTTATTTTTTTTTAACGGTATATACGCGCTTTTTAACAACAACGCCGTAGCAGCCTAACTAAGCACATCAATCGTGAAGAATTCATTAAAAAAGGACACAACATTTTTTTTTTTTAAACAAAAACCCAAACGCAGGATAATAAAAACAAAAAAAAATAACGCGAGAAAGTAATAGAAATTTTTTTTATTTATTTTTATTGTTTTGATAATATTTTTTCTTTTTGTTGTGTTTTTTTTTGTTATGTGCTTTGAAAAACGTTTGTTTTTGTTGTTGTTGTTGTTCGATTTCGTTTATTTTTTATTTTTTTCTATTTAATTTGATTTTTATTTTGTACTATCCGGAGCACCCGCGTTTTTGTTATTGCACTGATGCTCTGCTAGCTCCTAACTATCCCTGATATGTTTTGTTTTAGCTTTAGACTTTTTTTTTGTTTTATTATATCACTATTTCACTGTTTTTTTTATATTAATTTTTTGTTTTTGCGTTTTTTTTTTTATATATTCAAAACAACACTATGAACACTATGAGGGAGAATATAACAAAAAAAAAATCCGAAAAGGATCATAACAAAATTTGTGAAATAAAATGAAAAATTTGTGTTGATTATTTTTGTTTTAATTTTTTTTATCCCGAAATAATAAAAAAGGATATGCATAGGCACACAGAAAATATAATAATAAGAAAAATAAAAAAAATATATATGTAACAAAAATTCCAAAGTTCTTTCCTCCGTTATTTAAACAGAATGCCCATATCACTACTTATTGTGTGTATGTAAATGCATTTACGTTATTTCTACATTATCAAACCACCGTTATATTCCCGTAATATTTATTAAACATAAAAAAAATTAAATAACAAGAAAAAAAGTTTTTCTATTGCATCTTTCGTTTTACATACAATATGCATTTATTTATTACATGCAAACATACATTCATAGGCCAACTACTGCTGTTATTGCATAAGATTATTACATATATCTATATACACATGTTGCAACCATGTTATTGTGATATCAACATACATTCAAATAAAGCAGTCTTATGTCATTGCTACTACTGTCATTGCTACTGCTGTTGCTGCTATAAACGGTCGGTCTACTGAATTTCATATTCCTTTTTCTTGCAGGACAACAAACACAATATATTAAACCAGCATCTCATTTAACAGTAGAAGAAACATAAAAGAATAAAAATAATAACAAAACAATTTTATTCTCGAAATTGTTTTTTATAATTTCTTTTCTATGGTGTTGTTGTTGGTTTGGCTCGTACGTCGCGCGAATCACACACATAAAACAAATCACACGCAAAAAAAAAAAAAAAACGAAAAGATCGAAAAATATCACAGCGAATTTAATATATATATATATATATATATATGCATAATATGTATATATATTGTAGATAAATAACAGTGAAATATAATTAACGCATCTGTACTAAAAATTTATATATATATGGATATAATATGATAACGGTATAAATATATTTTTATGATTCCAAATAAATATCTTTATAGGTGGACATAGATACGAGTGGTTGCATTCAAGCATACATGTACATAAACAGACGCAAAATATATACATGCATATATAAACTGGTCTATTCAAGTAAAGCAAATTTTTTAGAAAATAAAAATTAAAAATTAAAAAATAAATATCCTTATTGCATATGCATAGGCGTTCAGAAAATTGCATATTAAAAAAGATAACTGAATAATTCACACACAGAGAGAGAGAAAGAGAAAAAGAAAATACCGCGATATAGAAAAAAAGAGAGATAAAAAAAATTGCATTGTTGATCTATAACTTTTGCCTTTTGTCTACTATTATATTTGTGTACATCTGTATGTGTATATCTGCTATATTCCCTACCAGGAAGAATCATTGTTATCGTCATCGTAAACAGGAAAATAAAAAAAAAAATAATCCTTGCATTTTTCGTCCTTTAATTTGTTACTTTTTTTTTTTTTTTAATATCCTCTCTTTTTTTCTATGATTTATAATTTTTTTGTTTTGTTATTTTTCTTTTTGGTTTTATTTTTATGTTTAAGTATCAACCTCATAATATTATAAAAACTGTGAACTGACTGATGATGGTAATAATGGCGAAAATACTGATTTTTGTAATTATTTCCATTGCTGTTTTTGCAATTGTTGGTTTTGTATTAATATTTTTTTACATACAATTACACGCACTGCACACATCAATACAAAATCCTTTTTCAATGACACGTCTCCTCCCGTTGCCTAAAATTATTTACAATAAACTATTCAAAATTCCATTTGAAATCTGATGTGTTTATGTATTAGGATGTATATATAAATATACAATATATGATTGTGGAAAACGTTAAGGAAAATAAATATCGATGAGAAGAAGAATAACACAAAAACGAAAACAAAAGCATAAATAACGAAATTGCATTTGAAAAGTGCATTTTGAGATTAGAGAGAAAGTTTTCCAATATAAGTAAAATGTATTGTGCTTATGCAAATATTTTTAACTCATTCCACTCAAATTCTCTCGTTCAGAGAATTGCTATGTGTATATAGGCAAACTAGAACTTTTAGTTAAAAAATCTATCTTAGTTAAAATATATACCACTGAAGCGTCTAATTGTTCATATAGAACTATACTAAATATAGTAAGGATGAGTGTAACTTTTCTTTAATACAAAATGTGTTCAAGCCAAGTGTAGTGAAACTGTTCTGAACCAAACTAAACCGTTCTGACCAAAGTATTGAAAAAATAGAAATTGGTCTTGAGTTATTGAAACGAAAAGTAGTGAGATCAGTAAAAATTTCTATAAATTTTTTTGAAGGTATGTACGTCGAATGTCGAAGTTATTGCATTTAGTTGAAATCGAAACTTTTTTTTAGATATTTAAGTTGTAAAATAAAAGTTAGAGAAAAGTAATTTAATGGCTAATGATATTTGTTTAGTTACAAAGGCAAATGACAGCCCTAAAGCATTATCAAATAATTTTCATCAGGTTTTATTTTACTTTTTGATTTTATTTGAGTTTTATCTCAAAATAGTTATCTTGAATCTTCCACGTTTACTATAGTCCCATAACATTTGGTCATGTTTGACACCATTTTAGTTATGTCAGCTTGTGAAGTCGATTTATTAAAAATGATTGAATTTTCGATAGTTCTGAAGATAGTTTTAAGAAAAAAGGAGAGCAGAACAACAAAGACGCGACAAGAAGATTAAGAAATTGTTACAAAGCAGAAAGAAGATATCTAGTGATAGTTTTCAATAATTATACAAATATAATGAAATTGCTACCAAATAAATTAATTAATGATCAATCTCAAACATTCTTCTTTTGAACACATTTCATTATTTACTGGCTTTTTCCCACTCCTAATTTATTTATTATTAGAATTTTCTTTCGTTTTTTAATCTAAAATTGATGTTGAAATGTCCAATATTTTTATTTTCAAAAGTTTTAAATTTCTTTATACCAATCAACTATTATTCGAACTAACTATATTTTATTATTTTTAACTTGTAAACTATGTGTGTGTGTGTTTTTTTTTTTTGGGAAAAATAAACAAACAAAACATAAAATATGCATAAATAGAAATAATAAAATTGGTATATAATAGAAAAACAAATAGAAAATAGAGAAAAACGAAAACAAAAATTAATATAAAAAAACTGATGGATCCTGCTTTGTTTTTTGTTTTGTTATAGCTTCTAAATATCCCAATATAAAATGAAAATAGAAAAAACGAACGAAAATCTGATGTGTTAGTAAAGAATTTCTTCTCTATTGATAATGATATTTGATGTTGATGATCTTGATGGTTAATCAATACGTTATATTGCCATATTGAATTTATTTTTTTCTGTTTTTGTTTTCATTTCAAATAACAGTGAAAACGGGAAAAAACTGGACAAAGGAGTTTGGGTTGTTTTATTTTTTTTATGGTATTGTTTTTGTTGTTTTTATTCATATCAGATTTCCGGTATTAATAATATTTGTGGTGTTGTTGTTGTTACAGTATTCCTAAAATTCAAATATTTAAATACAAATATGCATATATATAGATAAATACGTTTTTTTATTGAATCTATATAAATATCTATATATATATATATATATATATATATATTCTCAAAATCCCACCAAAAAAATAAAAACTGTTTCCCTAAAAAAGCTTGAATTCTTTTTTTTACAAAATAAAAAAAAACGCGCTTGCGTTTGAAAAAAAAATTATATTTTTTTACTTATTTTTATTTTATTTGCTCCGCCTATAAATCGGCAACATAGACGCATAAAATTGATTATGCAAAATGCAAAAAAAAAAAAGAAAGTTGCATAAAAATGCAACGAATTGCAGTAAAAATACAGAACAAAAAAACAAAATCAAAACATAACAAACGCGAAAACGCATATCCTTATGTTCTGGTTTTTTTTTCGTACGTTTGTTAATACCGTTATCGCAGAATTTCTTTGATGTGTGCGTTTTAATTTATTTCGGTTGTTTTTTGGTTTTTCTTTTTATTTTGTTTTTCAACTCCTATTCTGTATCCTATAGGCCTTTTTTCTGTTATTGTTATTTTTTTTATTTTTTATATGCATATATAGAGTTGATTATATTAAAAAAAAACATGATGTTCAAGAAATATTCAGAGAGAAAAGAGAGATATGATGAGAAAATTGTTTTTGTTTTTTTTTTTTTTATTATTTTTTTTCGGTGTAATATGGGAAAATTGCACATGTTGTCATCTTTGCCATAATGCAATGCCAATGAACATAAAAAATTGCATTCTATGTAATATGATAGTTAAAACAATATACATACCGACATACATATTTGTACGTATATATGAATGTGTATATAAAGTTCAGTATTATTATAGAAAGTAAAAAGTGTAAAAGATTTCGTTGGTTTGCTTTTCTATATTTGATGTTTTTGTTTTTGTTTGTGCATTTTTTTTTTGGAAAAAGATTTTCAGCTTTTAAGCAAAAATTTTCATTATTATATTTTAAGGAAAAAGAGAAAATAGGCTGAGATGATTTAATATAAATAATTGACGTTTTAGTTTTTTATTGTTTATTAAGTATATTACAATTTATAAATATTAACATTTTATTCAAATTCGTTAACTTTTTATTTTTTTTTATTGAAATAACTGCTATAATATATTGCAATACGTTTAGATACTAATAAAACGAATAATATAGTAAGTACATTTTAAAGTAAGTAGTTCTTAAGGTCTTTAGACTCTATTAACCGTTAGTATGGTCTTTAATTAATCTATCTATTATCTTTTTTTTCTATGTTAATTTTAATTATAAATATTATAATAATATTATTATAAAAATATATTGAATCATAATGAATTTCTTAAAATAAATTAAATTTATTGATCATAACGTTTGAATCAATTAATTAGGTTTACTAGGTTTTTTTTTACAAAATTTTAAAATAATTATATTTATTTATTTTAACAGTTGATCCTAACAGATGAATCTGTAGGCCAAATTTATAGGTTCTTTTTCCTTTCGAAATGTGGGCCTTTTTATTAAATTATATTAATTATTTGGAATATATTTTTGTATAATATTATATATTTATATATTTTTTTTTAATAGTTATATTATACATTCATTATTAATTATTAAATTATATTTGAACCGATGTGGTTGTATTGAAAATTACATTTTTCAGTAATTTTCACAATTTGAAAAATATTTCGGTTTTCACGGGGTTTGAACCCATACTCCTTCGGTCGTTACATTACTACACTCGAGTGCTTTACCACTCGGCTACCGAGATCACATAATTATATTTATAACATACATTTTACAAAGTTATAATTATTATTTTTATTGATATTATTACTATTATTACCATAATACTTTTTATTATTGCTTTTATTGATCTTCATTTACAGTTATTTGTAATTGTTCCTATTATTGTTATAAGTAATTTTCAATTTATTTTTTAGTATCATTTTCTTTTATACAATTTTTATTTACACTTACAACTTGTAATTAAATTTATATTTTGTATATTAAATTATAACTAATACGTTAATTTAAATTAATTATCAAAAATTGACTTTCGAAAAGGAACATTAAGCATTAATTAAATGTAAAAATTGTGATTGAATCACAACACCACCAAGTATAGCACTTTTTATTATATATTTTTTCACAATAAATTGGTACTAAATATTAATATGCATCTTAAATCAGACAAGCAAGCGCATTAAACATCTGTTGGTAGACATTAGAAATCTACATTTTATTGATCAGTTTATTATCGTTTGATGTGGTTGTTAAAACACCAACTTCATTAGTAATGAAGATTAGTATCTTTTACTAAGAATATGCCGTTAGTAGAGAAGAACAGAGTAAGAGTAGGTTGCTGTGAATTGTTAATAACGCATAATTTTATTTTGTTTCACAGAAATCAATGTTGGTATGCTTAAAATGAGAATTATTGAGAATTATGCTTATGAGTTGCAAAATTTTAAAAGTATTCAATCAAACTATTACTATAATCAAAAAATGATGAATTGTAATCCTGTTCTGAGTATTAGTCTTTCAATCAAGTCTTTTTTTGATACTTCGAAAGCAACATAACTGTGTCATCTTTTCAGCTAACAATATCACTTAAATTAAGTTTAATTAATAACAATTATTAAAATAAAACTGTTTTATGTAAGAAGGACTTATAATTCAATATAGTTATAGTTTTATATATGTTCCAGTAGTTGATGTACTAAAATATTAATGAAACATTTTCGAATACATACTCTCTTTTTCCATTTGTTCCAATTTCTCAAACAAATTTTAAATACTGTATTGGGCATTTAGTTACTGTCACGTTACATCCCATTATTTATTAATTCAAACTTAATTATTTTTTAAATTCTTTATTTCCTACCATTTGATTGAAACTATTAAATTACAGAAAATAAAGAACTTTAAAGACAGTTGAATAATAAAAATGAGGAATTTTGACATAAAAAGGTAAAAGTATATAGCCATAATGTATAATATGTATATAACTTAGAGTACGGAAAACAGGAAAAATCCGAAAGAGTGCTTAGTTTAATAATGCATCCAAAAAATGACAAAATTAAATGTAGACAAAATGGAATGTAATAGTTGTAGAATTATTATTCTTAAATATAAATTTTTAGTACTTTATTTAGTAAAAATATTTAGTACATTCAACATGTCTTTACATCAGGTAACAACTTGTCAAATCTATTGAACTATGTCAGGAGTGTATCAAAAAATCATTTTCAAACTAAAATAGAATGCCTGCATACAAACATTGAAAATTAACATTTAAAACAAATTTAATTGAAATTTATTTCCCATTGCATATAAATATGCATGCAAAAGTTATAGATGATTGCTTTACGGTAATACGATGTGTGAATTAGTTTCAATGATAAATTATAACATTATTTAACACCCCAAAATTTACAAACAAAATGTGGATCAATAACTTTCGATTTCTCAATAAAACAAAATAATATTTTTAATTTACAATAGACTTTAATTTAAATAATAATATATAATTTATAAAAAACAAAAAATTATAAAAAGGATAAATCAAAATTAAAATTATTTTCACTATACCCTTGATTTCACCTCACCTTTGCATTACTGACCTCTGTGTTGTTTCATGAAATAATTTTCATCAACTTACCAAAAAAAAAAAAACAAAAAAAAAAGCAAATCAAAATTTAAAATGTTCATCAGTCATTATTATGTCTAGAAAATATTTTAACCCTAAAGTATAACAAATACACCACTATAACCCTTTCAAGTTTCGATATAATTAGGAAAAAAAGATTATTGTCGGCCAGAAGGCTGACTTTCGTTAATCACATACAGAATCACATACAGCATCATATACAAAAAAGATCTAATATAACTAACTAATATAACATATGATAGAAATGATGTTCTATTATATGTGGGCTCAATATCAATTTGAAAGGTATGACTTGATACAAACCTAATTCTTTTTCCAATTTTCGTTGCTGTTATTATTCAGTAGTTTTGTCTAGTTTTTATGATATTCAATTTGCTATTCAAAATTTATTGAAAGTAATTAAGTAAATTAATTTCAGTTAATATAAGAACACAAATACATTTCCTATTCAATTAATGCACAAATCTTGAACATATTTTGTAGTTTTTTCGTTTTCGTTTATATAGGTACAATTTATTTCAAAATTTTCAAAATTTTAACTAATACAAAAAAATAATATGAACATGATTATGACAATTGAATTGACTAATTTAAGAGTATATGATTAAGTTGAATAAATTGTATAACCAAACCCTGAACAGGTTAACTGAAAATATATGATAACTAAATGTTAATTGTCTGCTCTAAATTAAATTTTAAGAACCACTTTCACCTACCTATCATTACTATTTAACACATTATTATCATTGATGCACGTTCTATAATGTTTGTAAAAACATATAATACTTAAATGTTAAATAAATGCAATTACTTATATTTTTATTTTCGGCAATTATTTGTATGGTTTTTTGTTATTTTTTTTTTATTTTTTAACATAAAAAACTGATAAAAAAAAATTCAGTTTTTTTTTTTTTTGTTTTTATTTGCCGGTTCATTAAAAAATAAAAAAACAAATTAACCATAAATATGAAAAATAAAAAAGAAAAATAACAAAATGAGTCAGGTTCACTTGTAATCACTTCCCAAAAAAAAAAAAAAAAAAAAAACCAAAACAATAAAAAAAATAAAAACCAAAATGAAAAACGAAAATTAAAAAAATATATGCCCCCCAATTCAACGGAAAATGAGAACAAGAATCAAGCGGGGAGGGGAATTAGGTTTATAAATAGTCGCAGGATAATCACAGTTCATTAACATTACGGAGATGTAAATTTGTACGAATTTTGGTCCATTTATTTTTTTATCATATTTAAACATTTTTAATTTTTTATGTGTGAAAAAATGGCGTTTTTTTTTTTTTTTGGGGAAAATGTGTGCCATTGATATTTTTTTATTTTATTTATAATTACAAATTAAGGATAAAAAAAATTAATTTTGTTTTTTTTGTTTTTTTTTTGTTTGTAATTCACTGACCATTTCAATGCATTTTTTTTTTTTTTTTAATGTCATTATAAGCGTTTTAAATATGGTGTTTAAAATCGGTACTACTAACAATGAAACAGGGAGAAAGAATATAGTTGGGTGAGTTGATGAGAATTAATTTATTGAAGGCATACAAGGTCAATTTTTTTTTAATTGCTCTATTTATGAGTGAATTTCAAGGTTACTTTTGTTTTTTATTTTAAATATTTGAAATTTTGAAAGAGTAAGAAGGGGACGAGAAACAGGTAATTTTCATGGGTGGGTATAATATATAATGTCAACTAATTAATGAATGAATTGTAATTTTATCGTAAAAAAATAAATTTTGTATTTATTTATAAGGTATTGGAATAAATTTCATATATTAAAGATTTTGATTAAATGATTAAAATTTATTTGTTAGTGTTAATGCAATTTCAAATGCATAAGTTTAATGGTCGTTTTTTTGGGAAACAATAATTATCTAACTTTATACCCATTTTTATTGAAAATATGTTGGAAAAATTTTTGCATAAGAAAATTATTTTGCAATTGTGTTTTTTTATTATATAATGTTATATTTCAATTATATAATACATGTCTGTGTATTCCAATTTAACTCTTATATAAATTGATAAGAAAACTCGTCCTTTCTTAATTTATAAATGCAACTTGTTTTACAAGTTGCTGGAAATGGCAAAAAATTGATGAGCATACTTAACTTAAAGACCAAATAAAAATAAAATGTATGTGCATTAACGTAATTGATACAAACAAATTGTTAGGGAGTATGGGGTCCTTTTTTAGAGTGCTTGAACTTTAAATTGAAATGAAACACAGACAGATTAAGTTTGAATCTTTAGTTTCAAAATAATTTGTGACTTCACTACCAAAAACTATAACAAAATCGAATTATATTAGATCAATTTCCGATATATTTTTCAATCTATTCAGGTCTTATTTTCGAAATTAAACAAATTATAAGTCGATTTTTAAAGCGTCAATTATTTCTAATTTTTAAGCACAAATAACTGAATTCTAGCATCCTCATTAAAAAAATAATTCAATGGCATTAGGGTCAAACGATACTGAAATAAAATAATTTTTTTGGTAGATATATGTTATGTATCATCTTCCTGCAATCAAAAGTCTTCTTCTGCAACCAAATATTCTTTTATCATGGTTTCAAGATCCATAACAATCTAGATTAACAGCAACATTTGTTCCGGTCTCATTTAAAACAAGAGTAAGAACCAATCATAATTCAAATATGTAAATCACACCAAGAAGTACTCTTTTTAAGATGTAATATAAGCTGGAAAACCTCTCTAGATTTATTCTCAATCCATATACGATAATTTGGTTCATTAACGCAACCATTTAATCAGAAATCTGTTACATTGCATCAATTTGTAGTTGAGTTTCAGCTCATTTACAAAATAACTGACGATGACTTTGGGGCTTGAGATCTTCTCATCTTCTTTCCATGCATAATGGATTAATATTTTCTTCTATACGAATACAGTTGTTCGTTTTGTTTGTTGCTCTTGTGTCGTATAGAATATGCAGTTTAAAATTTACGATTAAATTGTCGAATAAGTAGATTATCCATTGTGTACATCCTAATTTTTTTAAGAATTACTGTATAACGTCTGCGAACAGAAAATTGATTTTCGAAATAAATGTTCAGAATTTTTAGAATTTGTTGCGGTGTCTTTCCATGTTAATTTATCAAATCTTATTATGTAAATACATTTTGTTTAACTATTTTTTATACCTATTTAATATCTGTGCAATAAAATTACTAAAAAAAGCTGTCTACCTCCTTTTAAGTATAAACAAATATATCGTTTTTAAAGCTATGTCCTTTTTTTTTTAAAGAATTTTCAACTTATTTTTAGAATAAAAAAAAATTGACCACTAAATAATTTTTAAGGTTCATTTAACGCTGTTATTCAATTTTTTTTTTAATGTTTTTCTTAGTTACACTTTACAAACTCCAACAAACAAAAACGCACCAACAAAAATTAACAAAAAAGTTATAAAAAGAAACGACAAAAAAAAATTACTTTTTGCTTTTCTAGTCAGTGAAAAATCTTCAGAGAAACCAAGAAAATAAAAAAAAACTTTTTTGTTCGTGTTGTTATAAATTTTTTTTTGTCTTTTACATTGCGAAATTTAATTTTTTATCATTTTCTATTGCATTTATCATTCGGTTTATTATACCTATTTCGGTTTATACTGGACATACTATAGTTTTTCATTATAAACCAAATTGTCCAAATTGTTAATATCCGGTATTTGAGAGAGTTACATTGTATAGTATAACATTTTATTTGAGATGATGGATATTGTGATATAAACTATAAAGGAGTACAGCAATTGAATGATAAAACGATACTTAAAGCTTCAATTGAATAAAATCAAATTAATCAATTGTCAATTACTCCAACGATTGCATATTATGTCTAAATTCAAAAAACTTTTAAATATGATTATGCTGTGATTTTGAAGTTTTCTTAAATGCCTATTCCGAGCCCAAACATTACCCAACATTGAGTAGAAGAAAGAAAATATTTGAGTTAAAATAAATTAGTTGATGATTTCTAAAAATACTAGTCTCAACATGAATTTTGTTATTTAGTATATTGAACTGGAATAATGATCGATACTTAGCAGAATATATATGTATATACAGCCAACGTAAGAAAACCGGGGTGAATCTTCAAATTTAAAAAAAATAAGCAGTTAAAATTAGTGTCAGAAATAGTTGTGATTGACGGTTCAATAACTTAGAAAATAGTGTTCTTCAAACAGCATTTCTTTCAGATTTTATATACATATATATGTATGTGTATATATATTAAACAAAAATTATTTAAAAATTTCTTTTAGGTCACGCAATTGTCTACAATTGCAATCGAAAATTTTGTGAATATAGACCGTATTGAATTTAGATCGCGTACGCTTACATTTTTTGTTGAATATTTTTATTACTCAATTAATTATTGATAATTATTGATCGGACCTACCTAGACTACACTTAACATATAATTTTTTTCAAGCCAATGAAAAACGTTTTTATAGATAAATATCTTATGATTTTCAATGTTGACTTTATTCTTATGTAGAATAACATTTTTTTTCTTTTCTCATATTCTAGAGGGTCCAAGTTGAAAAGCAGTAAAATTGACCGCGAAAAATATTTTAAATTAACAAAATGAAAAAGAATTAAAAACAAGAAAGAAAAAATAAAAAAAAGTTGAAAAGTTGAAAAGAAAAGTTTTCTTGTATCGTACTTTTGTTTTTTTTTTTTTTTTGTGACGGAATCTTGAAAATAATAATTGGAAAACGTGATAATTATGCCTTGTGGTAAAATAAGAAATTTAAAATTTTTCTGTTTTTCTTTATTTTATTCATTATTGGCATTTATGTTCTCTTTTCAGGATTGAAGAATAAAATTTTGTTTAAAGACAGATAAAATGTTAGAGAGAGACGGAAAATAGAAAATAGAAATGAATGAATAAGATTGAAATGTGGTTGATAATTTTTTTTTGTTAATTTATAAGAATTTTTAAGTATTTTTATTTTTTGTATAATTTTGTCAAATTTAAAAAGAATTTTAAAATTTTCTGGAAAAAATTGCAATATAATATTTTATATATAATATAATATTAGTTTTCAATTAAAATACAAAATTCGTTACCTGTATTTTAAGAGAGATAAAAAACATTAAAAAGTCGAACCATCAGATGGTCAGTCTACAAAAGAGAAATATATTGCATTACATAAAAAATAAGACTGATTCTTATAGATTTTAAATATTTGAATATTAGAAAAACCTTCCAATTTAAATTATTTGAAAAATATCATTTATTGAAAAAACAAAAATAAAACAAAAATTCTTAGATCTGATCTGCAATTTTCAATTTCGAACCAATTGTTTTTATGTCTCTTTTTGCAACGATTTACAAAAACAAAGGTAAAAATATCATTTATCTTGGAAACTGTTCGAACCGTAACACAAGTTACATTTGAAAGTTTTAATACACGTAAACAATTCATACCCTATAATAGAAACACCCTATGTAATTGATGAATACATACATATCGATAAGAAAATACATACATTTTTAATATTTAGTAGTTTTGCAACCCAGTTTAAAATAGATTAATTAATATTTCAAATTGTAATTTAATTTTCTTAATAAATTTCTAACAGTATGTTGATCATCACTAGATCGCCCCTTACGTTTTATTCAATTATTTGTTTGTGAAATCGAACATTTTTTTTTCAATTCAAAATTAGTTCAATATAATCTAAAATATTTAATCCTTGCAGGCAAAAAACCTAACGGGCTTATTTACCTAATCGTAAAGTAGGATTTAATAAATTATAATATATAATACTACAAATAATAAGAAGTATTGAAACTGAATATTCTTAAGGAAATGTAATAAAATCAAAAAATAAAAACAAAAAATAAATAAATAAATAAATAACAAACAAACAAACAAACAAATAAAAAAAAAAAATAATTTTTAGATTTTAAATTAGTCATGTAGCAAAATTTTCTTTATGTTTATTTAATTTTTTTTTAATTTGTTTTTTTTTTTTTTATTTTCATAAAATCTACATTATAATCATAAATAATAAATAATGTCTAATAATAATAATAATTATTCGTTATTTTCATAATATATATTTTTTTTTTAAGTTTTTGTTTTTTGCTTACTTGAAATTTATTTATTTTTACATATTTATATCCGCACATACCGCGTTCACATTTTTTGTATGCATTTCGCACATCCCTATATGTACACTATATGTATGGATGTATGACTGGTATTATGCAAATAAATGCATCGAATAAGTTTTCAAGTTTTTATTATTTTTTTTTTTTTATTTTTATAAATATAATTTTTGTACACAAATTATGCTCATATACCATAAAGCTACTTATAAATATGAATTTCATATCATATTGATTCAAATATATTATTCTATCTATAAAATGCATTTGTTTAACTCTTCCTTCTCCGTACATATTTCTAAATAAAAGAAAAAATCATCGGCCAACTCTGAAATTCTGAATTCGAACTTAAATTGATCTAAGTGAACTGAAACCAAAAAAAAAAAAGAAAAACAAAAAAAAAAACAAAAATACGAAATGATCCGATGAACTAAACCGACCCGCCGACCTCGACCCCATTGTTTGCTTAGTATTCAAAATCTCATTCTTATGCAAAATTTTTTAAACTGCATATAAATATATATTATTAGAAAGATACAAAACTGAAAAAAAAAAAAAAAACAAAAAAATAATAAAAATAAAATAATTTCAAGTGCAAAACTGCATATTCTCAGAAGGAATTAGATGTGTAATAAGAATGCATGGGTGTGTGTGTATGTGTATTATTTTAAAAATAAACGAAAAAAAAGTTACTTTTTTTTCGTTTTTGTGATTAAAAAAAAAAAAAACCAAAAGTACACTTTTTTCTCATTCTTATATCAAATTGCCTGCGTTTCATCCAAACATCATTCATTCACTTCGTTTTTAATTTTTTTTTTTTTTTACTAATCCTTTTTCCAATATGAACATTTTTTGTTATTGTTTTTATTTTTATTAACTTTTTTTTTTTACGTTTTACCAAAAAAAAAAAACAAAAAAGAAAACAAAACAAAAATACACAAAAAACTTAGGAATAGGCTTAGACCTTTGATATAGAATTGAAATAACGGTAGGCAATATTTAATTGTGCAACTTGCACTCTTCACAAATATAGGTAGCTATAGAACATATACCAACAGTAATATTATACACCATAATGTATAGATAAATTCTGACCTACGTTTTTATTAATGCATCTATATGAATGTGTATAATTTTTTGTTTTTGTATGTACATATGTATGAACATACTTTTATTTGGAAAAGAGGATATGCAGACAAATGTATATATATATATAGATATATAAATAGGGATATATATAAATACATCTATAGGGATGAATGAAAATATATAATTTAAGATTTGGGTATAGGTATGTTATAAACGTACTGAACTGATGTATTATATGAATTTGCAAAAATAATATCTCCTTTTTCCTTTATTTCTCTCACTCACTCTCTTTTCGTCTTTATCTATATTATATTCTTTGTGTCACCATTAATTCTCCTTCCATTTCTCAATATTTTAACTTTAATTTGTTTTTTTTTTTTTTTTTTAATTTATCCAAAACTCAATTTGCAATGCTTTACTGTTTTCAGAAACTGTTAATATTCAGAAAAATATAAAACAAAATGCATTTTTGTAGTTGTAGTGTGTTTTTGTATTTTATTATAGTTTGTTGTCGTTATTTTTATTGTTCTTATTTTGTATATTCATTGTGAATTCTGAATTACAAATGCAAATCAAAAGTAATATCAAACCGAATATATTTTGTTATGAACGTATCTTAACTTTTATTCTTGTTTTTCTTTTTTTATCCTATATCTCCTGCTGTAATATCAGAGACTATATTCAACATTAACCTCTTAAATTTAGACCTTTAGATCTAATCATTTTTGTTTCTCTAATTCCAGGTGTTTAATTAGACTTATCATGGCAAGGCAATATAATGCTAAAGACAAAAAAACAATGTTTTGTTAGAGTTTTTTTTATACTTAATTTTAAACTTAGTAATATATCACGTTATAATTGTTAATACAACTAGATATCTTACTAAGTATAAAATAAAGGTAAAAAATCTAAGCCTTACTTTTTTCTTTCTATCAGTATAGCAGTAGAAACTTAAATAAAGCATTGAAATTTTATAAATTTTACAACTTTTAATTTTTTGTTTCCATGACTGAGTCATGATTGTCAAATCCATTTTCTATCCCAACTAGTTCCAGTTTTCTAATTCTAGTAAATAATTGCCTCAGGTGAGTTTTTAACACTCTTGTGTTAGAATCATCAATAAGTTTTATATGACTGTTTGTCCAATCTGATCACATTCAATATTGGTCATGTTATTTTATTGACAGTTCATAGATTACATATTTTACGTATACAAGTATAGTTCCATAATTGGAGCATGGCTTTTCGAATAATATTTTACATTTGATATTTTTGAGACTTAAAATTAGGGAGCGGTTAAAAACGGATTAATAAACTCGCGAATTAAAATTTCGCTTTTTAAAATCTCGCATTTTTACGATATTTTAAAAAAAAAAATCTCGCAAAAACGTAAATATGGAAAAAATACAATTAATATTGGCAGGGATTTATGACGTTATATTGAAAAAAAAATTTTGAATGAACAAAATCAAAACAGACAATATCTCGTATTTTCAGAATGTTTACATCTAGTTAATTTCAAAATGCGATATTTTGAGGCACGAGATTTTGTAACACGAGATTTCGTAGCCAACCCTTTAAATAAAGACTGTATATTTTATATGTTTTATGCACATTAGTTTACTTTCTCTAACTTCTTACGCTTAGTTTCCCGAGTTCGAAAATGACACGACAAAGTGCTAATTAATTTTCCAAAAATAACTGAACTTTCACGACCTATCTACACAGTCTATTTTACTTATTGAAAATTCTATATTTGAAAAAAGATGGAAGTTGCATCTGAATTACAAAACTGTTTTTTTTTTCTACAAATTTTCCACCAATCTTCAATACGGATTCAACTTCCGTAAGTCAACTTCAAAAATTTAGCAACCAACAAAAAAAAAATTATTTGTTCATTTCCGTCCTGTATATAGGACCTAAAGTTTTTCTTATACAATTTTTCTACCTAACTTATTATCAGCATCGTATTCACATATCCTCTAATTCACACAGAAACAAATTGAAAACAACAAAAATAAACAACGGAATGTAAAATAGAAACAGGGCTTCATCCCTTTTATTAAACATTTCCCATTTTGTTGTTGTTGTTATTGTGATAATATTTTTGTTTTTCAATTGCAAAAATGTGATGTTCAGAGAAAATATTTGAAAAAAAAAAGTTTTGTTCCAAAAACTTTTTATATTTTTATTTTATTTATTTTGTCCTATATGATAGAATATTATAGTATGCGTATGTGTGTATGTTTAAAATCATACCATTCTACGTTTGCCGAAGTATCAAACATTTGCAAAAAAAAAAAAAAAAAAAAAAATCAAATCCTCCTATGCCAATATACGCCTTTTACACATATTTTTTTTTTTTTTTTGCATTTTCTATCAAATTTATAAGCTGGACGCATGGACACAGGATATATGATGCATGGAAATATTTATGGTACATATGATTTGTATGTCTCTGTATTAGTTAAGGAATATTGTTTTTTTTTTTTTTTGTATTTTCTATGCAAAACAACAGAATACAATGATTGAAGAGCATAAAATGCAAGCCCATATGAACATGTATTAGGAGTCTGAGAGGAAGTGTATTGGATGCGTAAAATTGTTTCAAAATAAAAAATAACTTTAAAATGAATTGTGTTTAAAATTATAATGTAATCTGAATTGACTAGGATGAAATTTTTGAGAAAATTGCAATTCGTTCAATAAAATAAAAATATAAACACACATTTTTGAAATGCTGATATAGAGTTTCTATTTGCTTGATTAGAAAGATCAACGCGATCTATTGCAACAACTTTACAATATATTTGCAACCTCAACTAAAGTTTGGTATGAGGCTAGGCGAGCATTGTATTCTATTTTCTTTTTATATATGTAATTTTTATGTGTCGGCTAGGAAAAATTTATAGGTACATACCTGGGTTTATTTATCTTATCTTTGTAGAAAGTAGTTTAGAGGAACTAAACGAAAAATCTCGTGTCTGTAATTCTCGCTTTCAAAAAATTTCGATTACAAAAATATCGTTTAATTTCAGAATATTTACATTTATTATTTTTATGCAGAGCCGCTGTTGAATGTAAAAATGGGATTTCTGCTTTAACCAAAATATTTACAACGTATGTAGTATCTCCTTTTTTTTCAAAAGATTTAATTTTAAAAAAAAAAACAGCGAAATTTTGAAAAACGTTGTTTTGAAAAGCAAGATTTCCAACCTTGATTGGTGGTTTAGTTTTTCATTATGATTTTATAATTGGTCCAAATGCATCAATGCAGTGAAAGTATCTGAAGTTTAATTTGAAATACATAAGTATATGTATTAAATTAAATGATAACTATCAAATCATATAAAACAGTTTCAGAAAATGTTGGGCCCGTCCAGTTATCAATTCTTATCTAAGAAATTAAAGTAATTTCATTTAGAGTAGAATGATTTTTTTTTATTTTTAGTCATGCAATAAATATAATAAAACAAATTCAATGAATAAAAAAGTGCAAGGGCAATGATGAGTCTATAGCAGTACGATAAGTATATTTCTAAAAACATGCGTTTAAAAAAATATTTTCACAATATTTGCCCAGATTTTCATAAAAGTGCAAAAAAAAAAAAAAAAAAAAAATTGAAATCCAAATGAATATTTATTCCGTTATTTTTTGTTTTTCTCTTTCTATTTTATTTCTGTCCAATATTTTTCTTTTTTTTTTCTTTTCTCAATTTTTTTTTTTTGTTATTTTTTTGTTTTTGGTAGAACGAGTGAAACTTTTAGTTGCCTGTAGCACAATTACCTTTTTTTTCATGCTGCATGAATTCTTCTTTTTTCAACAATTTGTTGTTGCTGTTGTAGTTTTTGTTGTTGTTTTTATTTTTTTCTTTATTTTATTTTGGAATTTTCTACAATGCACAGAGAGGTCGGAATGTAGTATAGTGTACAGTGGTGCAGTACAGTGCAGTAGAGTGCATCTCTTTTAGTTTTTATTTATTTTTTTTGGTTTTTTTTTTTTTTTTTGGTTTTTTGTGTGTACATTGACAGATGAGATTTGCGTTTTACAAAACTGGTGGTGAATGAAACCAAACGATTTTTACATATGAATATGTGGATGTGTATGGATAAATGTTATATTTGGTATGGATTTGTGTATATGGTAAGTATATATAAATGTGAATGCGTATGAGTGAAATGTGTTATCGTTCAGGTTCAGGATATAAATGCAATTTTTATTTTTTATTTTAATTTTTACTATTTAATTATTTTGTTTGTTTTGTGTTTTTTTTTTGTGTTTTTTTTTAACGTCCTTTGTCCGTCTTTTTAGTACTCCCGCCAAATAAACGATATATTGGCGGCATATGAGATAGGATAGCGATGGTTCAGTTTTGTTATTATTGGTTTTATTTTTGTTGTTTTTGTTTTTACTTTTTGTATTTTAGGAATAAAAAGTAAAAAAAAAATATATATATTTTTTAGACATTTCCGGCATATTTAAAAAACATTATTTTTTATTTACGTTTTGTTTTTTCTTATTCTTTTTTATTTTTTTGTTTAAACAGGAGAGAAGAGAGAGAAATATAGAATTAAAGAGATGGTAGAAGAGTAAAAGAAGAACTCAACAGCATAATTAATTACCATGCGAGCTTTGAAAAACAGTTAATTTTTTGTTGTTTCTTTTGGTTTTTGTTGATAACTTTTTGTATGCAATTTGGAAGGAAAATCGAACGGTATTGTTTTTTTTTTTTTTTTTGTATTTGTTTTATTTTGTATTTGTCGAAAATTTTACATACTTTTTCAATTAATGTGTTTTATTTTAAATACTTATGTGTGTATGTTTTTTATACATTCATCTATGTATGAAGGATAATCAAAAAAAAAAAAAAAAGAAGAAAAATAATAAATATAATAAAAGGATTGAGGATAATAAAAATTGGCTTTTCATGAGATTCACAAATTAGAAAATTTTAGAAAATTTTGTGTCCATTTGTGACACTTTAATGGTAATCAATTATTGTATTTTGTTTAATTTAATGGGTTCTTAGTTATTTAGGCGTTTTAAAAGTCACTTCGTTTATTTATGAGCCTAATTTTCATTGTGGGATCTATTTTAAATCTAAGCTATTTTTACTTCTAATTGGTGAATCGTTTCAGAGTTTAATAAACTTCTGATAAAATAAATATTTTTTTTTCTTTTTATTGACGTTACAGCTTTTATTTAGCTTATGTCTTTTTAATATAAACTTATTAAAAAAATTATTAATTAGAAATTTCTGTTAAATATTATATAAACACTTTTAATTTATTCTTAGACTCGAAACATCCTTCATTTTCCATTAGGACTACATTATGTTTATAAGCACATTCTAATTTGGGCCACTAAATGGACTGTCTACGTTCCTCTTCATCCCTTTGAGAAACAACCTGGCATCCATGACGGCCTGGTTTATTGTTGGATAATATTTTCGTAATTCTATTCGGTCTTTCGCTCTCTATATGGTTCCGAAAGTGTAAATTTGAATTTTCGTATTAAATTTTAAAGATTGTTGTTAAAACTATTCGAAGCGTTCCATAAGGTATAAATACTAATAATATACCCCGCTGAATAGCATTGTCAAAGTGTTATGAAAAAAACCTTTATATATATTTTTGCAAAAATTTATGTTTATTTTAATAAGACTCTAAGTTGTGTAGAAATTAAAAAAAAAACATATCCTTTATTTCAAACCCAACTCCTTAACGTTTTTTGCAAATGGAATTTGAATAGATTTATTTTGAAACCTCTAGAACTTTTATACTCGTTGTAATTTCTGAAATATTTTATATTAATTGAACCAACCTTCAATTTTTTTGAATAAACCTAATTAATTTGTTGGAAATTTGCAACAATTGCCTTACATTTTTTAAGCTAAAAAAAATTTCAAGATTTGAAATGGCTTAGTATTATATTAATATTTAATTGATCGGGTCTACAAAATTCTGAAAAAGGAACTTAATTTTGTAATGCACTCAACATACCTCCCACAAGTTTTAATAATATCTGAAACATGTTTTTTGTGCGGGAAAAATAATGAAAATTTGACAAAATATTTTAAACAAAATTTTTTGATTAAAAAACTTCAAAACGTTTTCCATGTGAATTTTGTATAAACCAAATTAATTATTTAATAGGAGTAATGTGTAGAAGTGTCAAGAAGTGAGAATATTGATCGATAGCATAATAATTTTAAAATTACTAAAATAAAATCAAATTCATTGTCACTAAATTTGTATAAAATAAAAAAAAAATAATTATTAAATTGTCTTATAAAAGTTCTTATTCAAATTTTCTTTAACACGCACTAACATAATTTCCAACACCTGTTGAGAATATTATTACCATATGTAAACTATATTATTTAAGTTAGAAACAAAAAAAAAGAAGGATATTTTCTAATGAAATAAGTAAAATAATGTCCATCACGAAACAAAAAAAAACAACAATAACATTGTTTATATCTTAAAATCAACTAACATATCCTCTTAATATCGTTATATTGTTTTAAGGACTAAGGAGTGGTCGAATGGTTACCTTTAGAATAATTTTTACAATTCTACTACATATCCTTTATATTTACCTTCGTATTGTTTATTTATTCTGTTTATATCCTTTTTTTCCTTTATTTTGTTGTTGTTGTTGTTGTTGTTGTTTTTAAGAACAATAAAGACATGACTAAGCAGAAATTTACTTTTGTTTTTATGTTTTGTTTTTTTTTTTTTAATTTAAATATTCACATATGAAAGAATTATCATTTGTGTTACTCAAGAGGTTCAAATCCTCTTAATATTGTCGTTTCTATTTCAGTGAAAGTGTTTAAATAAATTACGAAAGTAAAAGGAGCGCCACAATCCTTGGGGAGTATTGGGATAGTCAAACCACCATTATTCACTCATATTAAGAACGTTGAGGAAATTTAAAAAAAAAAAAACATTGTAATAATAAAAAGAACTATAGTTGTTTTTGGTAATTATATGTTAGTAAACACAAGACGATAAGTTGACAGGGGATTAAAAACATTGATTGGGTCGTAAGTAAATTAAGTGATGTAAATACATATATGAAATGTTATTTATATTTAATTTTTTTATAAAAACTTTTTATAACAACATTTGCAATTTCCAATTTGAAATTTTTGTCATATATTTTTAGTTTGAGTTTATGTGTTATTTTGGACTATACTGCTAAAATATACGCCACTTATTGTTATAATATCGAATGCTGCTTTATATAATATTTACATTTTCTTCCTAAACGGCTACTTCTGATACGGAAAAATCTTTCACCTTCAAATCAATCACTTTGTCTTAATAGTTGTAACATAAACAACAAAAATTAATCAAAATTTGGTAACCTCTAGCCAAAATTCATTAACAAAATTGGAGTATCGAAATTCTGAAGTTTAAAATTAGAAAATATTAAATTTTAAACTAAGATTTTCAAAATTCACTACTCCGCCGACGGCTTTGCTCTAATTTTCAAGATTTTATATTTTAAAATACATATAAATATAGTGGAAATGGAAAATATTGATAGAAAGTAAGTTTAAAGCAGGATGATAAAATTAAATTTAAAATTTTGAAAAATATTGAAATAAACAAAAAAATTATTTTCTTTCATAATTTTTTTTCAACTTTTTAATGTTCGTATTTTGAATATCATTTTGATATTTAACAAAAGTAATTTAATTATATATTTATAAATTTTATAAATTATATTTAAAATTTTGATAGAATCAATTTTTGTTTTTTATTCTCTTGGACTAAGTATAAATCCTTACTAAAGGGTGTAAGGTTTTATTCTACTATAATCTGAGCCTGGACATAACAAACAGCAAAAACAAATAATATAACTTGATGCCACATATTGTATATAAACAAAACAAATATTACTCATTCATTTTTTTCGATCCTGAAAATCATGTTGGATTTGAATTCTCAATTTCTTGATTGATACATTTTTTAAGCGAATGTCCTGATCATTTGTCTATATACTAAAACCTACAGGCAATTTAATTTTCACCATAAAACTATTTAAAAACAAAAAAATATTACCTCTAAAAATGTTTCAAACACCTGACATTATAATAAATACTAAGAATAATAAAGCGCGCCCTTTACAACAAAACTTTTATAAGTGTTTTTATAGTGATGGTCAAGAAAATAACTGTTTTAATTTTTTCTAATATAATAATGTATAAATTAAGTGAATATGAGCGAACAAGAACTCCCTAGATGTCGTAAGAAAATTTTTTTGGAATACTTAATATATACACATTCACACATTCACACATTCATATATGACACAATATGCGTAAATATAATTTGCATATCAAATGAATGTCCTTTAAATAAAAAAAAAAAAAAAAAACATAAAAAATAGCCTAAAGTTAAAATAAAAGTCACATGGGACGAAAGAATTGAAATGGTTCGCGGTCACAATAAATTCTAATAAGGAATACGAAGGAGCGGTATTACAGTTATTTTAAACCTGTATAATAAGAGTTTTATGAGTAATTTCAAATATAGATATTAAAATATTTCTATGCATATAATATGTGTATATGTTTTGAATTCAAAATTGTGTATGTTTATATATTTTAAGAGGATATTTACGTTTTCTTTTAATTATTTGGTTTAATTACCAAAAAAAATATATACATATATATGTGTACAAGTATATAAAAGAAAAATTAGTAAATGAAATTTTAGCTAAAGGATATTTTTTTTATATTACAAAATATTCTTATATATACATTGTATTTGCATGTTTATACCGTTATAAATATGAATAAAGAAAATAAAAAAACAAACAAATTATTAAGAAATTAAATTTTTTTTTTGACCTGTTACAAGTTATGCAATGAAATTCAGCTAAAATATAATAGAGGGAATATCAAGGATTTTAAGATTTTTATATATTTGTGTTGATTATCGTTGTTATTGTTGTACATGAACAAAGCATAAGCAATAAATTAATTTAACTAATGACTTAATAAACATAAGATATATGTTGGAATATTTTTCATTAACTTAATTATTAGATAAATTTAATTCATATTTGAATATGTGAATTTTGACTTTGGAGTAAGTAATATTTATTATTCAACATAAATTAATCCCAAACAATTCTAAGTTCTTGTTCGTTTATATTCACATAATTTATACATATTGTATAATAATAAATTTCATTAAAAATTTTACTTAAAGTTTATATTATAATAGAAATACATAATTAGATAACTTCTTGAACATTTTTTTTTTCTGTGTAAAACCACAATCGGTTAATAGATTTAAAAAAACAAATAAAGAAGTTTTAAAGTGTTATATACTGGCAATACTTTTCATTCAAGGTGAAAAATTACGAATAAATTAATAAATATAAAAAAATGTAGATCATTCTTTGATTGATTGATTTAGTCTTTGTAATCATAACCATAAGAATAAACCAGTATTTAGTTTTGTTAGAATTATAAATACTTTGCTTTTTGTATAGACTAAATCTTGCTTAATTAATTTAAACAGTATACATTTCATTATTCAGTACGAGATAGGATGAGTTTAGAATGTTTTTATATGTATTTGTGTTTTTTAAAAAAAAACTCAATTTATGTTTAAAAATTTACGTTTGGAGTCATATTACATAATTGGTCTGCAATAGATAATACGCATATAAAACAAATAAATTTTCAGAATTTTGAAAATTTATGATTTTTATTTATTTTCGTATTTATTTTATACTAAAAGGTTAAATCATTTTCACGTTTGAAACAGATCATATAAAATTCGAAATACTTAGATCCGATTTGAATTATCCGATGTCCCATCAGAAAAAATTAATAAAATTTTCAATTATCTTACCAATTTCTAATATTTTATAATTCAAAAACTGAAAATTTTTATCATTTCAAAGTCTTAATAATTTCAATTTCAATGATTAATTCAAAGGAATTAATGTTCTGCAGAACATTAGATTTAAATTAAAGAAAAATAAAAAGAAAAAAAAAACACAAAATTAAAACTGAAAACAAAACACCAGGTAGGAACATTAAATGGTTAATTTCATATGATGATGGTTGGTTACCAAAATGATTCTTGTTTTTGAAACCCCTTGGCGATTTTAAAATTTTAATAAAATTAATTATTTGTAAAACACAAACTTGAACTTTATATTCTTCAATCCACAAACAAAAAAAAAAAAAACATCAAATTAAAACAAAACAATAAAAAAATATAAAATTGAAAAGAAAAAACCTTCAAATTTGGTCATTTCTTTTAATTATACGAAACACATACATGAAAACCAATTATCAATTTTTTTGTTTTATTTTTTTCTTTTTTAATTTTAACTCTGATATTCAAATAACAAAATCTGAACAATTCATTCATCCCTTTTTATTTGATTCCTCCAATCTTTATATTACTCTAATTAGAAAAAAAAAAAAAATATAAAAATAAAATGAATAAAATAAAAGTTAAAAAAAAAAAATGTTTTTTCTTTGGAATAAATAAAAACAAAACAACAAATAAAAAATATTCAATAAAAAAAGGATATCCTTTTTGCCAAACGAAACGAATCTCAATTGAAATGTAAATTTTCCAAATTTATAAATATATATATGTACATATATTATTATGTTATGTATATACATATATGCATAAATTTAAAGCAAAAGTCAATCACAATGTTCTTTTAAGGATATTTTCAGCCTTAAGGATAATAATAGCAACAACAACAAATTTAAAAATTAACTTCGAATATTCAACTGTTTTATGGTCAATCAAGAAGATTTGTTTGGTCATTGAAAGGTCAAGAAAATATACCGAGAAATAATATTATATGCTTATATACATACATATTTTTTTGTTAATCTCTTCTTATATAGGATATTTAAAGGATATTAAAAAAATTAGAAAAGTAAAAAAAAATAAAATAAAAGTAGAAGACTTCCTCACATCTCAGTTTGAATTAAAATTTTGTTTTTTCTTTTTGTTGCTTTACATTTTTCTCTAATTTTCAAATGTTAATTTACCTCCTGGTAACTATAACTGAATAGACTTAGTTTTGATTGACTTTTTCTATGAATAAAACAATAAGAAAAAAAAATTTTTTTTTATCCACGTGCATCGTTGTAAGCTCATTTGATACGTAGGTCCTTAAACAGATATATATATATATATATATTTATATATACATATGTATATACTCAATCTATATGAATCTAATATATTTATAATATTTGAAAGTCCTGTTTCTTCTTCTTTCTTTAATTCACTCGTACATACATCTTTGATTTTATTTTCTTTTTTTCAGAGGTGCACAACTATTTTAACAGTTGATATCATTTTAAGATCTAAAAAACAATCGTTTTCGTGTTTATTACATACTTCACATTTATATAGAGATCTGATGGCAGCGGAATTTTTCGAGGATAAATACAGAGCTGGTCATAAATTACTATTTAATTGCCTGTATATAAATTTGCTCTTTGGAATTTAAACTTTCGGAAAATATGTAAAGCAGTCTGAACGGAGCTTCACATTTTTACTCTTATACAATTATTTTATTTTTTATTTCTATGGCAAGGTTAGACCCAGTTATAAAAATGTTTTGGTAAGGAAATATTTTTTAAAGTGGTTTAAATAACATTGTTAAAATTAACCCAAAGCGAACAGTTCTGTAGACGAAACGAATAAATATCGATTTCAATATCGAAAATTAACTATGAAAATCAAAAATTCATTCGTTTTGTTTTCATATTTTCTTTGGTTCCAAGAGAAGATTATTTAATTGTATATTCGAAGGCATGCGGATAGTTTGAACATTGATTTGAATCAGTAACAATGTTAGTATTTTACGTCATAATTACGATCAAAAACAATATTTTTTACACAATCAAGTTCAAATTTCAATTAACTAGTAACAATACTTCATTTGTTTTAATAAATTTTACTGGTAATTTATGTTGGGGATAGAAATCTCAATACATTCAGTTTAAATCGCTTGTCTGAGGTACTAAGAAATTCTTAATTTAGACCACTTAGTTCGACAATTTATTTGATTCATATATATCTTATACATACTAATTTTGTTTTTGTCTGAAGCCTTTTATAACAACAACAATAATAATAATGAAAAACAGTTCATTATAAATGAAAATATGAGTATTGAGAGAATAAATCAATTTTTTTTAATGCATTATGGAATGAAGTGGTGTAGGTAAGAGTAAAATGTAATAAGAAAATAATATTAGTGCATTATGAAGAGAGGAGAGATGATATACACATTTACTTTACATTGTTGTTGGTGTTTTGAATTGTAATATGAATACATTTTTAAACTGCACTCAAACTTTATTAGATTACTAATTTTAGA
This sequence comes from Argyra leucocephala, assembly GCA_963942445.1. Classification (NCBI taxonomy): domain Eukaryota; kingdom Metazoa; phylum Arthropoda; class Insecta; order Diptera; family Dolichopodidae; genus Argyra; species Argyra leucocephala. Next base: position 210,245,682 of record OZ012677.1, on the reverse strand, counting down.
TTCTAGGCATTATACTAGTTCATCATAAATTTTGAAAAACCACCAAAAAATTTATCGAAAATTTTTCTTAATACATTCTAAGAAGAATAACATTTTCGTTTTATACGATAACTTGTATAATATATGTTATGAAATGTGCAAATACAAAGTTAAAATAGAAAATAGGGTTAACCGAATGAAATATTTCAAATTCATAAGAATTTGGTTCACGAACAGCATGTTGTCCGCTTATTTATTTTCCAAAAAAAAGAAAAAAAAATATTCAAATACTAAAGACTATATAAACAAATGCAACTATATAATGAATAGCAAAATTTCATGTATAAAAGGGTTAAAATATCTTTTAGGTTTAATTTACTCCGGATAATGATTACCATATCATTCTTAAATGAAGAAAAACACAAAAATAAAAAATAAAAATAAATATTCTTAAAAAAATAAAATTTTCGTGTAAAACCATTACTTCAATATAACAAAACTCATATATGACTTATATATTTGATATACCTTATAAATATTCTACTTCTATATTAACTGACTTTAACAATAGGTGTAAGAAGATACAGAACAATTTCGAAAAAAGTATCTTTAATTCTTGTTATCCTTTAAAATAGAAAATAAAAATTAAGGATTGTTTCTTGTACTATAGCATACATATGTACAAACAAAAATAAATATTATTGAATTATAGAATTTAGTATGTATTATATATATATATATATATATATATATATATATATTATAACAACAACAACACAAATGATAAAAATCGTTAAAGAAATCTGTAATTCTTTCTCGCACATATAATTTCGGGTAATAAAGATAAACTTTTAAAATTACTTACACATACGGTCCCATTGTATTCTATTGGTATTTTTGTTGTTACTGTTGTACCTCATGAGATTATAAAATTCTAAAAGACAAAAAAAAAAATAAAAGAAAAACACAAATAATAAAAAAATATAAAAGATATCCTTATAATTATTGTTTTTGTTTTTTTTTTTTTAATTTTCAACATTAAAATCTATTCTTTAATGATAACTTGATTTTATAAACTTGACCATTTGTTTATGTTAGTTAGAATTCTATATAAAGAAAGTTAAATAATTATAGATTCATATATATAAATAAATTTTAGTATTGTACATTAAAATATAGGCACCTTCTAATTTCATAATAAATAAAATATAGATAGCTCTTTGGTATGCTCTGAACTTTTTAATCAGAAATGATCTATAATTGAGGTCATTAAAGAAGAAATACCTTCTTCAAATCAAATATATTAGGTCTGGTTAGATAACTATACCTAAACCTTTGGGTGGAAAATTGTTTAGACAACTAACTAACTAAATTAGGACGCTTCTTATCAATGAGTCTTACATCAAGTTTTACATTTTTTGCAAAAAATCTTCTAGTAGAAACCATACTCAAAATAAGTCTTAAAAAACATCTATTACAGTATATACGAAAGAATACTTTTAATCCAATTACAAATTTAGACACCCTTTTCATTGCATCCGGAAAATAAATAATTTGACAAAAAGAAAATAGAAAATTTTGGATTCTATCTTAGCTGTTAGGTAACAAATACTTCTGTCTGAAATTGTCTAAAAGCAAATGATTCCACCAATGAAATATAAATAAAACAAAATTAAAATAGTGCCTCTATTTGATTGTTAGTAACTGTATAGAATTAGAAAATATACTTTTAGTTTCTTATTAAGACGTTATCAATAAATCTACCCCAGTCCCATTTCAAATATGTTTGTTTTCACGCTTATCAACTCATTATTATATTGAGTAGGTATGTAAATATTTTGGAATTATAGAAATTAAGAAAATATACTTTTCTTTGGTGGACTTCTACTGGACCCAAATATAGGTTAACAATTTGTAAGTATATATTTTTTTCCTACTTTCTGTTATTTCAAACTTTAAAAGGGATAGAAAAAAATGATATTTTCATGCAAAACTTAAAAAAAAAAAATATTCATATACTGCCGAAGGATATGAATTTATGTTTTTGAGTTCTGAATTGTTTTTAAAGAATTTGTTGAGCAAATTTTATTTGATTGGTAGTTGTTTTATTTTATTTTTTTAATACTGACAGTTAGAAAATTTCTTTCCAAAAATTTAGAACAACTAAACTTGGTTTTAATGGCTTCGATAGGTTGGCTTCGATGGGTTAATCTAAAGTTATAAAACATTTTACGTTTTGTTTGAAAAATGAGATATTGGATTTAGTAATAAAGTAATAAGGGAAAAAGTAAATATTCAATCGATTCAAAGAAATTCATTCTGAATGACATATGCTTTAGAATTAGCTTAAATATTTTTTTTATTATTCTAAGAAGTTAAATTTGACAAAATTGCAGTTTATATTTAAATAAAGACTAAAAGAGACCGCAATATTCTACTTTAATTTTAAAATTGCAGTACCGTACTTAATTAAGCACGAAAAGGTGATTTTACCTAAGTTACTGTCAAGATCATAAAAAAAAAAAAATGCACATTATTTTGCTCAATTTTTTAATTTTTCTTGAAGAAATTTAGTACTTAAATTCGATCAGTCCAATAACACACTATTCATTACCATATGAATTTCAAAATGTAGAGAAAATTGTAAAGCTTGGTTCCTTTTTGTTATGTTACATGTGCATGGCGCATGGTGCATGGTGTATTTTGCATGCACCTTTTCAAAAAAAGTGGCCGGTAATTTTTTTCGTTTTGTTACCTTGGATAAATGGTGCATGATGGTGCATGGTACATGGTATATTTTGTATGCACCTTTTAAAAAAAAATTTTTTTTATGATCTTGACAGTAACTTAGGTCGAATCACCTTTTCGTGCTTAATTAAGTACGGTACTGCAATTTTACACTACAATATCTACAATAATTCGAGTAATTATTTTAACAAATTACTGGCTTATCTACTCATTAAATGTGGAAAACTACTACTATTGTCAGGAACTAAGCCTTCCTCAATAGTTTCATTTTATTTAATTTGTTACCAGATTATATATACTCTCAATTATTTTTTGTCATTTATTATATCCCAATGACAAAGGGTATAGACCAGCTCGAAAAACCAATGAAGCATTTTTTTTTTTTTTTTTTTGCTTCATCCGGAATCGAACCCGGGACCTTTCGGTTGAAAGGCAGGCGCTCTACCTACTGCGACACCCAGCATGATTACCTTGGAAAAAATCCAACATTATTATTTGAGCTTTAAATGAGCTTGTCTACTATTTATTACTATTTAAATGAAGATAAAATTTGATTAAAAGATTAAAATGATAAAAAATGACAAAGAAGTGGCCTCCCATCACATAAAGTATTGGATTGACACCTTAACAAATTTCTGTGCTCTTCGTAGGTTCCTACTCTTCGTGGAACAAAATAGTATATCCTAGAATATACATTAATAATTAATCAGGTATACATATTTTCAATAGTCAGAAAATATTTCATTTAAATGAATTTGACATAAGAATCAATGGCAAACAATCTTTAAATTTTATTAATTTTCCTTTTTGTTTCTTTTTTTTTTTTTTGAAAAACAAAAGAATAATAATTATTACTTAAATTTTGAAACTCTTAAAAATCTTTACAGATTTAAATTTAAAAATTACTAACTCTTAATTATACATTTCTCAGTTTTATATACATATTATATACATTCAGTATTCATACATGAATCTTTTATCTTCCAAAAATTAAAAACACAGAAACAAACTCTTATATTTTTTTTTTTTTTTTGATTAAATTTTACTTCATTTATTACAAAACTATAAAAGAAGAAATTTGAATACACCTGAATCAAAGTTCATTATGTGAAATCTTTTAAGAAAAATAAAATCTTAATCGTTTCAGATCGCATAAGAGTAATAAATGAACTTATAGTATATAAATATATATGTATATACACTTAGTTTGTTATAATATCCTTTGGGAATAAACACTATATAGTTAGAATTATAAATTCAGTGTCGAGTTCTTAAAGATTCACTTTCCTATTAAATATAATCGGATACAATGAACAAGGACACGATTACTATATGTTATATACTATAGGAATCAAAAAAAGGACCTACATATAATATTACTAAATGGTAGTTAAATATTTGTTGTTGTTATTATAATTTTATTGTATGAACTTATCAAGAAAACAATAGAAAAAAAAACTTAATATTACCACATACATTAACATATGGGATGGTTATATTCATCATATAATATACTATATAGACTTATTTTAGTTTAGTCAAATTTTATGGATATCCTTTAATAAAGGATCCTTTTCCTTATACATATATAATAAATACTTTCAATTTAAGATTTTTATCTAAATGGTGGTAGCAAGTTTTTTAACTTTAGAAAAATAAAACTTTTACGTACCTTTTGTGTGTGTGTGAGTGTGTGTATATTTAAATGTATCCTTGCACGAGGAACAACGAAATTAAGATCGAATCTTCTTTTGTACATAAACGAAAAGAAATAAAAAGTGTGATGGTAAAGAGGGGAAATTCGATTCGGTCATATACAATTTTTATTTAATCGAATATCCTTAGCTTTTGTTTAAAAATAACAAAAAAAAAAAAACAAAAGTAAAAAAGTAGATAAAAAACGCAAAGAAAAAGAAAATTTAATTTCAATTCACAAAGAAAACTATTTCTTTACTTATATCTAGTTTATATATCAGAGCTAAAATTATTAAATGAAATGAATAAGTTTTCACCCATAATATGAAAATATATATATTAAATATAGGTATGAGGTGTAGTTTGGTGAATATAGAAAAAAGGAATCACGGAAACTATTAAAAGATATTCTCATGAAATTATCTAGGTATCACGCTTTATAAATAAATTTCTATACACATATATATATATATATTTGTTTAAATCTAGTTAATTTGTACTGGCTTCAGGCGATATATTCTTTTAAAGTTTTAAATGTCAACACTCATAATTCATTTTAGAAATTTTGAAATTTTCGGGTATGAGGTAATTTCTTTTCAATGATGTTATTATTATTTATTCCAGTATTTAATTTTTTTTTTATTTTGTAGTTAAATTAAATCAGCACTAGAAATACAATAATGTTCTTTTTAGAAAAAAGTCTCATAATAGCAATTTTTAAATTGTATTCTGAACTAACGCCAGGTGCAAAGTATACACTTTGGAGGTTTAAAATAATAATAAGAAGGGGAAAAACTAAAAATTATGATTCAATAGTATAATCTATTAAATTTATATAACCAAATTACACTGGCAAACAAGCAAAACTCTGGTAGTTTTGATACGATTTAGTTTATTTCCGTCAAAAATTAGTTTATTTCCGTCTAAATAACAATCATATAAAAGTGTTAAGGTGCAACAGTACAACAATATTTTTAAATGTTTATAGGATTACCCTACAATAATAAACACATCAATCCTACTATTATTACAACTACTATCTTAAAAAAAATATAAATTTTTAAGAAAAGTAGAAATTTAAGAAATCCGTAAAAATAAGTTTTGTATGACAAATTAAAAAAAAATTAGTATTTAAAAAATTTATAAATAAGTAAAATAAAACTGTTCTCTCAATAATCATCTCAAACATCTTATATTTTCTCTAGTTATAACAGTGTCTACTTCACCAGTCACTACTTGTCTATAGAGGTTTCTGGTGTTAATAAAACCAAAAATTGTGAACAATAAATTATAAAAATAAAATAAATTCAACCAACTCAACTTATCTTGTACCATTTTTCCAATACAATTTTTCACTCTTCAATTCATTACCCACAATGAATGAATTGTAACCTTTGAATCTCTGTTCAAATTTTCAAATATGGAAAATAAATCATAAAAAAAAAAATGTACGATTGTAAATGTAAATTATTATATATATTTATATTTATAATTGCAAATTATGTCCTTTGATTACACTATTGAAATGTACTGGGGTTGAAATTTTATCATATTATACTGAGTTTATCTGAAGAGTGGAGGAATAATCCATGTTATGGCTGGTCATAAAAATGGAAAATCGCCTCAAAAATTTTATTTTGTTATTGTCAACATTTTCCCTTTTTTTATTTCTACTTTTTCAAAATTGGGTCATTAGGGTAAAAAAATTATTTATAAAATTATTACTATTTGAAAATTTGGTATACCGCGGGGGGATGAATTTAAAAAAAATGGTTTTTTGTTTCTTCACAATAATGAAGATATTTAAAAGACTAGTTGCAAACAAAACAAAAAAAAAACAAACAACAAATATTTTATTTATAAAGGTACCTGTATTTACCTGTGTGAATATTGAATCACCTGAATTCAAATGAAAGAAGATTTTATGCTTTAACCAAGAATTAGTTTTTTCTTATTGGATAATTATTATTTTTATAATTAAATAAATTTTATTATTTTATATAAAGTGTAAGTAAATGAGAGAAAAAATTGATTAGTTAAAATATATAAAAATCAAAAACAGAAAAGTGATATTTTGAATGATAAATTTAGTCAATTAAAATGAAATTTAGGTCCCCGTCATCAAGGTATTCAGTTAGAACTTCTTTTATTTTTGTATTCATTTATTTATTTATACTGCTTAGAACAAATAGTTTACAAAACAAAATTATTATTTATTTTTACTATACAAATCAAATTAAAATTGAAAATTGAAACTAAAGTCAAAATTGAATAAACAATTACATACACTTTAATATAAAATAAAATAAAACCAAAACAAAAAAAAACAATATCCTAAAAATAGGGATTGTAAAATTTATGTTTTTGGAAATGTTTTGATAGTGTAAAGTCAATGTTGAATAAAAATTGATGTCACCATCATAAAATCAAATTTGATGATTCAATCATTTCTAATAGTGAACTGTTAATATTATATGAAGTATTTTAAGAAAATAACATCAACGCTCTAACACAAATACTTTATGTTTCAAGATAACCTTAATAAATTTTTTACGTGACATACAAATAATAATAATTTTTTAAACAATAATAAATGTGCACTTATTGATTTCGACTGTACTTGTCGATTTCAACAACCATTCATTTTTAAGTAATCAATTATAATTATTAAATATTAGAGTATAATTCGTTGAAATATCGATGATTATTTAAACTGTATTGTGAAAATATGATTGTGAGCTTTATAAAACGTTGATCAAACGAGTTTAACATTTCTTGTATTCTGAAATAACTTCAGCCTCGAAAGACCCCATTTGAAATATGCATGGCAAGTTTGGTCTCATTATTAGGACATATAGAAATAGTGAATTGAAGCTGATGTTAACACTCAAAAGAAATTTGTGAGATTTTTTTTACACAATTTTCTTTTGGATGATCCCATAAGAATATAGAATGAACATAGACTAAATAGCATCAAATTTAAAATTCTGTGGAAAAGATTTAAGTAACTGATTTATATGTCAAATCGTTAAAGATGAAATAATCTCATTTGTTAACAACAAGATTACATATATGTGTAATTTATACCCGCCTACGTCTTTCGAATCTCTTCAGCTAAAATTACACAAAAAAAATTACGGTAAAAATGATCCACTCATTAAAATGAATTGATATTAGACAAAACATAAATATTATATAAATAATTGTGATTTGTGTAAAGAGTCACAAAAATTATACCAAATTAATAGATTTTATATAGTAATTTTAAATCTTAGTTATCAATGTATATTAACCTCCTATAAGTTAAATAAGTTTTTGTTGCAATTTAAACTGTATCATATTAGGCTAAATGGTAATAAATAAATAAATAAATAAGTAAATAACATGTATTGAAATGTGATAAGGCTAAATTTATTCTTCGATATATTTCTAACACTCTCATACTTTTCTTTTATTCATTATAAAACGTGTGTATGAATTAAATGGAGTTTGCAGGCATACAGTCAAACTTACTTATCCATCATTCTAGAGTACATAATTTGTCAATATAAAAATGTAGTATAATAAGCGCTTTAACAAGAGCTTCCGCATTTGATGTAAGTTAGAATATAAATTTTTAAAGATATATGATTAATATTAGCTATCACTCTCAAAAGTAAAAGTTTTTTCAAAAATTACAGATAAATTTCTAAACTTTTCAATATATACTCCATAATTATGTCACCCTCATTTAAACTTCCAAAATTTCGCGAGCAAATAATCATTATTAGGGTTATAAAATAGAAAGTCAAACATTTTTTTATCGTATAATTTATGTTTAATTAACACGAATTAAAGGGTTAATCACTATTATAGTATACAAATTAAATTATAATTTCAATTCGATGTTGCATAATATGTAAATGATGTTTCTTGGACTCACAGTTGGAATTTTTGTTAAAGTTAAATTTTAAAAAAGAAATTAAACTCCAACTGGGCGCACAAATTTATTTAAGAAAAACAAATACCTTTTTCATCTCTTTAATATTTGAATTTATTTAAATATTAAATTAAATAAGAATAAAATTTAAATTTAGAATAATAATATCTAAAAACAATATTTTCCTTTTTTTGTTTTTTTATTTTTTATATATTACTAAGAAAATAGAATCAAGGTATTATCTAAGGAATTCATCTGAATATAATTTTATTTTAATCCGTATTGGTTGACCCGAATTCTAAACAAAGAATAAAATAAAAAAATATACATATATATATATCATTCTTTCTATTTTCTATTCTTTAATTGTTTTTTATTTATTTATTTTATATGTATGCATACATATGTGTATATACACATAAAGATATGAGAATTAAATTAAAAAGAATAACATACAAACTCTAAAACACACGAGAAATACACCGATCAGATCCCTTTTTTCTACTTTTTGTTAAGTAAATTTAAAAAAAAAAATAAGTTTTTTTTTTTCTAAAAATAAAAGGTGTTAGATGTTATTTGTTATTGCAGGATTCAATTTCAGGATTCAATCGGTTTTTTATTTTTGTTTTTGTTTTTAAACTTGATGGAAAATTATGTCTTTATAAATATTAAAAAAAAAAAAAAAATTTAAATTATTTTTAGATTGTAAAAGAATATAATAAGCCTTAACAAACAATCAGTATTGCAACAAGAAGGGGGTCTTAACATATTCCCATATTGAAATTTAAAACAAAAAGAAATATTATTAAAATCCTTTGATAAAAGTAAAAAAGAAAAATTATTGAATTCTATGTATCAGATCTCATCAGAATTATGTCAAATGGAGCGAAAAATATTAAGAAGTGAGAAAAGTTATTAAAAAAAAAAAAAAAACAAAACACAATTAAACAAGAGTGTCCTGCATTGTAAAAAAAAAAAAGCAAAAAAAAAAGATATAGATATATAAAAAGGAATTATTGAAGAGGAAATTGTTTCGACCCTGTATATTCATTTGATATGTATCCGAGTATAATACCAGCCTATTCACTTATTTATATATCTAAGTTTTACGCCTTTTTTAAAATAACATTTTAGTAAAAAGGATATTTCAACATATCCTAATATATATATGTATTAATAATTGTGTTATTTCTTTTCATAATTTAATTATTAACACCTGTTTAGTGCTTATTGAGACACAATCTTTTCTATCTACTATATTTAATTTATATATTGAGTATGTTGCTCATTGAATGATTTCTATATGAAACTAATCAAAAGATTTTTCTATTTGTTTTTTTTTTGTTTTCTATTTCTTAACATCAGTTACCAACCATGAACTCAACTCCCATTATTGATGTACATACATAATTAATATGGTGTGATTAATAATTAGAATTAAGGATATTTACTATTAATATTTTATATATGTATATATAGAGATTATATGAGTTAAAGACTTTTATTTGAGTTTTGAAAAATGATAATATGGATTATGATTGTGTTGATAATTTGTGCCTCAACACCTCAAATTTAATTTTTTTTGTTTTTATACAGAAAACGAATTTAAGAAAAAAACAAAGAATAATAATAATACACGCAATAAAAAATATGAAAATATGAAAATTTTCAAGAATATTATAGAGTATATCTATAGGTTTAGTTATATCATATGAGTATGAAAAACACTATTTAAAATATGCAGTGTTCTGAATATGTGACAATGTGTTGGCCATAGTCCTGGCAGATAGTGCTTGTAAGTTAATTTAAATTATATTCAATAAAATATAATAATAATAATAATAGAAATAATAATAATAATAATAATAATAATAATAATAATAATAATAATAATAATAATAATAATAATAATAATAATAATAATAATAAGAATAATAATAATAATAATAATAATAATAATAATAATAATAATAATAATAACAATAATAATAATAATAATAATAATAATAATAATAATAATAATAATAATAATAATAATAATAATAATAATAATAATAATAATAATAATAATAATAATAATAATAATAATAATAAGAATAATAATAATAATAATAATAATAATAATAATAATAATAATAATAATAATAACAATAATAATAATAATAATAATAATAATAATAATAATAATAATAATAATAATAATAATAATAATAATAATAATAATAATAATAATAATAATATAACGTTATAGGTAAATTTAGAAATTTCCAAAATTGTCAATTTAGGAGGCTTGAAATGTGGCCTAAAAATATGCATTATGATGAATCGAAATTTGAAATTTAAATCATTGTGTTCTAATTATTTGATAAGCAACCTTTAATGTAGAACCTTCAAAATGATTTTCAAAAATAGTAGCAAAAAAACGTTCAAATTTACAGATACATATATTTTTTTAAAATAATAACACAATATGGTGCCTGAATAGAATAGAAAAAGTGTCCGAATCCGAATACATAGTTTTTTATGACTGGTACTGCATTTCTATCACTATTGCTTAAAATCTATTAATTTATCTTATTGTATGATTTTTGTTTGGTATACAAAGCCGAATCGACCATTTTCTTATTTGACTTTGATTTATAAACTCTCTTTATATATATTTTAAATTCTTATAGTTACCTATTTGGAAAATTTAAATACCAAAGTGAATCAAAATAAAAATTAACAAAACACAAAAAAAAATGTATGTACATTTATACGTATAAAATTTAATGAACAAAGAAACAAATATTTGTATGTAATACCCTGAATTACTACGTTATAATCGAGAATATGTATAAAAAATAAAGAAAAAAAATAACAAACGAAAATAAAAATTAATAAATTAAAAATTAAATTTTGTTTCTATACAAATATCATTTAAGGACATTCAAACACGGCAATTCTTCTTTTTTATATACATTTTTTTTTTTACTATTTAATTACAAGAAATCCAATAACCTTTTAAGCACAAAAATTAAATTTTATTTTTAAGATCGTCATATACAAATAATAAACAGTAAAATAATGAAGAAAAGGAAAGATGAAAATAAAAACAATGTAAATTAATGAAATAAAATTTTATCTAAATTTTCTCTGTATACATAATCAAACAGCAAAGTAAAATGTATATCAAATAAGGATTTTTAAATCCTTCATATTCTATCAAAAAATATATTCTTCAATTCATCACAATAAATTAGAAGTAACATTTTATTTTAACTGCTTAACTTTAGTACATCTCAAATATTGCCTATGTAAAAAAAAAAATATATAAAAATAAAGGACCTTGTTTGGACTTAAAGACAATTAAATGTTAACATTATTGTTATTGTTGTTGCAAATGTAAATATAGCAATAAAAATTTCTTATTATATTTTCTTTTATACTTTTCACATTTTAATTCTTCATATACTCTCTACAGACTGTTAACACTCTACACTTTAGTAAAATAGGTATATACATATATTATGTGATTGAATGATTACGTGGCCATCTGGTCATCTCGGTTCATTAAAAACCACAAAATTAACCAAAAAAAAAAAAAACAAAACAAAAAAAAAATTAGAAATCAAATTTTCTTTGACTTACCTTTCTTTAAAATATATATCTATTGTATGATTTGTACAGAGTGTTTCAAAAATGATTTGAAGATGATTAAAAAAAATACTTTTTTATTTTCGTTTTTGTGGTTTCGATTTTCTAATGTTGCTGTTGCAGTCTACTAGTTTGTATCTTGTTGTTTGAATTTTTTTTTTTTTTGTAGTTGTGTAGCGAAAAGTTAAAAGGTGGTTTTCTTCCTGTTGCTATATTATTAGATTAAAAATATTTTTTTGTTTTTGTAAATCTGAAAAATATAAAAAAAAAATTATTTTGATATTAATTTTTTGAAAAACTTTATAATTAGCGTTTTATAGTAAAATTTGTGTAATTGTTGAGAATAGTCAAATATTTTTCTTTCAAAGTTTTACTAAATATGCTTCTCATACAGAAATGCGTATTTTGTCTATACTACTTGCAAGCTTCTCTAGCATTTTGTAGGTACTCACTTTTGGTATCTGTATGTTAACAATATCTAGTAAAATTTAAAAGAAAAATATTCGACTATTCGTAACAATTTTTATTCAACACCTAAGGAATATTTTTTTTTTGTTTTAGAATCCCTAAAATTTGTTTTTATAGTTTTTAAGACGTTTGAAAAGGCTATCAGAATAGAAAAAACTTTGACCGATGTTCGGAACAATTGTGTTTATGCCTTATAATGTTGGATTAATATATTTTGTGTATTGATTTCTTTCTACACTATACCCCACGGATATGATTACAGGACAATGATGATGTATTGCTAAATCTCACCAGGGCCTAATCAGGATAATGGGAAGGAAAAGAAGAAAAAATGTCTTTTGTTTATTTATTATAAAACTTATTTGGGTTATTCACAAATGTTTGTAAACCATTTAAACTGTCTCTGCAAATAACGCAATATAGTATATAAAGTATCTAATGTTATTTACTTGAGTTTCATTCTTGAAATGTATACTATGCGTGTATATATTCCAAATAATATGGACGCAAGAAATAAAATGTCAAATTCCTGAACTAAAAAATGTAATCGAAAACAAATTGAAAAAATACTGTAATTGAACTTAATCGGCAACTTCATTTAATACTATATTTATTGCTATACACAAGTATGTAGTGGTCCTGGTGGTAGTAAATCTAAATGATGAGTTATTTTCAATTGTGATGAGAATGTGTACAAATACAAATAAAATATAAAATTGGCAAAAAAAAAAAAAACACAAAAAGAAAAAAAAATTAAATATAACCGAAATGAGTTTTTATTTTTGATTGTTATGGCTCACAGGCAATTGTCATAACCTTAAAAATTGACTTTTAGGAAATAACTGGGATATAACTGTTAGAAAAGGCGTTAAAACAAACAAGATTTTTATTGAAGGCGCGATATTCTTTAAATTACCCACTTAAAAAAATATATATATATTTTTTTTTTATTTGATAATTTTTGATCGTCTCAAGGATTAAACCTGATTCTTATAAAGGATATATTTCAAATTTTATGCAATTTTTTAATATTGTGCTTTATTTGTTTTTGTTTTTATATTATCAAAATAAGTTTAAGATGAAATAAAATGTATTTTATTTTCGAAATCCTGGAGATTTATTTATTTATACAATATACAATTCAACATACATACATTTACAAGCATTCAATTTTAATGTTATTTTATTATTACATTTATTACAATGTTTTTCGAATTGTGATGGCCGTTATTTCCAATAAAAAACATTGCCTGTTAATATGATGACATGAAATACTGTAAACTTTTTAATAGGAAAATAAACATTTAAATATCATCATAATAAATCGAGATTTATTAAAAAATTAGAAAGATGTCCAATATTTTTTAGATTTCAGAAGTGGAGAATTTTTTTTTATTATATTAATATTGTATATACGTATAAATGTATTAAATGAAGCGATGTCGATGGACATTTATAAAGTCAAAAACTTTGGTAATTTAATTTATTAGTGTAAAAAATTTTCAAGGATGATGTGTACAATATACCCAAAAACTGATATATATATATATATATATATATATATATATATATATATATATATATATGTTCCTCAAACATTACTCTTTTGTTGCTCATTACTCATTACTCTTTTGTTGCTCATTACTCATTACTCTTTTCATTTCGCTTATGTAATAAAATTGTAGTACGAGCACTTAATGTTCGAAAGAATAATTTTACCTAAGTTGCTGGAAATATGATAAAAAAAATTATTTACGAAAAAAATTGATTAAATAAGACACTATAGGTCAGTGTTGAGAAAGCGAAATGGATAGAAGCGATGAAATCCGAGTTAGAATGTCTAAAGAAATGGAAAATAGTTGATCGGCCGAAAACAGCAAAGGTATTAACAAATATACGAACAAGGCATAGATTATAATAATATTTATTCACCAACCAGTGGCTAGATACGAAATTTTGCGCTTATTATTTGCGTTATGTGCAAAGAACGAATTATTTTTACACCACATTGACTTCGTTACAGCTTTTGTTCAAGGAGATCTCGATGATATAATATATATGGAGCAACCACTATTTCCAGATGTACTAATATTAATGAAAAAGTATGCATACTGAAATGTCCACTCTACGGTCTTAAACAGGCGAGCAAACAGTGACATAAAAAATTTAATAATTTTCTGAAAGAAATGAAGCAGGTTTTAACAGATCAATACAGATATATATATATATAAAAGATGTCAAATCAGAGGTAATAATTATACTTATATATGTTGACGATTTATTTTTGGCATGCAACTCAGAAAAATTATTGAAAATCACCAAAGATCAGTTAGCAAATAAATTTTAAATGACTTGGGTAAAGTCAAAAATATTGTTGGATTTAATATTGAAAGAGAATCATGTAAAGGAGACATTGAAGTCAACCAATGTAATTATATTGATCAATTATTACGAAAATTTAATACGCCCGAAAGCAAATTGTGTTGGTACTACATTAGAAACTAACTTAAAATTACTACAAATTAAAAACATTTCTGAGAGCAAAGAGCAAAGCACATTAGGTAATATTAAAGTAATGCATATTCCAGGAGTGCAAATGCCTGCAGACATGCTTACAAAACCTTTTTTTTTTTTTTTTTTTATGATCTTGACAGTAGCTTAGGTAGAATCAACCTTTCGTGCTTCATTAAGTACGGTACTGCAATTTTCCACTACAATATCTACAATAATTCGAGTATTTATTTTAACAAATTACTGGCTTATCTACTGTGCAAAAATTAGTAAATTGTATCAAAATGTTAAATTTAAAATGAATTTTTTTATATAATGAAATTTAAAAATAATTATCAACCTTCGGTAAATATAAATATAAGATCATTGATAGGAGGGAATGTTGAAATACTTTTCTAAAGCATACTGTATTTATTATAACACAAATATATCAATGCTCTTTTTACATACATGTAATATTAATAGCATTTAGATAATTATAGTATTATTCTTCAGTTATTCGCTATATTGAGCTACTGTGATTTAGGTACAATAAATTCGTTCAGTTTCTCAATTAAAAATTATTTTATATATTTTTATCGATTTCGGTTATTCATCAGAAGAACATCAAAAATGAAAATCATCTTAAAACTTTTGATTTATTATTTAAAAATGTTTCAATCAGCAACTGAATATTCATTAAAATATAATTATTTAATTAAATGCTCAACAAATAGAGGATATATAAACAAGAGAGAAGTTCAAAAATACAAATTAAGAAAATATAGAAAATATTATATTATCTTTACTATACTGGAACTACATTCCTTAGTATATATGCACCTACTTCACTATACACTACAACAACTCCAGTCTGCCAAACTAGTAAGTCGAGTAATTAAATCCAACCTAATTCAAATCCATCGACTATTTCTGAATTTGAAAACCTTAATCCGAAATTGACATCAAGGCAATAATAGCGTTCATCAAGGACATACTAGTCTAGGATAATAAACGGGGAAGTACAATAGACCTGAAAAAGTCGCTTTTACACACAACTCCCCATCAAAAAAATTAAAAAAATTAAATCCAACTGACGTGAACATTTTTTACACCTTTAAGATCTAAATCTGATACAAGTTAGGAGAAGCAGAAATAAAATAAAAGAGGACAATACAATTTTTGCTTTCAAATTTTCAACAAACATCAAAACAATTTTCACCAATTTTTCCAAAATTAAATCTATTATTAATATTTTCTAGACTTAAAAACCTATTAAAGATGTATACGAAATATTTTAATCAAATATTCCGAATATATTTTCAAAATTTTGTTTTAATTTTTTTTCGATATCTACCCTTAAAATTCAGTTTTATTTACAAAAAAGAAAAAAAGAAAAAATAATGATAAAAAACTAAAAAAATAAAAACGAAAAAAGAAAAATATTTTGTAATAAAATTTTTTTGCACCCCTCTTTTTGTTTTTTGTTTTTTTTATTTTGTATTTTTTTGTATTAAAAATGAAAAAGTTTTCTTGAAATTTTCGCAAATTACATATGCAATTTTTCAAATATTGGCACTTTTGCAAGGGATGATTTTTTTTTTTGTTTTATTTTAGTTTTATTTTTATTTTTATTGCTGATTCTTTAAACAAAAGTTGCAGTAAAGTTGCAATAAAACGCCATCAACATTAAAAAAAAAAAAAATTTTTTTATATGTATATACTTGTACGATATATAGGGAATAATAATAATAAAAAAAAAGAAAATAAGAACAGAAAAAAAAACAAAGTTTACACTGCCGTTTTACTTAGTTTTCTTTACATACTCATAATAGATAATTGTAATCATCTTTAGAGTTGTGAACTTACATCGAATTGAAATTATTATAAAATTTTTTTTTTATATTGAATTCGAATATTTAATTTGGAATATTGGTTCGAGTCGAAATAGACGAAGAAACTGGAGAGACCACATAAATAGAATAGAAGAAGGTTGAGTCGCGAAGATTGTAATGAATGGCCAAATCAATATCAAGCGTATGCCAGGAAGAGCACCTAAGTGATGGTATGAACGCTGGATGTCGTCATCACAAAATTGGGGATAAGAAATATTGAAATAGTTGGCACTAAAGGCCTAATTAAAAAAGAAGGAGAAGAATTTTTAATTTTACGGAAAGGATATTTGTATTTTATGCTTTACCACGATCAATAAAATACCTGCAACAAAAAACACAGCGGTGGTTGTTTACGGAATTCAATAATTGTTTCAATAATTGTTACTAAATAAATGTACAGCATACGCGCAAAAAAAAAATCGACGCAAAGTTTAATTAAAAAACGAAAGCTGAAACAGAAACTATAAGCTAACAAGGTAGCTCTCTGGGCCCAACGCTATTCTCACTCTATGTTAGTAGTTTGCTAAATCTGAATTTGCATGGTAAACGGTACATGTTTGCTGATGATCTTGTTATTGTATATATGAAGGATTCTGTAGAAATCCTACAAGAAATAACACAAAATGATAGCAAATTATTAATAAGTGGATGAACAAACACAAACTGGCAATCAATACTAAGAAAACGAAATATATGATATTTAAAAATAAGTTATATGTTGACACAATCAATATAACATATGATTCGTGTACTATTGAAAAAGTAAAAGCCTACAATTATTTGGGAGTAACTGTTAATTACAATTTGAATTGGAACAAACAAATAGAGGATCAACTGCAAAAGGGAAGAAAGATAGCTGGAATTTTTCGAATTATTAATAGAAGAGTGCCATTTAAAATGAAAAGTTCACTGTTTTATAGCACTGTTATGTATTCAATACAAATATGGGGAAACACGTTCGACAAAAACATTAAGAAATCCAAAACAAAGCTATTAAGAATCTATATGGCTATAATCAAAGCAATTGATCTGCACTGACACTTGATAGTTACTGAGAATATTAATACTAATGTCCAGCATAGTTCAAACAATTTTGTTCACAGTTATTTTACTAGGGGTGCAAGTAACATTAGGTTAGTTTCATCTAGAAGTAGGTTTAATAGACAGGATACAATATACAACATAGCATATAAAAGTTACAATAGTTTACCAAATGAATTCAAAGAAGAAAATACCATAGGTAAATTTAAAAGGAATTTAAATGAATACTTCTTAAGCCAAATTTAATTGTTTTATATTTTATAGCTTAAATTATGTTAAGATCTAAACTTCGCATTTAGTAATTTATTATACTTAAAAAAAAAAAAAAAAAATATGTGCTGAATTATTGAATTAATGTGTTGTTATAGTGGAATAGTGGAATCAAAAATACTCTGTACGAGCGAATGTGCTCTCTTGAGATGAAATGTTAAATAAATAAATAAATAGATATTAAGGATGTAATTTTTGTGTGGTGGTAGTTAGTAAGAAATTAGTTTAAGTATTAGTATTATTGGTAATTACTATATGTATACTAGTAGATTTTAGATGATTAGATTTTTAATTCATTTATTCATATTATAGTAAAATACAATACTTAAAAATATACATTTACTAAATAAAAAATAATAAGAATAAATATAGGATCATTCGGATATTCACTAGAATATGTGATGAATGAAACTGCAAACAAAAATACAGGCATAAAAATAATGTACCAAACAATAGTAAAGTAGAAAATTAAAGCTAAATATGGAAAAACTAAAATAGCTTAAAATTAAAATTATATAATGTAAAAATAAAATTTAAAATAAAATTTAATAAAATTTAAAGCAAAATTTAAATAATAAACGAGAGTAAGCAGAATTAAATACAAAATTATAACAAGAATAAAAAGTAAATAAATAACTAGAAGACTGAAAGAAAATTAAAAAAATTATATACCCTTATCAGGATTCTCAAATTGAATATGAGTCGAAGCGAATATGCTAGTCGAACGTTTGTGTACATGTGATCACAATTCGCGAATAAATTTATTCGCTGTAGAAAAGTCGTTGCTAACCTAACACTTGAAAATTAAATATTTTGACAAGTACATATATTTAGATTTATAAAATAACTTTCAGTTGAATAAATATGCATTATTTTATATTTTAAATTCAGTGAAACATAAATCGAAGCCTTAAATTAGAACAAATGGAATATATTACCAATATAGTAACATTAGTCTGTGCAATACGATGAAGGAAATTATCACTGGCAATAATTCAGACTTTCGATTGTTTCGGATATATTTACTGCTATTTTTCATTTTAGGTTTCTTCAAGTGTATTTGAATTTGTAACAACACTTAGAACGACTCTATAGATTAATTTGGATTCTTTGGATTTTGTTCTTTGCTCAACAGAGCATCGACAGCTTGTTCCTACGCCTGTTGTTTTATATATATATATTTTTTTTTTGCAATACCTGTAATCATATTATTATCAACACGCAGTACATAGACGAATAAACAAATAAACAATGAGATTTATTCCACTCTTTGAATTCACGTTTTGAAGATCCTAATACATTTAATTCGGTTGAAAATCGATTACACAACACTTTTAATGCACTTTTATTCCAATTTGCTGTTCCCACAAGCCTAATCATTATTCTCTCAATTGCACCAACTTATCAAACTTTTTTTTTATAGCTGCATATTATTATATTATTCATAAATTTTGTAAATAATATTCTCACATTTTTTTTTAAATTTACCCTCCCCTCCATTTTTACTCGAAAAACAAAAAAAAATATTTTTTTTTTATTTTTGTTTTACAGTTGTCACTTAAATTTTTCATTCGACAAATTGTCGAACGTATTAAGTTCGTTTCGCTAATCATGCATGATCACATGACAGCGAATTCGTCTACTTATACGTTCGATTCGAGAATCATGATAAGGATAATAGTTAGAAAAAAAACTAAATTGAAGTTAAAACTAAATCGTATTAAAAACCGATTCAATTTGAAGGTGAACCAGTTCAAAAAGCCAAAATCGAAGATTTTTGCAAAATGAAACAAGTAATCTGTCCGATCTTAAAGAATAAGGTAACATATTAGAAATTTTTGGAGCTATATAATCATAAAAGTGGTAAAAATGAGAGGTACGGGCTCTTGGAACATGTACAAGGTATAAATTATTAATTCTAAGATGATATCTAGTAATAAATCGGTAAGCGAGATAGCCCGACCTATTGAAAAAAATTTTCAACGTTTTAAACAGATATAAATATCTAAGTGGTAGAATATCCAACTTTTTAAATAAAGGAAAACTGGGCATTAGTCTATTTTTTGTTTTTTTAAATTATCCTTATACAGTGTTTTTGAGCGATGATAAGAGGTTGAATTTTATTAAAATAAGAACCACCCCAGCAACTAATTCCATATTGCAGCTTAGAACTGAATAGAGCAAAATACATCATTAGCGTAACTTTTAAAAAACAATACAGATTTAAGTGGTAAATGTTTCACAAAACATTTTTAAAATAATTATTTAAATAGTAAGCATGGGCAAACCAATTCAGTTTATTATCAAGTAAAACACCCAAGTACCTAAACGTATCTACACTTTCAATGTTAAAACAAGAAATACTACAAGGCGAAGAGAAGACAAAAGAGTTTAGAGACTGTATAGCAAATAAAGGAAATTTAGGACAATCAGGAGAATGATACAAAATACTAAAATTCTCGAGGAGACGATTATTAAGTCTAAATTGCATAATTTTAGTTTTATTACTTATAACTAATTTATGAACATAAAACCATTTTCGAATTAGGTCCAAGTCAACATTTAAATCGTATATTTAGTATATAAGTATATTTAGCAATTGCTATTTTAATGTATTCAACTCCATTTTTTTTTTGTTTCAACTTTATCAGCCTATAAACGACGATTGAATAGAATTAGAAAAGTTTAAGAGTGACAGAACAAAAGTATTCAGTTTATATCAATTAGACTTATTGTGATACAACAATGAATTGATAAAATTAGTTTTGTATAATTTTATAATATCCAAAATTTCGGAATTTATTATACATAATTCGAAATATTTGCAATTCTACATTCAAAAATATATTTTACATCAATTATATACCAGTTAACCAAATTTCACATAACTATGTTCGCTTTACAGCTCTAAAATTTGAAATTCACCTTAAATTTTATATATGAAATAAACTGCATATTTTGTGCAATAATGTTGCGTATTATGATGTACATAAAAATAAAAAAAAAAATAAAAAAATAAAAAAAACACAAAACAAGGATATATATGCCCAAATCTGAACCAAACAATAAACTTAACAACAATTCAAAGGAGGTAAAAGGAAAGAATCATATTATGAAGAAAGTCTTAATGACTCTTTCGCAATACTTTTATTCTAGACTGCATTTTATATGTAGTTCTCGGCTCAGTTGTTTTTCAGGATATGCGAAATTTTCAAAGTTTTTTTATTTTTTTTTTTGTGTTTTTTGTTTTTTTTTTTTTTGTTAATTCTTTTACTCATGATAAAATTGCATGTTTTTAAATAATTTTATTTGGCTAACATTGATGATGATAATAACAATACGATATAATGATGATGATGTTGATGATCAAAAAAAAAAATCTAAAATTCACTACAAAAGATATTCAAAAGAAAAAAAAAACCCTCATACTTAAGAATCATAAAAACAAAATAATAATAAATTGTTGGGCTAAGCGTAATTGGAAAATTGCAATTTAAATTGGATAGTGATATATACAGTGTGTATATAAATTTAATGCATATAGTATTATTAAATTAAAATATTCGAATAAGGTCAAGTATATGGATGTATAGTGTAATAGAAGATATAGACAAAGAAAACCAATAACAATTATTTAGAATTAATAAAAAAAAAAATAATGTAATTTAAAGATGTTTAATTATTGTACTAAAGTCAAAATAAATTTACAAATTAACCTTAATTCAAAGTTTAAATATTATGATACTAGATTCTAAATTATATATAGTCATCAATTATTATGAAAATGAATACGAAACAAAATTTAAATTTACTTTATACGAATTAAATTCAAGTTTAATTTTATTCAATTTATATTTACAATTATTTCTCAACAAATATGTATACAAAAGTTGAAGAAATATTCGAGAATATTATCGTTACGAATGTTAAACAATATTTGTTTGAATTTCCCTATTTTTGTTAATTAAACAAGCATTATGACAAAATTAAGCTTAATTTCTAAATTTGAAATTTCAAATCAAATTAAATTTTTAAATTTTAAATTATTAACTCTTCAGATCTTCATTGATTGCATGTTCGAGAGTTCAATGAATTTGTATAAACTATGTATACTTCATTTCTCCTATTTGTTTGAAGTATAAATTAGATAATGCATGTCAGTCAAAAGTTTTAGATGTAAATATTGATTGTTTGGATACTTTTAAATATTTATGTATAGTTTTAGACTCTAAAATTTGATTGTTTGTGTGATACTTTTAAATATTTATGTATAGTTTTAGACTTTAAACTGAATTTTCACCATCATTTATTAAACCTAAAATGTTATTTAAATAAGGTCGTTCGACAATTATATAATTCAAGTTTATATATTGACTTCGTTCAATTTTGGTTTTGATCTATAATGAACGTTTTAAGTCTAAGTTGCAGTATGGTTTGATTTGTTGGTGTGGGGCTTACTTAAAATATTTACGATTGTTATAGATATTAAACGAAAACATGCAGTTCGTTTAATTTGTAAAGCAAGTATGATGTACGTCTATAACTTCAATTTAAAGCATTTGGAATCATTTTTTTGTATTATTATAAAGTTTTAAGAAAATTTGTTTCTGACATACTAGTTTACAACAATTTCAATCTACGGGTTAACTCTGAATACCTTTTATGTATTTGTACCGAGAAGCTATACAGATGGCATTTCAATAATTTTTATTTAGTTACAGTTCCATGTGTATTTAACAGTTTACTTTTAAATTGCAGACTTGAAATAAGACTAAATTTTTTCATTAGGTATATTAAAATTTGGCTTTTCAGTTATGATTATAGCTCTATCGAGACTGATATATATTTAGTTATATGTTAACTGTTTAAATTTCTTGATTTGATTTTTTAATTTATTTATTTTTTAGTTTAGTTCTGCGTCATTTATTTTATTTTATTTCATTTTTGAGCTCAAAAGAGCTAACGTTCGTATAGAGTGTTTTACAAATAAAATTAAATGCGTGTAAAATTCAGTGCAATATATGGTACGTAATTCTAACAATGTACATCTAAAACTAAAGTTAAACATAATTATATAAAATGAAAATTATAAAAACTAAAAACTATAAAACTTTCAAATTGAGTTAAAGCTTATTTTATCTTAATATATATTTCTAAAAATTTTTAAATTTATTGACTGTAATACTCATTAACTTTATATTTGAATAAATTGATCATATTATTTTTTTTATTTCAATTTGTATATTTTATATGTAATATTATCTACATAGGATTTCTGTTTACCCTATGTTTTTTTTTTCTGGTATATAAAACCTTCATCAAAAGAAGCTACGAATAAAAACGTAAATTTTTTCATAGTTGGAAGGAGTTTGTATGGGAAATAAACAGTATTCATAGTGTAATTATAGCATAATGACAATATACATATATAATAAAATAATAATAAATAAATAATAATAATTCTGTATTTCCATCCAATCTCAAAACTATTTAAGTAAGTACAATTTATTCAAAAATTTTAAAAGTATTTCATAACTAACACAATTTAAAATATTTAATAAAAAATAGAATTGTGTATATATAAAATTATGGATTAATTTCTAAATTAATGAAAAATGATAAATACAATAACTGATATACAATATAAGAAATGTAAGAAAATTGTTAGAAGTTAGGAGTATTCCATTATCCAACGGACAAGAGATGAATGCATCAAAAGAAAAAGAAAAAATTATATATAATAAAATAAAATCTATTAAAATAAAAATGCTCTTGTAATAGCTTATAAAATAAATTTAAAAATATTAAACCAGCATTAAATAGCGATACACACGCGTACATAACAAGAATGAAAACAATATAAGAATCATATTTCTATAATATTGCATATATTTAAAATTTGTATTGTACTTAATTAAATATAGTTTTGATATTGGATGGAAATAAAGAATTATTATTTGTTTTTGATAATCAGATTTGTTTTTAGTGATATGTTTAGATTTATGGAATAAAAGTTTAAAATTAATAAAAGAGGTCCAAAAAAATAATAAACTAGATATGTATGAAAGTCTGGCAATATCTAGAGAACCTGTTAACAACAGACTTAATAATGATGTAGGTAGTGGATTCTCACCATTATTTAGATTACTTTAAAATTAAAAATCAGGTTCATATAGAATTAAGATCATAAATACTAGAATAAGGGTTATTACGTAAGACTAGTTTAAATGCAATAAATAATAATTACATAAAAAAAAAAAAAAAAAAAAAAATTAATAAATAAAACACTGTAGATTAGGTAGCACTATTAAGGAATTACTATTGTTAACAAAATGAGCATATTATTAAGGAATGAAATTATATAATTATATGTAAGGATTAGTGTAAATATTAATTAGTCGCAAAGCACTGATGAAGGAAGTAAGTTGCTGCCGAAATATCGATATTTGCAAAATAAATACAAAAAAATTATTATTATTTATTTATTATTATTTTATTATATATGTATATCGTTATTATGCTATAATTACACTATGAATACTGTTTATTTCCCATACAAACTCCTTCCAACTATAAAAAAATTTACGTTTTTATTCGTAGCTTCTTTTCATGAAGGTTTTATATACCAGAAAAAAAAAACATAGGGTAAACAGAAATCATTTACTTTTGACACTTACTGCACCAACAAGAGTATGTTCTACTTTTGAAATTTTTTTGGGTTGTAATGCAATCAAAATTGCATTTTTTTTTCACATTTATATTTTTTTTTTATTTTTTATTTCATACACGTTTTTAGTTCATTTCTAATAGATTTCAGTTCACTAGACCTAGAGAATATCGTTTACAAATAAGAACTTTGATTTTGATAGTTATATACCAACTATGTACAATTTTGATAGTTGTTTTGCAATTAAAAAAAAAAAAAACTTTTATTAGAACTTCGGCACCTGTTTTGGATTAACAAAATACATTAATGCTAAAAATTATATTTCAGGTGAAAAAAACATTTCATTTTACATTTCGATTTCTTTTTTTTTTTTTAAGAAATTTTACTTTGCACACATAAGATAGTAGTAGTCTTACATAAATTGTATATAACCTTGTTTGAGTAAATATATTTATAGTATTCACTCCCTTTAAAGTTTTGTGTGCATATCGAATTTATGTTTAGTATAAAATACAATTTTTAATTATTCATATTGAAAACTACTAATTTTAATTTATTGATATTTTTATTCCACGAAATTCAACAATTTAACTTGCAAGTATACTTTAGGAAAAAAAAATTGGGATCTAGCGAAATTTGAATCGTTCTTGTTAATAATTTACGAACAAAACTTAGTTTCAAATGACCACAAGGTCACATATATTTACATTTACCAAATTTATATTAGTTTTGTGGATCAGCCAACAAATCTCTCGCTGATAATTTTTTTTTTTCTCATCTTTTTTGTAACGATTTATTATAGACATTGCAGTATTTTTATTGACTCAATTATGGTTTTGCCTTTTTCGCTTTTTGTCTAAGCTAGTTTTAATGTATGGTTCCCTAGTGTATCCTCTACGACATACAACCAAGTTAGATGTAGTTTCTACAATGCTATCATCCCAATTCCATCCATTGGGACTGATCAAAGGACTAGATTCTCTGGACATTGTGTTATTAATTTTGTGTAGGTGACCATTGTGCCAGACGGTGTCAAAAGCTGTATTGAATAATGACAGCAAATTAACAAGACTATTGCAATTCTATTGCAAAATCTATTTTTGTTTGTATACTTAGTTTGTTTTATTTCAAAAATTTAAAAAAAAAAAATAAGAAAATTTACAAATATTAAATTTGAAATGAAAGTTATTGAATTTGAAATAAAAAAATTTGAATTTGAAGTGAAAAACCTATAAAAATGCTCTACAACATAAACTGGGCCTCTTAATCTAATCTAAATATCCAGAAGAAGTAACTTTGATATATCTTCCGGTACAGTCCGAGAGAATATGTTTGATCTATTGTGAGTATAAAGACCCGAACAGATTCGACAGTTATCTATTCTAATAGGTCTTAAACATAGCTCAAAAACAGAAAAATGTCAGTATACCCAACCCATTAGTAATCTAAGCACTTTCGTAGTTCTCCTCTTTATTGATTTTCAGTTATAACTCCATATTTTTCTGTATATTATAATCAAGGGTTATTTTACGTTTATCCGTCTAAGCAACAAAAATTTGTGCTTTTAATTCATTCGAAAAAAAAATTCCAATTTTAACTTGAAATTTTTAATATTCATATTTTCCTTTATCATTTCCACATTCAATTATCAGGGAATTCTTATCAATGTCGATCGATTAACTCACCCGATATATATTTGTGTTCATAATCGTTGAAATGTTTAAGTAAGAAAAACACACCAACCAAAAACACCAACA
Organism: Argyra leucocephala; assembly: GCA_963942445.1. Classification (NCBI taxonomy): domain Eukaryota; kingdom Metazoa; phylum Arthropoda; class Insecta; order Diptera; family Dolichopodidae; genus Argyra; species Argyra leucocephala. Next base: position 210,219,117 of record OZ012677.1, on the reverse strand, counting down.
ACAAAGAAATATGGTGATTTTTTTTTTTTTGTTTTGTAATTAACTCAGTTTTTAACATTTTTTATTTTTTTTTTTTTTTTTTCAAAATTTCTCTCAATCTAAAAGTGGCAATGATAAGAAAATTGATAATAATAAAACGGAAAAACAAAGTTTTCACTTGCGAATGGTAACAGTTGGAAAGAAAATTTGTTTGATAGGTAAATAATTTGATAAGATAATTGTTGCGCATAATTTGAATTGTCACCGTCGCGTTGTCGTCGTTTCTTTAATTTTTTTTTTTTATCTGTGTTTTTTTTTTTTTTTTTTTTTTTTAGTTTTTATCTTCATTTTCAAAATCAACTGAACTTAAGTGAATGTGTAAATAAAAGAATTTTTTAACCTAATAAGGAAATTTTTGTTTTTTTTTTTATTGTGTTAATTACGAATAATCAATTTGAATTTAGGGAGTGAGGGTGGTTGATTTATTATGGTATATTTAGACGTAGACACTGAATTTGAATTCTAAAGAAAACAAAAAAAAATTATCAAATTTCATAGAAATTTGGATTTATTTCTTTTATTTGCATTGAAGTATGTAATATTTTTGAAAAGTTATGGCGTTAATGAAAATTTAAATTTTTTTCCAAACAAAATTTTTTGTGGGAAAAAATGTTTATGGAAATTAAAGATATTTTAATAGAACCATCAAAGACATAATATGTTCAATAAAATAGTTTACAGACAGTAATAATAACAAGTTGATAATAATTTTGAGTAAAAAGTGGAAGTCAATTTGTTTTTATTTTGTATAACTCAGATCACTCAAGATAGTGATATGTCCAGCCAGCTGTCCAGCTGTATATAATGTAGTTACTCTATTGTGCTTAGACTACTATTCTATGTTCTAACCAAAGTGATTGAAGAATAAAAAAGGAATCAATCAACAACAAAGGGTTAAATTTTTAGTGATATTATTGTTTGTACAAGCACTGAAAATATTCAGAGGAAAACGTTACTAAAATAAATTATAAAACAAAATTATAATTTTTCAATTTCAAGAGAAATGAGAATGTTTACAATAAATCTTTATTCATTCCATAACAAAATTAGCCAAATTTATGCAATTTGCTTGTATATTTTTGTATATGTGACACTATATAAAACTTAATATACGGCAAAGGTGCCTATTCTATTTCACATTATTATTTTTGATTAAGTAATATGTCTGTGAAACAATAATGCTTGAACGATTGAACTTTCTATTTGTAGAAATATGGTACGTCTATGCATATATTCTTTGTAGAACAATTGGTCAAGTTACAAAATAAAATAATTTTTTCTGTAATATAGACATATAGAACATGTCTGTAATATGTCTGTAACATATAGAACATGTCTGTAATAAAGACATGTAGAACAATGGAAAGCTAAAAAATCGTCACACTTAAACCAAAGAAGTCCATCGTAGTACCACAGAGTCATAAGTCTTTTTTTTGTATTAATTCTATTCACTGAATTTAATTGAATATTCAACAAGCCGAGCAACATTAGAATTTATCGCGTACTACCACTAAAACTAAGCTAATTTATTACTTATAAAACTGACTGAAAATAAATCAGTAGAGTCCATTTAACATCTCAGATACAAATATTAGTAACACTGCGAACAAGAAAGCTAATTTACATAATATATATTTATTATGAATTTGTTTTATATATTTTGCTTTCAAATGTAAAATTTGAAAAAATTTTAACGTTTATGTTAAAGTTATGCTTTAAAGTTATGCTATCAAGCCCACGTAACAATTTTATTGCTATAAGACTCTTGAGCACTCTTATAAGAGATATAGCCTATTATAGCATTATTGGTGTTAATTTTAGTGTTCCGCAATTGTTGCGAAACGTTATAAATACATTATAGCACTATAATGGAGAATCCTATAAGGTACCGGAGCAATTGCTGTAATATTGTTATAAGATTAATATACATATGCATTAGCGTATATATTTTTATTTTAAAATGAAATTCATTTGAAATATAATTTATGTTATGCGAGAGTGAGGTAGGTATTATATTTTTATTTTACAATAATAGTTTTATGAATTTTATATGACACCTTTAGTTATAATTTTAGACAACATTGCTGTATCACTTGCTGAAAATGTCATTATAACAATTCCCGCAATTGCTATAAGAACATTCTTATAGCAATATTAATCACATTATTCCCATAAAAACATCATTATAACACCTTTAGTGCTTATTGGGAGTCATATAGGAGCCTTAAAGCACTAATTTTGTTTTTATAACAATAAAATGTTACGTGGGAACCTACAAACTCCCAACTCTATGTAAATTGTAGGACATAAGACTTTTAGCAACATTGCAGTGTCGGCAACCTAGTTTCAAAATCACAAACAGTTTATCAGATTGATTTCAAAATTATTTTAAGATTAGAATTAATTTAAAATTTTTGTTTTCCCCCCTCGGGGGTATACAGCTTTCGTTTATCAACGATTTTTTTTTATCTAATTTGTGTACAAGTTTTCTTGTGTCTATATATTTTTTTTTTTATTCTATTTGCCTATAAATTAAACAACCTTAATTTGAAAATTCAAATTATTCTTATACAAATTGGGAAGATCCCAAACATAGTAACTATATACATAGTTAATAAAATTTATCGATGAACCTAAGAATATTTTGAATAATTTTTTTTTTTTTTTCTTTATTAATTCATATATTTCTGATTTAATAATACATTGATGTTTATCCTTATAGACTATGAATAATTCGAAATTTTTTTAACTTCAGATTGATATGAAAATTCGGTGACCTAAGCTTTCGCTGTCTGGTCTTATTGTATTATGGTCTTATTGGTCTTATTTTATTGAAATTTATGTGAAAAAATTAATCAAATTTCTTTATATTTTTGCCATACGTTATTTTAAGGACTTCAAAGGATATTTATTCAGAATTTATAATTTAAAATTCAATTCAATGTTAAAATTATTTTTATTTCCAATAAGAAATTTGATTTTACATCACATAAGAATATTTTATTTTAATAACCTATTAAATATTACATACATATACTTGTAGTGACATCTATACATCAATAGAATATTAAAAAAAAAAAAAATAAAACCTGGTGCAAAATAGAAATAAATAATTTACTCTTTAAATTAAGAGCGAATAATTACTTTAAAAATTATCTCATTTTATTATAAAATTTTAGGGGAAATTTTCTCCTGTCAGGGGCGAATTCCTAATTTGTTTTAATTCTTTTCTTGTTTGATTGTTTTGTTTGTTTCTCTGAAGAAACTATTGTGAAAAGTAAAGAGAAAATACAGTTTATTTTCTTTTATGAAAAAATATTTTTGAAGGGAATGGGATTATTTGAGATTTGGGATTTATTTTTTTCTTTCATATTTTTTTAGAATGGTTGATGAAATGATGATTGGCTTGCTATAGGAATGGGATATGTTGATATTAAGAATAAAAAATTTTCCAATTTGATTTTACTTTATAAGAAATTTTTATTTTAATTTCATTTTATTAAAATTTTAATTTTTGTTTATATGAAATTTTAACCAAACAATTAAGGTGAAAAAAAAAACTTTAAAAAATTAATATACATTTTAATTTTAAAAATTTAAAATTTGAATCAAATTTCACCATACAATATTTACTAATTTGTGATTTTATAGGGTTATTTAGAAAAATTTGAAAGAATATTTTAATCCCAAACACATTTGATATTCTGAGCTTAAATCATTTTCAAAGCAAATTTATTATGAATGAAGCCACCTCAGTATTTGTACATTCTAAATAAGACAGAAATTCATGATTAATAGCCGAACTTGGGACTTTTACAAAAAAAAAAAACATATATAGGTATGTAAACAGTTAAAAAAAATTTAAGGCAACATGATAATTTGAAATAAATCGAGCCAAGCTATTCAAGGGTTCAGTCGCCACTTATCGTTTGGATAACAGATTGAACCTAGCTATTTAATTAATGTACTAGGCTAAGAAATCTGAATTAATTTGTTATATAATTTTGTAAATTAAGTATGTAACAGTGTACTGCATGAATCCATTCATTCTTGTGAACACTTATGAATATACCTACTATGTAAGTAAGCTTAAGTTGTTAATGAATTAAAAAATTATTATTATTATTATTATTATATTATTATTATTATATAGAGATAATAAATATACCGATAATCATAGGACTAATTATAGCAAATATGACCCTATTAATAGAATGCTTATTATAGGTAACAAACATAAATTTAACATTGACTTTACACTATCAAAACATTCCCAAAAGCAAAAATTATACAATCGCTATTTTTAGGATATTGCTATTCTTTTTTTATGTTTTGTTGTTTTATTAGAGTGTATGTAATTGTTTATTCAATTTTAATTTTAGCTTTAATTCTCAATTTTTAATGTGATTTGCAGCAAATATGTAATAATTTTTTTTTTTGTAAACTGTTTGTGCTAAGCAGTATAAATAAATAAATAAAGTTTTAATAAAGGAAGAAACTATGAAGGAATATGTACACAGAGTGTATGAAAATTATTTGACGAAAAGTACAATGAGTGGCCAATCGATTTCAAACGCTCAACAGGAAGATTACCGAAAATATATAAATAAATATATAAATTCTCAGTACTCATTAATCAACTTATTGTGATTGGTCGAAGCAGTGTAATCATTGTGGTGAACACTTTACTTTGAAGTTTTTAAGAGTGTCTGGTTACTGATTAGATTCAAAGGGTGGTTTCATAAAGCAGATTGGAGGCAAAACTCGATTTGTCCAAAAAAAAATTTGGGTTAATTTTGTAGCTCGGAGCACTCTGCGCGTAAAAATTGCTTTAATTTTTTCAATCAGAGTACGCTCAGAGCTCAGAGTATGTCCTCTATACTCATTATAAAATATCGTCTAGAAATTTAGTTTAGAACGCCTACCATCATCATTTAAATTAAGTTTTAACAATTTTTATAGTAGGTATCAAAATTAATAATATATATATATATATATATTTCGAGCATGTAATTAATATTTGTCAAAATATGTGATTACTATCTGTCATCAAAGTACTATCTGTCAAAATTTAAGTCGTTGAAATTTAATAGAAACTGTTGAATTATTGGCGTTTGTCAATTTAAACAAAAAAAAACTTTTGTTTTTTGTTCATTAATTTATAATATTTTTACATAATATATTTTTAGTTTAGATAGTATTCTGTTAAATATACATAAGTACATAGGTAGTTAAATTAGCGTAGTACCATACCTTCTTGGTACTACGTATCAAGTATAATAATATCTATTATTTTGATATTTCTAAGTGTTTTTATACTTTATGTAAGTACTAAGTAATTTTTACATTTTTAACAAACTTTCAATGAAATTAAGAAAAAAAAAAATAGTTCTATTTTGGTTTTTTAATTGTTCTATGTTGTTCATTTATCAAATCAGAGTGCTCTGAGTATATGTATCAAAACGCCCAATATATTATTTATGTGTATATTTGGGTTGGAAACTACAATTGTTTGAAAACGTTCTCAGGTAGTAACTCACGCACCAAATGAGTACCTCACAATCGCAGAACAGGTATTCAACAAACTGCACAAGCTTTTTTCAATCCTATCTATTTTAATTTTAATTTTGACTGTCTCAAAGATTCGGCATATCATGGACAATCTAGAGAAGAGTCCTAATTAACTGCTATACTAGAATGCCCTAGCATCCACATTCACGTGACGTTATTTATTTTCACCAGAGATTTTGAGCAATGCTATGCACTAATATTCAGGTTTTTAGGTGATGGTGTATAAATGTAGAGCTGATATGGCTATTTTACTGTCTGACAAAATGTAGTTTTAACATTTTTGAAATTTGTTCTTAATTCTCTCGTACACAAAGTTCAATTGCATGTAGAATTTTTTATCCTTTTTTTTTATGTTCTTGACAGTAACTTAGGTAGAATCATCTTTTCGTGCTTAATTAAGTACGGTACTGCAAGCTTATAACACTACAATATCTACAATGTTTTTCGAGCATTTAGTTATCAAATTACTGGGTTATCAACTCGTTAAATATATATATATATATATATTAAATATTGCTGCTATTGTCAAGAACTGAGCCTTATTAAATAGAATAGCTCTATTTTATTTAATTTCTTACCAGATTATACTCTTAATTATTTTTTGTCATTTATTTTGTCCCAAAGACAAACGGTACTGGACCAGGTCGAAAAACTCATAAAGCATTTTTTTGCTCTATCGGGAATCGAACCTGAAACGTTTTGGTTGAAAGGCATGCGCTCTTTACCTACTGTGCTACTCGATGTGTACTTATCCATTTTCCTTATTCGAGGGGGGCTGATTTTATACATCCACACTTTTTATTAATTTGAAATTATTCTTCTAATTTTGAAAGTTTTTAAATATTTTGTTTGTAGACTTCCGAATTTTATTTTGTATCGATGGCATGTTTTTAAAATGTTTTTTCTTTCTGTAAAATTTCTGTAAATTAAATTCGACTAGTGCTCATCTTTTATAAACTAAATATAATTTAAATTACCTCATAGTGAGTGTTTTCATTTTTTTTATATTGGAAAACAAAATTTCCCCAAAAGCTTGAAAACGAACAAATTAATGGCATTATTTGATAAGAGTAATCTCATCGCGTCTGACTTAGATATGAAAAGGTCTCCAGATTAAAAAAGTTAACTCTTAAGCGAATATTTAGCTATTGTTTTAATGATTTACTTAGAATTATTGTGTGGAACTGGTCCCAATAGATCAAGAATCATAATTTCATTTAAAAATTATTCTTATCAAAAAAAATTATATTATAAAGTATTGGTGATTTTTCCAAAAAAAATATATGAGTAGAACATAAAACAAAATCTTTTTAAAATACTTTTGCACAGTTTTCAAGTTTTTAATTAATTTCTATAGTTAGTTCTTACCTATTTTAAATAAGTTTTGATTATTAATAAAATTTCAATTAAAATTTCAATTATTATTTATTGCTTTGGGAATTTTATTTTCGTCTCATCATTTTTAATCGAATTTGAAGAAAATTAATAAAAAAAAAAGTTCATTAAATTGAATTTTTCAGAATTTTTTTAAGTCCATCACATCACCTATAATCTCATTCTTTATCTCTTTCCAATGCTTTTCTTGCAATTTAGAAAAATTCTTTAATTTTTTTTTAGAGCTTAACTATCCAAATTTAATTATTTTAAATAAATTATTTGGAATAAATGAAAAAAAAAAAAACAACAAACTCACCATATCTACTTTACTTAGGGATTTTCTAAACCTAATACATAATTTTTTGTGTGTATAACATATACACGTACATTGTGTACAGCAATAAATTATTTTAATTTTCTTGTATCCAAAGGTCTTAGATTATTTTCGTTATTGTTTTTTCTTTTTGTATACTTTGTTGCCAAAATTCGTGAGTAAAATAACAAAAGTGTACGAAATGACCGATTCAATTTTGAAAATTTAAATAAATTATGTAGAAATGAAGAAAAAATATGAAAGAACGTTACGATGAGAAAGAAATAATAAAATAAAATAATTAAACAAAAAGAAAACACAATAGAAAGGACGATTATATTTTTTGCTAAATGGGGGGTGTACAACAACTGTGTATCTATGTATGGATTTAAATGTGTGTACACAGTCAATACTTACTTGCTTCAGGTTTTATTAATAATTTTGAATACAAAAATAAAACAAAAAAAAAAAAAAAAAAAAAAAATCCTATATAATCTCAAAAAAGTTCATATTCCGTTATTCTTCTTCTGTTATCCTTTTACCGTTTTTTTCTTTTCTTTATTTTATTTAATTTTTTTATTTATTTATTTATTTACATATTTTATTTATTTATATTCTTTATTAGATGCGCCTCTTTCGTATCTTTAAATTTTCAGTTAATATAATACACTAACAAAATTAAGGATCACAAAATGTTTTCAGCCATCTTTGCTCTGAATTTATTTTTTTTACTGTTTTCTTATTTCTTGTTTTTGTTTTTTCTAAGCAAATTTTCTCTAACCCTGGATGATATTTTTATTTTGTGTATGGTGTGTGTTTGTTGCGATAATTTTGAATCTGGTAATTACATCAAAAAGGAGTTATTTTTAATTTAGAAATATATATATATATATATATATATAAAACTCTTAAAAAAAGGTATACAAAAAATCCTTTATATTATAATGTAAAGATATATTCAAGGATATTTATATAAATATATATAGGGTAAAATTTGACATGAATATTTATAATCTTTAGATGCATATCTAATATATATATATAGATATTAAAATGCTTAGAAATTGTACACCCACTCGAAAAATTAAATTTTCGATAAAATAACCCCCCTTTTCTAAAAATTTAACCAAAAGTACTCAAAAACAAAAATAATAATATACAAAAAAATGAAAAGAAAACGATGAAAAGAAACGGTGAATATTATAATATGTATATAATATATATATACATAACAGTATAACACCTATATGCCAGTATACACCATTCTAAACACAAATATCTACATATTATTAAATTTATATATATATATATAATTTACAGTTCAGTAAAGGGTCTTCACTAAATACGGTACTTTCATTTTATTTTGTATGTTTTTTAGCTTAGAATTTTTTTTTATTGTTTTTATTTTTTGTTGCGTTTTGCTTTTTTCCCAATTTTGAAAGGATATTTCTCTAAATCGTAAGGATATTCTAATTTATCTTGAATATAAAGTATAGATATACCATGTAAAATTATATATATATGAAAAAGACCGCATTTCTTTTACCGTTATATGTATACATAATAACTACCGTTTTTTAAATGGTGTTTTTAACTTTTTAATATATGCTTAGGTTAATGGTAATATTTTTTATTTTGTTTTTGAAAATAAAAAAAGGATACATATAAAACCTACATATAAACGTATATACTAAGATATAAATATTTGAAATTCACAAAATTTAGAGAAAAATTATGTTAACGTTTTCAAAGTAACAGTATATTTTTTTTTATATAAAAAAGCTCTTAGAGCTATAATCTAGAAATTAATTAGAAAATTAGCCCAAAATGGACCACCTAGAAATAGATCATCAACAAGATATAGATATGAACCAGCCCATTTTTTTTTTACGGAAGAACAATTGGCGATAGACTGTGTTAGACTTGGAACAACTCGTTATCAGTGTTTACAATTAGCTTTTAATAATTTCTTGGATTTTTATTCCCTTTCATTGCTGTCGAGAGTAAAGGACTTCATTAGAACTTGTATGTACATAAGGTACCAAGGTTAAATTTGATATTTAATTATACTTATTAACTAGGGGCCCCTGTTGAGTAATTATATTTCAAGTTGAAGTAAAATTTAAAGTTTTTAAAAAAAACAGTAATTTACGTACTGACATAGACTTCGCACGATATAGCAGAAACCACTCGTGTTTAATAAAAAGAACTTACTACACTCGTAGTTAGTAAATCTTATTTAGGACACATAAATACACGTCCCTCATATAGGGCTTTGTTTCCGATATATAAAATTACTAAAAATAAAAAATTTTGTCATTAAAGCGGTACGTATATATATACCTACATAATACATAATTTTAATAAAAACTATATTATTACTACAAATAACTAAAATTTAGAAACAGTTACTTAAAAAGATAAAAATGAAGATTTCAAGTGATATATTTTTTTATTTTAGATGAATTTGTTTCTTTGTTTTTATTTGGCATATGACCATAGATTCATTTGCAAGTACATAATGTAAATTATAATAACTGATTTGTTTTCTTTTGTTTATTATTTTCATAAGATCTCACTTATGCATAATGTATTTGCTGAATAATAAAATCATATGAGTACAAAATTTTCAACTGTGTGCGCATTTTTGTTTTATATATACATCTTATATATTATATCACATCTCAGAAGTTCATTAAGGAGTAGGAGAATCGAAATAAATTGAAAAGGTGTCTACTGTGCAGGACCTTAAATGCTTGACAATTATAATACTTATTAATATTTCAAAGAGTATGGTATAGTTTTTCTATTATAGCTAGTTTCGTTCATTCGTTGTCCAATAGAGAAGACGAGTTTCATTTCCAAACTGGATTTGACCAAATGCTTACTATGTCAATAGTTTACATTTTTCTGTATTCTTGCGCAATAGACTACATTTATATATATATAGAGGAAGAGAGCTGATGTGGTAACCAAATTTAAAACTGAATAATTTCAAAACATGTTTTTTTAGATTGTATTAACTGAACCAATATTAATTATTTAAGGTGATACACCAACTGATGAAACAATTTCAAATATTCATTTCGGACACTATAAATACGCTGTTGCATCATTAACTTTTTCATTTCTGATTATTTTGTTGGTAAATTTGCTAACTCTGAAAATGTTGCTTGTAATCTTGAATTTTTTTTTTATAAATATTGGCAGAATTTGAGCAGATCAAATTATTCTCTGAAATGCTTATATTTTTGTCAATTGCAAATAGCACCACATTTATCTTTATTATACTATAAACCAAACTTTTCATCCAAAAATTTACTAAAATTTTATAATAAAACTTTCACATACAATATTCACCGATTAACAAATAGAAAAATAGAAGGAACTGGGAGAACTAGAACTTCGTATTAACAAAGGACTATTATTTTTTGATCTTGACAGTAACTTAGGTAGAACCACCTTTTCGTGCTTAATTAAGTACGGTACTGCAATTTTACACTACAATATCTACAATAATTTGAGTATTTATTTTAAAAAATTACTGGCTTATCTACTCATTAAATGTGGAAAACTACTACTATTGTCAGGAACTAAGCCTTCTTAAATAGAATAGTTTCATTTTATTTAATTTGTTACCAGATTATACTCTAAAAATTGTATAAATAAAGGATTATTTGTTAATACGAAGTTCTAGTTCTCCCAGTTCCTTCTATTTTTCTTTTATAAATTGTAGAGTACTTTCGTTTAGAATAATTTTGTTAAATATATATTAATCAATTTTTTTTAATTAATTTTTTAATTATTTAATTTTAATTTTAATATTAGTTAATTACTTTTCTTTTATTTTTTTAGTTTAAGAAATAATTGTAATCTGTTTGATCTAAACAAGAAATAAATAAATGAATAGAGTATTTATTTACCTACATTATACTGGAATCAATCCCTTACTACAGATTTTTCTTATCACTAAGTTTCGGTCATACTAAATTATTAAAAAGAAATATATAAAAATTTATTACAAAAAATTGATGATTTTTTCCCTAAAATTTAACCTACTATAATTAAAATCAATTACAGAAGAACAATTATTAAAAAGACGTTGAGCATTAACTATTATATATATAATTTCTATATCTGGATGTTTGTAAGTTCGACGGAATACTCCAACACATATAAAAATTGAAATATATATATACAAATTGTAACATCATGTAATTGTTATAAACATAGTATCTGTTTTTTATTGCTTGCTTATATATGCCATCTGTCATTTATCATCTGTCATCTGTCATCTGTTATCTGTGTCATTTTCTCATAATTTCCTAATAATTGTCATTTCATTCAAGTGTTAAATTTAAATGGCGCCATAGAACTTTTTACTTTTATTATGTCTTAATTAATTTCATTTTACAATTTGAATTTTACAGTAGAACGCTGCTATGATTATAAAAATATAAAATTATTGTAAGTTTATATTATATAGTTAGATTTTGTTTTTATTAAAAATATTATTTGAATTTAGTATTTCTATATTAATTTAAATTGAAATTATCCCTTTGACTAACATATATTATAATTAATTGAATACAATAGAATGTCTAAGAATATTGATTATTTAGAATTATTGAGGTCTTAGGATAATATATTTTTAAATTTCCATTTAAAATGATCGAGTAAATAACCCTTAGGGAATTGAAAATTTTGCACCTTACTACAAATATTCTGTTTATAAGGTAATTAAAAGCATTCTAATAATTCTAATAAAGGTATGATATTGATAAATTAGTAAGCAAATATATATTTTTCTTAAACTTGAAATGAAAACTCGAATGAAGGAAGAAATGCTAGAATTTATTTTGCTTCCGTCATTTATGGCGAGTTACAAAACTAGTATTAAATAAATTTTAGATATGAGAACAATTTATTTTGATGGATAAAATGTCATAAGAGAACATTACTGCTACAACATTATGCCTAGTTTCAAGAGTATCAATCTTGATAAGAAAACATTTTTATACATATAGTCAGTAACGTGAGGTTCACAATTAAATCTGCGAAAATAAACTTTAATCATATTTTTTTGACCGGAATATGGTAAGCACAAAAAGGCATCCAAATAGGCAAAACATATTCAAGATAAGGCCGAACCATAGAACTATATAACGTTTTAACTGTGTAATGGTCAGAAAATTGTTGAGAATTTCGTTTGATGAAACCAATATACACTTGGTTCAAAAACTGGCAAAAATTAAATGCAAAAAAACACGTTACTTACTTACATAGGTGTTGAACAGACCTTCTAAATCCTGGGCATGACTCATTAAAGTCCTCCAACGAAGATTTGGTCTAACACGACATCATGTACCTTTGCGTTTGGATTCGAAGATCCTCTGGAGTTGTTTCATCCATTCGCTCTAAGTGTTCGAGCCACTGTAGTTTCTTGATTTTGCAAATAAAACACGTTAATCTTGGCTATTTAATATTTTTTTGAAATAAAGCTTACTTGATCAAAGCGTCGGTTACAGAATTTCATTTACAACAGACTAACAATTTGTAATACCAGTTACAAAAAAAAAAAAAACAATAATCAAATATCTTTTCAAAAACAAATTTTTGAATAGGTAAAATGGTATGAGAAGATACCAATGGAATAAATATTGTTGGTATTATATTAAAGAAGTTGGGTATATTTAGTGTGTTGAAAGGTAATCTTTTTAATACCATACTTGTGCTCGTCCCTTACAAAAAAGTAACTTTTTTTTTAGTTTTTCTAAACAAAAATTAAACAAATATATACATTTATATTTATATATATATATACATTTATACGAGAAAATTTTTGAGCATATTATACCAATCCATTCCTCAACCAACCATATATCCACTCACCATTCCTACCCTATACCCATATCTAACAAATTTTATACATTCTCTTGAAAAAATTTTTTCTTACCACCACTACCCACAAATTTTGAAAAATTTTCAAAATTTGAAACTGAAAATTATCTTTTACATGTACCTATATATATACTATATATATATACTCACTTCATCTCTGATGTTTAGGAAAATTTACAAAAAATTTCGGTAAAAAATCGAGAAAAATAATACACCATCATAAAATTTTGCTCCATCCTCCTTCACTTAGTATAGAAGTGAAAACCTAAAACCCTTGGTTAAATTTTTTATTTTTTTTTTTTTTTCAAGTTTTGTTTAGGTACTACGTACTTATAAATTTCTAAGGAAATATTTGGATAGTTGTGCTGAATTTTGTTTGTTTGTACTTTTTCTGTTTTTTTTTTTTTTGAATAAAAGGACTCCAACATTTAAAATGCGAATCCATATTTTTTTTTTGTAGTTATTTGTTTTTTTATTATATATATATATATATTTAATTTTTTTTATTATTATTCTTTCTTTACATTTGAAAATTTGAAAATCTCCATAAAAACAAAATTTATGTTTTCTGCGAAAATACTTTTGTAATTTGAATGCATTTTAAATATCTAAAGAATATCCTTGTAGATTTTTGATGTTAAAGGTGGTAACTGATGTGTATTTTTTTATTATTTTTTTTTGTTTTTGTTTCTGTTCGTTGGTTTTTGTATAATAAGAAAGGGTTATGAAAATTTTAATGATATTTTTTGTAAAAGAGTTGTTGGAGGGAGTTAGAATTAAAAGTAATTTTTTTTTTTTTTTAGTTTATATTTTTTTTGTTGTTGTTGTCATTTTTAAATTAATGACTATAGGAAACTTATTTAGTATGCGATGCGGATCAACCCAAGAAGGATATAATTGTATTCATAATAATAAATTCTTCAGTTTTGCCGCCCTCCTTTATAAAAAATGAGAAATAACTATAAGAAATTTATTTGTCGGAAAAAGGGCGAACTATAAATTCAAAAAACAAAAAAATAAAGAAGAAAGTAGAAGGAGGAGTAAGACTATTAGAACCCATTTTAGATATACTATGTAATAAAATGAAAATAAAAATAAAATAAAACTAAAATTAAAATGGGTACAGACTATACAACACATTTATTTTACAGACATCTTCAATAAATTTTAATTTTAGAGATTTTCACAACTGAGTACATATGTCAAGATATAAATGCAAAAAAAGAAAATTTTTTTTTTTTTATATTTATTATTTTTATTTTAAGAAAAACAAATTCTAATTAAGAAAAGTAAATATTCATTTTAATTAAAAATATGTTTAAAAAGAATTATCACCCTTATAAATCTTTTTTGTTTTATAAGAGTTGGCGTATATCCGATGTTTTTGAGTATAGCTTGGAGGTTTTTGGCCTTCTAAAATGATTTATGTGACGATTTTCAATGTAATGTTACTCACAGTACTATTTTGAATTAAAAGTAAAATGTTATATCCAGCTTGATTACTAATTTTTAATTGCAATTGGTTGGTAAAACTCACTTTAAATATCTTTATTTTCAAGCTAAATAATTGGTAATAAACAATTTACAAACCAATATTATAAAATTATAGCGTCAAGTTCGAAACCAATTTTTTTTTAACAAACAAAATATTTTTAGGAAATTGTTTCGTTCATCATAACACTATTAGAACTCATCAGTAGGTATTTTTAGTGTTAGACAACCCATACAACTTCTATTTTCATTTTCATTGATTTTATAACTTATTATAACTTGTTCCTATTAACTATTCTAATAAACTATAGTTTTTTTTAACTTTTATTAATTTTATTGAATTTATTATATTAGTTTATTAGATTTAAGAGCTTTATGTTTTGATAATATTCAATTTTAATTTGATGTAGTTTGTAAAAAATTTTATATTTAAGAAAATAAATGAATTTTAAATCTTAATCTTAAATCTTAATCTTATTAGAAGATGTATGTTATAAAATCATCTGTGAGTTATAAAAATCGACCAAAATTTCAATGTAAAATATAACATGACTCACAGATGTACTATTGACATCTTCTAATAAGTTATAAAATCAATCAAAATGAAAATAGTAGTTGTATGGGTAGTCTAACACTAAAAATACCTACTGATGAGTTCTAATAGTGTTATGATGAATGAAACAATTTCCTAAAAATATTTTGTTTGTTAACACAAATAATAATAATAATAATATTTATAGATACAATGGTGACATAAAACGTCACGTGTATCAATATTAATTAATAAATCGAACTTGTTCTTTTTATTAAAAGTAAAATGATATGGAAATTTTAATATTTCACATTTAAAAAATTTACAACCACATAAATTTATTTTATAAAAATATGGTTGACATTTTCAAGAAAACATAATTAGCTTTTTTTTTTTGAAGATCTACTTAATAATTTGGTATTATTGTATATTGAGACTGGGGCACACTAAATTGCTTGCAAACTTGTAAAGCACCATAGAATTTATTTGTTCCATCTACATTAATAAAAAAATATTACAATGTTTTTAACAAATTAATCCATGTATCAGTTAACAGAAATGAAATTATAGCTGTCAAAATGAGTTACTCGGTATAACAAAATTGTTACTAGAGTTAATAATAGAAAAACCATTGAGGTACTGTCGCGAAAAAAAAAATTAAAAACTCTGCAATAAACACTTTTTCCCAACTTTGAAATCTATTTGATCGTTAATACAACTATCATTATCATTATTATCATTGTCTAGCAACCCTAAAGGTGGTAAATGGAACTATTAATGGAAATTCAAATTTGCCTATTTCAAATAAGAACATTTTTTATTTAGGACTTTAATCCTTATATTTTTTTTTAAATAAATTTAATTTAATTAAATAATTATTTTTACTTTATAACATGATCTTATTATTATTTATATATTTATTATTTATAGTTATCTTTAAATATAAAACACAACATTTGAAACAGTTTCTGTATACTGATGATCTACATATATTATGGAAATATCCAGTTTGAACTGAGAAATGAACATTAATTATGATCTGATTTGAATATAATATGTATAAATGCAACAAACAAATTTATGATCAATTTATGATAAAAAAAAGCTATATATACATACTATACAAACTAAGTTCTAAATTTAGATATTTTATTTTTTTTTATTTTCATTTTATTATACTTAACACAAGCATATTACAAAAAATTTTTCTTAAAATTAGAATAAAAATTAATATTAAAACAGCAAACATAATTTCTAATTTAAATATAAGAAAAAAGAAATTAAACTATCATAATTTTTTAATATATATTCGATAACTTTTACTTATATTTATGACGAAAATAAGAGGTTATGATAACAAAGAAAACAAGTTAATTTTAAGTGGGTCTTTATTCATAAAAAACTTAATGTTGTCTCTGTATCTGTTAATTAAGATAAACATTCTGTTAATGGGTTCGAACTTACCATAATTTGTACGATGATGAACAACATTGAATATATTTTCAGAACGAAAACGTGTACTAATATTACGATGATGATTGATCTTATCTTTGATAATTAGTGAATCAATTTTCCCAGAATTAATCATTAAAATAAATGCGACGTCATCAGCAACTATTCTTCTGGATTCAAGAGTGTTTAAGTATAAAAGTTTTAGTCTGTCTCTGTATATAGGTGGTAAACGTATAGGATCAGACCAAGGAAGGGTTCTTAAAGCGAATCTAAGGAACTTCTTTTGAATAGCTTCTATCCTATTGATATGATCGACGTAGTTAGGTGACCATACTGGGCTAGCATATTCTAGATTTGAGCGAACTAAAGAAGTGAATACAGATTTAATTACATAATGATCATTAAATTATTTTGACCATCTTTTAATAAAGCCTAGTATTGAATTTGCTTTATTGACGATAATGTTGAAATGTTTTTTAAATGATAATTTATCATCAAATATGACCCCGAGATCATTAAAACAACTAACTCTGATATAATCAAAAATAGATAATCAAATTGAATAACGAAGAAAAATATAAATAGTTTTATTTATGTTCTTGACAGTAACTTAGGTAGAATCACATTTTCATGATTAAATAAGTAGGTCACTGCAAGTTTATACTACAATATCTAAAATAGCTGTGTTCTTTTCATACGGTTCAAGGTCTAGGTTTTATTAAATCGTTCACCGTTATAACACACGTAATAAATGTAATTTCTATTTATCATTATTTAGAACGAGCAATAGAGATAATATATGTTAATATAGGTGTCTCAAACAATTTAATGACTTACCAAACGCGCTCAAAGAAATAAACGAAAT
The DNA here is from genome assembly GCA_963942445.1 of Argyra leucocephala. Taxonomy (NCBI): domain Eukaryota; kingdom Metazoa; phylum Arthropoda; class Insecta; order Diptera; family Dolichopodidae; genus Argyra; species Argyra leucocephala. The sequence continues at coordinate 210,201,576 of OZ012677.1, read as the reverse complement.
TCGGATATTTAAAAAACAAATAAAAAAATATATTTTAAATCCATAATAAACAATAATAGGAATAATTGTACTTAATAATAATAAAAAAATTAATAATAATAGTAATAATAATAATAATAAAAATAATAATAATAATAATAATAATAATAATAAAAATAATGATAATAATAATAATAACAATCATAATAATAATAATAATAATAATAAAAATAATAATAAAAATAATAATAATATCTAGGCTATAAATATAATTATTTTATAAGTTTGTAAAAATTCTTGTAATAAATAATTGTTGTAAACCTAATAATTTGATCACACAGCAATCGCTAAGATCAATAAATTTAATTTATTTTAAGAAAATGTAAACAATTTGAAATCTAATATTATAATTGAAATTAATAAAGAAAAAAAAAATATACTCTCTATACTGAAAATAATGTTACTATTAAATTTAATAATAGATTTAATAATAAAATTGAACTTTATTTTATAAATAATTGAATAAGATTATAATTATAACAAAATTTGTATTTAACTCGTTTGAAATAAAGAAAAAAAAAAAATCAAAACAACGATGTCGGTTAATGATTTGGATAAATTTTTTTAAGCATGGCAAACTTGTTAATTGAATTATCAAAAATTTCTATTGAAAAACTACACCATCGCCAATCGTGATAAATATAATTACTAAATATTTGAGACCTGTATAAAAACTATAGATAAATATCTGGGTTTTGAGTTGTGAATTGAATTTCATATTAAATAAAGTATTGACCCAGACCGTGAACCGGATGAAAAGAACACAGCTAATATATCGAGCATTTATTTATCAACTCACTAAATGTGGAAAACTACTGCTATTGTCAGGAACTAAGACTTCTTAAATAGAATATTTTCATCAAATATTTTTTGTCATTTTTTTTTATCCCAATGCCAAAGGGTACTGGACCAGGTCGTAAAAACCAAAAAAGCATTTTTTTGCTTCATCAGAATGTTTTGGTTTTGTGTCATTCGATTGAAAGACAGGCGCTCTAACTACTGCGCCACCCAGTTTGTGATGGTGTACAAACTTTTTTTTTCAACATATGTCATAACTTATTTGCTATAATTAAAGCTGGAGAGATCTGAGTCCAAAACAAACTTGATATAGACAAAACATTAGAAATAATCAAACAACACAAAAAATAAATAAAATACAATCAAATTTAAAAAAAAAATACAAAAATTACAAAAACATATTTAAATATACATATACCAAATAATTAATATATAAAATGCCCACATTTCGAAAGGGAAAAGGACCTGTAGTTGAATTGCAGATTTATCTGCAGATCCCACTGTTATAAATAAATATATACAAAAACATTTCAACAAAATGCTGTTATAGCTGTACATATAGGTACATAAAAATGCTCTGTACACAAATTCACGGAATATGAAATCGGACCAATAATATGAATACAAAGTTAAGAATAATCAATGAAACACATCAACACTATTCAAAAACATCATACTTGATTTAAATAAATAGAATTGCCAGTGGTATCAGAAATTACTCTATAACAATAAGTTTGTAAAAAATACAAGAAATCGACGAGTTTCGAGAAATATGAAAAATATATACATATATATATATATATATAACGAACGAAATTGTTTTCTTTGAAATTGAAATATAAATTAATATTAGAAAAACAAAATTGTTATATAAAATGTTGACGATATTTTAGACAGTAGAAGAATGTCATACAAAAATGTTACAGCAAAATAATTTAATCACAAATATAGTAGTCTTGTACTAGATCGTTTACCAATAATATTTTGTTTGTCAAATAAATAATTTCTGTTTTTTTTTTTTCGCCAATTATAATTAAAATAAATTGAATTTAATAATTAAAAAATAAACAATTATAAAAAAAAAATTGGTTAAGCAAACTTCTTAAAATTTATCTATTGATGAGCTAACAATTTTTAATTCCAATCTTTTGACAATTTTGTCAAGATACTTATTAAATTAATTTAAAATATTTTCAAATAACAGACTCTTTAACTAACTCATAAACATATTTTTTATATGTGTACTATAATCATAGTAGGTACAAAAAAAAAAGATTAAATTACCTTTAACAGTTCACAATGACTGAATCAACAAAAAATCAAGTTTTCAAATTTTAACCCTATTCATTTTTAATACAAAATAAAATTTTCTGTTAAAATAAATGTTCCTGTTTTTTTTTTATTTTATTTCTAATCTTATGACATTAATTGAATATCAAATCTTCATTTTCTGCCTATATCATCTTTGAAACTTGTTTCTTATACCTTTAACACATATTCAACAGATATCTTCTAACTTTTTGAAAAATATGACAAGAACTCGACTCGTGGGAAACTTTTATATAATTTTTTTTTATACAAACACACTCACACATCTCCCTTTAAATCGTACCATAAAATCTAACTTAGTTTAAAAACCTGAATTTCCGTCTTATATATTTTATTTTTTATATTTTAAAAAGGACAACAATCCTATAATATATATATATATATTTTTTTTTTCATTTCATTATCCTTTATATCTGTGTACACATTTTTCTTTAAATTGGAACCACAATACTTGTAACAATTATAATCATTTTAATTTCGCTTCTTTACAATTCAAAATTATAATGTAAAAATATGTATTCCGAAATCGGACCCTTTCTTTTGAAAAAAAAAAAAATCAATTACAAAAAAAAAAAACAACAACACAAAGAATTAACCTGTAAAATTGTGAGGTGAAATGAATTTCAACCTTTTAAGGATTAACCGCATAATTATCCTGTAGAAATTGACTTGATGTTATACACGCGTAAAGTTCACTTATAGGACACAAAAAAAAAAAAAAAAACAAAATAAAAATGTTTCCCCCTATTCCAGAACGGGACAAGAAGAATTTTAGTGATTTTTTTTTTTTATTATTTTCAAATTGAGTTCTTGTTAATGGATTTGTTTTTGGTGCAATTTACGCAACAAGCGATTAACATTAGAACTAACAGAAGAGGGTTATAAGTTATTATCTGAAGGTATACACGGTACAAAAACAATTAACAGAGGTTAAAAATCATCTTTTTGTTGTTATTGTTGTTTTTTAATTAAGTGATTAGAAAATAATGATGTAATTTGTGGTATAGAGAAAGACCTTAAAAGAATATTTTTATTTTTTTAGGTTTAAATTTATGATGTGAATTGGAACTTTTTGATCATAGAAACTTATACTCTTACTCTTAAATTTGTCACTTTTTCACTACAATGTCCTGAATGATGTAATTGATAGGGGAGAGTGAAAGACTCTTTTATAGATTGACTCTTAGATAGATTAACCTCCTATAAGATACCTGATGTGAATCAATTTTTGAATTAAACGCTCATTAAGCTCATAATAAGATAATAAGACAATCAGACGCAGACCTAGACTCACTTGATACATTGAAAATACCATACCAAACCATTTAATGTTAAAATATGATAAAGATTTTTAATAAGTGAAACATATACCTAGATAGACATTAGTGAAATATACCTAGAGACTTAATCTTTATTTTTAATAATGTTTCTACACCATATTCTAGGGCTTTTCATAAACACATACTGCAAAAACAAAATACTGCATTTGCAGTTTTGTGTTATAAATATAAACAGCAGCACAACTGAAGGTCATGCGCTATCTACTATAATTTTGCAGTTTTCCTGTTAAGTAAAAGATGTTTATGAACAGACTTCTTTGCAGCATTTTGTTTATGAACAAAATACTTGTTAATATAAAAAATATTGCCAATATTACTAGTTTATGAAAACTAATTATATATAAAATATATTTAAAATATGATATTAAAAACTTTAGAAGGGGAACGTCGAATTTGCTCAGGATCTTAAAATGTTATTCATTTATTGTTGGATGATTTAAAATTACATATTTAAAAAAATTATTAGTTTTAATTATAAAATATTTTAGATATTAGCTACTCATTTCAGTTTAACAGCAGTTTCTGCTATTCTTTCGATTATTTTCTCTAACCTGGAACCTACTGATTTCGTCGTGAATAATGCAAGAAGTAGTACCATTTAGAATGAAACCAAATACTATAAAGCGAATCGATGCCAAAAAATATTAATAAATTTATTTAGTTAATTGGTTTTAAAGTGAATGACAGCCAAAGTCATTTATTGCTATTTGAAGACTAAACCAAAAGTAGGACAATCGGTACCTCAAAATGTTTTGTATGTTTATTTGGCAAGCAGAGATTTTCTCCTAATATACTTTCGGCTGTAAAATCCTAAAAACCTTGCGACGGCCTGATAGCAGCCTGACTTTATATACTTTCTGGTAACACTATCAATATCATTCGAAATCTCTTTAACATGTGCACAAAGTAGGTTGTACATACTAATGTCAATTCAATAATTCTAGATCAATTTACATGAATTAATTTATAAATATCTATTTTAGCACTCTGTGCTTTTTGAAAATAAATTTAAAAGTATTTTTTTTTTTTAAATCGAATTCTGGTCACATAAACTTCACTAATTATTTAGTCAATTTCCTGGTATGCTGGGATACATAATGACAATTCTTAGTACAATTTTACAAAATTGTTAACATAAAAAGGATATCTGTTGGTATTGAACCATGATATAAACAACAGCTTAATCTAAGAGTTAAATTACTATGGGAATAAGGCATAAGATCTACTAGATCACAACAAAATAAATTCATATTCATCCATAGAATTATATTTTCTTACCCATTAGGAATTACAAAAATTCATTATTTTTTTTTTTTAAATTTTCAAAATGTTAATTTATTTCAAATACATGTCTTTCATAATTTTCATTCATTTAATTTGAAAATTTTCTATTGTTTTTTTTTTTCTTTTTTGGAAAATTAATTTAAATAGAACAAAAAGAAAAAACCAAAAACAATAAAAATAAGAATAATAAAAATAAATATGAAACTTTTAAAAAAATAAATTTTCAAACCGCATATTTTCTCTCCATAGAGAAAATAATGAATGTACAACGGCAACAATAGAACCACATACAATACATAATAAAATATACTTCAACATAATGTACCCATTGGCAATGTTTCTTACTGTAAGGATAATGCAAAAATAAAAAAAAAAACAAAAAATAAAAATACAAAATTTTAAAAATACAGGCAAACTTATGAAATAATAAGATTGCATAATTCAGTGATTTTGTTTTTTGTTTTTGTTTTTTTTTTTATTTAGTTATTATTTTTATTAAGTTGTGTTAATTTTCTTTTTTCAAAACAAAAAATAAAATACTCTTCTCAAAAACTCAAAGTTTTAATTCATTTTACTTTAGTTTTTGTTTTTTAACTGTTATTCTTATTATTATTTTTATTATTGCTATTATTAAATTATTATTATGCATGTGTGTGTGAATGTGTCTTTAAATGTTATTATAAAGTTAAAATTACAAAAGTTTTCGTTTTTGCGATCATTCTATTAATGTTAAATTAGTTGCCAAAATCCAAGTTCAGGTTATCAGTATAATTTAATTTTAGTTGGACTCATCAGTTCGGAACATTGTGATTGAAGAAGTTCCGTTTGTGACTTAATAGGAACACAAGATAATGATATTGAATTGAAGCTGATAAAGTTAAAAATTAAATCAGTTGAAGTTCACAACAGATACACATTGTTACGTGGATAAAATAATAATAGATAAAGTGAACTATGAGAATTTGTTTATTCCTAGTACATTGATTGATAAAAAAATTTAAAACTACAACAATTGTAAACAATAAGGGCTTCAATTAATTTAAGTTATTACCAAAATTTACTCTCGCAATATATTTAAAAAATAATTAAAAAACTTCAATTCTGATTCGAATTTGAATGAGGTTCCAGCCCGATATATTCAGATAACATAACTACTACACTCTAATTGTAAATTGGTCGGTATGGTTTTTAAATATTTATTTTTTTTAGCTGTGAATCCTTCGAATATAATTCTTTGAGCAAAACTCTCATTGAGTTAATGTCGAAAATTGAATCTTGAAATTTGATGTAGAACAAACTTGGATTTTAATATACAAAAAGTAAGAAATTTATTTGGGATAAAGTTGAATTTTTATTAGACCTGGTTTAAATTTTAGTTCTTCTTATTATTTTTAGTACTTCGACAGTTTTTAAATTTAGTTTTTCATCAATTTTAAAAATGCAATTTATAATATAGATTTACCATGTGATTCAAAAACTTCCGATAAAATCTAATTTAATAAATAAATACATAAATAATAAGAGCCTAATCTGAGTGCATTTGCGCTGAACCTAATTGACCTCTTCTTGCAAAACCAATACTCATTTTTTTTTTACTACGTTTATGTTAGTACTATCTGAATTTGAATAAATTATTACAAGATTGAAAATTTGCTTAAAAAATAACACCTGTGTGGGTTTACAGGAATTAATATTTCTGCTCCCCTATTTTTTTTTTTATTTCATCCCACTAAATCCTAGGGTTTTAGTCTTTTCAGCCTTCTTATGTCATCTGATCTGTTTGAAAGCTCAATAACCTTTAAATTACTATGATGAATTAATCTGTTTTCGTGTTTGATAGCATTATTGGTAATAATGTTAGTAATGGTTTTTGTTTTCAGATATCTGAATGGATATTTTCATTTGAGAAATAGCGGAATTCGTTCGAAATAATTCTAAGGAATTTGTTTTGACAATGCTGTATAATTAGCAATGCAGACTTCTTAGTGCACCCCCAAATCTGACTGCCATAAGATGGGCTTAATTATATTTTTGTACATTTGAAGCTTCGAGTATATGCTTAGTTTCGAGTGTCTTCCTATATGAACCAATACATATTTTTTGTTTTTTGATTGAATTGTAATACTTTTGGTTCACGTGATGCTTCTAGTTAAGGTGCGAATCAAGATGTAATCCAAAATATTTCACTGTTTCTGTTTGTGGGATTTCTACACTACTTTTATATACGCTAAGTGGTGATTTACACTTTAATACGTAAGTAATGTGAACTGATGTTTCCTCGTATAGCTAAGTTTACCAATCCTGTTTTCATCTACTTATCTTGTCTAACACTTTTTGGAATTGCTCTATTACTTGAGCAATACCATCATACGAGGATCATATAGTTGTTGGATATTTACTTTTTTTGTAAGTGTAGTATTGAACACCAATTGATCAAAACCCTGTATTTTTTTTATATATAATTCCAAGTCTATGGTATGAACACCCTAACTGCTTTTACACAGAGATTTGGAATACACAATCACATATACAATAGCTTTTGTATAGATTTTTTATGGTTATATCTACTAATTTAAATGTGGAAAACTATATCTACTAAAACTATATCTGTATAATGTATAATTAAAATAGGGGTCATCAATTCACCAAAACTTTAAAAACGTTTTACAATAATTTACGATACTAAATGATTGGAATTACCATATTATCACTATATTTTATTTTATTACAAATAATTTAAATCTAACGTATACCTTTTTAACAGCTACCCAAATACCTTTTTACCAACAATTGGAAGAAAAATCTTACTCGGAGTCACAATATATGTTATATATATAGACTAAATTTATTATTATTATATGTTATCTCTTTAACTTAACGTAGCCTAATTGTTTTAAACGGTCATTGTTAATGAATTACAAGAAGAAGTCATATTATCGTTTCTCAAATTATCGAAAGCACAAAAAAAAAAAACACCAAATAAAAAACCGAAATAGTGAACAGAAAGACATTGTAATTTTCAATAGAGTATTTACAAAAACAGAAAAACTGTATACCTTCAATTATGATGAATTCCTTCAAAATATATTTTCCTAAATATTTTCCAGAGTTTTAAAATTTTTACTATTTTCTGCTTATTAAACATAACAAAAAAAAAAAAACAAACAAAATATTTTTCAAAATTTTGTAAAATGGTGGTATCCTCTTCACTTTACAAATAATATAATAGTGCTGTTGTTTCAGAAACTCTTACACATAGTATAAGTATATTACACTAGTATATATATATATATATATATATATATATATATATATAGTATAAGCATATTATATTGTGTTCTATTACATGAGAATAATTTAAAAAATTTTATTATCTAACATAATTATTTATGAAAATATTCTTGTAAATAAGTTTTGATAGTTTATTATTTTTATTTTTGTTTTTATATTAATATTCAAAATATAATGTTAATTTTAGCAATTAAAAACTTAATTTTATTATCTTGTATTTATAAATTTATATTAAACTATTATATTAAAAATGTTTAAATTATCATGTATAAATAATTACATAATATTGTTTAAAATTAGTAAAATGAATTATTATTATGCTATTAATGAAATGATATTTATATTTAAATATGAATTTATTTGTATATGTATATATTAAAAACGTTAAATTTTCTATTACATATTTTTCAGCTTATATATATAACAGATTTAGCTTATACATATTATTGTATCTATAACATTAGGCTCTATTGTGTTTAGTTGGATAAAACCTTGCTAAAATTACAATTGTCAATTAAGAAATTTATCATTTATTCAATGGGACAATTTGGGATTTTAAATCAAGCTACTTAGGTGATGTATACATTATTATTTTTATTCACTTTTTTAAGATCAACTATGTTAGAATAAAATTTTCTACCTCACAATAAATTCTAATGGGATATTTGAAGTAATAGAGCCAAAATTGTAACCACGGTTTGTGTAAAAGATAATTTTTAATTGAGTTTTTAGTGCATTAAAGTTAGCAATATTTACTATTCAATTGAAATTGAAACATCCTGTTTCTATGAGAGATCATGCTACTAATTTACCCATGGAATCTACACAATCATATTTGTATTTTACTTTTTGCATTTTAGATTTACAGTATTGTTTCCTACTATGCCAAAATGCCCTGGTATCCACATTATTGTGACTTTATTTACTTTTGCCAGGGTTTTAAGCATTACTAAACAATCCCAGACTAGCTGTGATGTGATGGTATATGAATTAATAGCTAGTTTGGCTGATTTAATATCCGAAAGAATGTAGATTTTATATTTTTTATATTTTCTTTTAAAATTCTCTCGATCACATTATTCGTATTAACAAACATAAGAGTTAGATACAGACATTTACTAAATGACTAAAAATGAAATTAGTAAACATATTTTTTATTCCAAACCAAATAATAATTTCTAATGTTTACATAATAAAATCAATAATAGATTTGGACATAAATCAAGATATTTATTTACATAAATTGAGAAAGTTAAAAATTCTTTATCTATCATCCGTCATCAATCATTTAATATTCTTATAAAAGTTATTTTTTGTTTTTGACAAAATTTAAATAAAATTTCATCAATACCTAAAAATATCAATCTTTCTACAATTACAAAAGATTTCTACAATTACAAAAGAATGAAAAAAAAAAAAAAAAATATTTGCTATCATTAAACATTGACGAGATTAAATTTCTTTAAATATTATTATCCTTAAAAAAAAGGATTATATATACGAATATTTAAATAGAAGGAAAAATAGAAAAACAAAATTGAACAAAAAAAGTAAAATTAAATTTCTGGACTTGTGTAATTAAAATTCAGAATTTTCAATTTTTTTATATTTTTGTTTTTGTAATATTAAATTACGCGTTTCTATATATTTTTACTGTCTTAAAATATTCTGAAAATATTTTTCACCCTTTCTGTTTTGATTCTAGATTTGTTTTTTTTTTTTTTTTTGTTCTAGGACAAGTTTTATTTGTATTTGTTTATCTCATTTCAAATATTTTCTTAAGAATTTTTAAAAAAACGAATGATAATATTACTTTTTAAATCCTAAATTGAATTTGTATATTTGAAGAATCCTTACGAATATCTTTTTTATTTTTTATTTGTATATATAATGCATACATATACTCATATACATATAGATGAAGGGTTAATTTGATATTCAAAAAGTTCATTTTTATCATATTAAAATTATCAAAAGGTGATGTGATCTTTAGGATGAGAAAAATTTCTCAAGAAAACCCGTTCTTAGAGACTTGTAGTTGAACTGATCCTGTTAAATAGTTTTTTTAATAAAATTTTTGCAAAAAGATCTTCAGTTTTTAAAAATTCGTGGTAGTAAGAAGATCACTTAAGTTAATAGTGATCTTGCATTTTTTTTTTACTTGTTTAATTTTTTTATTTTTTTTTTTTTTATTTTAGTTAAGTTAGAATTAATTTGAAATATTTTTAAAATACTTGGATTTTTTGTATTTTGAGATTGTTACAAAGATACGTAAGTAAAAAAAAAATTAATTTTAATAATAACTGAAATAAAATATATATTTTAAATGGTAATAATATTTTTATTAAAGTGTTTTAACTAGTTAAGTGTTTCTTTTTTGAAGTAAATGAAAATTTGTTAATTATTAACATATAACAATCTACTATAATTTAATAAAAAATGTTGAATTGTTTTAACTACGGAAATTAAATAATATTTTCAATTAATCAAAAACGAATTAAAACAATTTCAAAAAAATTAATTAGTTGCAATAAAATTTTTGAATGAGACAAACTATAGTTTTTGGCTTACTTTTGAAAAAAAAATTAATTTTTAATATTGGCAGAAACATTATTGCGATATTTCTTGTTATTAATGAAAATACAAATGAATTCGATATTTTGAGATAGATATGAGCTCCATTTAAAGATTCGAGAAAAATAAATAATTCAAAATAATTATTTATTAATTTGCCATCATACTGAACAATTAAAATATAATAACATTTTGAGTTTTTTTGTGTCATGTGATACCTGACGTAGCTCGATATATGTTCGTTATCAATCATATCCTGAAATTATTGTTGATACTGCATCATTTAATCAGTAGGTATTGAAACATTTGTGTATTGTATTGTTAAGGTACGAATATTATCCATATTTAAATATACTAATTTTGTGATTCTGTGTGGGTGTCTATTATATGCTATTTTCTAAGGTTCTCAGTATTTTTTTTTTTGATTAATTTTCTTTTCTATTTGTAATTATTATTCGTGACTGTAATTGTTATTCGTACAATAATACGAAAACACGTATTTGATTTTTGTTACTACTTTACTATATATTGTCAGTTTTTCTTAGTGTTTTTGTTTCTAATTCTTTGCTAATGCGATCATAAGACTTATTTCCTACTTGTACAAAACAAGGATTTACTGATATAAATTTCTTACTCTTAATATTGTTCTTATTCGGAATCCTCGTTTTATTAAAAATTTTCTTTCAAGTTTTATTTGTGTACATTGGACTTTATAATAAAATATTTCAGTTTTTTTTTTTTTAATTTGATATTTCTGAAAATATTATAATTTTTTTCCATCAGGATCTAAATTTCTACAAAAGAATTTTTCATCTTTTCTTTCTTTTCTTTATCCAAAACTTACATATCTGTAGAACAGTAAAAATTTTTAATAATCTCATTTTATACCTGATAATGTCTTACTATCTGGCAATTTAATTCATATTTATTGTCCCAAAGGTTAGCCTTGATTCTCAAATTATATTACTATAACATTATTATCAGTAGTCAGTTATGGAGTACATTAGATATGACTGATAAATTGAATATTAGTAGGCTTACTAAGCTATTTAGGTATTTATGCTACTCTTTTAGTGATTAGAAGCCACTTTAGAATACATAATTAGTTTCGCTGATAACAGTACTCTGTTCATCCAATATTTAAACTTTGAGAAAGCGTTATATAATTTTATAGATTTGAATAGGAAAATCATTTTTATATTGAATATGATATTGAAAGCACTAGAAGTATTTGTTGAGTTTATCAATATTATTTTATTTTATTAGAATCAATCAAAAACTATACTTCTAAATTTAATTCACTCTTACGATTATGAAAAAAAAAATTTCATCTTCAAAATTAAGTTTTTATTAAACATAAATTTTCATTTTAAACTAAAAACAATAGATAATTTTTTCGTAAACCATGTAATGTGAATTAATTTATAAGGTAAATGGAGGGTAAAATGTACTTATAGGAACGGCAAAATTTATAATTTGAATACCAAATTATACAAATAATGATTCTAAATTCTTTCATTGCTGAATAATCAAAGTTATAATTGAACCTCATCAGTGATTTGAAAATCAAATACGATTTGAACGTGATACCATTAAATTTTATTGAAAAATAATTATTATTTATACATCGTATATAGAAATATTATTTTAATTTCTAATAAATTCAATTGTCTTAATATTATTAGAATTACAAAATAAATTTATAACTATATAATGGCCGTCATCGGATGTTATGGTACCAACTATGGGTGGTTAGATTCAGTGGTAAAACCAATAATTTACTACATCACGATCGTGCCGAATCGTGCCGTGATACGAATCTATTGTAAAGTTATATATAAGAAGGGATATTTTTGGTTTTATGTTATTATGAATTAGATTAGGTTAGTTTAATTCGTCATACTAAAATATGATACATATAGTTATGCATTATAAAAAATATCAAAATAACAATATCAAATTGAGATCAAGATATGCATAACAAAATATGAATAACAATTCTATTTGACAGAAATTAATATTATTTTATTTTTCTAATTTAAATATTCACGTTTATTTCATATTTCTTTCAAAATAATTTTTATAACTTGTCAAAGATTAGAATAAGAATTTTTATATTAATAAATTCCAAGTGTACATCCTTTATATTTGAAAAAAAATATGCAAAATCTTCATATATATATACATATATATATATATATATATGAGTTGTAGATTATAGTTAGATAAATTTTTTCAGGGTGTGGCGCTTTAACAAAAATTTTCTAATAAAAACTGTAAAAATAAAACAAAATTAACATAGCGTTATATTAAAAAAAAAAAAAAACAACGAAAGAGAATAAAAGAAAGTAAAAAAGATAAAAAGAGAGAGAAAGAGAGAGAGAGAGAGAAAAATAAAAATAAAAAGAGATAAAATTAGAAAAGTAAAAAATAACAGCAAAAGTCGGTTTTTTAATCAAACATGGGAAAAATTACCCTGGGAAAAAGATGCTGTGCTATCAAATTCGCATTCGATCATGACCATAACAGAACACCACCATAGCCACGATTTAATAACTAATACATACACACATGATTTATAATAAACATCCAAACTAAACTAAATAATTTTGAAATAAAACCAAAAAACCTTCAAATTCAAATAAAAACTGTTATACATTCACTGTTATATACATACACATATAAATGTATAAATACAGAGCAACTAATATTAAAAACAAAAAAATAACTGACATAAAATCTAAAATTATTTCTTTCTTCCCTCTTCTTTTTTGTTTGTTTTTTTCTTTACATTTCAGTTTATCGTCGTTTTTTTGCAGTTCTCTAAAATAAAAACATTGAGAGAATAAAACAAAAAAACAAAACAAAACGGAAAACGTAGAATCGAATTTTATTATAATTTTTTTTTTTTTTGTTTTTGAAAATCAACTAGCAAAAAAACAACGCAAAAGGTACGCCCATTCGTATTATCCGTTTTTCCACTTTTTTCTATAACACAGCAAATAAAAAAAAAAAAACTTTTTTTTTAAATAAAACGGACTAAAATAAAAAGGAAAAACTTAAAAAACATTTCAAAAATAAAAAACTCTATGCACAAACACACATACTAATACATTTATACAACTTTTTGTATTTATATTGAGGGTACATTTTTATAAAAAACAAAAATTTCAAAATCAACTTTTACTAAAAAGAGGAACGAAAAAGGGTACACACAACCGGGTGAAATTCTAAAAACTTTTTATTCTCAATTATTTTCTATTCTTTTCTCTCATTCTCTATTTATATCCCTATCTAACTCTCTCTCTTTCTATCTGATTATTAGAATTCTATCAGCAAGTATAACATACAACCGCACATAATACAAAAAAAAAAAAAACAAACATTAAAATGGAAAAGAACTCAAAGGAAAATCATAAAAATCCTTTTTTCGTCCTTTTTTCATTTTAATGTTTAGTATGCGCACATACATTGCAAAAAAAATGAAAGAAAATCAAAAAATTTATCTTGCCATTTACTTTTTCTAACATAATAAAAAAAAACAAACAAAAAAACACATATTTAGAGAGTAGAAAATAAAGAACTGAAAAGAAAAACTTTTATAAAACTCAAAATGGTAGCTTTGCGGTGTTGGTGGTAGTAGTAGTGTGGTGGTGGTGATGATGATGGTGTTTATGATATCAATAGAATATTGAAGATGAAGGTAAAATAACCCTTTTAATATGGACGAAAGAAATTCTTCTATAAATATGCTTTTCTCATATTAAAAAATAAAAAGGAAAAGTTTTTATCAAAGTTTTTCTTCATTATTCATGATGATGGGGTTAGAAAATTTTTCTGGTTTCTTGTTTTTTTTTTTTTGTTTTTTTTTTGTATTTTTATTGTGCAAAATATAAATTTTGTACCGTTAGGTATAATGAAAAAGTTTTGATTTTATTTCATGTTTTGTTTCTTATTTCTGTTTAGTATTTTTTGATGGTTTTTTTTTTTATATCATATTCTGTTTCTGTTTCGTTGTTTTATCTTTTAGCCTCTATTATATCTAATTGTTTGTACTTGTATTAGTTAGTTGGGAATAGAGTAAAATCAACAATATAATAATAAAAAAAAAAAAAATTAAATATAAAAATGTTTGATATAAAAATGTAAAAAGAAAAGAAAAAAGAGGAATAAAAGATAATTCAAAAGGATTGTGTGTATAGTGGGAGTCTACGAATTCTAAAAATACTTTAGTTTTCTTATAATGAATGAATTCAGCAGTAAGGAGAGCTAAATAAGAATGTGGCATATTTCATTTTGAGTTGATCCTTTAAATATTTGTAACCTGATAACCGACTCAATATGATCATTATAAAATAACCACGTTAGATAGAGTAGGAGGTAGGAGGTAGAGCCCATATCTTTCCACCGAAAGGTCTTAGGTTCGGTTCCCGATGAAGCAAAAAAATGCTTTATAAATGTTTCGACCTGGTTCAGGACCCTTTGGGGATAAAATAAATGACAAACAAATAATTGAGATTATAATCTGGTAACAATTTAAATAAAATGTAGCTATTCTATTAAGGAAGTATTAGTTCCTAACAATAGCAATAGTTTTCCACATTTAGTGAGTTGATAAACCAGTAATTTGAATGCTTGAAATATTGTGGATATTGTAGCATAAACTTGCAGTAATGTACATAATTAAGTACGAAAAGGTGATTTACCTAAGTTACTACTGTCAACAGCATAAAAAACAAATTTTTTTATTTCCTGATAATAATAATGTTTGATAAATTTTAAAAAATATGATTTATTTTACTCTGAAGGATATTAACATAGCTCATTAAACTTAATCCAGGTTTAATTCACTGAATCACAATAATTACTATTTTGCAATTTTAATAGTTTAAATTAAACATAATTTGATGTTTAAAGTTAAGTTTCTGTCGTCAACCGAACCAATGCGTTGCTGCCACAACACCAGACCATGTCCCAATTACAATTCATTACAAAACTTTACCTATTCACTGGCCAAGTCTGTAGTCGTAATAAATCCTTTGCTATTTAAGCTATCAAACATATTAATATTATTCACCTGACTCTAGTTCTCGCTTAGATAATCACAAAGAAAGTGTTTTATATTTTCTTGATTATCAAAATTGAACACAGATTCGCCCATTATTATCAGTACTTACAAGTTTCAGAAGATTTGTATGTTTATATAATCAAATAGAGACCTGTCAGTAAACTGTTTCTTATTTTTTGGGGCTTAATAAATTGATGTTACTATTTGTTGATAATAAAATTTTCCAAATATTTCAGAAAAAACAAACGATTTTATTTATAAACCAGATTTTTGAAATAATTTAAGTGTGGTAGTATTTTGTTGGCTCTAAAGAGGAAGATAATATGAAATGTAATTATCTTTTACTGGGGATATTTATCCCTGGCATTGGGATATTTTCACGCTAGTTTGTAGTGATATTATACTTTGATGAAGTATATTTTTGAAATATGAGGAATAGTTTATTTACACCGGCAACACTTTTTTAACAGTTTTTTGAGTAAATGTGTATAAAAATAAAACTATTGATGATTTAAACAGTTTAACAATGTTTTTTTGTGTTTGAAATAAATAGAAATTTAACAGCGATCTATCATATTCTTATGTAAAAAATCAATAAACTATCTCCCTCTTTAGAGTCAACAAAATATTATCACACTTAAAATGTTTAGCAGCTAAAAGTCACATTATTCCCAATTTGGAGGAATTTTAGAGTTGGTTACAAAATCAGAGTAAGCCGCGTTTTACAGAATATTTATATATATATATATATATATATATATTTTTTATTTTAGTTATTTGATATTATTTTAAAATTTGCCTAACGGGTGTTTTCGGACTTGCCAAACGGATGTTCTTGATATTTATACCCTTCTTGACAATAATGCGTTTTTGCGAAATGAGTTTTTTGGCAAGTAATTTTTTACAATGTGATGTTTGTAAGGTCAATTGCGCTATACCCCTTGTAAATAAATTATAGATTTATTTATTTTATACTATTTAGCTCAGTAACAGTTCACAATTTAGTATTAAATTGCATATATTAATTAAAAATACAATTAAATTTACTTAGTATACATTCAAAAATAATGAAATTCAAAATACAAAAATAGTAATATTATTTTTTTTAATATAAATTAAAAAGGTCGACTTAACAAAATATTCAATTAATTTCATATAAGTTTTGTCTTTAGATACTGAAAAATTTATACTATTCTTATATTTATTACTAATTATTAACATTCTATTAATAGGTTCATATTTACCATAATTTGTTCTGGTGTAATGTTAATGTAAAGAGATTTGAGTGGCGTAATCGAGTTTTTGTGTTAATGATAATTTTATTTAAAGTTGAAGGAGAAATAATACCGCCTTTAATAATTTCGAAAATAAATAAAAAATTAGCTACTTCTCGTCTTTTTCACAGACGCTTAAGATGGAGAAGGTTTAGCCTATGCTCATATGGAGGGAGTCTTGTATGATCATCCCAAGGCAAACTACGTAGTGCAAATTTAAAAAAAATTTTTGAACAGTTTCTATTCTTTATATATGTGAATTATAAAATGGAGACCAGATCTGACATGTATATTCAAGATGGGGTCTAACGAGGCATGTTATATACAATGATTTAAAAATGTAAGGATCGTTAAAGTCCTTTGACCAACGTCTTATGAAACCCAACATTGAACTAGCTTTATTAACGATGTTATCGTAGTGGAATTTGAATGATAGTTTATCATCGAAATAAACTCCTAAATCCTTAGATTTATTGTATTATACGAATTAAGGTGTTGTGTATAGGTTTTATAACTTTGTTATATTTTTTATTTAATTTCAATGATGGATTTGTTATCTAACTAATTTTTTCTGCTTTCTCGTTATATATTGAGAAACTGTTTGACTTTTATAATCATGTATAATATTATAAACAAAAACTCGAAATTATTTTCATTTTATTTTTCTATAAAATCTTTTATGCCACATTAAAAATTACATGATGTTCTATTATTTTATTTTTTTTTTATTTCGTACAGAACTTTGCAATTTCCTTTTACTTTTTATAGTTTTTCATAAATTCAACAACATTATCATATCTCATGACATACATTCATACATACATAGTCACATAAGATATCACAGTTAAAATATGTAACATATATATATGTATATATATATAGAATTATATATATATAATATATACTTGTACAATCAGTTTTTAAATTTGCTTTTATACCTACATTTCGATAAAGGACAACATGGTATAACCAACCAGTATAACTATATACGAGGAGTACACACTGTGTATGTTAGTAAAATTAAAAATAAAAAATAATATTAACATACGATACAAGATTTTCTTATTATATATATTATGTATATATAAATTCATATATAGATATTGAAGTATAGCATAGAAGCGTAGCAAAATGAAATAAAATAAAAAAAAATTAAATTGTGCAATGTTTGAAGAGATAAACATGAAAATGTTAAAAGGTGTTTTGTTGTTCTCTTTAAATCCACGTATGCATATACATTATATATATACATATATATATATATATATTCTATAGAAAAAAAGAAGAAAATTTTACGAAACAGAATACCGTTATTGTATAAATTCATGTTAAATTCCCTTTAAAATATTATTTTCTTTTCGATTTAGTTTATTTTATTTTATGAATATTTTGTAGCCCTCACACTTTATTTACATACATCATCATCATTGTTGTAAAGTTTATGAGTACGACAGAAGAATGAATGAAGGATTCTAATAATGTTAAAATAATGGAAGCTCTTTGTTTTCTTTTTCTAAAACCCCCTTTTTTAAGTATACGTATATATACGGATACTACTTATATACTTCATATTATTATCTTTTCTCTTTTCATTTCCTTTTAATATTATAATGATGCTAAAATTTAAACAAGAAATTAAAGCAAGAGGATGGGATTATAAGAATGGTAATGGATGATGAATAAAAAGAGGAGAATTAAATACAACAGTGTTTCATAATTTTCAAATTCTAATTATTCAATGTCCAAATATTGTTATTATATTTTTTCACATATATATAATTACATAATAATTACATATGTACATACATACGTTGTATATATATTTTACTTTAATATATGTATAATTATTTTATAGAAAGAATTTGAGAACGATGAAAATTAATTATAGTAAATTATGAAAAAAAGAAATTGGATATTATTGTCTTATTATTTTTAAAATTGATTGCACCCAAAACATTTGTCAATTCTCGCACTCACCCATTCACGTAATGCAGTGATGATTTAAATTAATTTTAAAATTTAATGCAATTTGATAGTTTAAGTGGTCAACCAATTCTGACACAAGTTTTGGTTCTGTTAAATAGGCTTTAGCAGAACCTAAACTTTTCTTTCTGTAAATCTTAGGTAATTAACGGTATTTCATGACATACGCGCTTTATTATTTACTTTAAAGCTTATATTAGAAATTGTATATGAAATAAAAATGTACTGAAGTTTTTGTTGGATTCTAATGTACTGGTAACGTGACGGTAAAGTAAAAAGTGGGCGAATAATTTTTGATGAGTTTTATTAATTGGGAACTTGGACTTCTTAATAGTGTAGTTTCATTTAACTTACATTGTTACCAAATTATTCTTAAAACAATTATTTTATGAAATTTCAATATTTTATAAATAATAAAAAAAAATTCAATTAAATATCCATGGTCTGGGGAATATATGAACCCAATACCTTCTTATTAATATGTCAAATGACAAGATCATTACATCTTGGTGTTGGTAAAATCGATCATATAATTTTGTATAGGTGACAATTGACATCACCTTTATATTATTTTCTAGAGGTGAGTGAGTGGAATTAAACTAAATAAAAAATTAATGAAAAAATAAAATAAGAAAAACATGTTAGTACCACAATCAAAGTTACAAGTTTAAATTAAATATATCAAACAATTTTTTACTCAACTCTAAATCCTATATAGCTTACTTGTGAGAAAATAATAATGTATGTATATACCGTGAAAAAACATGGTATGTAAATCTAAATACTGTCTAATGCTTAGATTAGGTAAATCAGACGTCTCTTAGAAACGTAACCTTGCTATATTTTTCTGCAAAATTTATTTTCTTTAATCAAGTGAAGTTAGTAGAACCCGACACCGTTAGATAAAAAATAAAAAACATGCTGTTAGTACATTAGTTATATCACACTGTTCATAGAGTATATAAAATATACTGTTAGTAGATTATACAAAAATTTAAAATACATTAAGACTAAGTAAATACTAATAATTATAACTTTTAAAAATAATTGCAATGAAAGAAAAACGAAAACAAAAAAATAACCAATGGACAAGAAAAAAAAGAACAAACCAAAAAATCATTTAGTATTATACATTATTACGCAGTTTATTTCTGATTGTCTCATCGCTTATGTGGCGGTCAAAAAAGCTTGCATTAGAAGTTACTTCACTTCTAGTAATTTACTCAAGAAATGTTCGTTACAGAAGAACTTACTTCAAGGATTCTAGTAATTTACTCGAATCTACCACATTCTGTATAATGAAATGGAATCTAGAACATGTCAATAATCCTTACATTATTCCGATTAATTCTTTCAAACAGAAAATTTGAAATTACAAAGTTTTGCCTGTACGTATCTGGTGGTCTGGTGGATAAAAAAGACGTCCGTAATCATTTAACGATCAGATAATGACTTTAAGTCAATAACTTTAAGACTGTGGGAATAGTCTCAGTTTTATTTTCCACAATAAAAATCTGGGAAATGTAAAAAAATCCAAAGGACTAATATCAATCAAGAGTAATGAGGGGAGCATACTTGACTGGCATGTTCAAGGGTAGGTATGTGTAAATGTGAAAAGTATGTGAAAAAGTAGCTGTTGGTATAAGCATAAAAATACCTGACCTGATTTTCGGAATTGCAGTAAAGATAAGATTTTATATGGCAAGATTTTTATAAGAGAACATTTTCATTTGGTTTTTTTTTTTGGTCGCGGAAAATGTACGTCATCCTTGAAAATATATGTTTAAGTGAAAAAAATGCAGATCAATATAGGTCTCTTGCTTCATATCACCAGCGAACGGAAAATAGTTATCTCTGTAGTTAACTGATACTATTTTTTCTCTTAAATAATTTTATCGTTTTTTTAGCGTTTTCAGATTATCGTTAAATAGATTTTCCAATTTTAAAAATCTATAACATTGAGTATTAATGTTTGCTGGCCCTAAAATATATGACATATTCACTGAAATTTATTTCAAAATGTGTACGTGATGACATAAGACTTAATAGTCTTTTGCATTAATAGTCTTTTGTAAAATTACACTGTTATAGTTTTAATCTTTCCTAATTTCTTGCCAAATATTATGAATGCATTGTATATGAAAATTTTCACTAAAATATTTTATGTTAAAGAGAGTATGATTCTTTCTCGAAGACGAAAACTTAAGTTTCTCGGAAACCTTTTTCAAATTAATATATCTACATATTTCACAAAACTTCAGCATTAAAATCATGAGTTTAAAATTTTAATTTTCACACCTTTTTCAAATTTTAATTTCGTGTTCAATAAAAATTATATCAAAATGCCGACGGTAAAATCTGTGAATTCATATTACATTGAATGTCCTTTTATTAAACAATATTTAATTTTTTTTAGTTATTTTCCAATACATATGTGTAGTATTTATTTTGAATAAGATAATCTTGTAAAATTTCTAAATTCGGAATCTTTATATGGAATAATATCATGGATAAAATCATGGATAAATACATGGATATGGAGATATGGATAAAATCAAATACAGCTTAAATTGTTAGTAACAATTAAAATTCAATTGAATGGTGATAAGATGAAACTTTTTAATCTTCATTTTACTTTTGTAATGTAAAAAGTCGTTTTTGAAGATTTACATATTCAAAGAGAAAATTTAAAGTACCACAAGGAAGTATACTGGACCCCATACTATATTTACTATACCCTAGTGATATTTCAGGGATAAAAGATGCGAAGTTAGGTACTTTTTCAGATGATACAGCTATATTAGCAGTCGGTAAAAATATGAATGAAGCTACAAATAAATTGCAACAAGCCAATAACAAAATCTTCATTTGGTGCAAAAGGTGGTGAATCACATTAAATGAAGCAAAATGTATGCACGTTAACTTACGGATAAAAAAATTGAATCGCACATTTCAGTAAAAATAAACAATGTCGTCATATCATATCAAAATTCTGCAAAATATGTTGGTACAAAGCATAGATGGACAGAACACGTCAAGAAAAACAACTAGAACTATATATGAACTACAAACAGTTGTATTTGCTAATTGCGGGAATATTTACGCTTTCGTAGTATAGCAAAGTTTTGATCTACAATCAAATATTGAGCCAGTTTGGGCATACGGTATTCAAATAGGGGTTGTGCTATACAACTACATATTTAAACGTTCCAATACAATTAAAGTATTGCGCAACATTGTTAATGGCCCCTCCCCTGATTTGTTCGAAATGCTGATATTCATAGGGATCTCAGGAACCCTTTCATAAAAGACGAAATAAAAAAAATTTGCTGTACGTCACAAAAGTCATCTTTGTTAACATTTAGCTGACAATTAAAACTTTGTTAAACGACTTAAAAGAACGAAATCCTAATGGGATCTTATTTGATCAAAGATATATGAAGAAAAGAGCCAAAATTGTATTAATGATTAGTCTTAAACAATAGTTTTCATTTTAATAAATGGATGGGAGTTTTAAGTGCTTTAAAGACGACACAGACGACTTCGTTCTTCCCCGGCACATAGAACAAAAGCTGATGACTCTTTCGATGATTTTCTTCTGTTAGAAAAAAGCAAACTTTACAATGCTGGATTCGTAACTGAACGAATATAATCAGGTTAAATTAACCTAATTAACATAGTTATAAAAATAAAAATTGAAATTCATATACATATACATATAATAATAATGTAATATTTAATGTTATAGTGCCGAACGATATGATATGGTGGTTAAATTATTACTTGACTACTATAATCAGAAGCTCCCCGATTCGAATCGAAGATAGTGGATGTACAAAGTTTTTTGACTTAAAATAAAATGGAACTATGCTATTATGAAAGTGAAGTTTACTCCAAAAATCGTTTACTTTTCAACATTTATCAATTTGACAATTTGTTGAGGTATCAAAAATTGTGTTATGTGTATGTTAAATATCTGCATTGTGCGTAATTAGTCACATAATTAGTCACATAGTCTTGTAAATATAAAAAAAATTTAATAACTACAATTTATGCAAATATATATAATTGTTTTTTTTGTTGTAAGTTAAACCAAACATTAGGTTTTAAGCGACTACCTTCATATACGAATGCAGCTTGTACTAATTGAGTATTGGAGAAAGAAAAATATCCCTTTGATCAGTAGTAACATTTTGAATAAATAGTATAGTATTACTTTTGAACTTTTGCAGATTGTATGTAGGTATATTTTTGCATTGAGAAAACACGTTTGTTGCAATATGATTCCACATTCGAGAAAATTTGATGATTTTCATAACTTGGTTTGAGCCAGCAATGAATTTACAAAAAAAAAATATAATTGTAGGGGTGAGCAATTAATATACATATCTTGTTTCTCGGGAAAAATTTTTAAGGGTTTAATGTTTTTATTTCATCTATATATAATTTAAATTTGATCCAACCATAACATACAAATAATACAACTTTTTTATAATTGGCAAGACAATTGGATGAGCACCCTACTTGCGCATGCAGAAAATTTGTTTTTTGAATTATTGATATATATATTACTTAGTATAAACATTAGGAAGATATACTTATATTTTAAAGTAATTTTATCTTCAATAGCAACACAGATTATATTCCCAACTAATTTAAAGAATAAATAAGAACATAGCAGTTTTAACAAGGCTTTTTCCACAGTCTGGATTCGAACCAATAACTTTCGTATTAGTAATTAAATGTTAAAAAAATAAACGCATACATCCAGATTATAACAGTGAGTTGACAGTGAAAGAATTTCTTTATATGTACTTTTTTTTTTTGTAAACACCATTGAATAACACCCATTGAATAACGAAGACATTTAAATCACAGTAAAACGTAATTAAATTTTGTGATATTCTAAGTCTTTTTCAACTAATGATGTATCAATTTTGTAATTTTATTGAAATGTTTGAAATTATTGAAAACTATTAAACTATATTGATTGTTTGATGTATTGTAATACAAAAAAAAAAACATTTTTGTCTTTTACATTTAGTAGTTTTAGCTGTTTGTTTATAATTTCAAGCTGAATTTAAGATTAATGTAAATATTATATCTAAATTCTCGAATACAAACTGACTACAATTTATTTATAAACATTCCCAATAAACACAACAAAAGAAAAACACCTTAAAAAATAAATAAAATTATTTTTATTTTTTTAAATATTGTTTGGGTTCATCTATTTATTCAAAATAAATAAATAAAAATAAAAAAAAATAAAAATACATTTGAAAGCATTAAATTATCTATTTGTTATCACCATTAAACAAACAAACAACAAAATTTAGTTGCAGGCAGCACAAAAAAAAAAATCAACATTTTTATTTTCTTTTATTGAGGATTTTACTAGGACTCTTTGTTATTTTTTTTCTTTTTTCAAATGCATGCTTTTTTTGTGTTATTTTGAAATTTCTAATGCTGAATTTGTTTGTAAATAGATTTGCAGGACTAAGCAAAATTTGCATAAAAAAGGGGTACAGAAGTTTAGGGTGTTTTTTTTTTTTTTTAATTTTTTTAGTTTTTGTGTTCCTTTCATAAACAACTTTGAAAAAAATTTGTATTTTAATTTTTCGGCTGTAGGAGCCAACCCCCCCTTCACAGTATAGAAATAATAGAGAACAAAAAATGCTAACAAAGTTAAAATTTCTATACTCGTATATGTACCTTTTATGCATTTTTATTAATCACAACTCACAACCCAACAAAAAAAGGAGGGAAAAATTGCAATTTTCTTTTTTTGAAAAATTTTTCGGGTGCATATTTTTTTTGTTTCTTTTTTTTGATAATCAATTTGAATTTTGTTATTCCTATTACTAGTACATTCAAATATTCAATTATATATAGTTGCTGTTGTATAACTACTGTGCAATTGGAATGAATTGGAGTAGCACTGGTATTAGGCTTTTTTGTTTTCAATTTTGTACATATTAACGATTCAAAACCTATAAGACTTTCTTTTAAAAGACTCGTGGAATGCTTTTTTTGGTTTCAAAAATAATTTTCATACATTTTGATTTATCATATTGATGTCCAAGGGCAAGGACAGGACAGGGAAAGGGTTTGTTCTAAACCAATTATAATTTTATAGTATTATCGGAAAAATAATGATCATTCAAAACAATTTGTATTCAAAATATATCAAGAAATTATTATAGTTTATAAATCTTGAGCTTTTGAGCTAAATGTTGAATTTTCGTGTTACTAAAAATTTTAATATTTTCCAAGCCAAAATTTCATTCAAACGCTATCTCAGTTCTCTTACTATGAATACGTGTGGACAGGAACAGAAAGTATCACACAATAATGTATTCAAGTTTTTGCTAATAAGTGTTTCAGACGATTTCTATCAATATTATGGAGTAAGAGCCAAAAGATTCCAAAAAGAATGTGAAATTAGTAAAATAATTAAGCGTAGCAAATTCAACTATAGATCGGTAACTGTCAGTGAAATCAATTATTTTGGTAATATAAAATTCTTCTAGTATCTCTCTTCCAGAATAAATTTTATCAATTCACATATTATTTACATTATGAACTATATACACTTTTTTGTATATGGCTGATTTACACGTATCACAGTGTTTGAACAAAATTACTGTATAGAGAAAAATTAAAAATAGTGTGTAGCTTGAAAGTTAATCTGTAAAATATGAAGCTAATGACCGAAATATGTCCGGAATAAGAAAATATAATAAAAAAAACAGTAAATTAAACTAATTAACAAAAGTCATGCTCGAACAAGAAAATTTAACTTCAACACAAAACTTAGCAACTCACACAATTTAATTTACTAATCTTATTTTCAGGTCTGTGAATAACTCTAATATCGTGATCAGAATTTTTAAAAAAAAGGAGCTCGATTATTCAGAACTTAAAGAATTCTACACCTTTTGACTGACTAAAAAATTTACCAAAACTATATTAGAATCTATCGGCTCTTGTTTATAAAAATAAATTTTTTAATTGGATTTTTTCATTAAATCTCATATAAAACTAGGATTTAATTTAAATTCAAAAAAAAAAAATGAAAAAAAATTCAATGGTATTCATTTAAATTACTAGGGTGGTAAGGAAAGAATTACATTTCATATTTTTTTTCGATTCTATATATATATACAATGTACATATATATATAAATATATTAAAAAAGTTGAAAAATTTAAAGTATATAAGGTAATTGTACTCAAAATGAAAATTTTTACCTTTGATTTATTTTAAAATTAATACAAAATGATTTCAAAGAAAGAATGAAAATTGCATATTTTCTAGGTTCCAAAATTTAAATTGTATATTCAGCCAGCCGAATCCTTACACATAAAAATCTCTCAAACTGTTGGTTTGTTTTTTTTGTTTTTTTTTGTCTTTTTTTGGTTTGTGTGAATTTACGAAATATAAAAAGATTTTCTCCATTAATGTCAGACATACGAAATTTAAAGCTAAGCTGATGCCTGGTTGATACATACACACGCACGCATATTGGATATATAGGATACAATTTAACTCACATGAATATATATGTTTTATATATTATGGATATAGATAGGTGTACTGGATGTTGTACTTATTTTATTTTCCATGAGGTTGGTGCATAACAAACGATGCAGTTTTACTCTCTTTTTACCCAATAATCATTCGTTTTTGTTTTTTTTTTTTTGTTTTCGTTTTAGTTGTCTTTTTTATTTAGTGCTATACCAGACTTGCAAAAATTATTCATGATTTCATAATAAAATTTAATTAGGGTGGTGTAAATTTACAATTAAGTAGAACTAAATATATTATTCTAATTGTTGAAAATGAATTAAGAGAGAGATGTAAAATTTAGGTAATTGCAGGTCTTAACCTAATAAAATTTATAAATTGCCGATATCTATAGAAAATATCTTAACTCCCAATAATAAAGAAACAATATAAATTAAGTATATAACCTAGATATTTGTATTAAGAATGCACAATCAATACTAATACAGATCAGGCATACTAAATACATATAACAAGAAGAAACAAACAAAAAAGAAGAGGAAATGTGACATGGATTTAGAACAATATTTTTTTAAGTCCACCTTTGTTTCATTTAGGTAATTCACAATAAAATGCTTAACATATTTGGCAAGCGAGCTAATTAAATTAAATTTTCTAGATCTAGATTTATGAAACTACTAGAACAATGTCAATGGCGATTTTAATAAGAATACCTTCAAATTAAATGCTGGAAAGACAACAAAACAACTCATTATAGACCTTATTTATAAAAAATTTCAAATTTTAATAAGTTTCTTGAGCACAATAAATATCAATTTAATTAATACAATTTACATCTTTATTTATTTATCTTAAACAACAATTTTTAATTAATTTTGTTTTGCTGCTATCAAAAATTCTGAAATTTTGGAAACGTATAAATTTAAAAGTAAAAATCTCTAAATTTTATCAAATGTTTCATCACAAATTTAATAATTAAAAAAATATTTTCATACTCTGAATTTCAGTTTGACAGTTTAATAAAGTAAACTCTGTTTAACCCCTGTGCATGGGTCCACTCTACATTAAAAAAAAAAATATATGTATTAACAGAAAAATTTTTAATTCTTTTTTTTTTTTTTGGGATTTTATCAAACAAAAATGCATTCTATAATCTATTGTATATTATTTCTCTATACATATATGTACATATAAATTGTAAAATTTCCAATTTTTCATAAACCTGTATGTACAGAGTTTTTCAAAAAAAAAATAAATTTTCATTTCAATCCTATGGAATTTATCACATGAACTTATATAGGCACAACACAAAAAAAAAAAAAAATCAAAAACAAAATAAATAAAAGAAAATTTTTTCCAGTCTGAAAAATTTTTATATACTCATATTCCATTTACGGATACCAAAAATCCAATATGATGCAATTTTTTTTTTTTTTTCAAATAATACATCTAGCAGCCTTTTTAACCCTCTTCTTCTTCTTCTTCGCACAATTTTTCTTCATGTTCCAAACCCTGTACCTACATGAATAGTTTTTATGTTGCAATATATTATATATGCAAAGTGCATAGACATACGACAAACTATAGATTGTTGTTGTTGTTTGATTTCTTTTTTTTCAATTCTATTTTATATCCTTTTTTTTGTATTTAAGGATTGTATTGAATGTATCTTGTATAACTCTGAGTACAATCTAAAAATTCAAAATAAGAAAAACAAAAAACAAAAAAACAGGCATATAAATTGAGGCTTTTTTCATATTCAAAACATGAATACATTTTTATTATTGTTGTTGTTGCAATTTTAGTTGGTTGCTTTTATCTCTATTTATATTATATAGTTTTGTAGTGTGCTGCACTAGCAATGTTAGTTAGGAAAAATTTATGAAAACAATAAAACAAAACAAAACAAAAAATACAAAAAATGAAAAAAGAAAAACATTGCATATAGCTTGATAGGATCTAAAATAGAAACAAAAATTGCATACGCAGCAACAAATGCAAATGCAATTTATTTCATTAACAACACAAAACAAAAAAAGAAAATAAAAATGGCAGCAACAAAAAGCAAAAAAAAATATAAAAATCACATTGATTTGAAAGTGGTATGAAACTGGTAGAGTAAAAAACTGAGGAGTTAAAGAAGAGATTTTTTAATACTTCCCGAAAACTAAAATGCATCTGACAGCTGCCTTTTTAGATTCGGTCTTTTCGATCCTATTCAATTTTTTTTTATTTTTTCAGAAAAAAAAATATTAAACTATTTTCATATGTCTGAAGAGAATTTTTCAAAAAAAAATTTTTTTTTTTAAATTTGCATAATCAAAAAATTGAAAAAATTAAAAAAAAAAAAAAATTCAGTAGAATTCTGTTTGAAAAATTATTCCTCCTTAAGGATTCAATCTAAAATGTAAAAAACAAAATCAAAAATTTAAACTTGAATTGGAAAATAGGTAAAAAAAAAAATATATTCGAATCTAATATACTTAAATGTAGATATAGGATGCACCTTTCGTGATATAACAACGTAAGTAGAGTACCTATAAACAAAGATTTATTGAAATTATTTCGCTTCTTTTCAATTACCAGCTCTTATTTACACCCACTAGTAGTAGTATAGTATGTATGACAGACTAGCTTTATAAATATCATCTAAAATAGCTTTAAGCTTTCTGATTTCTAATGTTTTAATTACAAAATTTTAGAAAATTTGAAAAAAATTTCATTCAATTCAAAAACGAAAATTTTTCTTATCATCCAGACTTGGATATTTTAGTTTAGGAAAACTTAAGTTTAGAAAAATTTTGTTTTATTTTTTTGTATAGATTTATGTGAGTGGATATTATGACAAGAAAACACTTTTTAAATGTTAAAAATTGTGTGATAATTTTAAAACTCACCATCACAATAGAATTATTAACTGGATTGGTTAATTTATTTTTTTGCTAAGTTTACAATTTGAAATTTTTTAATATAAAAATGTGTCATGCAATGTGGACTAACTTATATGAAAGTTGTGGTTAGAATTGAAAATATGAGAAAGAAATATTAATGAAAAGAATGTGTTATTTAATAATTTAATTAAAATCAAAAAATCAGTATGCAGAGTTAGGGTAATGAAAATTTGGAGTAAATTTATTTGTCAGAGAGATTACTTCAATATTATTCACATTATTTCAGACATATTCACACTTTCATTCAAACATATTCATATTATTTCTAGAAGAAACCCATAAGATTGATTTAATTTGACCAAAGACTGTCAAAGACTGTCATCAGGGACTGTCAATCAATATTTATGATGACTTCTTAAATTTGGGTAAAGCAAACACATAAAAACAGTTTCTTATTGAGAATGCTTATAACAAAAAGCCCAATTCCAGAACTATAATCCATAATTATATATGAACTTTCACAACCAGTCTTGAAAAATTTACTTATTTCAAATAAAAATAATTTATGCGATACAATAATATTTATTGAATAGTACTTCCTCCAATACACTTTTACACAATACACTTAGGTGGCATTTACACGTATACGATTTTATCCAAGTGTAATTGACAATTAAATTCACGATAAAATCAATTTAGTGTTTACACTTAGAATAAAATGCACGTTTTTTTTTAAGTAAATATTAAAACGTTATAATAAAAGTACAATGTGCGTTAAGTTTTAAAAAATCAAAGTTGAAAAATAAATATAGTTAAAATTAATAATAAAAAAAGCTATAGCAACTGCAGCTCTTTGTTAATTAAATAATTGCATCTTTAATTTAGGAAGACATATATAAATGAATCAAAATCGCAAAAGCATAGTAAATTGTCAAACCTTTTCTCCTGGATGATAGTAGGAAATGTTTAAAAAATTTCACTAGAATAAGGTATGGGGCCTTTGAGGCTCTACATAGTATGTTAATTTAAAAGTTTCAATTCCCTTGAGATTACGACTGAAAAATTATTTGCTTTTAAAGTAAAGATAGCTTTCAGAAACAGGAAACTGGTATGAGACAGAGTATCTCTACTAAAGTTCAACAATGTTCTATGTGAAATTCTCTATGAAATTCAACAAAATTTAAAATCAAATTCAATAAAAAAAATTTCAGTACTTTCAAAAATAACCGATTTAAAAAAAAAAACTGTTTGTTATCAAAATCAACCTGTATAAAAACAACAAAAATAAATCGTTGTCAAAATTCTGAAAACATAGAATTGAAATGAAAATTTATGAAATTGCCATACTTTATTAATGAATTGACAAATTTGATTGGGTGGAAATTGGATTCACGAAATTCATGCGATCAGATTGGATAGAAAAGAGCGTTTACACGTGCGATTTTTTTATATTTGAATCAAATCTATGGATTAAATCTACACCTACTGCGTGTAAATGTTCTCGTTTCGAGAGAGGGATGCTAGGTGAGCCCAGAACGAGTACAAAATATGTTAAATTTTGTTAGAGATATAGACCAAACCGACAAAAAAAAACACAAAAAAAAGAAAAAAGTTATGACCCTATATTTCAGTAGTGAATTAATGATGTTTTAGCTTCGATATTTAATTTAATTACTTTTCATTATTTTTTTAGAAATTTTATAAATTTGGTTATGAGTAAAATTAAATTTATATACCTACTTATAAAAATGAATCGGGATCTGGATTTTCTTTTCTTATATTATATTATTTTTAAATATATTATGTACAATACCTAAACCCAATTGATCATTGTGCAATTTATATATAAGGTGCCTATTACACATCAATTGCTGAACTCATAAATTTTTGTATCCAGATTTTGAAATTTAGCAATGACATATTGTGGAACTGTTCTGAATATATTGATAATTTCGAAACATATATGAATATTGAATATTAAATTTCTGGAGAAATGTTTTTGACTTTAATTTAAATTGAATTTGTAAAGTAAATGTTTAAGTAAATTGGGTTTTTGCACATTTTAGTAATATTATATCAACTGTTTTATTACAATAACTGCTTTAATTTTTAAAATTAATATAAAAAGTTGTATTTTTAGAATTAAATTACAAAATAAAATTATAATATTATCTTAACATTCCCAAAAGAGTCATCATTTTGACACAAATATTGATGAGAATATTGATATGAATAGAACCACCATCAATATTTTCTCATCAATATGTTGACAACATATTATCAATATATTTTATTTTTATTTTTTTTATTTATTTATTTAATTCAACTTAAAATGCCTAAAGAGACAAGTCTCAAGATTCCTAAAGAGACAAGTCTCAAGGCTATATTAACAAAAATATAAAGTTTATAAAATATAGAAAAAATAACAAATGAAGTAAAATTAATAAGTGCAGCAAAAAAAAAAACAAGTAAATAGAAATTACATAAATGCAATGTTTCAAATTAAAAATAAAAAATTAAAAATCTAATAAACAAAAACAATTATAATAACAGATCATAAAATATTGATGAAAATATTATAATAGGGGTATAAAATTTTTTTATATAAAATTCTAAAATAAATTGAAAAATTTAATAATAATATAAATTTAAAATTAATAAATCAAAAATTAAACTTAAAAAAATCAAATATAAAAATTAAAAATCTGAGTAATTAATCTCTCAGTTCGTATATTCAATTACCACTTGTCTGAATACTTTGCTAAAAAAAACACAATACTAGCTGTTATTAACTTCGTTTTAATTCGCTTTTTTTACTTAACTTGAGTATGTCTTAAGTTCAATTTTTAAGCACTTTTTAAATACAAAATTTTAAATTAAATTTTTTTTAAGTTTTATCCAATTTTTACATTGAAAATTGTCAATGTAATTTTGAATGTGGAAAAATTATTATTTTTTTGTTTGGAAAGGAATTAGGAACGTCTATATTTAATATAATAAAAAAATTGTTTTTTGAACCATGGAAAAACATTTTCAAGTACAGTTTTATAAATAGGTAGGTGGAAATAACGATTCTATTTGCTTTCTAGACTAGATAATCAGCAACTAGATTGGGTCTTTAAAATTCTAATAATCATCTGATTTTCCCTCCCTTATTTATTCAATACGTTAATTATAATTAACAATATTATACTTAACATTAAAAACTAAAAATGCAGTTTTGTTAATAATTAATTAAAGAAGTCAATTAGAAGTTAAAGAGGTCTCAAATTAACAATTTTTCTAATACTAGTCTACTTAAAGTTTTACAAATATAAATGTGTTGACATTTAGCATGTTTTAAAAACTTAAAAATTAAAAAAATTAAATATATGTATATACTAAATTAAATAAAATTTAAATGAATTGGAAAAATAAATTATAGGTACTAAGAATTATATGTAAACTTTTATAAGCTATGCACACTTTTTTTTTTACTCTACTAAATTTGTAAAATTCTCAGAAAATTTTATGATAATAAAAAAATAAATAATTCAAATTAAAATATTTAAAATTTTCTATTAAATTTGAAAAAAAAGGATATAATTATAAATATTTCATAAAAATTAAGAAATTCTTTTAAAAAACAAATTTTTTATTGTGGTTCTTTTTCATTTTTCAATTGTTTTAATTACGCAATAAATTTGAATTTTCGATTAGAATTTTCTTTATTATTTTTGTTTTATGAAAAAGTAATGGAAATTAATATAAAAGATAATATTTGTATATATACCTACATATATGTATATATTTACTACATTCTATATATAATATTAATAAATATATTAAAAGGGTTGGTCCTTAACCAGTATTTTAAATTCTTTTTTACTATTCGCAAACACTAAAACTAAACTATTAGATTAGTTATTATATTTTTATTTTTACTTATCTTCTTATTGTTTTTCCTTTTTTTATATTAATTTTTTCTTAGTTGTTCTTTCTTTTTTTATATTTTTATTGTTATTTTGCAAAGGATAAGAAAGAATGAAAATCATTAAATTTAAAGAAGAACAAAAAAAAAAAAACAAAATATTCTAAAAAGCAAAAAAATGGTAAAATAAAATGTAGAGAAATTAATTTAAAATCGTCCTTTCTATTCATTTACATTCTATTAGAATTTATATATATTAATGTATATGTATATATATATAAATGTGTATATATATATATATATATGGGAACATTTTTTAGATAAATTTAGAAAATTATTATCCTTTTTCTTTCATTTAACAGAAATTTTCATAAAATTTTATTCCTTTTTGCATGCTACATGTATTCTTAATTTTTAATATATTTTTGCTCTATTATTTCACTTTTCCTTCAGGATCCTTACTTTAATATAAACATATATATATATGTATTGTACATTGAATTGTGTATATGTGTTTATAATGAAAATAAAAGTAAAAAGAAAATTTCAATAAAATAGAAAAGTTAAGCATATGGGTACAGATTTTATTCTAAATTTAAGATTGAAAAAAAAGGGTATCAAAAAATGGACCCTTGATGTGAAGAAAAATGCCACGTATAAAAGAAGTAAAATGAAAAATATATTTTACATTACAAAAATAATAATAAAAAAAATAAGCACAAATGAACGAAATAAAAGACAAGTAATTCGAAAATTTTTATCATCAAAAATTTTTATTAAAAGAAAAAAATAAAATTACCATTTTTCTTTATTTAAAATCAGTATACAAACATTAAAATGTAAGGATATAGAAAGGAGAAGAATAACTAGAATAGTTATTCGTTTCATATTTATTTTAATTTATATATATATATATATATATATTTATATACATACATATTATTATTATTACATTTTATAAAATAAAGTCACATTTTAAATTTTCTAATCGTTACCATACTTTTTCTTGTGCTTATTATTTCCTTTAAAAAAAAATTAAGGATCCACCCCGTTATTTTTATATCCTGTTCTTTTAATTCTGTTATATTTTTTTTTTTTTGCTATCCTATCAAAAACACTATCATTAAATAAATTTCTTTTTGTATTCTTTTTATAATTTTCCATTTGAAATGTACTTTTTCTTGTTTTTTTTTTGTTTTTTTTTAATTTTATAGTTTACTTAATTCAATGAAATATATTTTAATTTATCCTAATAACGAGTATATTATTCCATTATATTTGTATATCTATATATTATATTATATGTACATTGAAAGATATTAGAATAATTATTTACTGACAGATACAGAGTAAACATAACTGACTTATACAATTAAGGAAAATTCAAAAAGAAAACAAAAAAAAAACAACAAAAAGATACAAAAGGAAAAGAAAAATGTAGTCTAACTGTTAATTTGTCTCTTATTTAAAATTACGATGATGATGACGAGGATGACGACGAGGACGACAACGACAACGACAACGACGATGATGTCCTTTAAAATTTGCACAGTTAATTAAATGATTTTCTTGTATCTGTGTATATATATATATCTTTGATAAAGGCTACTTTAGAATGACTTAATTGAAATGTAACTTAATTTTTACTAGAATAAAAAGTAAAAACTAAATGAATTTTATATTTTTAAATTAACATTGTCCTTATTTTATTATTCGTTAAATATATATATTTTTTTTGTTCAAATACAATTTAAAATGTACTCAACAAAATTTTATTAATTTCAATTCAAATAGTTTTTCTTATATTTTTCTTTATTTGAAAGTTATTTCAATTAAAAAGTAGAATAATCTCTTATATAGTTTTGATCAAATATTACTTCATTATTCTAGTGATTCCGTATGTTTTATTTTAATCCAACTTAGGGAATTTTTATTACAAAATTTTCTTATGGAAGTCAATATAGATTTAGGTCAATGTTAGGGTGAGTTTTTCAACTCATATCAGAATATCGGTTTCAATTTTAAGAATTTTAATTATTATACCGAGGTATTGTAGTTCATTTGTCACGAATCAACTCATAATTCAATTCAATTTTGCACGCTGGATAACGCAGTAGGTATAGCACCTACCTTTGAACCGAAAGTTCCAAGTTCGATACCCAACGCAGCAAAAAAACTGTTTTATTGATTTGATTTTTCGATTTGGTTCAGTAGACTTAAATAGTGTCATTGGCATAAAATAATTGACAAAAACAATTTAAATAAAATGAAACTACATTATTTAAGAAGGCTTAGTTCCTGACAATAGTAGTAGCTTTTCACATGTTGTTAATAAGCCTTGATAACTACTTGCAAAATATTATAGTTAAAATATCTAGTGTAGTAAAAATTTGCAGTACCGTACTTAATTAAGCACGAAAAGGTACCTACGTTACTGACAAAAACATAAATATAGAGTTCATTCATACCTTCAAATTCGCTCATACTTTAAACGAAGATACACGATCACAAATTGAGCGATCTCAACATTTTATTTTGATCGATAAATTTTATTAAATTTTAGAATTAAATTGGGTTTTTATTGAATTTAAGTTGATTTGAGGGTTAATATCATTTCAAAATCATTAAAATGAAAAAGTTAAAATTGAAAAATATTAATTTCTCTAAAACTATGTCAATTAACACTTTCATATTAACAGTTATTAATACGGTCGAACGAGTATTCAGATGCTTTAAATGAAGTAAATTGTGATTATTTTGATTTATTCGTTTAAGCAATATAAATTTTTAAATCAATAGCTTGTAAATAAATTTCGTAAGAAGTTTAATTGAAATAATATTTTTTTCTTTTCTTTTCAGATTTTAAATGAATTCCAACAACAACAATACCTACAATGAATTTTTCAAATTTATTTTTCGATGAACAAGTCTTGGAATCATGTAATTCAAAATTTCTAAATTAAAAACGCATTTTAAAATGGCTGCCACAATGCTTCTTTTTTTTTTACTTTTATTTTTAGCTTTGCTTTTTCTTTTTAAATAAAATAAATAAAAAATAAATTTTTGTTTGCTCGCTTTTTGTTGTTATTTTCTTTTTAGTTTTATAAGTTTTTTTTCATAAAAATAAAAAATAATAAAATAAAAAATTATTAAACTGTAGTTAGAAAATATTTTATATTATATTTTTTTTTTTTATTAAATTCGCAATATTATATAATCAATAATCTTTTGGTTTAAATTTAAATTTAATTGTTTTGTACTTTGAAAAGAAATTGTTTACAAGTACAATAATTGTGACTGAATTTGATGAAAAACAAAATTATGAAACTGATTTCTTATTTTAGGAAATAGTTTTGTCATAATGTGTATGAACTATTTAGCAAAAATTTTGGACTTAAAATTTAATATGAAATACATTTTACTATTTACATTATTATGATAAATTAAAATTCAATTAAAAACCTAGAACTATTTCGATTGTATCTTTAAAAAAAAAAATCATTTACCAAATGTCTCATTTACCAAAATTATCGCCCTGAAACCCGTTTGCATGGTATAGGACCAAATGTCTAAATAAATCTAAATAAAATTTCAAAATTGGAAGTGTCGAAGTAAAAATTTCAAATTAAATAGTTTTAAAACAAAAAAAAATATATACTATGATTTTTCATTATTCCCAAAATTACAACAAAAAAGTATTTTTAAAATTACAACAAATAAAATTTGAAAGCGTATCCACTTATCAGACTATTGAAGGTTATCGCATTCAAAATCATAAACGATTAGAGATTAGGCCTTATAGATTACTAAGCGTACATTCAGTAATCACCATTATGATAATAAAATCATTTAATAAATCGAAGTGCATCTACTTTTTGGCATATCTTATTTGAAAACATTTTATTTTGAATATTATTAATTATAATTTTTTGAATTATAACCTTAAAACTAAAATCTTTAAAATATTTAATTTGAAAATTTTGAAATTAAAACAAATCATTTGAATTTAACACGCACAAATTAGTTTGTATACTCTGACTCCTAGAAATAGGTTTCCATTTAAGTTTTTTTTTTTCGTTATTTTTCTTTCTTTCTTTTTTTATTTTACTTTGTTTTGATTTTGTGTTGCCCCAGCGAAATTTTGTATTAAAAAGGATGACATGAAATAGAACCGCGCATGTCAAATTATTTATTGTACAAAATAATCTCTCTAAAATATCAAGTTAGAAAATATTATGAGCCCTCTATTTATATATATATATATATATGTATATATACATTAATAACAAATATATTATATAGAAACAGATTTATTTTATACTTACATAAATTATAGTTTTTTCATATAATATATATACATAGTTAAAAAATATATACTATTATTATCTTTTATGTTTTGTATATACAAAATTTTACAATGCTAACAAATATTGAATACAAATTTGAAAATTATTTAAAAATTAAAGATTTGAAAATTTCTACAAAGATTTAAAAATTAATTTACAGAAATTAAATATTTGAATTTTTCTTATTGTAGAAATGTAGTGGATATTTAAATTAATTTATAGTAATGATGAACGATTTCGGGCACTGTTTAAAACAAACACATTTTAAGTATTATATGGTTAAACTATCGGAAGTCGATTAAATTACTGCCAAAATACCTAATAAAAAAATACACCTAATCCAAAATAAAACAAAGCTACTTCTAACTCGACAAAATTTTATTTTAAAATTAAACATTTTTTCTAAATATATTTAAATATACTGAATTAATGTTCAGGCTTACTTTTTTTTTGTTTTTCATTACTTATATTGCAAAATTATAATGAAAGTTACTTTTAGTTTAGTTTAGTTGTTTTTTTTCTCCTGCTACCCATATAATTATTTTCCATTGCAATTTAGAAACTAATTTCATAACAAATTAAAGACTAAGCTATGTACTTCATTTGACGATTAAAAAAATAAACAAACAATTCTACTAATTGTTGGACCTTTCGCTTAATCCATTTCTGATCTTATTTGTAATCATGCGCCTCATGAGTTTGCTATATCCACATCTAAATTTCAAATTACAATTACACTTTGTACATGTACAAAAAATATTACCCTATAATTTTTATATTTCTCAAAGCTACAAACATAATTAATTACCTTATACCCATACAAAAATCTTACCTATATGCCACGTTATTATTAAAATGAATCAAAACAAAATTCGCGATAACTTCGAACGTTCTAACAAGACATATAATACTACATATATAACTTTGACAGCTAATAGCAGCCATATTGTTTTTTTCTAAATTTAATGCTAACGTGATAATGTTATACATTTTTGACAACTGATAATAGCATATTAATATTGTTTCTCATTCTCTCCAAATTTAACGTGAAGATGCTAGTAATGCTAACAAGATAATGATATGGTATTAATATTTGACAGCCGATATCAATCGTATTGTTTCTCTTCCCAATCCAAAAATAACTGAACTTTATTAGAGGTGATATTTATCATTTGATCAAATTATTGAAAGCTATCATATAAAAAATATATATATGTTTGCGTAATTTCGCCACCATCACATAAAATTCACGATAAGCATACTCAAGATACTTGAAATATTCATAATTTATTTAGAAAATTTGAATCGATTGAAAATAGATTAAATGTTAAGCTTTCAAGTAAACAAAAACGATGCTGATTAATCAAAGTGTAGATTAAAAAACCGCAGAAACAATAGATTAGACAATTTTTATTAACAGGCAATTTTCTGTAAAAAAATTTTCAATCACACTACTTTTTTATATCGTGTTATTTATTATTCTTTTAATTTTGTAATATATCTAAGTCAATATATTAAAAAGTGGAAATATGTTAGAAGTCTTAATACTTGTATAATACTACTGATATTATAAGGTAAGCTGCCTTGGAAATGAATATAATGATTAACTCAAATTTTAATAAGATCAATAATATTAATAGGATATATTGATATAAAATGGAATTAATTGTAGTTGTATCACTCAGATCTTAACCGAAATCAAATTAAAAGTGTAATAAAACAAAACTAAATTAGATCTATGAAATAAAATATGGTTTAAAAGCTATATAGTATTATAAATAGTTACAAAAATTATACAAGCATATAGTAACACAAATCAACGGATGCAATGTAGTAGCATTTAAAAACATTAATAGTAAAAATAATCCTATCCTCATCTGCCCTTGATATGGTAAACAGAGGGAGAAACAGGTAGAAATAGTGATAAAAATTCTATATGTATCTACTAACACAAATTCACAGATCCATGGTAGGTCTTATCCCATTATTTCAATATTATGTCAGTGCTGTGCTATTGTCAGATTATTATATAATTAATTAATATACACTTGGAATTAACTAACAAATAATAGATAATAAACATTTTTACTTAAATTGTATTCTACCATAGAAAGAACATTTTAAATAATTCTTAATATAAGCAGCATTATACCCTCATTTAAGTTGATTTTAAATTCAAATTGAATATTATATTTTACTACATAGATACATACTTAACTAAAATATATATTTTTAATTTTAATTTAAAAATCTTAATATTTTTATGAAATTTGTTTTTTTTTTTTAATTTTCTGGCACTACCAAAAAACACACAACAAAAATATTTTTTAAAAAAAAACAGGAAAATGTACTTATTTTTCTTATATCTTTAATTAAACTTACTTTTAATTTCCATTCCAAAATCACTAAAAGATGTTTTGTTTTTCTTATTTTTTTTTTTATTTTTTTTTTTTGTTATTATTTTTTTTTTTTGTATAATTGAAAATGAAAACTTAAAAAAGTATTATTTAAATATAATATATATTTTTAGTTTTATATTATTAAAAAATTTCAAATTTTAAATTTTGATCCGAAACTTTTCATTTTAAATAAAAAAATAACAATAAATTTATTATTTCAAATATTTACCTATCTTGTTCAAAATTATTTCAAATTCCACAGCGAAAAATTATTCAAAAAAATAGAAAAAAAATAAAAAAAACAGAAACAACCAAAAAAATTAAATAATAGAAAAATAAAAATTATAATAATAATAATAATAATAAAATAAATATGTAGGTATATTATATATCTACAAAAACAAAAAAATTAAAATTACTAAAAACAAACCTGCCACCTATATAAAAAATATACATAAATATATCTAGATAATTGTCTATACAAATTTTGTTACACACATTTCACATACGTATTTTACGTATAGAATTTATAAATTCGTGCGATCAATATGTATGCCTAGATATGTGTAACAAAATTTTTATATTTTTGAGTATTAGATATATACAATTTTTATTTATGAAAATGCATATACATAATATTATATAGGTAATAACATTTCTATGCATTATTATATTAAAATAAATTTGAATATACATACTTACATATATAAAATTTGGATATATGATAGATCATAGTTATAGAGTAATAGAAAAAAAATGTTCAAATACCGTTAAATATTTTTAAAAAAACATAAAATAATAATAACAACAATAAACATAAAAATAACTGTTAAATGTTAGGGTGTATAATAATAGTTACGCAATTCTCGCAATTTCTATGTACATATGTATATACCTACGTTTTATATATCTATAAATAGGCATTGAATATAATATAATTTAAACATGATAACACAATCAGGAAATATTATGTATAGATTGAATAGTTCCTAGTCAAGGTACAATAATAATAACAATAATAATAAAATAAATAGTTAGTTTAATATGCAATAACACATAATGTGTAAATGTATGTATATATATATATATATTATATTTATAACCGTTATTATAGTTTTAGAATATTTTTTTGGAAATATTACACTCACCATTTATCACACTAGTCGCCTATGGGTTATCCAAAGTTCACAATTTATATAAATTGATGTCCTTATATTATATATACATATTTATAAATTGGAAAAAAGAAACGTTATTGTTTATTTATTTTTTTATTTATTTTTTGTTGTATTTATTATCTATTAATTGTTTGTTAGTTTAGCTTAGGTAATATAATTCAAATTCAAAGTAAACACGCACACACACACATATATATTATTTAGACATAATATGCAATTTATATATGTATAACTATATTAAATATATTTTAGTGCATACATATAAATATATGTATAGAAGGTTCCTAATACGTGTTAATTACCAAATACAAAAAAAAAAAAACACCCAACACAAAAAATAACAAAACAAAATTTTAAAAAAAATTGGTAATAATTTTTGCTTTTTTCTTTTTTTTTTTTGGATTTTGAATTGGAAATTATTTTTAGTTTTAGGAAAATTTTAGTCAAAACAAGTATTTTAGAATTTAAGGATGGGGAAAAAAGAATCAAAACAAAATACAAAACAAATTAAAACAAAGCAACAAAACAACAAAACAACGAAAAACTAAGCAGAACTAAAAAGAGAAAAACAAGAATAACAAAAAACTAAAAAAGATAAACAAAAACAAAAAAAAAAAATTATAAATCAAAAAATTAAATTTTTTTAAAGTTTTTTTGAAAATGAAAATTTTTTGTGATTTTTGTACGACTTTCACTTTATCGGATGACAACGAATGTAAACTAAACTATAGAGAAAAATATTTTCGCGCGTCTCATAATTTTCGGGGGTAATCAGCATCAGCAGCACAAACAAATTTTAATTTCATATGTTTTTTTTATTTATTTTTTTTTTTATATAATTTTACTTTTTTTTTTTGTTAATTAACACACTCAACCCACAAGTCCTTTTCGTTCGTTGGTTATTTATTTTTTTTAATTCGCTTGCAATTTACCATATATTAAAATATAATGTTCTGTTCAATTTTTAACTTGTGTATATTTTGTGCTGGGAAAAATAAAAGCACCACCTCACAAAATTTTTATTGTTTTTTTTTAATTTTTTTTTTAAATTTTTATCCGTTTTTTAAAAAATTATAATTTTTTTTTCTGTATTAATTTTTTTTTTTTTCATTTATTTTTATTATCTTTTTTTTTTCATTATTATTATTATTTTCCTTTCGATAATAAAAAAAAAAACGATATAAAACACAAAATTAACGTTGATTCCAATGTATTTAAATACTATCACATATCAATTTAAAGAGGAAATAAGCAAAAAAAAAAATAAATAAATAAATAACAAAAACAATCGTAAAGGGAATTTTTTTTTAAAAAATACGAAAAGGACGAAATGCATCAGCAACATAAATCAGCAGATAATATGGTAAATAGTACAACAACATAAGCAAATTAATTATTTTCAATGAAATAGATTCGTTCGTCCTCTGATTTATCATCGTTCGTCGTGTTGTGTGCCATGATTACATAGATCAAAAACATATTTGTTCAAACAAAGTTTCTGGTATCAGGTATTAAAGTAGGTGGGATTTGTTTTGACCTCAATCATCACAATAAATATTAATATATTATAACTAAGTATTTATATTAGCATATAAAATGAGTATGAATACCATTCAAACTAATTAGAAAAACTTTGATAAGTGGATGAAGATTCTCCAAATAACCAGTTTTTTCTACTTGGAGTGTTATATAAAATACAATACCTTATTAAATAATCTTTGACACTTTCTTATGTAGAATTATAGTAAATAAAATACTTGACATTACCCTCGTTATTTTGGTATCCTATATAAACGAATTATCTGGAACACCAAAAATTATTTGTATCAAAACATGAGACAATGAATGACATATTGACGTATAAGATTATTCATTTATTTATTACTAAAAGCTATTATATATCAGCTAATTCCTAAAGACCATTTTTCATTGTAAGATTTGTAAGCGATTAAATTTCTGGGGAAAAGTATTTTTGAAATTTCATAAAATAAATTACATATTTGGTGTTATTTTCTATTATTGCGTTAGAATACTTAATCTAGAATACAATGCGCATCAGTTAAGTCATCGACACTGTATGATTCTACTCTAAAATAATGATTTCATAAAACTTTCAAATCAATACTTCGCATACAAATGGGATAAAAGTAATCTAGTGTTCAAATGATCATATGTAAATTTATTAACCCGCATGATACGTTAGAAGTTTTATATTTATTTTCTATAAAAGTATTTAAAATTTTCAAATTAAAAAGGGAAGAGTTGCTACATGGTATTCAGTTATCAATCACATGAAAAGTACTCAATTTCCTATTTACTATGATACGTTAGAACTATATCCAGTATATTATAAAAGTTGGTTCATATCCAATCTTTCAATCATTTCTAACAACTCTTAATTCAACCAAAAAGAAACAAAATTATTAAATTTTGCAGGACAGTATTTACCTTTTCATATAAATCTATAACAAAACGGTATTAGCTACTCTGTTTCTATAAAAATAGATAGCTTAAATTCAACTTAGTTTGAGCAGAATGGCGTAACTGTATTAAATACTGATTCGTCAATTTTGATGAGTATAAATAATCAAGGTTAAAAAGAAAAATAAAATATTGTAAGCTTTTCTTCTACACCATTGCAAGTGATTAAATACACTTTAGTACAAAATAATTCACCTTTTTACGTATAGTATAGACAACCTCAATTAATATGACAAGTTTATTCCTATAATATACTATTCAATAGTTTTCTTTTCCAATATCCACTTTTTATATATATATATATATATATACATATTTTTTTTTAGTTTTAATGTGAAAGGATAATTTAATGATACATTTTTTTTTTTTTTGCATATTACTATTATTATTGTAAATTAATGAAAAATAATACAACACCAAAAAAAAAAACATTGAAAAATACAACAACTTACCTTTTGCCTCATTTAAAGTTGATGAAAAAATTATTTTTTTTTTACTGTTTTACTGTTGTTGTTTTTATTTAATTTTTTTTTTTTTTTAAATTAATTTTTTTGTTGTTGCTGTGAATTTGTTATTTTTATGTTTTTTTTTTTATTATTTTTTTAATACAACAAACAAATCAGACATCATCAGGCAACATTATCGTCGTTATCCACCAGCAAGCACATCACACTAGAAGAAAAAATTATTTCGCACTGAAAACTAAAAAATTTCTATCGTATCGCATTTGAATAGATCCATCAGGTCAGCATTAAAGTAAGTCAGTTGGAGTCTGTCTCTCTTGATTTCGCAAGGACATTAAAAAGAACTACAATTTTTTCTTGTTTGTTGTTTTGGTGTGTTTTTTCTTAATTTTTTTTGGATTTTTTTTTCTATAGATTTTTTCCACGCGATTTTTTTCCCGCGTTGATATTCGCTCAGTGTTTTTTTTTTGTTGATTTTTTTTTTTGCAAACAATTTTTCTCAATTTTCCCGGTATTTTTGAATTATATTTTTTTTTTTCAATATGGTGTTTGTATGTATGTGTAAGAGCAGAGAAATTTTTTACGTTTTTTTTCGTT
Organism: Argyra leucocephala; assembly: GCA_963942445.1. NCBI lineage: Eukaryota > Metazoa > Arthropoda > Insecta > Diptera > Dolichopodidae > Argyra > Argyra leucocephala. The sequence goes on along the minus strand of OZ012677.1, from coordinate 210,156,800 downwards.
CTTATTAGATAAAATAAAATAAAAAACCTAATTTTGTTGTTGTCATATTTGTTTATTTTTTGCTTTGAGTCAGAATAGTAGAATTATTGTTTCTCGTCGTTTCGTATTGCCTCCTAACGTATTTTGTGCATATTTGTATCCTTGTGTGGTATTTCAGGATATCTACAAAATTACAAATAACCGTACCCGACCATCAAATTCAGAATGTTATTTTTAATGTCTACCAATACATTTAAAGAAATTGTTAAAAAAAAGCGAAAAAATTAATCTGTATAACAGTAAATAAAAAATGAAAAGAATTCGTTTGAATCCGTTTTATTTTTTTTGTTTGTTTTTTATTTTCCAAATTATTTGAGAGTATACATTTTCTTTTTGCTTTTTTCATCAAATCCTTACTTAGGTTTATTTTAGAAATGAAAATAAAAGAAAGAATATTTTAGAAACTTTTATATCCTGACATCTGTTGGTTAAAAGCGGAATTACAATTGAAAATGGTTTTAAACTGTAAAACTGTAAATGAAAAATACTTAGAAAATACTTTTCTTTATTCTGTTTTCATTTATGAATTCGGTTTCCACATGGATTTTATATTTTAAGAGTACATTGTTGTTAAGGATCTTTTCTAAAGATTAATTTTACATTCTTTGAAACTGTTTGGATATAATATTATATTTTGTAAGGATATTCAGGATATTTATTGAGTATTGTGTTTATAAAATAAAATTTAATCCGATTATTTTTTTCCATATTGGTATGGTGAATATTTAAATTTCAACAATTATAAACTCTTATATTTTTAACTTACAAAAAAAAATTGATTTATTTAGATATTTGTAAAAAAATAACGATTTTGCTTGTGGAACATATACAAACTATTTTTACAAGCTTCTGATCAGACGAATTTTCAGACGAGAAATAGCGTAAATTTAATATTTTAAAATTTTAAATGTTTTATCATTTCTAAATTTCTAATATTTTAATATACAAAAATTCTGTAATTGTCAGAAATATTAGAAGAAAACATGTCTAAATTCAAAAACTAGTTTTGCTTCAGTATTTGAAATATTATTTATTATTTATTTTTTTCAAAATTTATTCTTTGGCAAATGTTTTTTATGGGAATTATTTTTCGGTAATAATTTGTTTTAATTCACACTTTTACCTATTATGATTAAAATTGATGTTTTTTTTTGGTTCAAATAGAACTTACAAAATCAGTAATGTGTCCAACGAGCTGTCAGACTGTTAATATTTATGATCAATATACTCTGTCAAATTATCATATATATATACTCACATTTTAACAATGTTACCAAATTATACAAATTAACTTTGAAAAGTAGTCGTCGATTCGCGGGCATGCAACTTATAGACGATTTCGTGATTTAAAAATCACGGGCATAATCGTCCATCTGAGCCAGTCTTTCATCGAACTGTGGGTAGATTTCATGTTCAATCTACAAAATTTCATACAGACTCCGTGACATTCAGAAAAATGTCATCGGAGCATATTTTTTTCTAAAATGAAGTAAGAGTCCGTGTTATGGTCAATGAAAATCGTTATCCCTAGTTACCATAGTTGATATCGAGAAATGAATCTTTTAATTGGTTTTAAGGATTTGATGGCTCTTGATTATTTCCTACAGGGCTACATAAAGCCATTGGTTTATGCTGATAACTGATAAAACAGTAACACTTTACGCCTTGGAGGCAAATATTGTTCGTGTTATTGCAGTGTTGGAATAAGTGACAGAAAAAGTGGGGGAAATACTTTTTTTTAAATTTTTTTTATTAACTATTCAAAATTTAAATTCGTAACCTTAAACTAAATTTTTTTTTTCTCGTTAATTTCGAACTTATATTTTATGAACGATTTGTGGTTCTGAATTTCGATATATTATTCAAATTTTGATGTATTTCATTTTCCTCCTAAAGTACCGATTTTTTTTTTTATTTGTATTTATTCTGCTGACTTACTTTGATTTGACATTTTAATATTTTCTCATTATATAATGACTCTTTAAAATCCAAGTAATAAAAAATGTATAAAACAAATTTGGTTGTATATTTTCGAAAATGAACTACAAATATCATGTCATATCAATTTTGATTATGGTCTCATTCAATTTTCGTTAATCTTTTTATTTTTCAAATTTAATTTTTCTAATGCTTACATCGATTTTTAACTAATTTACCGGTTCGTTATCCTTTCCATACATATGATTTTACTTTAATATATAATAATTTATTTTGTACTATTTAATATCTTAATTTAGGGGCGGGGGGAGAAGGAACAAAAAACATTCTGGATTAATTAATAATTTTTTTTTTTTTTTTAATTTTCAACAGTATATAATAAGCCATTATGTAGTTGCACAAAAATGAGGGAACATATACAAGCTTTAACTTAATAAAACCAGAAATTAATTTATATTCCACCATTTTTATTTAACTTTTCGATTCAATTGTTACTATATTTCGAACCATCACCCATTATTATTACGAATTATCAAAATTTAAAAATTTATTTAAAAATTTCATTAAATTTCAAAATTATATAAAATCACAAAGTTTAATTTCAATTGCATGCAGTGCAATAATGTATACACGTTTTTATTTATGTATGTATGTATGTATGTATGTATGTATATTTTATTTTGTTTGAAAATGTTATATTGATATATTGATTTACTTTTATTCACATATACAATATATATAATTATACATAATATATATATACATATAATAAACATACATCATTAACAATATTATATTCATAATATAAAATTTTACTTTAATTTAAAATAGAACATCATCTTTAATTTATCATATTAATTATTTTGTAAATTTATAAATAGGGGAAAAAAAAACTATTTAAAATTAGAAAAAAAAAATGTTTAGAAAGAAATTTTAACAAATTAAACTTTTCACAATGAAACTTTGTACAACAATATAATATTATATAAACTATAATTTGAATACCAAAACGTGTTGATATAAATTAATTGATTCATAATAAACTTTGCTAATTCAATTGGAAAGAATATTCTAAATAAATATAACCTTGTTTATATTATATTAGATTTAGAGTTAGGATAGTTGGTTTTATACATTGAACTATGTCACTACGGCCGTTAGGAAAATTATAACACCTGTCCTTAAATAAATAGTTCACCATAATAAAAAACAAAAAAAAAACGAATAATGAGAAGAGAACAATGTTAATTTAAGCTAATTTTTTTTTTTCATTTTCATTTCAACTTTCCTTCAAATCTTCTAAAAGACGCAATGAACCCCATGGCTTAACATTGCACTTTAATTACTAAACCAAAATCTTTCTCTACTGCAATCTGGTCTATTAAGACCAATGAAAAGTTTTATTAAGCTTTTTAGATCATTTTTTCGTTCGTTTTTCTAAATCATCATCCAACGATAGCTGTCTTATTTGATTAATTTATGTTCATGGAGTTTAAATCTTAAAATTAAATTTAAATATAAACATTGATTTAATTGTAGGCTAAATTCAATGTAAATTAAATTCAATTTAATTATTTCGAAAGTAACGAATTTGGAAATTTACTTTAATTTAATTTATTTTAGTTTCTGGTATTATTATACAGTTAGATTTTATTTTGAATTAAATTTCAACAAAATTTGAGCTTTATTGAATGAATTTAATGTAATTAAACAATCAAACAATATTATTTCAGACTAAACAATCTGAATATTAAATTAATTTTCACTATTGATTAATATTTTTGAAAATATTCGTATAAAAACATTAAATTTTTGATGGTTATAAAAAAAAAAAAACTAAACCAGTTTGATTTTAGAATTTTAAAATTTAGTTTGAAAAATTGTCAATTGTAATTAAAATTTTTAAAAATGGTAAATTGAAATTACAGTTAACAGTTTGTGAGTGAAATTGATTTTAACAAATCTGAAGTACAATAATTGATATTTTCTGAAATAGTATGCTATAGAATTTGCATTGTATTTAGGACATTATTATCTAAAACTGTTTTTTTTTAATTTTTGTTTGAATTTATAAACTGAAATGTTATACTTTTGTAACATGTATTACTTAACATACATTATTACATAAATGTTATAAATACCAAATCTATCAAATTTATTAAATATTAACAAAATTAAATCCTAAAATTTTCTTGGAAAAAAATATATTTAATTTGAAAAAAAAAATTTTTTCTTAAATAATTGATTTCAATTATTACAATTACAATTTCTATATTCGTAGATATAATATAAAGAAATTTAAGTTAATAAAGAATTTTAAGTTAATAAAAACTTTTTTTGCTATCGTGTGTATTTTTGTAATTGAAAGAAATAATTAAAAAAAAATGTTGATACTTTTAAGAATTGATTTTTTTCTGAATTATGTTAATTGGTGTGTTCGGAGAAATTTTTTATAAATTTTTGTTTTACGAATTCCTCTTGCGTTTTTGAATTTTTTAATAGTTTATGTCTTCACCGTGTGTACTCGATCCCTAAATTAACTTTGGATTTAATATGGATCAAAATTAAAAAACATTAGACTCATAAATTTAAAAGTACCTATATTTGGCCCAATATAAAAGTAAACATTTTTTTTTAGAAAAAGTCAAACCTTTTGTTCTAAGCATGCACGTATCACTTGGTGGGAATGGGACAGTATAGTATTATGAAAAGTTAGATTTAATTAAATTAAAAATGAAAAATAATTTAATTCAATAAATTTAAAATAGTTTTTGCAAAAATATTGTAGTATTTATCCTAGCTTTATATTTAAAATAATTTTTTTTTATTCAAAATTTTTAATTAAATATTTACATATTTTTTATCTTTTTACAAAAATTTGTAAATTACATTTTGGAATAGATCATAAAAAGTTCACGAAAATGTTAAAATCTTCTTCAATAATTCAATCCATTACTTTGATTATTTAAAATTTTTTATTTGCATAATTTTTTGGTTTTGTTTTGCAAAGGAGATGACGCTTATATTTCTCAAAATTAAATTTTTTAAATTATTTAGATTCGTATGTAATTAAAAACTCTAAAAGACTTATGGCCATTTTTAATCGTCGAAAAAACAACAAAAACAAACATTTCAATTAAAAAGCTGAAATTTAATTAGAGTTTTTTTTTTTTGTAGACATAAAAATGATTTAAAAAAAAAAAAAACAAATTTCATTTACTTTTTATGCTTTTTTATTTTCATTACCAAAAAAATAAATTTTTATGTTGCAAATCTAGATTAATGAATTTTTAAATCCCCAAGTCCAATTTATAAGAAACAAAATAAATTCAAACAAATTGCGTTAATGATACTCTCAAACCTTAATGATTAATGAATTGACATTGTATGGCATGGTACAACTAGATATGGTATGGCGTCTCATCTTATAACATTTATACCTACCAGATCCAATAATTTTCATAATAATAGTCCTAAAAAAATCTTAAAAATAACTTTTTCTTCTTTATTTTTCATTTCGTTTTTTTTTTGTTAACTGTGAGAGTTCTATCAAGTGGGGATGAAGTCGTAAAAAATAAAATAAAAAATTCACTAGTCATAAAAAATTTATTTTTTATATTTTTGCTAAATGTACATCCTATATGTGTACTATAAAAAACATATCTACGAAATATATTTTCTTTTTTTTTTAAGATGGTCAAACTCCCTCTTAATAGTTCAGAATATACGAGGTAACTATGTCAACACACGTATAGATATAACTGCAAATAAGTGATGTATACCGTTATTCGCAAATCATTAAAAATGTGAAATTTTCTTCTTATATTCAAATTGTATTATGTATATGTTATGTATATATATGAATGGATGTATGCTAATATCTAAAGTAATATAAACAAATTTCGCAATTACTTTGGAAAAAAAAACGGTAAAAAAGAAAAAACGAAAAAAAAAATCAGACAAGCCATAAAAAGAAATTTTGCATTTTTTTTACGTTCTCTCATCCTTATTACTTAGCTACACAAAATCAAATATTCACATACACAGATATAAAACGAAAAAAAAAATTATATATACTTAAGCAAAAAGCAAGGCTAAACTTTCCCATAACGAAAAAAAAAATTAAAATAAAAAAAAACAGAAATGAATGAAACTGACAATTTGCGTCCTTAATTTCTTTAGAGGGAACATTAAAATTTGCACAAAAAAAGTAAAAAAAAAAAAAAAAATAAGCTAAACGTTAAATATTTCCAAAATTGGGGATTTAATTTTATTTCTTTCTTCTTTATTTTCTAACCCTTTTAACGTTAATCAAAAAAAAAAAAAAATAAAAAGAAAATTCAGTCTTTTAACTCTGATGACGATACCCTATAGGCTAAAATGCAAGCCCAACTCTAACATTCGCTTTTGTTTATTTTTTTTTATATTTTACAAAAACTAAACAACAAAAAAAAAGCATTGCCTTGAATCAAAATCTTTTCTATAAAATATACCCCACTTGCGACATCAGCCCCAGTTTCTAATATATCAGATTTACATAACAATATAAATGTATACTACCACATACCATAATAATATACATGTATTCATATATTGAAGAACAAAGTCTGCCGCAGTATTATAGCCTCTTATAAGATTGCGATGTAACAAAATTAAGCCCACATTCGATTCACATTACATTGCATTGAGTGTATCAGTGTTCTGTTTTACACAATCATTTTGTTATAAGACAACAAAAAATAAAATTAAAAATACATTTTTTTTTTTTTTCAAATAAGAATAAAATAATTTTATTTTTTTTATTTTTTCTTACAAAAACTTGCAATTCAGAGACAAAAAATTAAAACTTTTGAAACGTCAAAAAACAGTTTATGTGACTTGATTACAATGCAAGAATATCATTATCACATTAAATGTCATAATAATATTAATAAAAAAAAAATCGATAAGTTATTTACATCGTTACTAATGACACAAAATACATTCCAAATAATATATGTTTTAGGGAATTAAAACAAGAATTTACCACTGTTAAGCGCTTTGATTACCTACTATATTGTCTATACTTTTTTGACTGTATTTTGACGTTTCGAATATCAAATTTTATATATTCTTAAAACTAAAGTGTACTATTTTTAAAGAAAAACTCAGAGTTTTGAAATTTTGTAAAAACTTGTATAAACCTTGATTTGATCATTTTTAGTTCTGTGGTTAGTTCTACTAAATTATTATAACACATTATACATCATATAGCTTTTATTTTGCAACCATTTTTGTTTAATACATCTGATAAATATGTTGTTTAGAAATCAACATCTCTTAAATCCTTTATATACAATGTATAATTTTCAAATTATTTTTTGTTCACTCCATGGTTTTTATTTTTTAAATTCTTTTATAGTTAACAATTGAACCACTTCATGTCTGAATAAGCGTGTTGAACATCTGCACATTCAGTTCAAGAAAAAAAATTTTTTTTTTGTTTTTGTATTATAACTTACTTTTATTCATACGATTAATTTTTAAAAAAAATTAAATTTGAGTATCTATCTTTATAGTTGTAACATTTTGAACTAATTTTACTGATCTCGTCCTGTAAATTTAAACAGAAACAAATTAAAATATTTCAACAAAACTCAATAATCGATTTCCAAATTCCATTTGTTGAATAATTCTCGAATAGTACCTACTTAAACCAAAATTCATAATTTTTGACAAGTACCAAATTATAAAGTAAAGTATGTAAACAAACAAAACATTACCTATTTTTTATTCAGTTCATATAAAAGAAAATTCTGTACAAGTTCTTACAAAGTTCTCTGTTTCAATCTTCAAAACTAGAATAATTTTGTCTCTTTCTCTCTAAATTACAAATTCTTGCAAGAAAAAAAAATATAACGCGCAAACAACTGTAATTATTAAAGTAAATTAATAAACGAGTTCATGATATACCTTGAAATTTTGCTTTCCACAAAATGATGATGTAAACTAGTTCTCAAAAAACGTTTGGATTAAAATGATATTTTTAGCATCTTTAAAGGATTTTTATGAATCCAAAAAGAAAATAAAAATCACAAGCCAACCATAAAAATTATATATATATATATATAAATATATTCTCTTTCTCTAACTAAATATGCTATGTGAATATATATATATATATATATATATATATATATAAAAGAAAATTCATGTAAATATATATTGTTTTGTTTTTTTTTTTGTAATATTCAAATTTAATCCCATCCCAATATGACGACCCCATTTTTGTTTCTCATAAAAACCAAAATCAACTTCATCTTCTTACTACCGCCATTTCAAGTAAAATAAATATACCTACAAATATTTTATGTAGAACTGTGTGTTTTACATATATATGTATGTATGTATGATAATTGTATCCTTACAAATATAAAATTTACTTACCCTTAAATAAAGTATGTATATACTATATATATGTATATACATATATATCCTCGCATATAAATAAACTGAAAATATAAAATTCTTAGTCCTTATATCGTTGCTTATTTTTTTTTTTGTTTCTTTATTTTTGTTATGAAACAAAATAAAAAAAAAGAATAACAAAAAAATCCTTTTTTTTTTACATTTAAGTTAAGCATCACATTTTTTAAACATTACAAAGCACAAACAACAAAAGGAAGGGTTAAAATAAGGCATCTGAAATGGCCGACAGCTGAGTGCTAAAAATTTTTCACTTTTATAGAAATTTTGAATTTTTTTTTTTTTTTTTTTTCTGTTTTGTTTTGTTTCTTTTATATTTTTTCTTTTATACTTCTCTTATATGAATATTGAGAACTCACCACACCTAACTCATTTCATCCAGCATCCTTTAATTTTTTTTAGCCTTCTTTTCATTTTTATTATTGTTTGTTGGTTTTTGTTTTCTAACGGATTTTTTTTTTGTTTCTTTTTATTTAATATATATATATATATATATATGCCATTTTAGTCTGCAGCCATTATTAAGTAAATACCCTCCTGTTTTATATTATCCTGAAAAAATTCGCCATATAAACGTAATATATATATATATATATATATACAATTTAATGGACAGTTGTATATGTTTATGTATATGCATATGTATGTACATACATCAGTATCAAAAATTAAAGAAAAAAATAAATATATTTTTTGTATTTAGAATTTAAGAATAGATTTTGACTTATTTTGAAATGAAATGATTTTATTCATTTGTTCCATTATATTTGAAATTTGTAGATTTAGAAAATGGCCATTTTGTTAAAGAAAACAAAATAATTTAACATTAAAGGAAAATTGTTATATAGAAAATGCACACGTACAGAAAATAAAGAAATCCACAATATCATTGATAATTAAAAACTAATTTAAAAATATTGAAAATGAAGTACTCAACTACAATATGTATTCTGGTGTTGGTGTCCAGTGTTTCTGATGGTGGAAAAAATGTTTGCTCTTTTATCAAATTTATTATTTATTTTCTTTTTCTTTATTTGCCTTTGCATAACTAAATCTTTGATTTTTACCACTCCATGTACCAAACAAGTGAATTTAAGTTAAAATTATAGAATATGTTACAGACCAACGTTCCGAGCGGAATAGAGTGCTATACACTTTTATAAGTATTTATACTTATTACGAGGAAAAAAATAGGTATCATGACATTTCATGTATTAATTTTTCCGATACTTCCAACATGTACTCCTAATACTATTTTAATTTCCTTTGTGATTTGTAAGAGTTGAATATTTTTGCATTGCAATAACCGTTTTATAATTGTTATTCATGATTTAAATTAATATTTTTTTAATGTTTCGTTATTTGGCTAAAGTTCAACTGAAATTTAAATTTCTATGATATAAAATTTTTTTGATAAATTTAATTGTTTTTATTTGTAGTTCATATGTTCAATTATCTGGAATAATAATCATAATTATTTCTTCACTTGTTTCCGAGAACCAAAAGCCCTTAAAGATATTGGCACTGAAACAATACAATACTGATTTTAATTTATTACGAATCCAGACAGATTCTATTCAGCAACTAATTATCTTAAGTGTTTTCAAGATCATCATCTATAATTCTATACTTAAGTGAAGGTGTATTCTCTTATGATAATATATTTCTCAACATATTTGTACGCAAAGATTTGTAAGGTAGCAAGAAGCTCATGTAGTTTTGGTGGCTATAAAACAATCAGTTAAAACCATTTTAAAACAATTTATGTTTAAATAAATAATCCTTGCAACTTATTTATTATAAAACTTTCTCATTTTTGACTCTTTCACAAATTTTGAAAATTCTTAGATATTTATCTTCTCCTTATTGTTCTTAGATGTTACACAAGACTCATGAATTTTTTGCCAACTGAAAAACTTTTTTCCATTAGTCTCCTCTATATTAGCTGTATATCGATTGTATATATTTTTTTTTTGAAGTTGGAGAGTTGTAAGTAGCCGTGACCTTTTAAGATCTATTGTACTTCCCGTCCATTTCAGAATTGCAGGTCTATGTCCTTGATGAACGCTATTATTGCTTTGTTGTCAAAGTCAGAATCAGGCGATTTGTATCCCTGGAAGTGTTTATATCTTTTTCGAGCTACAGCGTCGCAATCAAATCGGATATGGGAGGAGGACTCCTCCTCTTCTAAGCAGAATCTGCATCTGTCTGTACTCGATCTACCAATCTTGAAGAGATGTTTGTTGAATGGGCCATGACCTGTGATAAACAATGTCAGCATTCTGACATTGAGTCTAGTCTCCCTGATTATCTGGTTCAATCCATGAATATTTAGCTTGAAAAAGAGTTTAGACTGCGTAAGTCCTTGGCAGCTATCCCATATGTTCTGGGACTCCCACTTGGAAATAGGTAGGCGTTTGAATGAGCAATACTTGGTTCTGGTCCCAAGAATTGACTCTTCGCACCTGTTTTGGCAAGGAAATCTGCCTCTTCATTATACAATCGATTGTATATACTTTTAGTTAATATTTACGCTATTAGGTCCGTTAATTCTCAAAATACAAGTTCATACAAAATATAATATCATAGAAATGAGTTATTATATGACTGTATAATTGTTATAACTATTTTCCATTTGTTTAAAATTCAAAATTAAAACAAATTATTCCTCTTACTACTTACTTATTTAGGTGGCCAACAGACCATGTAGGTCCTGGGCCTGACTCATCAACATCCTCCATTTTTGCCGGCCACGGGCGGATTCTCTCCAGTTGAAGATTCGAAATTGCTTTAAATCCGTCGATATTTCGTCTCTCCAATGAAGGTTTGGTCTGCCCCGACGTCTTGTACCTTCGGGGCTGGAATCGAAAATTCTCTTGGCTGGAGCATTTTCGTCCATCCGCTCTAGGTGTCCGAGCCACTGTAGTCTCTTGACTTTAATTTTTGTGATTACGTCCACCTCATTGTACAGCTCATAGAGTTCGGCATTATATCTTCTCCTCCAGACCCCATCGTCGTTTTCAGGACCATATATCCGACGAAGAATTTTCTTCTCGAAGACACCTCCCACTTGCCTTAGGCAGTGTCCATGATTCTGATCCGTTAAGCAAAACCGGGAGTATGAGCGTTTTGTAGATTTGTTCTTTGGTGTTTCGAGAGAGGAGCTTTGACCCGAGATGTTTTGACAAACCGAAGCAGCAACGGTTTGCAAGGGTTATTCTTCGCCGTACCTCCACATTGATGTCGTTTGTGGGATTAACACTGGTTCCAAGGTAGGTAAACTCCTGAACTACCTCGAAATTATATGTGCTGACAGTGGTGTTTTGACCCATATGATGTTGAGAGGTCTTTTTATTTGTCGACAACATATATTTTGTCTTATCCTCATTTACTTTGAGACCCATTCGTTTCGCTTTTTCTTCAATCTGGGTAAAGGCTCGACAACCGCCCGTTGTGATCTGGCGATGATGTCAATGTCGTCGGCATACCCTAGTAGTTGAACAGATCTGGAAAATATAGTACCGGCCGTGTTTACTTCCGCTCGTCGCACTATACGTTCCAGTACTAGATTGAAGAAGTCGCATGATAGTGCATCTCCTTGTTGAAATCCGGTACACGTCTGGAAATAGTCAGAAGTGTTATTTCCAATCACCACAGCACATCTTGTGTTTTCCCGTGTCATTTTTGACAATCGGATGAGCTTGGCTGGTACACCGAATTCCGACATAGCAGCATACAGCTCGCTGCGGTATATGCTATCGTACGCAGACTTGAAATCGATGAATAGGTGGTGTGTATCGATTTGAAACTCATGAGAATTATTCCTCTTAAACTTTTTTATTTACAAATCATGAAATAATAATAAAAAAAATTTGAACTTTTGGTGAATTTGAATGTAGTCATATATATTATGAAGTGTGGTGAATTTTATATTAAAAACTATTAAGTGTATCTATATAGTATAAACTTTATAAATTTTCAATTAATTATTGATAAAATTTAAAGCTACAAATTCGGAATATTATTATTTTATTATTTATATTTGAAACTTAGTATAATAAAATTTGATTAATTTGGATAATGTTTATATTTGGTTTTCAGTTCGATATTAATATTTTTAATTAATGAAATATATTATTTGCCTAATTTTGATTCCTTGAAATATTTTAAAAAATTTTTAAAATCTGGTAACAGTTTTCAATATCTTAAATAAAGGGTTTCTCAATAGTGATGATACAATTTAAAATGATTAAACTGACAACACTTACGTTTTATTTGTTCACATTTATTAATTAATTTTTGTTCATCAGTAGATTATGCTATCTAATCATAGAAATAAACCAGCTTGAACAATCTTTAGAAATTGTTAAATTGTTTTATCAATGTAAATACTTAAAGAAATTTAAGAAGAATTCATGGACGACATTATGCAATTAATCGACTCACTATTCGTCGTATTGTAAACAAATTTGAAAGTGCATTTTCTTTATATACGTTATAGTCAAATTATTAAAATTCATCATTATACTAAATAGTAGTTATATACAAATCGATGTTGTGTACATGTGACAAAGAAATGCACACGTACACAAGAGAATATTGATTTGCTAGCAGCAAGTGTAAAAAAAAAACTCAAATTTATCAGTTCTCAACAATATTTAATCTTTCTCAAACAACAACATAGCGAATTTTAAGAAAACATTTAAAAAGAGACGACCGTGTAGACAAAGAAATGTAAAGTTTCAAAAAAAAAAAAAATATTGTGCCTCACTGAATAATTCATGTATTTTTTTATAATTTTTTAATTTGTATATCATTTCCTATTAGAAAACCCTTATTAACATTTTCGTTGTTTCGGTAAAAATCTCCAATATGACAATTTATCACTTTCTTAGTTTCTAAATATTTTCAATCAAATTTATACACATGAACATCAATACTAATTTGCAGATTTAATTTTGCTAACTAAAATATGCAATTTTAAATTTTTTTCTAACTTATGTCTGGTCGCATAACCGCCTTAGATGTTTTTTTGTACGTTACTGTCATTATACTATCATTTTAAATTATTATTCAACTTTTTCAAAATTTCTTTTTAAATTTTCAACATAAAATTCTAAACCAATTTTATTTTTACTCAAAATAAAAAAACAAACTATACAAATTAATTAAAGTGGTTTTATTAAATTATAATTTAAATTAAAAAAAAAAAAACATATTTTTAATTAATTAAAGAACTAACTATTCAATAGTTTCGTATCATTGAGATTGAAAAGAGTGTATCATAACTCTAACTGTAATTTACACAAATTATTTAAAATTTTTTGAATTTTAATTTAAATTAATTTCAAAACTCTCATAATATTTAATGAAATTAAATTAATAATTTAATAATACCTACTGACGTAAAATTAAAAAAAAAAAAGTAATTAATAAAAGTGTCCTTTTCACAATTTTAATTTTAGAAGAGAAAATTGAAAAATTATTGTTTTGTTTCTGTTTTCTAAAAAAAAAAACAAATTATTTTAAAATTCAAATTAATCGAATGATAATTATTTAGTTTAAATTCAATGGGGTCATTATTCATATGTATATTGGATAATTAATTAATAACCGACTAAAATACATTAAATTAGGCAAATCAATTCAAATTAAATTATTTAGTAAGAAAATTTTGTACATCTAAAGGTCTTTTTTTAATAATTGATTTTCGATTAATCTCCACAACAACAACTCTATCGCTTTAGAGCAAAAGTACTTAAGTCACTAATCCATTTAATAAAGCTTTTATCAAATTTAGTAATTTTATTCTAATGGTTTTAAGGTATAAACAAAGTTTTCAGTAAAGTTATAAGATTCAAACGTGTTATGAGAAGATTTTTTGTATGGTAGAAACTTGAATGTTAATGTGAATGCAATCGGAATATGAAATTGAGGACTTATTTGATAAAATCGTTTTTGTTGACTTAAGTACTGTGATGTCACACAAATATTTGTAACTTTCTAATATCAATCAAATCAAATTCCTATATTGAAAAAATAATCATCCTTTTCTCAAAAGACCTAGTCTGTTTGGATGGTAGTTATTACAAACAAAGAATCTATTGTGAGAATTGACTACGATGCTATATGACTAAATAATTTTTTAATATTATATTTAAAATATAAAACTGAATTACAATCCAAAAACTTGTTTGAATAATTATGGTGAATCTCAACACTTTGTAACGTTCAATAATCAGAATAATGTTTTGAAAGCATATACATAAAATTACACAACTACAAAAATTCACTTTTCGTCATATATTTAAATTTCAGTAATCCTAAATTTCATCACAACAATTTAATATTTTAATGTTTTATTACTTACAGTGAGTTAAAACGTTTGAAGCTTAAAATGAAAATTTATTAATAAAAACATATGTATGAAAAGTCAAATAAAATCTCAAAATCTGGTATACGTCTCTGTTGATCCAATTTTTCCAAAATGAAATCTTTATCTATTTTGATTAGAATTAATTATTTGATAATAAGTAAATATTGGAAAATTAGTGGAAATAATATTTGATATTTGAAATTGTAACATTATTTATTTTATAATTAATTATTTATATTAACTGTTGTTTTTGGTTTATTATAATTCATTATACTAAATAGTAGTTATATACAAATCGATGTTTGTTTTATTCGGTTTTTAGTTTTTTTGTTTTTTTTTTTTCGGGTATTTAAATTGAAAAACCTAAATTGTATTTTCGAAAAATGGCAAATTGAACAACAAAGTGTTACCTATAATGAAATTTTTATTTTTATCATTAAAATTAATATGTAAATTGAAAAAAGTATGATCTAAACCATTTCACGATTTTAATTATTATTCTATTATTATTATTATAAAAAAAAAGTTATTTAAAAAGAGACGTGGCGAAATCAAAATTTTTTTTTTAAATCTTTTCTATTATAAATTTTAATTAGAAAAATTTATTTAATTAATCAAATAGCACTGCCGCTTTAATTTTACTTTTTTTTTTTTTAAATAAATTATTAGTATGAGTTTTGTTGTTTAAGATAAATAAAAAAAAAAAATATAATTATATAGTGTCAACGATAAATAGAAATTATGGAAAAAAATTCAAAATAATTGTAAAATAAAATATTGAGTACGATTTGGTATCAAATTTCTTCGAATTTCGAGTAACTTGTACTTTTTTAACCCATAGATGAAAAAATTCCTGCTTTACAACACTTTAATAAATTTATATCTGCTTATTGTTAAACAAATTTCAACTATGTGTGGCTTACATGCTTCTAATTTTTTGGTGCAACATAATTTTTGGCTGGTTATTTTTTATGGTAGGATTTGCAATATTTAACCCCCTTGTATATAATAAAAAACTGATAACATTACGTTATTATTAATATTTAGTTTGAAAAGTGATGTTTGGCATTTCAGAATGGTTGGTTTCAAAAATATATTTGCAATATATACAATAGTTGTTATTGTTAATAACTTAATAAAGTTTTAATATAAGTCTTACACTTTGGAAGATACTTTTGCATTTAATATAGACGGCATAACCTGAGAAAAAATTTTAATACTTCAGGCTTATCATAAAAAATTAGTATCAAGCATATTTATATTGGTTGAGTGCATTTAACTTTTTTTTATATTGTAGAAAACTGTATTAATTTCAAGCGACTAATGTTCTATGACATTTGAAGAAAACTTTATATATTTAGGCTATTTTACTGTATTTAAATTATTTTACTTACAATAGAAATTAAAAATATTTCGGAAATTTTTTTTATATAGTTTGGTTCTATATTAGTTTTTTATATATTTAGTTTCAAATCTTTCAAAACTTAAAAACAAAACTTTAAAAATACAATTGCTAACATTATCGAAAATATTTTTTTTTCCCATTTTCCTTTTGTCCAAGTAGAAGTTTTTTGTAAGCTATAATTAAGCAGGCAATGTTATAATATGTAAAAAAAAATGGAAATTTTAGTTGATAAGATTATTTAATCTAAGCTCTAAATTAATATGAGTATGATAATTTCAACTATATTTTGGAATGAATAAATAAATTAAATTAAATTAAACAAAAAAATCAATTGCTAAACAAAATTTCTTTTTAAAAATAATACTTTTCTTTAACTTTAGACAAAGAATGTAAACCTTCAATAGAAGGTTTTTCAAAAAGAAAATTGTTTTCAAAAAAGATAAAATGAATATTAAATTTTTAAGTACTAGGAAAATATCATTTGATTGCACAGGTTTTGGAATGAACTTAAAAAAAAAAAACAGGATGAATTTCGACAATAATTTTTGATTTAGAAAAAGCGTGGTTCTAATTTCCAGGAACTGATTTCTATTTAAACTTTGTTTAACTACATTTTGAATTAATTTCTATTAATTTGGTTTCATTATAAAATCAACAAAATTTCCCTTATTTTAAGATAAATTTAATTTAAAAATATTTTTAAACAAAAATAAAGTAAGTTTTAATCAAAATTAATTATTCTGATAACTACAAAATTAAAATTAAAAATAAAAAAAAAAACCCCAAAAGTTGTTAAATTTTAAAAATTTTAATTAAAAAATAAATTATTATAATTCTTAAATAAACTATTAGAACAAAACATAACAAAAACTGTCAGATTAGGTTCCAAAATTTTTAAAATGTCTAAATTATATTGAAAACCTATTTGAAAATTTTCGAAGTAACTCAAAATAAAATCTTATGTTTGGAATCAATTTACTACTATCAGAAAAATAGAGTTTTTAATCTTTATTATTTAAAATTATTCACTTAGAGCCTATATGTTCTATAAAATATATTTAAATAGTTAAGAATTTAAAGAGTTTAAGAATTATAAAAATATTTAAATTCATTTGGATGCCACATCACAGTTAAATCGAATATAACACTTATGTTAGTAAAAAATATTCTTAGGTTTATTTTTTTGTGACATTTAATATAGTTGCATACACGGCTTTATAAAAAGTCAAAAATAAATTAAAATAGGGTCATTTTCGGCAAGAGGAAAAGGACATGAAAGTTTGTCTGCATTTTATTATAAATAAATAAATAACTAAATAAAAAATTAAAAAACTGAATCAAGGCATAAGTGAAACAAACCATCAATGGTAAAAATCAAAGAGAAATTAATGTATTCCACAAGACACGTTATTAAAGAAATTCTCTCTATCAATACTTATTGCTAATCGGTGAACGGGAATTTTTTTTTTGTTAAATAGAAAATATTGAACAAGGAAATAAGAATATAGGTATAAAAAATCAAAACTGAAACCACCATATGAAAATTATATATGATATAAAAAAGCAAAAAATGCATCAACATATTGTATTTTATTTGAAGATTACACTATAAAAAAAATCAGCAGTTTTAGAAATAAATCTATTCAACTACAAAATAAGAAAATTATCTCACGTAAAAATGTTTGTAATAATTAATAACGTCTTTATCAGCCTTCTATATAATAACATCCAACTGACAACTACACATTTGACATTTGAATTTTTTCCCAAATTTAACAACTATTTCACAACCAATTACCGGTTGTCAAAACACTGGTACAGCAAAAATTTGGTTATGTACAACTAAGTATTTGTTCGATACTTGTTGGGCTTCTTATTATAATAAAATTATAATAGATGAAATTGATTAAGGCATGAAATTGAATGATGACCTAAAATTTATTCCTTTTAACATTATAATTTAAATTAGTATAATTAGGATAAGACATATTATTTATTGAAACTTCTACAATTTAGAGTTTTATGTCATTTTTTTGGATTTTAAATCAATAATCAAAACTATAATTATAAATTATTAAAATTTTCTTATTTGAAATATCATTTCGACTCTATTATATTTTATATTCGACTATATTAAAATTACAAATTTTTTTCTTAAGACTTTCTAACTCTTAAGATACCAAATAAATTTGATCTTAATTTGATCATAGATGGCTTGAAACTCTTAAGGCTATATGTTTTTGTGTTTCAACTTGCTTGCTTTTTTCTATTTCACTTTAGATTGCCAAGACCTTGCTCAGACTTTAGATATGCTTGTTATTAAGTAGAAATTAAATATAAATAAAAATATTTTGAACGTTTCAGAAATTAAAATAATAATTTTTTGAATTTTTGGTTTATGTTAATAACAAATAATGTTTTTCGTAATTAATTTGAAGGTTAATTGATAAATTCAAATATTAAAAATGTTGCACTATACCATAATGGTTTGGGGGTATTGCAGGGCAATAATGATGATGATACATTTACATTTCAAAATCAAAGTCAGGATCAGATGAAAAACGAAATTAGAATCGAATTAAATATAAAAAAAGTTGCGTGTAGTTTGAGCTTTAAATATAATAAACACTTTAACTTTGGCTTTTCTTTAAATATTTCTATAGAAAATCTTTTCAAACTCAAAATTAACTACCTTTATTGTTTTTGAAGTTCAAATATATTTGTTGTAATGCAACTGCTAATACGAAATATTTATGAATAAATTTTTAGTCATTTGCAATAATATATAATATATAAAATTACTGATATTAGTTAAATTTTCATATTTAAGATAATTCAAGAAAGTGTTTTAAAGCTATCAAAGCCTCTTTAAAATCAATTTACATGTATGTATATACCTTAGTATATTTTTTCATGGCAATTTGAGTATATTTATATATAATATGAGAATACCTCTTCAGAAAATTTATCAAAATTTACACATTTAATATCTATACATACATACATTTCATATTAAATTTTGTATTCAAATTTTTATTTAATAAAAAAAATATATGTATATATGTAGATATGTATATTTATACATTTCATAAAAACAAATTTACTTTTATAATAATCAACATTTTATGCATACATCATTAATTTACCTCGTTGTGTTTCCACATCAGGATACATGCATATATTTATTCCACAAAATTTGTATACCTCAATCCTTGAATATGCACATCTATACATATATATATATATATCAAATTATATTCATATATTTTTACATATATATATATATATTATTTAAAATTTTCTATTATATTTTTAAAAATAAGTATATATACAAAACATATATTTAAAACAACAAGCAAAAAAAAAAAGAAATAAAAAATTTAGTGGAAAAAATTGCGTTCAAGTTACATTTTTGTATTATCTTTTTCTGTTTTTTTTTTTTTTTGTATCCTAGACCAAGAAAAATAAAAAAAAAATATATTCAAAATTTCATCTGTTCTCTATGCATATATATTATACAAGCATTTCACCAGTAAATTGAGTATACATACATAAAAAAAACCCACAAAAATAAAAAAAAAAAATATGTTAAAAATTATTATATTTTTTTTTACTTATTTTTTTCAACGCCCAAAAAAAACGGCTTCAATCCACAAAAATGCTTGAATTGCTAAAAAAAATTTCCAATAAAATAAAATAAAAAAATATCCAACCATCAGCAACCAAATATAAACAATATAGATAGAAATAAAGATAGAAATATATTTTATTTTTGTACATTATTTACATATTAATAGAATACCGTTACACATATAAATATACCATTATTATTCTCATTGTACATGAATTGAACGGCTAAAATTTAGATGGTATAAACAAACTAACTATATTATTATACAGAAATTCATAAACATATATGCATACACGTACATACACTAATACAAATGCAAAAAAAAAAATTAAATAAAAAAAAAACAATGAGCAAAAAAAATTAAAAATAACGGTGAAAAAAAAGTACCGCTAAAAATTTCTATTTTTTATCTCTCGTTTTTTTTTATTTTCTAAAGAATTAATTTTTTTTTGCACTCTTGTTATATATTTTTTTATTTCTTTTTTTTTAACCAATCCAATTTGATGATCCAATCCTAGTAGGTGGAGCTTTAAAAAATTTACAAACAAAAAAAACGAAAATAAATAAAAAAAAATATCTACACAAAAAAAAAACATGCCGTTACTTTTTTTCCGAGAAATTTTATTTTATTTTTCTATACAATTTTTGTTTTTTTTTTTTTTCCTACATACATATGTGTATCAATATAAACATACACATTTTTCCATTACAGTTCTTATACAACTGTAAAAAAAAAAAAAAACAAGAAACATAAAAACATTAAAAAAATAAATAAATAAAAAAATAAAAAGAAAAATCAAATGAAAAAAAAAGGATTCATACAAAAATACGGTTACTCACATTTCAAGCTTAATATTGATAATGGTGATATTGTTGTTGATGATGATAATGCTGATGGTAATGGTGATGGTTATGATAACTATGATAACTATGATGCTCTTGATGATAAAACTAAAAACGATATTCTTTTATTTTTGTGCGGGCAGAATCTTTACAATATACCTATATTTAATTATATATATATATATATATATATATGTAAAATATATATATTATTTTGCACATACTTATATTCCATATTTATATATATATATATATATATAAACTTATAGAAAAAAGAACTCAAACATCCTGCTAACATCATATAATCGTCTGCATAAAAAAAAAATAGAAAATCAAACAAAAAAAAAAATATACAAAAAAACGCATAATTCTGAATGACGACGACGAAAATATAACGGTACATGTATAGAAAATAAGAAAGAAAAAAACAACATACAAAAAACTGTTATTTTTTACCATCCATTTTCTGCACTTCATACTTATAACGGTATACATACAACATAACAATTGAATATACATACATAACATACTTACATAAATACAACAAAATACAACATAATACTCGGAATATGGAAAATATTTGAATGGAAAACAAAAATCTCATATAATGATATTGATTATGATGATGATGATGATGATGATGATGATTATAGCAGAAACAACACCATCTACCATCATCGTATTGTATCACCGCATATACATTTTATACCCATTTTAAATAACGTCCATCTACTGGACGTTTTATTCAACGACTAACAGTTTTTCATTTCTGTTATTTTCTTTTTAGTTTTTTTTTTTTCTTGAATATGATTTAACTATATAAAAAAAAAATGAAAATGAAAGAAGAGTATGGAATTAAAACAATATACATGCATATACCAAGTATAATACATGGTTTTATATTATTGTATTAATTTCTATACAGTTATATACAATAGTAGATATTATGTATAGTTATAGAACAGTAGATGTATGGTTATGTGATGACGACCGCCTGATGACGATATCACGTTTTTGGTTCATTTTTACTATTTTTTTTCATCGTTTAATTCTAAAATAAAATTTATCAAAAAATAAAAATTATATGAAAAAATAAACTAAAATCGCAGAAAAATATTGTCGTCTAGCTGGTATTGTATTCATAGTCTGAATCAATCATGTATTAAAGTCCTCAACTATATAAACTACGATTTAATTCATTGAAAAATGTCTCCGGATTCATTGACAAATCAAGGATAATATACACAATAGAATGATGTTGCAATAAGCCTATAACAATAAGCCTTATAAAACAACCTAATGGTGACATTGAGAAACCCATCAACAAAAAATCTAAAGTCATATTAAGTGAATACATCATTATGTGTGAGAACAAGCACACATTGACCAAAAAAGTTAATTGCAGTACATCTTTTCAAAAGAAAAATATCTTAAATATTGTTGGAAAAAAATTAGAATAAATTTGAAAATATTTATCATATCCTAATCTCATCGTATATAATGTATAGGTAATAATGTATAGTATGTTTTGGGTAATCGTATATAGAATATAAAATATATATAATTTGCCAAAACATACTTCATAAATATCTTCATTTCTTTTCGACTGATTTCTTAATTTCGTATATATATTCGCCATTTTTTAATATTTTCGAACCGATTTGGATTTATTTCAGTTTCTAAAATTCCATGACTTTAAAAGCTTTAATGAAAATAATTCTCATTATACTTGTTCGTACTCACTATGACATTTATTTTGGCTTTTTGTCATTCTTACCGTTGTTGGACGTGATAGTATTGGTATTATTTTTCTGTTTATGTAATTGAGTTGTTGTTGAAAATCTATAAAAAGCATGTTGTTACACCAAAATTTAATGAAAAGAAAACCAGACAACATGAATTAAGTGAATTTAGAAATATTTAAAAGATAACTGCAAATTAATCAAAAAAAATTTTGTTTGTCAATTTTAAATATGACGATTATTTCTTGATGATATTTGCATTTGATTTTAGCGTCAATTATCTTAACAATTATTTGAAATTTGTCATTAACGTTTTATAAATTCATTTTGATAAAATGTAGTAATTTAAATTTTTCATAAAATTTTTATTTGAAATAAAGAAATTTAAAAAAAAACATCTTAATTAATCAAATTATATATTGGGGAGAGTAGCAGGAGTACAATAGAGTTCTACTGAGCATTTATATACAGACAAAAAATAATATAATACATATTGGAATATAATATTGTTTAAAAACTAAAAAAAAAAAAAAAAATAATGTTTTAAAAGTTTAAATTAATTATTTAAAAGTTGTAGAGTCATAGTCAGGTAATTTGAAACCAAGCAATGACCTTTCTCCATAACATTTTTTTCTCGATTGAAAATTTTTCTTCATATTTCAAACTAGTGCTAATTAATAACTTTAACTGACATTATATCTGATTTTGAACACTATAAAAAATTATAAAATTTTAAATCTTAACTTATTAATAATAAGGGTATTCACGAATAGGTGTAGATGGAAGATGTAGTCTTATACTAAATTTAGAAGTGTATTTCCATTGTAAACATTTTTATATGAAAAAATATTCTACAAGGCTTATAGAATTGTCTATTGTGCTTTTGGTATTGTACTTTTTAAGTTTGATATTTATAAAGCCAATAAATATATTATTTGGAAAATGGCTAACATAAAGACAGAGGTACATTTTTAAATCAAAAATTTAAATTGCAACAACATTTTAATTGAATTATTTTATGAATATAGTTACAAGTGAAAATTGTGAACAGGAATTTTTCACTTGTTCTCATAATTATAAATTAAATTCAAATGTAAACAAACCGCTGTCGCACACAATTCTGTACAATAGTACAGTACAGTACAGTACAGCACAAAAGAACAAGGGTTCGTTCACGAAATCGTTGTATAAATCATTTTAGATCTACACTTATTACACTTCCATACTTAATCGTGAATACCCTTAATATAAAATATATTTACCTCTATTCCCACTCCCATTCATCCATTTTACTTAAAACAAAAATTAAACAATAATAAAATTTGATGTTCTTGCAGTAACAATAAAACTAATGCGTTATTGCACAAATTTTTGCAACAAGTTGCCGATCAACGAGTTTTAGAATATATATATATTATGACTATCGAGTCAAAAATGTTTATGAATTTTTGATTTTGATCATCGTTATATTTTTAACGTTTTAGAAAAGTACCAGTATTTTTTTTTTTAATTTTAAATATTCAGTTATCGATGAAAAATTATTGAATTAAATTTTTAGAAGATTTTGTATAACATCAGAGTAGCAGTTTTTGTTTTTTTTATTCAAAAGTTATTTTTTAATGTAGGTAAAAAAAGTGAATTTGGTAATATAAATTTTTTTTCGATTTGCGATTTTATTTTCAAATTTTCGATTCCAAATTAATATATTAATTTATTAAACCTAATCCTACTAAACCGATTTTACTGACACAACCAATTGAAATTTGAGTTTTTTACACCCACAATTTATTTGTTATACATTGGGGGGTAAACTTTACATTTAATTAGGATGTATCGGATAATAATCTTACATTTTATATCAAAAAAAAAAAACTATAGGTGTTGCCGCTCGAATCAATTTAGAATTAACTTTTTAGTAAAATTGAATTTAGTCCATTATTGATAATCGATGTAGTGCTATTCGAAAAAAGCATATTTAGTTGACTTCTTTTAATTTCATTTATAATTATGGCAGTTATGATGTTAAAATTGTTTTAGTTATGTTTTCGGTAATACTTTGTTTGTTCGAATACGAGGAATTTCATAAAATATTTAAAAATGTTCTTGTGTGCATTTTACAACAAAAAATAACAAAAAATGAGTGAAATATACAGTACTCTCATTTTGATACTTTTCCAAATAAAATTTTCAAACTTCAAAACGATTATAGTAATAACGTAAATTGTTCATTATTTAGATTTTTTGTATAAAATTCATGTTCATGTACTTTTTATTTCAAAATGAGAATTTTTTTATAGTTCAACTCAACCCTCTAAATTTGAAATTTTTCAAATATTTTTTATTCGAACAAACCGACTATTAAACATTAAAATTAAATAACAAAAAAATTTCCCTGCACAGTAAAATGTAGTTAGTGTTGTGAAAATTAAATTAATTTAAATTAAATATATAAAAAAAAAATTTTTTTTTTTAATTGAATACAACTAATAGCAACTATGTCAACTAATTTACAACATTTGACTTGAAAAATGGTAACTAAATAAATTAGTTTTCGCGACAGGACCTTTATACTTTTTTTTAAACAAAAATAATAAATTCAGGAATATGTATCGGTTCCGCTATCACAAAAACTTTTCGATGTTAACTTGAAATGTGGGTAAAGCTCACAACTTAGTAGGGTTAGGGATTAATTGAATTGATATTTAATTATAAATTTTAATTTTAAAATTACATCATAGAATTTTCAAATTTATTATTATTAAGTCTAAATTATTATTACTTTTCAGGCAGATTTTAAAGATGAATAAAATTTATTAAATCACTTCAACAATAAATCATTTCCAAATGGTTTTTGATAATCAGATTTGTTTTTAGTGATACATTTAAATTATGGAATAAAATTTTAAGTTCCTTTCACTAATCATTTATAAAAATAAATTTTACAAATATCATTATTTCGAAAACAACTTATTTCCTTCACCAGTGCTTGCGACTTCAAATGTTAAAATATTTAAATTTTAATGGTCTTTTAATTAAAAGTCGGTATTTAAATCTTCTATTTATATTGGGTTTTATAATTCAGAAGCATTAAAAATAAAATTTATTCAAATTAATCATCTCGTCGCCTCATTTGGTTCACATCTTTCAAAAGTATAAAAATCATTTCCACAGAATGCACCACAAAATTTTATATTTCTTCATAAAATTTGAAACAATGTTTATAGTACAAAATTTCGATTCAATTAAATTTACTTATTATTATTTACTCTTTCGGATTATTTTTTAAAAAAAATTAATGTATTCACATAATGTTTGTAATTGTTGTAATCGTATATAATCGAAAAATCATTGTTTTAAAACGCCTAAAAATATTGTTTTCGAACATTAAAATCTTTTTTTAAAAAAGTAAATTCAAATTTGAAAATATTTTTCTAAAAAACTTAGCTTGGCCATCAGATCACATATTCTCATTTATGTTACTGTGACTACGAACGCAAAATAGAGAGATCGAAAAATGGCCGGCTATGCTTTCAAATTCATTTCGGCTTAGAACATATACACGCTGGGTGGCGCAGTAGGTAGAGTACCTGTCTTTTAACCGAAAGGTCTCACGTTCAATTCCCGATGAAGCAAAAAAATGCTTAATGGATTTTTCGACTTGGTCCACCCCCCTGTCATTGGGATAAATAAATGACAAAAAATAATTGAGAGTATCATTTGGTAACAACTTAAATAAAAATGAACCTATTCTATTTAAGAAGGCTTAGTTCCTGACAATAGCAATAGTTTTCCATATTTCATAAGCCAGTAAAGGTTGATTCTATCTAAATTACTGTCAAGAACATTAAACAAAAAAAAAATGTCCAAGACCGAAGCTTAAATAGTGGAATGATTATCAGTGAAGATGGTAATTTTTTTTTTTGGTTGATTATTTTTTTATTGTAAAATTTTTGAAAATTTTTGTATGTAAACACATTTTGTTTACATAAGCAAGTTCTCTTTCTTTAAGATGTTTTTTTGTTTTATATCAAATGATAAAAGAACACCTTCTTCTTCTTTTTATTTTAATAAAACTACATTTCGTTTATTATCAGTGTAGCTTCCTGTAATTGTAAGACCCAGCTTTCCATCCATTTTTTTGAACTATTTTCACCTGCCAATCGATGGCCACTTTTTTATTCTAGTATACTATCTTTGCCGTCCTACGCGGTCTCACTCTTTCTGTATGAACTGCCTCTTTCAACGAAGTAGTACCTTGAACATTAGAAATTCTTCTGTACTCTTGTACTTCTGTACTCCGCATACCTGACATGACCTATCAAAATTTTTTCAGAGATAGACCTCAGAGATCTCACTTCTATAGTTTTTCGTACCTGTTTTTTTTTTTTGCTGTCAACCTTTTAAACTATGTTTGACGGCCTTTTAAACTATGTTTAACGGCATACTCATGACATTTCAACAACAAATTTTAACTAGCTATCTATGGTCATGTATTTATTCTTCCGTATAACAGATTGACTTCATGACATTAACTATGCAACAATTACTAAAAATGAAGAAAAAATTTCTAATTCGAATATTCAAAATTAACTTTCAAAGTGTCTAAATTAACACTCATCAATTTGATAAGTTTACAAAAATAGATAAACATTATGCAAAAAATAAACAACATAAACATTTTCTAAAAAATTTTAAACTTTTTAATTTTTGCTCAAAATTTTCTAAATATGAAACAATCAAAAAAACGAAAAACAATTTAATTTATAACAATTTGTCTTTTAATTAGTTAAAGTGCTTCTTTAAGTTTTATAGGTGTAGCCAGGTATGGTTAAGGGGGGTAGATGTTGCTAATTTTTCTGATTCTTAGTAACTCCTCGCTATCAAGATGGGTAGATGACAGATATGGACAGGAATAGGCGATTAAAAGTCGTTGCTAAAGCAAGTTAAGTATATCAGTCAAAATTTATAACATTTTTATAATAAGCTAAAAATATTTTCAGCAAAAAAAAACATTTTAAAAAAATAATTTAATAAATCTAATAAAATTACTAATTACAAGAACTACAGAAAAATTAATATTTGTCATTTTACTTTTGGCTTTTGGTTTTTTTCTTTTTAAAGAATAGATGTGATTCATCTACTATAAAATTATTCCTAACTTTAACTTGTATCCGGCAATTAAGTTACTTTATGCACAAGCGGCAATTAAGTTGAATCTGTTGAAGCTGAAACAATTCGTTAAATTTTCGTAAAACATAGAGTTCTTATGTTAAATTTCATCCAAACCGAATTCATCATTCAGCCGTACCGGTGAATTCGATTCGATATAAAAAATTTCGAATTTCTCGATTCGATTCGATTAGAATTTCTTAACGGTGAATTCGATCGAAAGACTAATTTTGTACTCATTTCAAAAAATGTAATCAAATAAGATATATGATGAAATGTAATGACTTTAATTTCAAATAAGCTCAAATTTCAAATTACAAAAATAAACTTAGATTACTGTTTTAGAAATAAATTATTAAAATACGCATACCTATAAAAAAAAAACAAAAATAAAAATAATATTATAAAATTTTGAACGAGAAAATTTTCGATAAAAAATATTTGCATTTTTTTTAAATCGAATTCGCCGGTTAAAAATTTACGAACGAGTACTCGATTTTCATTCGATCGAATTCACCGGTACGGCTAATTATGTAATTTCATAACAATCAGAATTTAAAATGTTACCATTGTGAAATTTTATCATAAAAGCAATTTTTTATTCTTAAATTCAAAATTGAAATTTTTGACAATTCCGGAGGTAAAATAAATTTTCTTTTGTTAAATTTATTAGCATTTTATGTCTATTCTGTAGATATGCTTTTCTATATACCTATACACATTACATACATTATATACCATTATGTATATCAATAGGATTTTTATTTTATTTTTAATATTTTTAGAATAAGAAATAAACTAACATGATATTTAAAACATAATATATATATATATATATATACATATATTTCATATATAATATATACATATATTTCTTTAGTTTTTGTTTCTTTTTTTTTAATTTAGCATCATAGAAACTCTGCAGTATCTCGGTTCTTAAATGGATGAATTGTTATTACTATCGCTTCGTTTCGTTATGTACGTATATGAACATACACACGTACATAATGTTCACGTTTCAAAGCTCAACCTCAAAATCACAATGAATTTGAAAAATTCTCCACCATTTTTGGCGTTTTTTATTTTCTATTTTTATTTATTTTTTTTTTTTTTATTTATTTTTTATATTTTAGTATAAAACAAAAAATAAAAATGTATTCATTAACAAAAAAAAACCAAAAAAATACAAAAAATTAAAATCCTAGAAAAATGAAATGCAAAAAAAAAAAAAAATTAAAAACAGGACAACGAAAACAACAACGATCTTCAATGATTTATGGCTTCGTTGTTCATTGATGGTGCACATTTCACTTATCATATACATAAATATATACAATTATATATATATATACATTTCGACATGAATATTTATTCATTTATATATATATATATTGAGGAAAAAAAAGGATGTTTTTGATGGTTTCTGTGTGTTGCGTAGAGTTTTTCACATTACTCATTCTTAGAAATATTTTCTATTTTCTTTTCTTTTTGGTTTTATGTTGTTGTATATTACGTAGGCTTTGTTTTTAGATTTTCAATTCTTTTCAGCCCTTTTCAAATAAAATATAATTTCCAGTATATGAAGTAGAGTCATCTTCCACTCCACACACCTACATATGAAAAAGTAGAAGAAGAAATGATGAAAATGAAATCACCCAATTTATACCACCCTATATTCAAAATATAAAATGTATTTTCTATATATATATATATATATATATATATGTAAGTATATATTTGTATATATTACTAACCTTATAGAATATTAAAGGATTGCGATGTGATGGCGATGTGATGGCGATGTGATGGTGTTAAAAGACCGCTCATTCATTGAAATCTTTACTTTCTTTCTGCATTTTCAAATGATGGAAACTGTACAATGCTTTTTCTATGAAAGTATCTGCCATATATTCATCCATACGTATATAGATACAGAATTTATATATATAGTAATATATAAATATGTAGGCTTGAATCATATTTACAAATATGTATATAAAAAATAAAATATTTTGAACAATACACAGTAATTATGGCGAATCAAAAATAAAAAAAAAAAAAATAATAAAAACAAATTAAATTAAGAAAGAATAAGGCAGAAGAAGAAGTAGAAGTATATATTTTGTATTGAATAAAGAAGAATATGGTAAGCGAATACTGATTGTGAAAGCAAATAAAAACAAAAATATACAAAATAAACAACTACGTATTCACCAAATATCGACAATTTTGATTTGAACATTTCAGCTTATAACCTAGTTGATCCTCTATATATTTTTATCATCTTTATTAAAAGAACAATAAACTGCCTTTATTTGCTGCCATTTTTTTTCTTATTTGAAACTGAAATGATTATTCTACTGAAATTGAACGATATTTGAGGTACTGTTGATGTGTGCCCATGGTGAATATAAAACTTGTTTTACAAATTAAAAATTTCAAATAAGGAAAGTTCACTTTAACTTTGCGTATTTAAACAAATTTAATAACATGTAAATTTCTTTTGTTGCTGTATTCTCTAGCCTTGCTCCGATATAATTTTAATCTCATATAAATTTTAATATTTGCTTTTAAATTTTATTCAAGATTTCCTAAATCGAAATACGAACCCGAACATTTTAGATCCGGATGTAAGAAATTAAATTTTATATATAACAATTTTTTATAGCCTCAACTTAATATAGAAAATATTTTAATATATAAAACCGAACAATGAGTTACTTAGATAAACTCAGACATAAGAATTCGGATACAATATGTATCGAATTCTACCCACAACCCACATCTCAATTCGGGAAATTTTTCTGAATTAAAGCATAAGATATGGTGGAAGTGATCAAAGATGGATGAAATTATATATTTTAATAAATAATTATACCTTCGTCTTCAAAAAATTTGGTAAGGTTATTCTGATTTTATAATACTGAGATCTTTGGAGTTTTAATGCATGAATTTAACATGAATAAATTTAAAAAAATTTTGAATATCATACAATGGAAACCTCAAAATGTGGATTGCTATCGCATCGATGCAATTTATGTGATATAAAGAAGTATAGAAAATGCTTTGTGAAACTGTATGAAAACACGTATAGAACAAGTTTCGTTAATTTTTACATAGTATGTTTGCTGTACTTAATTGTCGTATATGTTGAAGTGATCACATTTTGAAGTCATTTTTTAATTCATCCATCCTGAATTGACAATTTTTGAAATCTTTTAAATAATTATATTCAATTTTATTAATTTATATTATATATATATATACTAATAATTTTTATTTTTTATTTTCAGGAATAGATTACAGGATAAAAGATAATTTGTGAAACTAATTTAGCAGAAATTATAATTAATATTGTCTTTTTAAAAAAAAAAAACTTCATCATCATCAATCATCATCATCTACACCTCAACTTTCTGCTCTATCTTGTTTGACTGTTCTGCATTCATTGACTTCAATTTTTTGACAGTTGCCCGCGATTTCGTTCAATTATCTTGATCTTGGTTTATGTATTACTCTAGTATTGTACCGTACTACGGCATCCTTTGTTCATTCATCCTCATCACATGTCCTGCCCATTAATTTGTATTTCTATCTCCTCGTTTGATATTATTTGAAATTCACTATCGTCATTTATTTTGGAACCAAATATTTTTCTCAATATTCTTCTTTCGAATACTTTTAATTTACTTTCGTCACTAATTGTCATTGTCCAGACTTCACAGCTGTAAGTTAAAAGTGGTTGTATTATGGTATAATACTATTTGTATAATCCTCAAAATTTTACACCTGAAAAGGTGCGTAGAAGCATTTTTTTGGTGCTTGGGCTCTATTATTAATTGTCATGTGCGTCCACCTAGACATAAAGTTATTTACTCTTTCAAAATTCTATACATTTATTGTTATATTTTTTTATATTCACGGATCGTATCGATCTCATATATTTGGTCTTATTACCGTTAATTTTGAATCGTACAGTAGCAGCTTCTTTTTCTAGAGTCAGAAATATTTCTTTTAATTCGTCAAAGGATGTGGCTACAATTGTAATATCGTCAGCATACGCGCTGATTATGGATGATCTTATAAATACGTGTCCTTCTCTATCAAAATGTTTTACTGAAAATTGTTTTCTGACAGAGCATCAAACTAAATTTACTTTTTTCTCAGATGATTTTACTAAAAATTTTGAATTTATTAAATTAAAATTTCTAAAGTCGATTTTTGATAGAATAATTCGAAAATGTTTTTTTTATGTGATTTAATTAATTTATGGAAAATATTTAATTCTGAATTTATTATTAGATCATAATTCCAAAATAATTGTATCTTTTATATAATATTTTTTTCATCTCTTTGCTCATAATAAGCTGTGGAGACTTCGAATTTTCATGATTTAATTTGTATTTCACTCTTAAATTTATGAGATTAGAATGCCAGATCAACAACAATCAAAAGACAATATAAAATTCAATGGGTCACAAACTTTATAATTGATTATTATATGTAAATCGTTAATTTTACCCATACTATGATATTTAAAATATTACTTTTAACCTCATTTATTTATTCAATTTTCTTAATTTGATATTATTTCATAAATTGAGCTACATTGAATCCTTTTTCAATCCTTAAAATAATATAATTTTCATATTCTATATCAAAAATCAAAAATGAAAAAAAAATTAGGAATTTATCCTTGTTTAATATTCTCAATTAAAGCTAAATTTAATTACCACTACAATAACAACAACATCAACAACACCAACATAAATTTGATTGATTATCTGATTCAATTATTATTGATTATGTATTTTAGTATTGGGTAAGGATAATTTCATAATATTTCGAGGGTTTTGATTATTTAAAATTAATTAAATTTTATTGGAGAATTAATTTTCCTTATATTAATTTTAAGTCTGTATTAGATTAAATTATCTTTTCAGTCTTCCCCACGCCATAAATTCTTGTTTTAATTGTATTAGATTAAATTTTTAATTGATTCGATCTCAATTTTTATTTTCAAAATTTTCAACTTACAAGTGAATGATATCTTATGAGTTTTAACATTTTCTTAATTAAAAATTAAAAATGAAATGATTAAAGGATTAAAAGGATATTATTAATTTATTGTAAAAAGGATAATAAATGATTTAATATAAATATACTTTATAAATACATTGTGTTTGATTACAGGGGGTATCTTAACCTATAAATGACATTTTAACAAAAAATATTAACCTTTAGGATACAACTTTACTGTGGAAACTAATTATAGTTTTAAAGTTTGATAGAATCACTAATAGGTGAGATTTAAGCCCAAAAATTTTAATGTTAATTATTTTTTCATTTACGAGTTATCAATTTTTATTTTTTTTTAATTAGGAACGAGATCAAATTATCGAAAGAAAACAAAATGTGTTCAAAATCAATAACAATTACATCAACGCAGTATCATGAATATACAAATCTGAAAAATAATAGAAGGTTTTGTAAATTGTTGGAAAATGCAACAGTTCTCACCATTCTAACAATAACCTACATCATTTCCTAGATAGTGAGCTCAAATTAGAGTACAATCATCTATTCTGGACAATAAAAAAAGCTGCTGTGAATACATAAATTGAACATGGAATTGGAACGATGGACATCAAAGTCTTTACAATGACAGCAGCTAAATTTACCTTAAATGTTCATACAATTACAAAAGTTTTTGTTGCGATAGAAAACAATAGAAAATAAAAGGAAAAATCTTAATCAAATGCATAAGATTAAGATGAGGCATGGAATGGCAGCTCCACAATTAATATAAACAAAAACATATATTTTTTATATTATAGCATAGCTATTTATAATTATTTGAATTACGGTTTTTCAAATTTGTGATTATTTTTATTTAAAATAAAACTAAAAAATAACTTTGTTAATAAAAATTTCAAAATTTAATTACAATTCCGACATTTTCTTTATTATTATTATAATTTAGGGGGAAAAAAATATAAATAAAAATAAAATCCTTTTAATACTATAAATGAATCTTAATTAATGCCTTAAACTTGTACACATTAAAATTGTATTTAGACAGCAGAAAAAAAAGTTTAAAAAAAAAATAAAAATAAAATCTTAACTTTTATAAAAATATCCTTGGATTGGTTAAAATCAACATGTTTTATTATTATGAAAAGAAATAAATATTTGTATTATATATATATATATATATATTTTTTTTTTCTTTCTTAAAACAGCATCAGAAATATAGTGTTGCCAGATTAGCTGCTTAGAAGAACTTTTTTAATAGAAAATCTTAAACAGAGGTTTAATATAACGTCATGTTTGAGAACGGCTTATCTCTAATATAATGAAATTTTAGAAACACTCATTGATTTTGTGAATTCAAATAATACGAATATGTTTTATAGTAAAGAATATATAAGAGTAAATTAAGTTAAAATCATTGTAACGAAATTAGTAGGTCAAATCTTGTCTTTGTGCCAATCAGTAATACCGAATGATATTAACCAAAAATCAATATAATAAACTTTGAAACTTCTTCCTTTTAAAGTTCTTTCTAAGTAATAATAAAGGTAGTAAATAAGAATTTTTAAATGAATTTTATGTTAAACTGATAGTATCATCGGAAAGAAAAAAATAAATTGAGATGACATTTCCCAGCTCTGAATTATCACTTCGAAATAATGTTGTCTCATGATGTTAGTTCAGCTTTATGTAAGTTATACTATATTTAATTGCTCTTTAATATTTGTACATAATACATGAATAAGTCTATAGTATTTTCATTTTACATTACATTACTGTTCTTACAACCTAATCGTAATGCCTCTCAATTTCAATGATATTTTTCATGTGTACAAATTCTATAAATTGATCCAATACAATTGTTGTTGATTCTACATTGTATTGTTAAATCATTTCTCAAGCTTTTATTACCTATTAATATTATCAATACGCTCCACATATGGTAAATGACAGAATAGAAGGAGACGCATTATTAACTAAGTAATTGCTTCCCTTCACAAAAAATTATTCATATGAAAAAATTAAACAGTATTCAGAACTTCTAAACTCAGAAACAAGTATAAAAAGTAATTTGAATTGTAACTGGAATCCTCACACGCTGGGTGGCACTGTAGATAGAATGCCTGCCTTTGAAAATAGAGGTCCTAGGTTCGATTCGAGACGAATGCCAGAAAAACAAAATGCTTTATGGAAAACAATTGTATGTAATAATTGTATATGCCGAATTTCTGTGTAAAAGCAGTTAGGGTGTTAATCCCATAGATTTTGAATTATATAAAAAAAAAATGAAAAGTAGGTAAACATATTCACGTATGGGAATATAATTTCATATAGAAAATTAAATATATGTGGCATGCTATGATCCAAGAATCAGCAAAAATTAAAGACCAGGTATATTAAGACGATAAGTCCATTCACATTCGCATTAAGAATAGAAATAGATGACTAAATAGAAGGCAATAGAGAAAGGAAAAACAAGATTTTACAAAGTCGACTGATCTTCGAAGTGCTTTAGATTTGATCAACCAACCAGTCGATCATATTGCTAAAAAATCATATTCAAAAATTAATGTGACCTATATTCATTCATACGAAATCTAAGAAAAGTATTTGGATATTAAGTAAAGATGACTTTTTTCAATGACATGCGGCAACACTACTCCGGCCACAAATAAAACTTTTAAAAAATAAACAATAATTTTACTAATATGGGCGGAGTAATTCTAATGATTATTTTTATTTTACTTTTTAATGTTTCAAAGGTTTAAAGCCAATGAAATGCGACTCTTAGCTAAAAAATTAAAAAAAAAAAAAAAACAAAAAATTTAACCAAACAAAAGAAATTTATAAAAACAACAATAAAACAAAAATAATAAGAAAATTAGAAATTCTACTCAGAATAATTTTCCATTTTTCCAACTACCCTTTCTTTTCTTAGATACACCGCAATTTATTCAAAAGGATTCGTATGGAAAACTAAAAAATTGAAAACAAAAAAAACGTATCCTTGCCTTCATCTTACCAAGTCCTTGTAACTTTTTTTGTTGTTCACATCTTTTTTTTTATTTTATTTTATTTATTACTTAAAAGGATTTTTTTTTTATATAAGTATATATACATTTATATTATAAAGATATATATGTACAATTTACTGTTATAGCATTAAAGTTTAAGAGAAACGTTAACATTATCCTTGCTGTTTTCTACATTTTTTATTGTAATTAATTTCAAAATCTCATCTTCTACCACTTCTGATAAATTTTTTTTTTTTTTACTACATTTTTCTTAAAACGAACGACGCCATCATCGCATCCAAAAAGAAAGGAAGAGTAATTACAAAATACGAATGTAACCTAGAAACAAAAAAAAATTGAAAAAAAAAAAGTAAAAAAAAACAAAACTGAAAAAAAAAGAAAAAGGAAAATTTGAAAATAAAAAAAATAAAATATTTTTGTTTTTATTCTTTATTCTCGTGAGATTCTTGATTACTTAAAATGGAAATATATGTATAATATGTAGCTAGGTATATATATTAAATAGTAGCTAAGAATTTTAAGGAAAGTGGAGAAGGATATGAATACAAAAATTAAAAAAAAAAAAAATTACTGTTTTTGAAATAAAAATTGTATCTTTGAGGTTAAAAAGTAGACGTTAGAGAATTGTGAATACCTTTGTATACCACTAAAATGTATAATAAATAAGAAACTTTAGAAATT
Source organism: Argyra leucocephala (assembly GCA_963942445.1). Taxonomy (NCBI): domain Eukaryota; kingdom Metazoa; phylum Arthropoda; class Insecta; order Diptera; family Dolichopodidae; genus Argyra; species Argyra leucocephala. Next base: position 210,120,442 of record OZ012677.1, on the reverse strand, counting down.
CAGACATTTTCAAATTATTCAAGTTTTTATAAAATGGCAAGAAGGTGGAAAGAATAGGAGATGGAATTATATATATACATAGTCATATAGTATATATATTATATTAATATTATGTTCATGTATTTTAAAAGAATTAATAATGAAAATTTTAAACTTTATTATTTATTTTTGAATAAATTTATGGAGATAATAATTTTTAATTTATATATGCATATATTTTTATAATTTGTAAAATATATTTGACATTTCATCTTTTTTAAATCATGGAAAAGGAACAAAAAACTTTCTAGAATTTACAATTAATTTACTAATACAAAATTTGATAGTTTTAATAAATTAATTTTATCTTCTATAATTGTTAGATGACACCAGTCTTATCATGATTACAAGCCAAGTATAATCAAATATTAAAAACTATTTGCTACATATTTAAAACATCCAATATTACTAACTTATGAATGGTGTATATATATAAAAATAAAAATAAATGTATAAACAATGCAATATTTTAATGAAAACTGATCGAATGTGGTAAAGAAGTAAATTACCTGAAGCTGAAAGTAGCTGAATTAGCTGAAATTAACAACTGTTTTTTAGCCTAACTACTAATTTAACTTGGTGTTAAATTAAACTATACCTAATAATATTTCATAATGACTCATATTTTTGATTTTTCCAATAACAACTTATTCTAAGTTAAATTTACTAATATTCATTTATTAGCCGTATAGATATTTAATCAGTAACTTGAAATTGGTTACTGCTCGATTTCCTTGAATTTGGTAACCGATCCAAGCTAGACGATATATTACACAGAAAACCGTAGCAAAATTTCATCAACTAATATAGGTAGTTGATGTGATCGTTTTCTAAATATTTTTATGAAAGTTTAAAAAATAAAGAAGTTGCATAATTTCCAAAACAAGCATAAAAATATATTCGTGTTTAAATAAGGGTCCTATTCTTTTGTAGTGGCTGTCTATCATTCGTAGGTTACTATATGTAAATTCTGCGTTATTCTAATTATATATATATATACTTTTAAAATGAGTATAAACTTAAATAGGTACTACTTATGTGTATACATTATGTCCACTCTTGCTTCTCTTAGTCAAATAAAGCACTTCGATAATAATTAAGCTAACTTTACCATAAAAATATTTATTTATCTCAAAATAATTAATTGCTATTGATTGACTGATGATACATTTATGATATACATATTGGAAAAAAAAAACAACTCCTTGAAATAAATCCATCACGTATAGTATATATATATATTTATATATATATATAATATATATATATATACGAATTACTGAACTCATAAATAGAAATTGAGAATTATTTTTTCTACATACATGTCGCCATTTTCTTTTACATCCTTAGAAGAAAAGCAATTTAAAAAATATTCTTCATTTAAAGTTTTATCCTGTTTCTTATAGTTCAAAACGTATTAAAAAATCTTTTATTAATTGACAACAATGCTCAGGGCAATCTGCAGTTTCTGACTGATTGCTCCTCAACACATATTTCATGTCATTTTTAAAATTAATTTGATTCCAACCATGGATTATAAACCTTAAATTAAACGTAACAGGTACTTTGGGAAGACAATATCCATCATACATGTAAATTCATTCGCTTCTGTACTTCATTACCACAATACCACTGAAATTTTAATGATGTTGTTGTCTCTCAAAAGAAAGGTATTGTTAGATCTATTTCTTATTCCTGTTGTTAAAGAAAATATACAAACCGATATGAACGTAGTGTTTATTTAATCTGGCTATAGTTATGGATTCCCCATTAGAACAAACACATTTAATTGCAATTTTTTTCATTATTTTATTATTTCTAAAATATTGAAATTTGATTAAATTTGTTAAAATCACATATTTTTTGTCTTAATTTCAATAAAATGTAATTATGCTATTTAAGATGAGCACAATATGGTGTAATAAATTAAAATACCGTACTTAATGTGAAAAAAGATAAATCTATCTATAAGTTACTGACAATAATATATTTTAGAAAAACTTAGATTTTCCAATTTTCCAAAGGTGTATAAAAAACAATTTGTCATTCATTTCTTGAAACTGATTTATTCATTTCTGTTTTTTCATTAACGTGTGAATTCATTTTCAGTGGTTTAACGTAATTTTGCAGTCTTAATAAATTAAATAAAAATTCTTTCATTACCCGAAACTGTAAGCTATGGAGAACTGTTCCATCTTTTGTGTTACCCCGCAAATAAGACTCAGAAGTTTTCAAGAGACGAAAAATAAATACGTATGAAAATTTCAATATGTCCTTAATCTTTAATACTATTATCTATTATACTATTCCTATTTTGAATTTTTTAATCTTAATTCCAACAACATCAAATATCTTCATAATTAACATTTAATAACTAAAAACTATAATAAAAAAATAATGTAACATACAGAAAAAGGAAAAGAACCTGTGTTGGCCTGCAGATTTATCTGTACGATCAAATGTTAAAATAAATAAATAAATAATTTTTAGCAATTGTACTAACTACACTCTGCAAAATCAATTAGTGGCTCATTTTAATATTTTGGCTATGACTTCAGCTGACTGTTTATTCAATTTGAGTCCTAAAAACGTCTCATATTAGTTATATATTTATAATATAAATGTTTTCTTAATTAAAGTACGAAAACCTAGTTTTGAAATTGCCTTATAAATTCCTACAGTGTCTGTCTACAAGCAATTTAGTATTCCTTGTTTTTTGCAATAACATTTTAATGTATAAAAATAATGCATTTATTTTTTCTCATCTTCCTTACATATTTAAATGTGTTTATTGTTATGGAATCTATACCAATTAATTTTATTTTTGTTTATTAATAGAATAGAAAACAATTCCAATTCACCCCCATAAATCCCAAACAATTCAATTTATTATTTTCAACCAATATCTATTCTAAGTCATTTCACCTCTTTTTGAAACAAGAAACACTTTTAACCTGTAATTTTCAACATATTCATATCAACAAATTTCCTTGTATGGTGAATATGATAATAAATTCCTATTTTCTTTCAAAGTGGTTTCTGTCTCAGCTAAACAATGCGAAATTTATTTTAGTAAATAATTATATAGCGCCATCTCTATATGAAAAGCATTACAAATTAAAACAAGAATAGCAAAAAAAAGAGAGAAAGTAAAATAAAATAAAATGAAAATAAAATTCTCTTTTCATTCTCATTTCATTTAAAGAGAATATTTTTTAGGAAATGGTATTTTTTTTTTCAATTTCGGAGAATTCTCAAAATTTCCTTAAATGACATTTTTGTTCCTAACAATTGTAATTCCTTTTCTTATTAGATTCTCAATAGAAAATTGGTTAAATTAATTAGAAATTCCTTCTCCTTTCATCACTGAGAATACTTTTTAGAAAAAGGACTTTTCCTTTTGGTATGATTTCGGAAAATGCTTAAAACTTCCTAAATTGAATTTTTTTGTAATATCCTTTTGAAATTCCTTTTCTTATAGGATTCTCAATAACAAATTGGAGAAGAAATATATTATTGAGAGATACAAAACAAATCCATGTAAAACGAATACAATATTATAATATAATATAAATATAATACATTATATATAATATATATTCTTTTCAATAATATCGAAGGGAGTACCAAAACCAAACTAAACATTAAATAAATGTCCTATAACTATAGCACAATACAATATTATTACTTTGTCGAGGATATTTTAATAATGGCGGTAAATTCATTGTTCTCAGAATGTAAGCATCCGTTTATATTAGCGATGAAGTCCTAAACAAAGAAATACAAAAATAATATTGAAATATGCGTACATACATATAAATATTTATACAATTTATATTTACATGTATCTGAATAAAATATTGTGTTCTAATTTTACTACATAATTATGTAGATTTTTTTATAAAATGAATTTTATTTCAAACAAAAACAAAAACGCAAAAAAATAACGGCTTCTGAATGAAAACAAATTCAAATCCTTCAAAGCTTTAGACATGAATTTTTTTTTGTAACCAGGTGGTGTAATAGTAATCAATTTAGTAATTCTGAATTTTTACTGTTTTAATAACAATATTTGGGTCATTATATTCTCAGATTAAAGGTTTGTTTTTGTCATAATTTACTTGTACATATATATTTTGAAATGAAATCAGAAATTGTTAAAAGAAGGGAAGAAAGTTCGTTATAATAATAACTAATTTAGAAAAATTACAAAATAATTTAATAATAATTTTTTGACATATTAAAAATGTCATCTAGTAATGCAAATATTTTTAATCAACTGTAAATTGATATGAGTTGTGCTTAGAGAATCTTAATGTAATAAAATAATGATATCGAAATAGATATTTGTAGATGATATTGAGACTTTTATAATTTAAAACTTTTCGAACAAGAGAATAAATATATAAACAATCACTTAAACAGTGAGTTTCCAAACAAAATTCAGAAAATTGATAATGCAAACATTCCAAATCCTTACTAGTATCTTCTGTCGGTCAGCTATCACTTAACAAGTATCAGCTATGTCACTAAATGCATTTATTATCCTGCAGGTAAGTCACAAAAAAATATTAAAAATATACTAACAACATACAGCACTAGCTCATATAAGGATAATAATACTTGAATATTTAAAAATTATATTCGGACACAAAATCAAGAGGTGTCATAATTATTGACAGACGACAATTTCTGGGCTACAATTTTTTTCAAATTGACATTTATCATGAATTGGAATACAAAGATTTCCAGTTTTTTTTCTCTCTGAACTGTATTGATTGAATTTATTGAATGAAAATAATGTATAACAATTGTGATCTTTTCACATCTTACAATCTAAAAAGTTTGAAGGCTTAGTACATTGATTTGATACTTTATATTTGCTCGTTCATTCCAATTTTCTGCCTTATATGACTGCTAGCGAAATTTTTTAATCCTGTTGGTTACAGAATATGAATACATGGATGAAAATAATAATTGATTAAAGACTTTAAATAAAAATATGAAAAATCTACCACGATTTAAATTAAAAATTGGTAATGAATAAATACAAACAAAGAATCAAAAAATAGAATATTGAATAGGTTTTTAAGATATTTTTGTCTTTGACAAAACAAAATCTTTGATTGAAGTTTTCAGGGGCAAGAAAATAATCAATGGGGAGTTTTATGTAAGTGCAATCTCTTAAGATCTATTGTACTTATAATATATTGAAAGAACATGATATTCAGATTATATTTAAATACATATCTTACCTTTGGTACACTTTTAATCACCTCCGAATTACAACTACGGACTTCTAAGTTATAATTGGAAAAAATTAAGGTGTAAAATGAAGTCCTAAAGATTTTTCACAAAAATTCTTCTTCTTATTTTACTTTATGTCATACTCATAACAGTCCGCCCTATGCCCCACGGATGGGGTTGGAGGACATTGATGATGATGATGATACTCATAACAGAATAGTAATAAAACAATAATATTTTATCATTTAAAGAAGAGATTATTAAGCTGTGCTTACAAAATATCATCCAATGTCATATACTCCAGATTAGCTTACTTTGCTGAAGAAACACTGGGAGAGTACCAATGCGGATTCCGAAGCCAAAGATCAACGATTGACCAGATATTCGTCATGAAACAAAGCATGGAGAAATGTTATGAACACAACATAGATCTTCACATGCTTTTTATAGATTTCAAGCAAGCATTTGACAGCATAAATAGAAACATAATTTTAACAGCTCTAAGACATTTGGGAATACCTCAGAAATTATCAAACCTCATCATAATGAAAATGCATGAATCAAAAGCTAAAATTATAATACAAAACCAAATAACCCGTGAATTTAAAATAGAAACGGGAGTACGGCAAGGAGATGCCTTATCCCCCCTATTATTTAACTTAATACTACATTACGCCATAGGAAAACTAGAAAAGAAAGGCAGTATATTCAATATGACAACACAAATAGTGGCATATGCGGATGACATAGTAATCATGGCAAAAAATTACAGATATATGGCAGAAGTATTTGTAAAACTAGAAGCGGAGACACAAAAAGTAGGCTTAAAAACCAACGAAGACAAGACAAAATATCTAAAAATGTCAAGAAATGAACAAATAAGAAATACTCAGAATATAACAATTGGAGAGTACAACTTTGAAGGAGTTACAACCTTTACATGCCTCGGAGCAACAATAAGAAGTGATAATAGTATGCAATGCTGTATTCATAATAGAATTCAGGCCGGAAATAGATGCTACTATGCAAACAGAAAGTTGCTTCAATCAAAATTAATATCAAGAAAGGCCAAAATGACAATATATAAAACTCTCATACGACCCATAGTGACGTATGGATGTGAGGTATGGACTATGAACGTGGCCGAGGAGAATAGCCTGCGCATATTTGAAAGAAAAATTCTTCGAAAAATACTCGGCCCAAATATATTACAGAATGGAGAATATGTAATCAGAAGCAACAGCGAGCTCAATAATATGATTGATAGTGAGGACATTGTACGGTTTGCAAAGGCCGAAAGACTAAGGTGAATGAGCGAAAGCCGAAAGCAAGCAGTGGTACTGAATAGAAAGCCCGATAGCAGCCGTGGTAGAGGAAGACCAAGAAGCAGATGGGCAGACAACGTGAAAAACGATGCTCAAATTCTACAAATCCCAAATTGGAGACAAGCGGCACAAGATCGACCTTTTTGAAGGAGCATAGTGATGAAGGCCAAAGCTCACCCAGAGCTGTAGCGCTATAAGATGATGATGAAGAAGAGGATTAATGTTCTGGTTACAAGCCTAACAAAAGCAAAAGTAATGGTCCCATCCTATCCCTTTAAGAATTTATTTAACGTTGTAACTAAAATTAAATGGATTAAAAATTTATAACCCAGGTTAAATAAAAACATACATTTAAGAAAGACGTACGCGTGTTCTTCTCCACAATGTGAAATTCACACCCACTAAACAAAAAATATTTGAAATTTCAATAATATTTTTACTAATTTTGAACATCTTTAATTTAATTTTCAAAAAAAAAAAAAACTTAAAACAAAAATTAAATGTAAATAAAAAAAAAATTTAATATTATAATTAAATAATTTTTTTTCTATTCATTTTAAGAATAAAAAACAAAAAAAAAAATTTTTTTTAATGTTTGAATCATTCCATACAGGTGGTTACCGAAGACTACAGAAATATAAATTCAAATTCAAAATATTGTTAAAAAAAATTAAAATAAATGTTTATTTATTTCAACTTTTTTTTCCATACTTATACAATAAAATAATATGTATATAATAATCTAACAATTTTTTTTTTGTATACATAAGTGACAAGTGGTACCTTATAGTGAGAACAAAAATACAATCCATCTTTTCTGTAATATAAACTAATATTCAATCTTTTTTGTAATATAAACTAATATTTAGAAACCAAATTATAGCATAATATAATAAAAAAATAAAGTAAGATAAATTTAAATGATAGAATCAGAATACCAGACAAAAAAAAAAACATGATTAACTATAATTTTGAATTAAATTATTTTATTTTACAATTATTATTTTTTCTTTTAATTGCACTGCATTCAGAGATTTTAGCTGAATGTCTAAACTGTTATACAATTTGACAGCTCTGTATATGGGTTGTTGCAAACCCAAATTTTGATGTTCTCTTTAATTCTAAGTGTAGCAAATTCTGGTTTCTAATATTTACATTGTAAATATCTTTCTATTTTATTATAGATATGTTGGTATAAATTTATTCATAGCTTATGTTGTGTATTTGAAGTATTAACTTGACACCAATAAAGTCTTTCAGCAATAATATATTATTTTGCTTATTTATGTAAATAGTTTTATGCCTCTAGTTTATTCCATATATATTTTGATTGCTTTATTTTGTATTATTTGTAACTCATCAATTACCTGCGTTTAATAGTTGTACCTCACAGCTGTATACCATCATCATAACTAATATGGCTATGAAATTGTGCATAGAAAATTGACCTTTTCATAGAATTAGGTAACACTTCTGAAATCAAATCCTGTTGAACACACAATTGCTCAAAGTTTTTTGTACAAACAATATATCTGTTCCATGTTAATCCATTGTCAATACAGAGATATTTGATTTACCTGTTCCAACACTTCTTCAGAGATTTAAATATTTATTGTTTTCGGATTTTTGTCAATTATTAATATCAAGATATAACTTTTATAGATCATATAATATAGTAATTCTCTTTCATGTTAAAGTTATTAGAATTTAAACTACATCACTAAGCTTATTTTAAAACTTAAAAACCGATAAATAAAATAATTCCTAGAAACACACTTTTTTCACATTCAATAGAGTTGCGATTCAAATCGAAATTGGGCTTCCTTAATTTTTTATCATCATTCATTTCTATCTTTGAAATCTGTTTTCTTGTTAATGGTTTGCATAATTTGAATCGCATTATTTCACACGTTATCTGATTATCTCAACCATATAGCTTGCCTACAGAAGGTTTTCTTTCTTGTGAATTTATTTTAAATATTTTACGATGAACTCTTGTGTCATCCATTTGATTATATATGTTAAGCATATCAGGCAAGTTTTAGAGTGACAAATGTTAATAATTGATCCTTTGTATGCGGACTATTAATTATTGTAAGATGTGCAAAAATAAATGTTGGGTCTAAAATTCGCCTCAATATTTTGCGTCCAATTCAAACACACTCATGATTTTCTACTAGTTTGATCTACTAGACTGTTTACAGTTTATGAAAAGTTGAACCGCATCGATGTTATATATTTTCAACACATTTACTATAAAATTGTCTGTCTAGAAATAACTATGCATTGATGAGTAACCGGTTTTTATTTATTTAATTATTTTATTTATTTATTTACGTCTGCTTGGTATTTTTCTGTGCACATTTGCAGTCGATTTTGAAGGATAAGTGTTTTATTAAAAAATAAAAATAACAATCGTGTGTCAATTAATGGTAGAAAATACAGGCTAAAATGGACAGAATATGGATTAAATGATTCTAAAAAATGCTAAAAAGAATAGCAAATGCAGTTCCGTGCAATACCAGATCAGAAATAAATCAAGATCAAAATGACGAATTCGAAGACAATTGTCAAAAAATTGGAATTATTGGAATAAAAACAGTTTTCTAAGACAGATCAGAGTGAATAAAAATTAATTGGGATATTAAAGCTCGCCTAGAACTGTAAAATGCTATATTTTAAGAATCAATTCTGTTGTTTTAAACAACCTGTATATAGAATATTTTTTATTATTCTTTAGTAAATATACACAAAATGGACCCTGTACTTATTATAAAAGATAAAGATATATGATTGCAAGGATATTATGATCCATATATATATATATATATATATATATACATACATTATTTCCACAACATTAAAATGAAACGTTTTTTTTTTTTTTGTTTTCTTTCTCTGATGGGGTTTCGAAGAAAACTGCCCAAAATACAAAAGGAAAATTTTTGTTTTTGTATTTATTATTTTTGTTTTTATGGTAGTGCCTTAGATAATGTATATTGTTCAAAAATACAATTTAAACATAAATATAATAAATTCACCCACATATATAAATATATACATATATAAATATGATTTTCTTATATATATTCTTATTCTTTTTTTGTTCTCCATTAAAATTGTTTTTTGTTTATTTTTATTTTATTATTATTATTTTTACAAACACACACACACACAAATACACATGTCATGTGTATATAAAATACATTTTTATATTAAACCCTTCCAAATAAGCTAGATTATTTAAATTTCTTCTGCTTGAAGGCTATTTCATATATATATGTATATATATATATATATATATATATATAGATAGATGCGAGTTAATATACATCCATATATATACAAAAGACTTTTTTTAGTGGGTGATAAGGAACAGTTCAAGTAGATATAAATGTGTATGATGGCTATGCTATACCATCAACATATATATATGATGGTGGGTCATTAGAGATGTTTTTGAAAAGGGGTCAAAAGATATTTTATGAGATTTCTATCTTTTGTTTAATATTTTTCTACAGAAAAAGGAAACAAAAAAAACGGAAAATAAAACAAAAACAAAAAAAATAAAATAACAAAAAATAATGAAAAGGAAAAGATGATTTCAAAATGGGAATATTTTGTTTTCTAATAAAAAAGATAAATGAAAAGTTATATATATATAGATATATTTGTATATATATATATATATATTAATATTTATATACACAGCCATGGTTAAATTATTCTTCTTTGGTTTTGACTGCCTATCTTGCTAGAGACAATATATTCTAAAAAATTTGTTATGTCTTAAATATTAATTATACTACTTTATGCTTTTGATTTTATTATTGTAAATCCAGTTTATTATCCCCCTCGGTGGCGCAGTGGTTATGTAACAGGATCCATGACCGAGGGGACCCCGGTTCGAACCTGGTTGGTGGCGATTTATAAAAAAAAAAAAAAAAAATCCATCATTAAATTTGTTAATTGAAATTTTCGAGATTAATCGAATGAAAATCATTAATTGAGATCGAACCGGTAATAAGGTAGCGCCACGTTGTTTCTAGGCAGCGGTAGATGGTTACTCCATCTCCTAGGACCGGTTACTGTAGGCCAATCACCCGCATAATCGGTAAATCAATGGATTCGAAATAATAGAAGAAGAAGCCTCGGATACACGAATGACTACTTGATAACGACCTTTGGCACTCAAAAAAGGACCCGAATTGCACAATGGAATGTAAGAACACTTAGAGAAGCTTCAAGACTCTCGCAATTGGAAGCTCAAATGGCTACTTACAACATAGACATCCTAGGTATAAGTGAAATGCGATGGAACAACACCGGAGAAATCAACACGGAGAATGGAAACATGGTAATTTACAGTGGAAGGGAAACAGGGGGTGAAAGTGGAGTCGGAATACTAATATCAAAGAAATTGAGACAAACATTGGTTTCGTGGAAGGCAGTCTCGGATAGAATTGTTATAGGGCGATTTCGAAATATGACAAGACATGTAACAATAATTCAATGCTATGCACCAACAGATGTCGCTGAAGACCATATTAAGGATGACTTCTACGAACAAATAGAAACAACGCTAGCACTCATAAATAGGGGAGATATCATAATATTAATGGGTGACTGGAATGCGAAAATAGGATCTAACAACAATGGACTTGAGGAAATAATGGGCAAACACGGGTTAGGAAGAGAAAGAAACAACAACGGGGAAAGATTGATAGAGTTGTGTCAGACTTTCGACCTAGCAATCGGAGGGAGTCTATTTCCACACAAAGATATCCACAAATACACATGGACAACACCAAACGGGATCTCAAGAAATCAGATAGATCACATATGCATCAGCAAGAAGTGGAAACAATCAATGTTAGATGTGAGAAATAGAAGGGGAGCAGATATACACAGCGATCATGAATTACTAACTGGGGACTTCAGAATGAAACTAAGCCAACAAGGAAGAGGCAGAAGATATAGAAAGAAGAAAATAAATATAAACAACTTAAAAAATCCGCAAGTAAGAGCTGACACAGTTACGGCGTTACGAGAAAATATTAGAAATAATAGAGAATACACTTGGGAAGAGATTCTGGAAATTTACAACCAAACAAGCGAACAAAATCTTGGAATTTCACAACCACAAAGAAAAATCTGGATAACCGATAACACATGGGCCTTGATTAAAAGAAGAGGTGAAATGAAGAAAATGATAAACAACAGGATGGCATCAAGAAGAGAATATGAAGAAATAGCGAAAACAGTAAAAAGAGCAGCAAGAAGAGATAAAAGGAAATTTCTACAAAATTTAGCCGGAGAAGCAGAAAAAGCAGCACAGCAACATAACCTGAGAGAATTGCATCGCATAATCAAGAACTTAACTAACCAGTCGGAACAACAAAACAAACCAATTAAAGATAAAAATGGTGCGCTCATCACAAACTTAGAGGATCAATTAAAGAGATGGAGAGAACATTTCCAAGAACTGAGCAACGAAGAAAGTACAAATAATGAAGCAGACATAAGAAACAGAGACAATGCAAATATCTACCCAACTGAGGGACTGCCAATATCTACTCAAGCTCCAAATATAGAAGAAATCAAAGCTACAATCAATATCCTGAAGCACAACAAAGCAACAGGTGAAGATGGAATTCCAGCAGAAATAGCCAAACTGGACCCTGACTTATTCGCAAAAACAATTGAACCCCACATCAGGAAAGCATGGATAGAAGAGAATATACCACCATCATGGAAGAAAGGAATCATTGTCAAGATACCTAAGAAAGGAGACTTGGCAAATTGCAGCAACTGGAGAGGAATCACGGTTCTAAATACTATTCATAAGATAATAGCAATTATTATAAAGAAAAGATTAGAAGAAGTACTAGAACCAATACTACGGAAAGAGCAGGCAGGTTTCAGACCAAACCGAAGCTGTGTAGACCAGGCAAATACTTTACGGGTCATAGTTGAACAATCAGTGGAATGGAATGCCCCACTATATCTACTATTCATAGATTTTAAGAAAGCATTCGACACAGTCAAGAGATGCGCAATATGGAGAACACTTACAAAGAAAGGAGTTCCTGAAAAAATCATCAACATCATCAAAGCGATGTATGAAGATGCAGAGACAACAGTTCAACACAGAGGTAAGATCAGTGATCCATTCTACACCAATATAGGAGTTAGACAAGGATGTCCACTATCTCCACTTCTCTTCAACACAATACTAGACGACATTCTAAGAGAAGTTTGCACTGGAATAAACGGAATAGAATGGGATCTCTTCGGAAACTTAGATGACTTAGATTACGCAGATGATGTATGCCTCATATCAAAAAATCAAAGGGACCTACAGAACAAAGTCAACAGATTACAGGAAGAAGCAAAGAAATCGGGACTGGAATTAAATATCGAGAAAACCAAAGCAATGAGGACAAACAATAGTTACAGTGAGCCAATAACAGTGAGTGGACAACAGATAGAATACGTAGAAGAATTCAACTACCTGGGGTGCATTATAACATCAAGAGGAGGTGCAACAGAAGATGTCAACAGCCGTATAAATAAGGCAAGAAGAACATTTGGGAGCCTAATGAAGATATGGCGGAGCAACCAAATATCGAGAACAACAAAGCTAACAATATTCAGAGCATGTGTTAAGTCAACATTAATATATGGCAGTGAAACATGGCTCACTTCGGTCAGAATCAAACAGAAGCTACAAGTATTCATCAACAAGTGCTTGAGAATTATATGCAGAATATTCTGGCCGGCAAGAATTAGCAACGAAGATTTATGGATGATAACTGGAGAAGAACCTATCAACAGACAGATAAATAGGAAAAAATGGAAATGGATAGGTCATACACTAAGGAAATCAGAAAGTGATATAGCAAGAAGAGCTCTAGAGTGGAATCCACAAGGACAAAGGAGACCCGGCAGACCATACAACACATGGAGACGCACAATCGATCAAGAATTAACAGTCAACAATTATACCTGGGACGATATTAAGGAAGTAGTACTCAACAGAGAGGAATGGAGGTTCACTATCGAAGCCCTATGCTACCACGCGGAGTAATAGGAGAAAAAAAAAAAAAAAAAAAAAAAAAAATCCAGTTCAAATTCTTTTTTTATACAGAATTTGTAAATTTTCTGATTTTTTCAAATGCATTGTTCTATTTTTAGAAGTTAAACAAAATTTACAAAAAAAAAATTAGATCTAGAATATTGAAGGGACTCTAACCAATTAAAAGTCAATTATGATTCATAGTCAAAACTAATCAAATATGACTAACTATTATTTTGTTTATATCCCATTTGATGCCGAAAATTATGTTTAATTTAACAAAGACCTAAAAAGATTGTTGTAAAAATTAAAATTTTTAGCCTAACATAATTCGACCGAGCTTAAGTTGAGTCGTCGCTCTGGGTTGTTTAACAAAGTTTGATTGTGAACAAAACGCTTCAATATTGACATATTGAGAATGAAAAATATTTATTGTTAATAGACAGAATTTTGGAACAAAATCAAAAAAGAAGTTAAAAACGTACTCGTTCGGCAAATTTGTGAAAAAAGACAGTAAATATAGAGAGATTAAAAAAAATGTATAAAGAATAAAACTAAATGCGTCATACTATGATCCTAACGAATACAGAATTAATGCAAGAAATGTAAAATTTCGTAATGAACTCAAAATTGCATAAAAGCTTCATATTTAAGAAGTAGTTTGGAAAAATAGTTTAGTCATAACTCATAATAAATTATTTACCACAATTTTCTTCAATATTTTATCCATGACTGTACAACGGATATCTTTTTATATTAAATGTGAATGGTTTTCATATTTTATTTATTTATTTTTTATTATTACTATATTATTATTATTATTATTATTTTGTTATATTTTCCCTTTTTTTCTTTTTAAGAATACAAACCATTACTATTGTATCTCTTTTGTTATCATCGTGGATGATTTTATTATTTTTTAGGCATCCTTAAACGATCCGATCCGTAAAAAAAAAAAAACAAAAAATTCACAATTGTTAAAACTATAATTATTTATTTAAATTTTTGTATTTAGATTTTTCATTAATTTATTTATTTATTTTTAATTTTTACCCAAATTTACAATAAACTACAATAAAGAAAATATGATGTCGCCTTTCTCTAAATCAAATCAATATTAAAAGTTAAGCTTCTTTTAAATGAAAATCATCATTTTGGAATTCTTTCTAATATTTTGAATATTACATAAACATATTTCATTTCCATGCAGATATTACTGAAGTATCTAAATGGGAAGCAGGGTCGTTTTCTTTAAGATAAAGAAAAATACTAAACCATCGAAGTTTTTAATAGAAAATATTTGGATGGCTGGCAAACTTTAATTCACAATGAAGAAATTACTAATAAAAAATATATCTGGAAATTTATTATCACAATTGAGCGTCACTCCATATTATTCATTACAAACATCAAACAAATTTCATAGTTTATGGAAGATGTAAATTACCATTATTAATTATTTAGTTTCCAATATTATTCCACTTCATCTCATTTCTATCCTCAATCTACCTGTTACTTCATATTTATATATAGTAAAAAAAAAATATAAGACACCTCCCCCCTCCTCTTAACTTAAAATGTAAAAAAAAAATAAAGCACAAAATGAATTTTACTTATTTACATTCAAGGCTCAACTCAACTTACTTACTCAAAACAGCATTATTTCATTATTGAAAATGTTCTCAAAAGAGGTTTGTTACTACCTAAAATAAAAAAATCAAACAAAAAAAAAAAGTTTAAAGGACATTTAAAGGACATATTTTCCTCATTACACATAAATGCTTGAATTCATGTATAGTTGCATTCATTTGAAAAATAAAAAATTAATAAAACAAAAAGCAAATTTCTTGTCATCATCGACCTCAATTAATTGATGAAAACTTCTTCTCTAATTTTCTCGAATTTATGCTTTTCTATGCTGATTTTCTATTTTGATTTAAACAGAATAAATTTAAGTTTTTAATTCTAATAAAATTCTAATTTCAATACAGTGACAGCTTAAACTAATTGAACATAGAAATTTTGAGTCTAATAAAATTGTATAGTCAGTTTTTAGAGTATGCTCGATCCAACGTCATTTCTTCTGTCCAATTTCAATGTCTATTTCTTTTTAATTCGTTTTAAACCACATCACTATGCTGGAAATGGTTTTGTGGTCAACGAATGTTTGCCGTAAGCACCTATTTTTTTTTTTTTTTTTATCCTATTTTTTGGTTATTTTGGTGTTTATTCTTGGTGCATATATTTTTGAGACCCTGTGGTCTTCCATACGCTCCCAAAGAATATTTGCTTCCCTTTTCAGGGTGTTTTCTATTGATAGTTTAATATTACCAATAGATATACCAACTGCTGGTTCCGGGCCATAAATGTTTCCCGCCGATGATCTGGCTAGTTCGTCAGCCTTCTCATTTCCAGTCAAGCCACTATGACCCGGTATCCAGATCAGTTGTACCTTGTTTCGGAGCCCTATGATGTTTAGGGCTTCCGAACATTCTCCCACCAATCTAGATTTGATGAGGTTACTTTCAAGAGCACCTATTAATATACATAAACTTTGAATTTCCTGTTGGTTTTGAATTGAAGATTCTTATTTTAGTTCGTAGAGAAATGTTGTTTAGCGGCATACTTTTGAAAGTATCCACAAAAGCAGTACGGGTTTACTGATGCTGGCTTCAAAATCGAAATCGTCACCTCCATCTGATGATACGATGTTTACCCAGGTAATTGAACTTATTCAACTCCTCGATTCGGGGTTCTTTATGGAGGATCGTATGTTGTGATGTGCAAGCTGTGCGTACAATTTTGGTTTTTTGGTGGCTGGTACGTTCGAAAGGACGCCACTAGATACTATTACCTTCGTTTACATCCACAGTAGTAAGTCATTATGTCATTCATGTCATTACTACAAAAAATAATATGGGTAATAAAATGCAACCCTCTTTCACTCCCTGACAAGCAGGTTTTCAGCTGTCCTCGATGTAAAACGCATGTCTCGGTGTAATTATTTGTGTTTTGATGTCTATATTTTTTTTTTAAATACCAATTCCTTCTTCTTAAATTCTTAGATATTCCCAAATATATAAAGGCTTTCACAAAATCTACAAACATGAAATGTAGCGATATTTTAAATTTAGTGGATTGTTCAAGAATCATTTGTAATGTGTTAATGTGATCCACACACGAATAGCCACTGCGAAAATCTGATTTGCGTCTTTTGAGACTAAATGCCATTCAGCCTTTGATCGTTTCGAGTTTTATTCTTAGTCATTAGTTTTGAGAAAACTGAGAGTAGTGTGATACCCCAGTTTATAACAACATTTATTACAGACCAACAGCCTTCCACTCTCGTCCAAAATTGTTTGATGTTCTTCAGTATTACGTTTCGGAATTTGGTTTAGAATTTTGTAAAGAGTTTTTATATCTACTCTGTCAGCAGCACTATCTGCTTCCTCTGCAATATCTTAAGTTTTTGTTGCCGTTTGTCACGCCTTACACTTCACTGTGCAACCTTGTGTGCAAATCTATACAGTATGTAATTCTTCTTTTTTATGCTGATCAGATTCATTATTTATTTGCCTTTTTTCAATCTTTTCCCATGAGACTTGCGATCCTCATGTATCTCTTTATGTAGATAACGAAGGTTTTCGGAACCGGATTCAATAAATGACTTTTTGTATTCTCCCACATAATAAGTCTTTAGATACATTTTGCTCATTTTTAACCATCCGTGTTATTTTTTTTTTTTATCGTTGATACTGTCTACTAAATTGTAACATTGAAATGAGCCCTCCTTATATACCCTCTCTCTTATTATATTATTTCATCTAAGCTATTTTATCTCAACGAACAAATTAATTTTGAATTAATTTAAAAAACGGTGAGTATTCGTTTTCTAAGTTTTGTTTTTTGCTTAATATTCAAAACTATGGGATGAATACCCTAACTGTTTTATGCAATGTATTGTAACACTAACATACCAAACATATCACACAGTATGTTTTCTTTGTTTGAATTTTTGGTACATCAACTAATTTGGAGTAGCTTTATCTTTATTAGCGGAGCATAGTGTTGTAGTATTTTAAAAATAACAATGAAAAAACCTTTTTACAACATTTATGCTCTGAGCGGAATTCAAACCCGGACTTGCTGATTAGTAGTTTGATGACATAGTCATTATTTATCAGTTTTCTAAAAATTTCTTAATTTTCGTATGTTTCCAATTTACTTTTTTTTTGTAACTGTTTTATTGATACAATGTTAAAAAATTTTTTTGTGAACTTTTTATTGTTCTTTAACTATACATATTTTGTTATAGCTGACTTTTTTTTTGCTTTTTAGCATTTCTTAAACGTTTCTGAAACAAAACTAGAATTAATATTTGAAATTATCCTATATACAATTTCGAACAGTCTTGACATGACAAAGTATATTTGAAAAAAAATTATTTTGAAACAGAATTTGTAAAAGAAAATATAATAAATTTCAAAAAATTAAAATGACTAGTCCTTAACAAAGACAGCTCCTTAAAAATTATTGATATTTATAGATATTAGATAGAAGTTGTATTAACTCATATATATTTTTTTAAAAAAAATTAAACAACTCAAAAAAATGTTTTTTTAATTATATTTAATTCATTTAAACACACACTGTACCTATACTGAAGATATATTTATATCAATGCGAACATATTGAATTTACCAGAAAATTGGTTAGAAAGCACATGAAGAAAACTTTATGGCAATTTTACAAAAAAAAAAAAATAAAAAAAAACAGAACAACATAAATTGGCAATAAAGAGTAAAACTGAATTAAAAAACAAAAACAATGAAAGAAAGAAAGAACAAAAAAATTTCAAAACTTTGAAAAATTAAAAGAAAACTTTTTTTTGTAAAAAAAAAAAAAAAAAAAAAAAAAAAAAACAGAAACATAGAAACTAAATTAAAATTAAAAAACGAAAGAATTGGAAAAACGATAAATACAAGTAAGTAAATTTTTCTTGCATTTTGCAGCAATCAACAAAACTATCTTTTCCTTCCAAGTAAATATACTTACTTAAATTAATAATATATGAATATGTTTGTGTATTTACACAACATTTATCTACATATGTATATATATACAACAAAATCGGTCGTATCTTATAAAGATGTAATATTTTATTTTTTATATTTTTTTCTAATATATTTTTGTGTTTTAGAAAAACTTTAACCAATGAAAAGCTTTTTACTATAAAGTTGTTAAAAATTTCTTTTTCGTTTTTATTATTTTGTTTTCCTTTTTTAAACAAACATCTAATGTATATATAGATATACGGTTAAAATTTCGACGAAGAAATGTCAAAAATTCTAATAACTTTACATATTGCAATTCTCAGATTTATAGTTCGTATACAATAGTTGTTTCGTTCGTCCAAGTCTTGAGTACGCAAGTCCTGTTTGGACACCATTTTATCGCAATCATATCGGTAGATTAGAAGCATTGCAAAGAAAAAATCTTCGTTTTGCCATCCGTAGCTTAATTTGGTCTAATGCTATTATTCTACCTTCGTATACAGACGGTTTAAAACTATAGTTCAATTAAATTCGTTGAAGTCCCGGAGAACTGATATTGTATTCCTATGTTCAAGTTTTCAATGGATTAATTGATTCACAAACTATTAAGCGACTGATTAGTTCCCACTTGAATACTCGTTTTCGATCGGGAAATATGAACCTGTTAAAAGAATGTTTATGGAAGTCAATGAATATAAGGATAAAATTGATTTTTCCTTTAACAAATTCAAGTTAAAGAAATCTTTATAGACACAGTCACCCTAACTACACCAAAACAATTTTCTATTTTTTCGTTTAAACTAAGTTATTATAATATACAAAATATATATGTACACTTGTAATAACTAGCAATTCTAATTTTAAATTTAATTTATAAATTTTATTTGTTTTTTTGTTAAGTTGTCTTTTTAGACTATGTTTTTTGAAATATGTTTGATTAAACATAAATAAACATAAATAAAAATAAATAACAATGAATAAATAACAAAACACTCTATAATGTACGGTTAATAATAATATAATATAATATGTATTTTAACTTTAACCGTTTTTTCTAAATTTTAATTTTTTTGTTTTTTTTTTTTTTTAAATTGTTTTATTAGATTAAGCAGCGCCGTAACTAGGCAGGTGCAACAGGTGCACAAGCACAGGACCCAGATATTTGAGGGGCCCTGAAATAAATTTTTACTTATATTTGCTTTTAGATTATAGCCCCATTAAACTATAAAAAAAAAAACTTATTATATAGGGACAAATAAAAAAAAGTGGTGTCAATATAATATCATACCACCTAGTGATTTGTAGAAAAATAACTTTAGTTATATAACTAAAATAGTTTAATAACTAAAGCTATTTTTCTATTAATCACTATACTAAATAAACACAATAATAGAAAACTGCAATTTTAGTTCACGTGTAACTACAAAAAAATGCAGCTTTAAGCGATAAACACAATTGAATTACCGACGAAAAATTAGTATACAAGGTGCTCATCAAAGGCCAATGCAATGAAATTGTTAAGATTTACATTTATTTCGATGTAAAAACAGTATTGGAATCGATTGCAAATGGTTAAACTGCATTAAATCCAGAAACTATATCAAATGCAAAAAGTTTGCTCTGACTAATTGATTAGAAATTTATCTGCAATCTTTCTGTATGAAATAAAATTCTGCAATGCACTGATCGAACAAATAAAGCATTACAACGAAAAGATGTATCGATAGACCCTGCAACGAAATTAATTGATTCACTACGTTGTACTTTACAGGGACTACGAGAAACAGGTTTCGAACAAAATTTTGAAAAAGCAAATAATTTAGCTAAAACTATGGACTTACAAGTTGGATTCCCAGTAAACGGAAGAGAATAGTTAAAAAAATGGAAACTGATGAGGCACCGGATTTTGTCTCAATTAGATTGGCGTTATAAACAACTTAAAAATATTTATAAAGATTTTAGATTTCGATATGGTTCTATTATGGTTATTTAGATTGTAGATTTAAAAAAAGCGGCTGCTGATCTTTTTTTGCCATTAAGTACAGCAAAGCTGTGCGAGCACGCATGGCGAGCATAATGAATATGTTGAAATGAAGGCCAGAAAAATCCAATTTAATAAACATAATTAAAATTTCGTATATAATGTGTGATGATATTTTTTTCCATAACAAATGTTTTTTAAAAAAGTTTTCTTACACATTATATATATATATTTTTCTACATTTATCTTGAAGTTTGTAAGTTCGACGGAATACTCCAACACATATACAAATTGCAATATATATACAATTTGTAACATCATTTAATTGTCATAAACATAGTATCTGTTTTTTATTGATTATATATGCCATCTGTCATCTCTCATTTGTCATCTGTCATCTGTGGCATTTGCCCATCATTTCATAATGATTGTCATGTCATTTAAGTGTTAAATTTAGATGGCGCCATAGAACTTTTTACTTTATAGAATGTCTAAGAATATTGGTTATTTAGAATTATTGAGGTCTTAAGATAATCTATGTTTAAATTTCCAATAATGGCAAATAAGATGTTGTTAAAATGATCGAGTAAATAACCCTTAGGGAATTGAAAATTTTGCACCTTACTACAAATTATTCTGTTTATAAGGTAATTAAAAGCATTCTAATAATTCTAATAAAGGTATGATATTGATGAATTAGTAAGCAAATACATATTTTTCTTAAACTTGAAATGAAAACTCTAATGAAGGGAGAAATGCTAGAATTTATTTTGCTTTCGTCATTTATGGCGGGCTACAAAATTAGTTTTTATATCATAATTGTATTTATAACTTACTTTTTCCCAAAAAAATTTAGGGCCCTAAAAAAATATTGCACAGGGCACAAAAAAAACTAGTTACGGCGCTGAGATTAAGGTATTGTAATATATTTGAATTAAGCATTACCATAATTAAATAAATCAAACCGGTCTATACCATGACAACATAATCGAAGAAAGATTACATATGAAAAGATTTACAAATAATTTTGCAATGATTAATAATCACTAATCAAGTGACCTGTAAATTAGGGTGCGATATGCAATTAACATTGCAATAAAAATAATTTGAAGAAGAATAATAAAAAATGTCACAGAAGCAATAAAACTACAAATAGTGTTCAGTTTACAGATCAGTGGTGGATGAAGCATGAAGTTAAACTTATTAATTAATGACATTTAAATGTGGTTTGAAACAGTATTTATTGTCAAATAGGACACCAAGGTGTGTAAGTAAAGTGTAATACTCGATTAATTGATTTATTTTCAAAAGTAATAATACACCATTTTACTGATTCAGTCAAAAGTCAAGCGAAAAAGTCATTAAAAACATTTGCTAATATTTAAGATCAAATTGTTAATTTTACACTAATGTAAAAAATAGTTTAAGTCTAATTTATAACAATTTAAATAGTTTTTACCTTTTGCGTCAGTTCTATTTTTTTTTTAAAATATTAACATTTTTTTTTTTGTTAGAAGCTGTTATTTAAATTCAATTTCCTCAAATTCGTATAATTTGTACTTCATTCTTTAGTATGAGTATTTGTATGAGTATTACAGCTTTTAATATGTCATGGAATCATTTACCCGTTAAATTTTTAAAATTACTTAAAATACCGCACAAATCAGAAGAGATTATTTTCAAAAACTTTTAAATTATAAAATTGAATTAACAAAACAAAAACTTATGACCAAACCTACATAATTAAACCTATTTTAAAATTTAAAGAATAAAATCTTTCTTTTTATTTATTTTTTTTTGTATTTCTATTGCCCTTTTAATGATCAATTTGAAAAAAGTTGTATTTAAAAAAATATCTATATATGAACATGTATATAATGTATATATATATATATATATATATATATATATATATATATGTAAAGGCAATAAAAAGTTTTTTTTTCTAATTTAAAATTCTATGCTAAAAAAATATATTTAACTTTTGTTTTCTTTTTCTTATTATGTTTTTCATTTCTTTTTACTGATTACTGAGGTCTCATTAAAATTAAAAAGACTCTACATATGAATAAAGAAATAAAAAAAAAATTAAAAAATGAAAAACTTTAAATTTAAAAAAATTTAAAAGGAAGGAAATTTCGAAAAAAAAAATAAAAGGTTTTAAACTAAAAAAAAAACAAAATAAAGTTCAAATCAAACGCATTTAAATAATTTTTCTATAAAAAATCAAAATGAAACATTCACAATTAATTGTATATCCATGTATGAAGGACATTTAAAATGCAAAATCTATATAAAGATATCATACATAATAATTAAAATAAGACAAAAACATTTTGCAAGTTTTACGAGTAGAATAAATTTAATTTCTTGTTTTTTTCTTTTCTTTCTAATATTATCGAAAACAAGAACTTGGGTTTAATGTACAGATCTAAAAGGATAATGCATCCATACATCATCATCATCAACATTTATTTTGCAAACTTGTTTTTATTTACTCGTCCATTTGACCAAAGATCATCAAAATTTCTGTTACATGTTATTCACCCCTTCTAATTTATTTTTTTTTTTCTCACGATCTCAAAAATGTTGATCTCTTCTTAGAAAATTCTTTAAATAAAATCCTTGAAATAATTTTCAAAAAATTATTTCTTAGAATTTTATTGAGAAAGAATATATTATAATAATTATAAAAAAATTTGAGTTTTTAAATATACAAAATTTTCTAATTTTATTGAATTTGCTGAATTTCTTAAAAAATAAATATATAGAGGTAAATTTTTTGTTTATTTCTAATTTATATTAAAGTAAATAAAGATAAAAAAAAAACATATAAAAAGTTAGAAAAGAGACTAAAAGAGAAAGATGAAATGAAGTAGCAAAGAAGATAAATAAACATAGAAAATACGATATATGTATATATATATATGTATACTTATAAGCATATTCCTGATATAGATAAATTTTGAATGAAAAATTATAATCAACTGTACTCCCTAAAGGAAAACTTTATAAAATCAAGAAAAAGGATATGTAATCAACTCAAATTATTTATTTATTACTTTACTATATATATATATATATATGTACAATTCATATATATATTTATACAGTGAGTCTTAGAAATAGGTTAACAGATTTGACTATTATTGCAATAAATCAAATATTCTATCGAAAATTTAGACTTAGAGACTAGACTTAGGCTAGACTTAGACCGGGAAACAAATGTGAATAAAACACGAGAAATCTGTTAAAATAATAAATTTGGAGAACGATTGCTAGAGACAATTAAGGCTAAAACTCAATGTAGGCTTTTTACGCGTTGATGCTTTGACAAGCTTTTACGCGTTAAGAACGTTTCAGACTTTTACGCTTTTAAAACTCAATGTATGCTTTTTACTCTATATGTTCTGTTTTAATATAGTTTTGAGTCAAGTGAAAAAAAAAAGAAATTTTTTGAAAATGTTAGAAATTTTAGAAATTTTCGAAGTTATTATAATATTATATAGAATGTGGGAAATGCTGAACTCTTTACATTTGCGACAGCAAAAATGATTTTGGGTGCGGGAGTTATTTGTGGACAGAAAAATTGAAGGATTTTTTGAAAAAAATTTTATTCGTCTCAGAGAAGAAAATCAAGAAGTTTTTCAAAAGTTGACTCGGATGCATGTTAAAAATTTTGATTTACTTATTAATCTGGTTAAAGAAGGGTTATATAAAAACTCTATTCGAACACCAATATCACCAGATTGCCGATTATTTATTACTCTTATGTAAGATATAAAAATGTTATTTGATTTGAATTAAAATATATTTGAATGTTTTGTAGTTACCTAGCACATGGAGACAGTAAACAGCTTCTTTCTGCAGCATTTAAAGTTGGAATAACAACTATACGAAGCATAACTTTGGAAACTTGTAAGGTGATATGGAACTCTTTATGTTCAATTTATCTTTCTCCACCAAACGAGGACGAAAGGGAAAATATTGCAACAGACTTTAAAAGTATGTAGAACTTCCCCAACTGTGTTGGTGCAATCGACGGAAAACATATTGACTTAAAGTAAGTAACATAATAATACATATATACCTAGTTTATTACATTCATAAAAATTATATAGATGTCCGCCAAACTCTGGTTCTATGTACTATAACTATAAAGGTAACTTCAGCATAGTACTTCTTGCTGTTTGCGATGCAAACTACACATTTACTTTAGTGGATATTGAGGCATATGGTTCTCAAAGCGATGGTGGTATTTTACAACATTCAAAGTTTTGGAAAAAGCTTACTCAAAGGAGAAATCAACTTTCCGAAATCAAAACCGCTAGAAGATAATACACCCCCATTCCCATTTTACTTAGTGGGAGATGCAGCTTTCCCGTGGAGAAAAAATTTAATGAAGCCATATCCAGGACTGCTTCTAGATATAGAAAAAGAAAACTTTAATAAAAGACTCTCTAGAGCTAGGAGAACAATAGAAAATACTTTTGGTATTTTAACTGCTCGATGGCGTATAATAAGAAAAGGCTTAGAAGTCAATCCAGAAAATGCAGAAATTATTGTTAAATCGACTATTGTATTGCATAATTTTTTAAAAATGAACGATGTTTCATATTGCCCATATAATTATGTGCATTCTTCAAATAATGATACAGTCATTAAAGGTCTATGGAGACAAGAAGTTCGTCCACTACAATCTTGTAGCAAAGTATCAACAAACAATGCAGAATCAACCAGTTTTAAATTAAGAAATATGTTAAAAGAATATTTATTTAAAAACAAAATTTAATTGAAATATTTTTTTTTATTATACTTATTTAGAAACAAAAACATATACATAAATATAAAAACAAAACTAATTCAGAATTCTTCATAAAAACAAAAACATAAACCTAAAAAATAACTAATTCTTAAAACAAAATGAAGGAATGTAAGAAAATAATATAAAATTATATATAATTTATATTATTTTCTTATATTTCTTCATTTTGCAAAATTTCTGTAAATTTTTTATTAATATAACTTAACACCTCAATTTTAAATTTTTTTTTGTGTTTGTCATCTATTTGCTTTAAGTAGCCTTCGATTGTTTTTAAAAAACAATCGTCTTCATTATTTGAATTTAGACGTTGATCTAGAAATGTATTTACATTTTCTATTACGTCCGTAAACTTCTTACACGCCATATCATATTGTTTTTTTTTTTTTTGCTGTTTGTGAAGGTGTTGGTAAATTATTAAAATGGGAAGATTCTAAACTTTCATCAAAAATATTATTTTCTAATTCTGGATGGAGTCCAATCATTTCGTTATCATCATCTCTAAAATTTGTTCCAGTTCTACAAAAAAATTGTTTATTGAGAAGTTACACAGTTGGAATAAAAAAAAGTTATTATGTATTTACTTTTTTGGTGCTACATGCTCTTGTAAAAACAGCATGTGAGAAAAAAATTTCCACTGACTTTCTATTTCATCTGCAGCACTTCCGGATGGGATTTTTTTTGCATTAATGTCTTTTACGAACCTATCTCTTAAGCTCTTCCATCGCTTAGTGCAATCTTCAACTAAAAAATTTTAAATTTTAGTTTTCTCCAACATTTTCTGCAATTTGTGCCCATGCTTTTCCTTTAACAATCCTATTTCTGTATAATGATTTTTTTTTATTAAATAGTTTAATAATTTTTTTTATTAAATAGTTAGTTTAGTTATATAATAGTTTGCTTATTTCAGAAATTAATTTTTCTTCAAAATCCATATCGTTAATTAATTAAACAAATTATTATTAGCAAAACAAACAATTTTACCTGTCACAAGCGTATAAAGTTTCAAAAAGTTAAAATTTAAGCAACTTTGCGCTTCACACGCGTTTTCTACTTTATCATTGAGCTTACGTTAATATAAACCAATGTATTTAACTTCAAATGTCAGAAGCGTAAGAATTTGTCAAAGCATCAACGCGTTAAAAGTCTACATTGAGTTTTAGCCTTTAGAAGAATATTGTGAAGAAAATTAAAATATACCAAATGGTTGCAATGCTATATCAATAAATAAAATATCAACAATATTATATTATAAGATAAAGTTTTTCGATTTAGACCTCATGTACAAAATTTTTTTTTTTTAAATACTGAAAGACCCAAGTGAAAAACGGCACACTAATGATCACCATTAAATAAAAAACGTAAGAAAGTTTACGGATATTGTGCTGAATATTACCTTACCATCAAAAAATAAAAACCGATGAACTTTAACTTATCAAAAATTTATAATAAAAGGAAAATAAAATAATGACGAATATTTTACACCTTTTAAAATTACTCCTGAAATAACAATAATTATTGTTATTGGAATAAAATTCAAAAGAAAATAAAATAAAACAAATCTGTAGCCGGCAAATGTGTGGAAAATGGTTAATCGTTTTCTCTCCGCGAGGAAACTGTTGTAATTTTTTTCATGATCTTTTTTTTATCAACCGGTTTATAACTTTAGTATCTGATAATTGAAATTTATTCAAATTAAAATGGTTGTTCATGTATTATACATATATACTAATTGAAAAAATTCTAAGACTAAATATCAATCACCAATAAATTACGATATAACATAAATAATTCAAATAATATTAATTTATAAACCTGAACTTGTTCATTCAATTTTGAAGTGCATTGTCTTAAAACCTTTTTATTTGAAAAGTATATATGGTTAATTTTAAAAATAATTTTTGAAATTTTACACTTTAATTTATGTTGAACATATGTATATATACATTCAAACTGTTATATTAATACATAAAGGTACTTAACTTTTCTCATGTATATATATAACTTTATTTATAGAATATCCTTAAAATTAAGGACATACGATGTTTTCTATAAATATCATATTATTTAATATCTAAGTTTATATGAGTTGTAAAAGAATTTTAATAGAGTAAATAAAAAATAACGATTTTTTCCGAAAAACAAAATTTTTAAACATTTTGACAACCCCGTTTTTTTTTTTTTGTTTTTTTTTGTCATAGTAATGTACCTGATGAATATATAAAAATTTTGCATTTTTTTAAAATTATTTTGTTGATAATGTTTTGATTTATTATTGGATGATTTAAGAAAAGAATACGTTATTATTATGTTTAATTTAATATAAGATAAGTATTTTATATTAAAAACATGAACATAAATAATATGGAAAACATAACATATTTTTTTTTATTATTCAATTACAAAGTCGCAATTTGCATTATCAAATTCAAACATAATGTACGTTGTATTTAAAATATGTTTCAATTTAAATATATATTGAACTTTATTTTAGTATAGTTGTCTTCAATATACAGTCAGATGATTAATCTTTACAAAATGCATAACACTTAGATTCTATATTTTGTAAAGATTAATCGAAATTGAATCGAAAATTATTATTAAAATATTACAAATTGAGTCTATAACTATTTTTGTAAAAGAAATAAATTAAAACTAAATAAAATAAAAAATAGAATAGAATACAATACAAATATATAAGATAAATAATTAAAAATATATGTATATTTACAATATTTAAATAGAACTAATAATAAATAATATGAAAATGAAAATTCAAATAGGTAAATATATGTCTACAAAATTTTAAATAACTGAGAATAGAATCAGAATGAACAAAATGACCGGTAGGCGGTTGCCTTATAGCAATCAGAAATGATTTTCGCAAGATTATTATCTTAACAAAAAATTACAAATATCTCAATTTCAGAACATTGTACTATAGTAAAAGAGAACATTGAGTTCTAGTAATATTTATTAGAAGAATAGAGATAACCGAATACAAGTTTATAACAAATATAAGAAGAAAACCTAGTGGATATTATATTGAACAGACAAACAGATATTATTTAAAATTTAAATAACTAAAATATATAATCGAGAATACACTAAGAGATATTAGAATGACAATTTGCTTAAAATATTTTTTTTCTTATTTGAAGGATTTGGTAGTTCAATATTTCAAACCTCTTAGTGACCAGAAGATTCATCAGAGTTTTGATTTAATTTAGTTATTTCAATTGCACATACATTGCATCACTTATAGAGATCAGGACTAATATAAACTACACCAATACCTCACTTTGCGTCGTGATTACGTTTCAAAAAAACACGACGCAAAGTGAATTATGATTTTCTATAGCAAACCATGTAAAGATCGGTAGACAGGTTCCAAGGTTACGAAAATACTACTTTTTAAGAAGAAAATTGCACAAAATAAACATTTAAAAAACAAAAATAATATAAAATTTTATTACATCCATAGAAAAAACAAAAAAAAACAAATTCAATTAAAACAAAATAAAAATTAATCACTGTCTGATGAGTTGCTGTTGTTGTTAGTGGCTGTTGTCGTTAGTCGGCTTTCTTTCACAAAAAAATTGGTCCAATGTTTGCTGAACAGCTTTTTTTTCAACGTAAAATAAATTTCCTTGTAGCAATTGATATTCGTAGCTACCGCCTGGGACACTTTAAAACTCCTTCAGCTGTCAGGATCGTTTTTTAAAAAAATCTCCATAGCTTCGTCAATCAAACACATCGCTTTGGAAATTTGTGATAATAAAACTGTATTAAAATTGCGTTGATTTTCAGTTAGAAAGGGTTTTGATGGCATGGCACAATAGGAAACAAAAGTCGTGCCATCTTTTAGAAAAAAAAGAAAATTTCAAAAAAAAAATTAAAGGCTCGATCCAAAAACAACGCAACTTCGAATATCTAACGACGCACAGTGAAAATTAGTATAATTCAGTAGCGACGCAACTTCGAAAAAACGCAAAACGAAACGACGCAAAGCGAGGTATTGGTGTATATGACTATGGAAGAATATTACAGAAATAAGCATAATTTTGTAGATTAAATAGACTATTGTATTGCCAATAACCTATATTTAAGGAATGAAATAATTTAATAATTTAAAATTAGTCTGTTCAAGAAGACTTGCAAATTTGTAAAGTGTTAATAAAAAAAGAAAAAAGAAAAAAACGTCATGCCTAATGTTGAAATGCCTAATAAATAATTAATAAAATAAACAATTTTATAATTTGATAATCTTCAATTTTTATACTATCTTATATTCTTAATTATTTTTTTACTCAACTATCTAACTTTTTATACGACCGAACTATTTTAATTTCTTTTATAACAACTTTTCAATTGATGAAATTATTTTATATATTCTGTTATTCTTTTTGTTTTGTTTATATTTGATTAAATTTAAAAGTTTAATCTAAATTAAATTGTATTATGCTAATATTGTAAATTTGGTTTTATTTTGGGCTTTTTAGACAAAATATCTTATTTATTATGTTTCATCATCGTTGCGTTTAAAAAGCGATTTATCTGCTTTTCCAAGGTATCAAGCATTCAACTTTCTACTGCATGAACTTCTCTTTGAAAATACATTTTTTTTTTTTTTGGTTTTGTATTACAAAATAAATATTATAAAGTACGATATTATAATTTAATTACATAAATTTAAACTTAAACATTTTTGAGTTTTGAATTTATTTTTCTTTAAGTTCATAATTTTTATTTTAAATAATTTAATTGTTGTCAGGTTTCCGTTCGGCGTTCACTAATATTTTTGAATGTTTGATTGCATCATAATTTTTGTTTTTAGAATATTGTTCCTATGGAACTATCACCCATATTCCGTTTAGACCCATCGTTGACGAGCAGAAAAAATTCATCTCGTCTCGTCTCGCTGAATATGCCTTTCTGTGAGACACTGTAAGCGGCGCGATAGAACATTTTATTTGTTGGTAGTCCTGATAATTTTTTACTATCAAAAATAATTATTGGTATATACTAACTTAGTATTAGTTTTAAACTATTTTTTAAATGAAAAATAAATATAAATATATTTATGTTTTAAATATATTTTGTAGTTTAGTACATAAACGTAGTAAAGCAGTAATAGTAAAGATGGTTTTTTTTTTTTCAAAAAACAAACACAATTTTAATAATAATGCAAAAACAATAATGAAAAACTGTTTATTAATCTTTATTTAACTATTTTATCTATTCAATTTATTTATTTAATTCAATTTTTTGATAAAAAAAACACAAAATACTTTGACGAGATACTCTATCGCTTACAATTTTTGACGAGATAAAAAATGGCTATCTCGTCTCGTCAAAGGTCTAACAGAATACAAAACTATCTCGTCAGAGATATTCTCACGCGATCTTGCCAGATGGGTCTAACAGAATATGGGTGTATGTTTTTAAGATTTTATCTATCAATTTTTTGTAATTTAATATTTGATATCTGAAATCAAGGATTTAAATTTTGAGAGTCTCAACTCTAAGCTCGGAACAAAAAAACAATTTTTTGACGCATTTATAAATTTATATAATATATGTATAATATATGTATAAGTATTTTAGTTTAAAATCATATTCTAAAATCAATTCAACACCTCATCCTTCTCAAATTACAATCATCAAGCAAGCAGGTATCTGTAGAATCGAATTTAATTGAAATAAGTACAGTCTCAAATAAATTGTTTCTAATTAATTACAATGTATTGATTTTTAACACTTAAAAATTTTCTTAATGGTTGAAATCTATAAATTTTCCTAATAATTCATTATTTATGATAAACTTTAAATTTCCAGTTCAACTGATTGATTGCCATAATCTACTAATAAGGTACCAATTAAATAAAATAGAAAATTAAAAATAATTTTATATTTTTTTCAAAATTAGAAGTTTCAACATATTTTCTTTTTATTGAATATTTTAATCGATTATACTTGGATATGCATGATATGATGTACACATATATAATACAAATTTTTAATGAAACTCAATTATAATCGAATTTAATTATTTCTCTTATAACTAGAAAACAAATATTATTAAAAAAAAAAAAAAACAAAAAAGGAAAAACCAAATAAAATAATCACCAAAAACAGCACCCTGTATTCAACAGAGAAGCTTTCATAGAAATTTAATAATAATGATAAAAAATATAAAAAACCTACAGGCACAATATTTATATTAAAAGAAAATTACAGCATATAGTATATGATTAGATATTTAACTATATAAATATATACATATACAAATATATGTATATATTTAATTATACCCATAAAATATACCCAAGTTTTATAGAATTCAAACTTATTCTAAATTAAAATAAAAATAAAAAAAAAAATAAAATAAATAAAAACAAACCCTAAAAATTGGTAGTTAAATATACCTATCTATAACTATATATATACTTAGATCCTACATATTATGTATATGGAGTTAAAGGAATAGGTACCCTTCTGAAAAACGACTCGAAAAGTTTATGCTTTTTTTCTTTTTTCTCTTCTTCTTTCTTTTCATCATAAACTTATAAACATAGAAGAGAACTCTAAAACTCAAATTAAAAGCAAAAATTGAAAAAAAAAAAAAAAAATAATAATAATAATTTTGCTTAAGGATACTTTCTAAGTTTTTATTTTCAAAAAATGTATAAACAAACTTGAACATCACAACAGCAACAATAATAAAAAAAAATTATAAAAACAAAAAACTATCCAATACATGGTCATATCCTTTTACATCTAGAAAATTAAAGATATAAATATATATATATATATATATATATATATATATATATATATAATATTTATATATCTTATAAATGTTACCCTTAATTTATATAAAATTTTCTAATTATTTATATTCAGATATTTTGTGAACATCATAATATACACACATCCACACAGTTATTATTTCATATATATATATATATATATGCAAACATATAAGATGTGCCCAAAACTATAAAAAAATAAAACTAAAATAACAAAAACGAAAATTACAAAACAAATTTTAAAAAATACAAAATAAGAAAAAAAACTTGAAGCCTTTCGTTACCAAAAAAAAAGCAAAAACAAAAAAAAAAAACAATTTAAATTATATACATGCAAATATACAGAACATATAGAATATCTCTAGAAAACTTTATTTTAGACCTCTTCTTTCTATATGGTGCCATAAATGTACTCATAAACCCCATACCAATATAGTTTTGTATTAAATTTTCTAAAAACATTAAATATATATATAAAAAAAAAAAAAAAAAAACAAGAACAAAAGTTCCCAAAAAATGAAAAACTTAAATCGAGTAATAGAAAAATTTTTCTCCCATCCTAAATTACTTGTATTTTTCTTATTTCCTAAATTTTATTTTGATTTAGTTTTTTTTTTTATCATGAAAAGGATTTTACAATTTTCTCTCTTAACTATAAGACATTATAATATATGTAGCTATTCGGACTAGCTATCTTCTTATATATACATAATATATTGATGTAAAAATCCTTTAAATTTTCTTTATACTTTTCCAAAAAAAAAAATAAAACAAAAAGCAAATACAAAAATAAACAAGCAACATAACAAAAACAACATCAGTAAAAGTTATAAAAACTATTTTCATTTTTTATCATTTAAAATTCGAACAACACTTTAAAGAATATTATATACAATGGCGTCACATTTAAAATGCGGTTCGATGTTTTAAAAAGAAAAAGGAGATGCTGAATATACATACATATATATTATACTAAAATTTTCAATTAATGGAAATTTATTTTTAACAAGTCTTATAAGATTCTATGAAGATGCAGTTTAGGTATTATAATTGAAGATTTATTAAAATAGAACTATTCTGTACAATATTTTCATTTGATAAATTATTTTTTTAGCCAATTTTATTACAATTAAAAATGATATGACAAAATAAAATGCTATGAGTTCTATATGATTTCGTAGATCTCAAAATAAATAAAATTGTCTGTATTTCATTCTGTAACATCGACATTCAAATAAAACCATGTAATTTGCTTATATTTCTATGTATCAGAGATCATATAAACTTACTATTTGGCTATTTTGTACAAAGGGAGTTTGTATTTCTATTGTTCGAATTATTATTTTTTTTTTTATATAATTCCAAGTCTATGGGATGAACACCCTAACTGTTTTTGCACAGAGATTTGGGAATACCCAATCACATACAATAGTTTTTCTTTAGAATTTCAATGGTATATCTACTAATTTGGAAATGTGGAAAACAATATCAACTGTAGAGTACTTCGCCTTCATAATAGCATAGTTCTATTTTTATTTTTAATGATAACCAAAACTCTCAACTATTTATCATTTATTTTATCCCAATGCTAAAAGGTACTGGAGCAGTTCGAAAAATCTAGAAAGCATTTTGTGCCTTCGTCGGGAGTTGAGCCTGGGACCTTTCGATGAAAAGACAGGCACTCTACCTACTACGCACCCCAGCGTGTAAATATGATTGTGATACTTAACATATTTTTTTATTGTTTCTTCATATTGCACTTGACATTTTCTATTCATTACTCTTTCTGTCGCTACTTGACATTCTATTCTATGAAATTAAAAAATCCCAAACGAAAATATTTGACTTATCAGTTTTCCATTGAATAGGGGCACATTCAATTTTAATGATAAAATTCATCATCATCATCATTGTCCTGCAACCCCATCCGTGGGGCATAGGGCGGAAATAAATCCTTTCCAACGGCTCCTATCTGCTTCGGCTAAGACAGTTGTTCTCCACGTTTTTCTCGGCCTTCCGACGCGACGTGTACCCTGAGGATTCCATTCGAAACATTGTTTCGCGATGTTGTTGTCAGGTTTCCTCAAAGTATGCCCGATCCAACGCCATTTCCTCTGTCGGATTTCCACGTCTATTTGCGTTTTTTGCCACAGCGTTCTGTTGGAAATGGTTTGTGGCCAACGAATGTTTAGGATGCGCCGGAGACAACTATTGATGTATGCTTGCAGTTTCATGGTGATGTTTACTGAAACTTTCCATGTTTCGCAAGCGTACAAGAGAACAGATTTTACACTTGCGTTGAATATTCTTATTTTTGTGCGCAGACATAGGTTGCTTGCTTCATAATTTGCTATATTTTTGATAGCATCCCGAAAGCAGTACGGGCTTTACTGATGCGGGCTTCAATATCCAAATCGGCGCCTCCATCTGATGACACGATGCTGCCCAAGTAATTGAACGTAGTCACCTCTTCGATTCGCATTCCTTCATGGAGGATCGGATGTTGTGATGTGTGAGTTGTGCGCATGATTTTAGTTTTAGCTGAATTGACTTTTAGGCTCGCACTTTTTCCAGTGTCATACAGCTTTTGGCACATATCGTTCAAACCTCCATTCGTATGTGACAATAAAAACACATCCATTACTACTAAAAACAATATGGGTAATAAAATACAGCCCTGCCTTACTCCCTGACACACCTCGAAGCAATTTGTCAGCTGTCCTCGATGTAAAACGCGACATCTTGCATCTTTGTAGGATTCCTTAATTATAGCTATAATTTTTTCTGGAATGCCTCTCCTACTAAGCGATTCCCAAATATACTCTCGGTTTACGCTATCAAAGGCTTTCTCAAAGTCTACAAACATGAGATTTAGCGGTGCTTTATATTCAGTGGATTGTTCAAGAATTATTCGTAATGTGTTGATGTGATCCACTGCGAAAACCTGCTTGGTGTCTTTTGAGTGTAGCTTCTATTCATGATAAAATTGTAATGTTATAAATAATTTTTATTAAATAATTATTTATTAATGCAATAATTTATATTTTTACTAATATTTTGACAATGTTAAAATTGAAATATAGCTGTTAAGTGTCATCAACAATAGATTTGATTAATTTGAACTTAATAAAATAATTCGGGTTAACATTCTTTAAATTGAAAATAAAGATTTTTACGAATCAACCACTCTAACCGAACCTGTACAACGTCATCAATTCCAAAAAACATACATTTCATCTATACAACTGACTTACTATAAAATTTCAAGTTTAAAATAAAAACAAAAAAGCAAAGAAAATTATATGGAGGAAATTATAAGAAAGAAAAATTAAATAAGAAAAACCGAACATTGAGTACACACACAGCCAACAGTTTTCAAAATTTTCAAATTTATTTTCTTTGAATTTTTTTTATTTTTAGTTGCTAACAACAGTAAAAAAATAAAAAAAATGATGTATATGCA
Organism: Argyra leucocephala; assembly: GCA_963942445.1. NCBI lineage: Eukaryota > Metazoa > Arthropoda > Insecta > Diptera > Dolichopodidae > Argyra > Argyra leucocephala. The sequence continues at coordinate 210,084,621 of OZ012677.1, read as the reverse complement.
TATATTTTATAGAAAATTGTAAGATGATCGAGGGAAACTATTTTGAATATTCTATTTACGTACATAATGCAACAACAATATAATATATTTATATGTTATATAGATAGAAAGATATACTTATACATTATATAAAATATCCCTTGGTCAAAAAAATAGTTTTCTTTTCTTTTCTTTCTATTTAAAAGTTTTTTGTTTGTTTTGTTTTTTTTTTTTTTTTTAATATAAAGACGAAACAAAAATAATAAAAATAAAATTAAAAGAAAACAGAAAATAGAAAAAAAAAAACTATTTTAAAATGTATGATGTGGCCTGGGAATTTAAATTTTTGTTTTTCTTTTTTCTTTACTATACAGTTACCATAGAAACCAAAAATTTAAGATGTACTTTATTTTATTCTTAAGGACTTATTTTATATATACATATACATATTTATTTATTAAAAACATAATAATTATTTAGTTATATATAGAAAATTCTAATGTATGTAGTAATGTAACAGGGCTGTGGTACTGTCCAGTCCAGTATGTGTAAAGATTTTCGTTTTTTTTTTTTTTTGTAACAGAAGTGAGAATTTTTCCTTCCTTTTAACGAATTTACGCTATATCTTTCGCAATAAAATTCATTAACGAATTATGTGTCATTATGCATATATGTACATAAATATGTTTATGTTATATGCTATGATATATATAAATATATGTGTATTTATTAATACATATACAGGGTACAAGAGTAAAGAAATACAAAACAATACCCCAATTCATTTTAAGAAATTTATAAAAATTTACAGGACATAATAAAGTTAGGAAGTTTATTGCATAAATAATATACATATAGATAATATATAGGTATATGTATATATACATATAATTTAACAATAAATATAAATATTTCAAATTTTCTTTGACATTTGAAGACTTTTATATTTGAAACGAATTAGATGAAAACTCAATTGAAACCTTATGCGGTATGATATAATCTCTTGATATACCTACATACCACACTACGTTTTGACGTTCAGAATTAGTTTTTACATACAATTTCAATCTGGAACTAGGCTATCTTGATCGAAAATAAGTAGAGACTTCTCCGTTTATATAGAGCATATGTGCTGAAAAATTCTTCTTTTTGCGTTTTAATGCGGTCTATAATTTTTCAGAGAGTGTTTTCAAAATAAGGTAATTACTTTTATGAAGAATATTATCTAAAACCCATGTGCTTTTTAATTAGAATCATTATTATTTTTTTTTTCATTTTCATTTTGAAAAATTGAACTTCCTAACTTATACAATTTATACTTGATTTAAAAATTTATCGATTATGTAATAAAATCTATCGAATTTTTGAAAATTTACTAAAAAGGACATAATTTATTTTTGAAATTGACTAATTTATTTATATATATATTATACTATATACTTATACCCTTATACACTTAGAAAACGATTTTCTCAGTATTTTTCTCACACCATTTTGAAAGAAAATTTTATTGAAATTTTGGAAATAAAAGTCTAAAAAATTTTAAAAACAAATACTCGTATTCAAAGAAATTTTTAGCTTTCTTTTTCTGTTTTTGAATGAAAAAAAAAAAAAAAAAAAAACAAAATCATTGAATAACGAAGTTTTAATTTTAAATATCTAATACAAAAATTTTATATTCCAGGATTAATAATTTAAATTTACAATATAAAATACTATATATATTATTTCAAAATATGTATATACATTTATATTTCGAATATTATAGAAAAGTTGATAGAAAATAATAAAAATAATTAAAATAAAAACTTAGAAAAGAAAAAGGGAATTTGATCCTTTTTCATGTTGACAAAATTTAATCTTGTATAATTAATTACACTTTATATAAATGACATATTCGAATATATTATGTAGATAAATAGATATATACAAATCTCAAAAAAAAACAAAACAAAAAATAAAACAACTATAGAAAAAAAAAGAAATAAAAAGAAAGCTATAGTATTAGTATATTTAAAAGATATCTAGGTTGAAAAGCTTCTGGCTACAGTTGTACTACAGTATTTCATATTTAATTTTTTATTTTTATTATTTTTGTTTTTTTTTTTATGTGTTTAAGATTTTTTTTTGTGATTGTGAAATCAATTACAAATCTAAAAATTTAATGTGTATATCAAAATATTCGAAATGAAAAAGTATACAAATTTATAGACTTTCTAAAAATTAATTTATTTTATTGATTCTTATATGAGAAAAAAAAAATAGATTTATAAAATAATACAATTTAAAATTTGGAATTGGATTTCAATCATAGATTTAAAATATATATTATGTGCTTAAATTATATTCTTTCATTTTTACATTTTACATTCAGTAGGTATAGTTATTTCAAATGTCAATTGTATAATAACTTTTGTCAATATTATCACTATAGTATCTATCAAAAAAGCTTTATTTATTTACTTTCTCATAATATACTTTTACTATTCAACCCAAAATTTCAATTTATTTATTGAGTACAGCATTCTTTAACTACCTAATTAAGTATAGTTTTATTTTTTTTTTAGTTACTAAATTAATTGTTGTATTCGAATTTTTCAAAATCGGTAGGTATTAACAGCTTGCAAAAAAAAAATCTAAAATTAAATAAATCGAGAGAAACAGATTTTGTCTTATATAAATCTTTTACTGATGAAAATACAAACCATCTAAATTATAAAAAGTTTTCGATATAGTTTACGTTTTTACATAAATTTATTTAATTGCGAAAATATTTTTGAAACAACTACTAATTCTATAAATCTCACATCTTCTAATTATCTCTCTATAAAATAAAAGGCACCAATTTAGTTAGAATTAAAATTTTAAATAGATTGGGAAAACATTAATATACATCTGTACATATAAAAAATTGATTTCAATAAATTGCATAAAAATCCTAACGTATATGTAAAACAATTTGATTTTTGTATATGTGTCAAAATTGGTTTTATCATCACCTTTTTTCTTTTGGTTTTATCATTGATTTTATCATTCTGTTACCTTTTTGTTTAAATTTATTCTAAGTTCTGACATAACCATTCTATGTGGATGTTATTCACTGAAAAAAAAAATTGTTCGTAATATCAATGAACAGCGATTATTAACATATTTTTTGTTGGCTCAATTAATTATTCATTAATATTACGAAAATATAACATCTCTTATTTTTTTTCTTAATAAACTGTTTATTGATTCAACGAATTAGGATTTATTGACACAAATTTGCAGTTTTTAATACAATAATTGAAAAACTAATTCATTAATAGTGCGAACACTTTCATTAAAACTAGATTAATAACAGTGTTCGTTGTTTTAACAAATTCGTTTGTTAAAATCAATAATGTTCTCTTTGATTAGCAATGCCTTCATTAATATGTATGTATACTTTTATATTTGTTACTTGCATAATATCAACCAAATATAAAATGTTTCGTTATGTCAACGAATTCATACTTTAAAATTCGGAATTTTTTCTTTATTTCAACGAACTAGTTTATTAAAACTAACAATTTTTTTGTTTACTTAATGACACGACGCGTGTTACTTGTAATTTATGTACTCGTATTTTAACAGAATTTTTCAGTGTAAAAAAGAATTTATAATTGTAAGATCTTATAAATTAGCGTAATTTTAAATTCTTTATTTTCTTTCCGGTCAATTCCAATATAGTCTTAAATATACATAAGGAAGGAAAATTACAAAGAACTATATAAAAATTAATACAAAAAAACTTACAATAATTAGATGGTTCTATCATACACAAAACTTAAATCAAATTCCAAAATAAAATATAACAAATTAAAATTAAAAACAAATGTGCAAAAAAGAGAATAGTTAGTGACATTTTTTATTTAAAAAATAGTGTTAAACGCCACATAAAAAAAATTATTTACAATAATTAAGAAGTAAATTTATTGTGAGAATATAAACGAAAAATCCAAAATAAATATAACAAGTAAAGAAAATAATAATTAAATAAAATGTTATAAACTACTTAAGAATATAATTTAAAAAATGAAAAAACATATTTAATCATTTCATATTTAAAACTAATGAAAATTTAAAACTAAGACTAAGAGGTACAAAAGAAAATAAGTTATCAACAAAAATTTATTATAAAATAAAAATTGTTTAAAAAAATAAAATCCAAATAATTAAAATAAAAATACACAAAAAGTAAAAAACATTGTATTTTTATTTAAAGAAGTGATAAGTGGCGGAGAGTGGGAAGTAAGAGGAGAGCTCAGAAAGCGGGGACAACGATCAAATAAATTATAGAAGTGGAAGACGTGGGAACCGACAAAATGCCGACACAATGAAATTTTCAATGAAATATTTTATTATTTCAACAAACATATTTATTGAAACAAAAATGTATGTTATTAAATTATGTTATGTTATTAATATGTTATTATAATTCTACTATTAGAGATATTAAAACGGGTGTGCCTCAAGGTAGTATTCTGGGTCCCATACTGTATTTGCTCTACACCAATGATTTACCAGAAATGGAAAATATAACTGTAGCTACATTCGCTGACGATACTGCGTTGATGGCAGTAGGATCAAATATTGACGAGGCTACAATTAAATTGCAAAGAGCAAGCGACAAGCTATACCTCTGGACAAAGAAATGGAAAATTAAACTCAATGAGTTAAAATCAGTACATGTAAATTTTACAAATAAAAAATTAGAAAATCAACCACCATTGGTAAATCTGAATGGGGTCAATATACCCCAAGAAAACAATGCTAAATACCTAGGAATGACATTAGATGTCAAACTTAGATGGAAAGAGCACGTTAAAAAGAAAAAATTTGAGCTTGAAAATAAGTATAGAGAAATGTACTGGCTCTTAGGTCGTAATTCTAAATTACCTATACATAACAAGATTTTGTTATATAATCAGATACTCAAACCAATATGGTTGTACGGCATACAAATATGGGGATGTGCCAAACAAACACATGTACTTTGTATAAAAAAATTCCAAAATAAAGTCTTGCGCAACATGGTAAATGCCCCCTGGTATGTTCGCAACAGTGATTTGCACAGAGATCTAGAAATTCCTTGCATAGAAAATGAAATAAAAAGATATGCAACAAAGCATATAGCTCGTCTGGAGGGACATGTTAACGTTGAGGCCACTCAATTGCTAGATAATCAAAATGATGTCAGAAGGCTTAAAAGAACTAAGCCACTAGATTTAATACGATAGAATTTCGTAAAATTTTTCTTTAAGAAAATCAAAATAGCAATAAATTAATGGTTAGTCCGTTGGACTAGTATTAATGGGAGGGGTGTGGTTTAGTCAGTAAAAATCTGGCACACAATGGAAGCTACGGGGCTCATTGTGTCTATGAAGATTCCCACCAATCCACGCAAAAAAAAAAAAAAAAAAAAAAAAAAAAAAAATTAAATTAATAAAAAGATTTATTAAATCAATGAAATGTTTATTATTTCAACAAACATGTTTATAGAAACAAAAATCTATGGTATTAAATTAATAAACAAATTTATTAAATCAATTAAATGTTTTATTATTTCAACAAACATGTTTATTAAAACAAAAATTTATTTTAATAAACACATTTAATAATTGTTCATTGTATTAACGACGAGGTTATTAAATTAATAAATAGCTATTCATTGGCTCAATGAACAAGTTCATCGGACAAATATTAATAAATTTTTAATTGTCTCAACGAATTTTTTTATTGTAGTTACGTACCTTTTTGGTTCAGTGTTAGAATCCATTAATAAAAATATTCATACAATATATGCGAAGGTAAATATTTCTGTACAGTCTAAAGTGATCTTCTTTAAATTGAACAAATATATTGTCACAACCAGCGATATACCTATATATAACTTATTTTAATTTATATTGCAGTTTGGTTCGAAAACTTAACTTAATTTAGATTTACCTAAAACAAAAAAATCTCAAGAAAATTTTTACTTATCATATTTTGTAAAAATCTCTATAATTAAAAATTTCACTACAAATTTTAAAAATATATTTTTACTGATATTATTAATTAAATAAATTACTTCATACCAAAGAAAACAATTATAATAAAAAATTGTACCTCCTAAATGAATTTAACTTTAACTTACACTCTACTGAGATAAGAAAAATTTAAAATTTTATCCAAATATTTTATATTTTCTTTTAGTTTTTTTCATTTTTTATTTTTTTTTTCCTACTTCTCCTTTAATTGTTTCAAATAACAGAATGACCTCATCTGGTGTAAATCATCCGTATTTCCCTAAAATTGCATTCAATTAAACAAACATATATAAAAATACAAGGTGTACAAATATAAAAAAAATCTGGATCACCTTTAAATTCATATGTAAAAATTCTTTGTAGGTACAAGAATTTTTCTATATTTGCAAAAGAAATCTACAGGAATTCTGCTTTTTATCAGTCGGAAGTACAAGCTAATTAATGATTGAATATTATTTTGTAAAATATAAAAGATATAAAGGCTATTCACGAATGGGTATATAGTACTAGGTGTAGAAGTGTATTGCCATTGTAAAATTTTTATATGAAAAAATATTCTACAAGGCTTGTAAATTTTTACAAGACTCAACCGTATTGTATTTCTAGTTTTGTATTTTAGTTGCCATTGTACTTTTTAAGTTTGAGATTTGTAAAGCAAATACATATATTTAAATGTATTGACTTTACAAATCTAAATAAGATTCTTTAGAAATCTAAATAAGAAGGCGAGATAAAGATAGAGGTAATTTTTTAAATATTAAATTTAAATTTTTTTAAATAAAAATTTTTTGAATGTAGTTACAAGGGAAAAAAAAGAAAAAGATCTTATAAATAAATTAATAAATAAAAAAAGTTGTTTCTAACTTATTCTCATAATTATAAATTAAATTCATATGTAAACAAACCGCTGTCACAATTCTACATCTAGTACAACATCAAAAGTACAAGGGTGCATTGACGAAATCGTTTTACAAATCATTTTACAAACCTACTACACATCTACACTTAATCGGGAATACCCTTACACTGTTTTTATCTTTAAGATGGTGGTTACACAATAATACAAATACTCTGAACGAGCGAATTAGATCTTTTCTGATATTATTGAAATTAATTAAATATATAAATAGAAACAAATAAATAACCTATTTAATTTTTTGCATATATTATGAATTAGTTAGATTCCTTTTCCGCTAAAAAAACAAATGTTTAACCGAATATATTTTACAACAATATTGAATACTTGTGTCCTAATATTAGTGTAAAACGTTTCGAAATTGATAACTAGATTTAATTTCAGTGTTACTAGCACTGATAGGTTTACCAGTGTTAATTTCGTTCCCTAATTCTTTCTACAACATTGATAATAATAGTTTTATGGACATCCTGTATTAATTATGTTTTTACAAGAATATAAATAGTAAAAAGTAGAAGTAAATAACTAGCGATTTTATATTGAAACCGAAATATATAAATTTTATTTTCCGAGAACTTCCGAGATCCAAAACAACAAAAAAATAAACAAAAAAAAAATTATAATAAGAAAAATAAATAAAAATAAAAAAGTATAACAGAATAACTTTTAACTTACTAGAAAATATCATCATTTACAATCTTTATTCTCTATTATAATTTACAAAAAAAGAAGAAGAAAGGAAAAACTTAGTTTAGTACATTTTATATATATATAATTTATAAATATATATATAAATATATATATACAAATAGTCTATAACTAATTTAATGTTCTTCAATATTATATTCTAGATCAAGCTGAAAAAAAATTTGTCTTCCACTTGTGAAAAAGACTTGTTTTTCTACAACAACTTTAGTACCTATATTACATACCTATATATAGATATAAATAATGTCCTTTTTTATACGAAAAACTAACAAAAAATATAAATTTTATATATTTTAATATAAAATTAGATGTATAGATATTTATAAATATAAATATATATATACAAAATATATATAAGTATAATATTCTCATAAATATTAAATTCGATACTAGAAGAAAATAGCCATAAGCTAAAAATATGAAGAAAAAAAAAAAATACGTTCAGCTATTTTGCATAATAAACTTCGCTGAATATCATCCTACTGTTCACCACAATATATATACTTAAACTAATATTCACATCATCATCATCAACATTATCATTTGCCTGCAACCCCATCAGTGGAACATAGGGCGGAAATAATAATAATAATAATATACCTATCTATCTAGATTGTACAAAATAGAGAACAATATAATAGAGAAAAGTTCATAAAACTAAAATAAAACTAAATTGATGCATCCTTCTAAAGGACATCCATATAAAATAAACTCTCTCTATTTTTGTTGTTTTTTTTTTTTTTTGTAATGTTAACTAACAAAAATGGCAATACAATATTATATTCATTCATTATCACTAGTAATACATATATACATATAAGTATTATATTTTAATATACATTCAGAATTAAAAATTAAAGGACATTTAAAAAATTAAATTTTAAAAAGACTAAAAATCTTATGCAAGAGGATTTTCAAAAAGTATACTTTTTTGAAAAACCGTTTTGTTTTTCAATTTTCTCAAAACAACTCATATAAAAGATAAATAAAACTATATAGAATCAAAAAATCATTATGGTCTCATATTTGTCTTTTATTCCATTGTCTTGATAATGGAAAAACAATGTAAAATCAGAAAATGTCTTCAATTCTGAAACTTCTTAGTAAAAATATTTTTGAATTTTTTAAGCAAGTAAAGTGAATAAAAAGGACCCCTAGTGTGGAAAGAAGGCTACAAAAATCAATCGATATTATAAAACTATCAATTGATATTAGATATACAAAGAAATATGTACATGTAATATTTTTGAATGAAGGTGTTATAATTTTGAAAGAAATAATACTTTTTTTTTTATTGGAAGCATTTAATTTAAGTATTTACAAAAATTTAGTTAACTACAAATAATAAAAAAATTATTATGACAATATTACAAATGATTATATAAAAATTCTTATTGCTGTATAAGGCTTTTAATAAACCAGTATGACGTGACTGCAAGAGAAAAATTTTTATGCAGTTGCAGTATGAAATTTCATAATGCGTAGCTGAATATGTTTTGTCTAATGAATTTTGTGTCATATGATTGTTGCAATGTAGTTTAAGAACTGTAAACAAATGTATAAATCATTTATGAACACATGACGAGATTAATGTATTACATTATGCGTTTATGAAAAGCGACATATAGTGTTAATTGCAAAAATAATGAAATAAATTTAAGTGAGGGTGCAGGTGTAGTGGCAATGGATGAATTAATTATTTTTAAAAGTTTTTTTTTGGCAGCAGATTTTGAAGAAAAAAGTCAAGTCAATCTGCCATTTTTAATTCTTTGATAATCAATGCGAAAATATTATTAAATCTATATTACTATTTTGATATTAATATAATTGGAAATCAGTTTAGATGTAATTATTGTCTTAACAATTTCATCATCAATTTTCCTTCTTTTATTGAAAGTATCCAAATAAATTAACTTAAGTCGATGTTGATAAGAAGATAAACGCATTAAACTTTCACATTGATAAAACAATGCTCAAAAATATTTTCTCAATAACAAACCAGCTTTCTTTCAATGTGAACATCATAATTGGTCTTTGAGTGTAAAAATACAACAGACAGAATTTCTATGGAGTTTGTTTTTATTTATATTTTGTTTTTCTTCTGTTATTAATGCATATTTTTGTCGTTGTATCCTTATTCGAAGCTAAGTCTTAAAAATAAATTGCATATAACACTTTTGAAAAACTTTTATACAACATAGCTATATACATACTAGGTATACAATATATAGTACACATAATAATAAAAATAATGTAAACGTAAATTTTTCGCAACGAAAAGATCCTAAAAATATTGCTGAAAGGAAAAAAGAAAGAAAATACACCAATGTATTTAAATTACATATACACAAACTATATCATATATATATAGAAGAACTATAAGTATGTAATAAGGAGTTCTATCTAGACCGGTTGGACTAACTAAATCTTCCTCTAGAGATTTAAATATTATGCAAAAGAATTTCAATGTATATCTTCAATAATAATGATAATAATAATTTTAAATAAAAATAATATAAATGAATATAAAGGATAAAGAAAAAGGAGCAATTCAAGTATATAATTTTTTGTTTTTGTTTTATTATTCTTGTTTTGCTGTTAAATGTCATTATGCTTCAGTATAAAACAAAATAAAAATAAACAAATGAAAAATACTTAAACATAATTTTGAATTAATAATAGATTGTTCTTTATTTTACAGGGTCCTATGCAAGATGTAAAACAAATTTTGAGCAAAAATTTTAGGTAATTCAATATGATGAAATATTATTTCCAAATTTTTTAAAAGAAAGCCAAGGATATAGTATAGCTATATATATATCGAAACACAATAGAAATATTAAGTTAAGAACTTGATCTATCTCCGTTCCAATTAATTGATGAAACATTTTTAGCATAAACCCTTTATGTTTAAAAAGAGATCTAGAGCCAATATCGAACTTTACTGAATTAAAAGAGTAAACAAAACCAATTCAGAAAATTTCATTGAAAAATTTAATTTTACTGAAATTTTTAACAAAATAATTTTTAAATTAAATAAATTTCATAAATCATCCTGTAAACCAACTTTGATTTACATTGAAGCAGGAAAAGGAATTTCTGTATTTATTACAACACTTTTAACAGGAAATACTTCCATTGTTTTAATATTTTACAAAAGAAAATTAGATAAAATTTAAAATAGGCAAATCGCTACACTTATAATAGAATTTAAATATTAGTGGTGAGGTTAATAGAAAACTAGTATGAGTATAAAACTATTAAAAACTTATTATGAAAAAAGCACAGGTTTCTCAACAAGTACATCTGGTTTACCACATTCCGAAAGGAAAAAGAACCTATAGTAGGTTTGTATATTAAAATTAGTATATCTTGTCATTATCTGTTCCATTATTTTGAACCTGAAAAAGATCTAAAGATTAAAGATTTATTTGAACAATTATCTTTTCTATAATAATATATTAATAATAGTTCTTAAAGAATTAGATATCAGATGTACAATTCTTCAATTCGATAGATTGGTATTTTTTCAGAATGTTATACTGAAATCAATAAACATATACATTCAATTGTTCATCAAAACAATTTAATTTATAAGCATTTTTTATATTATTTTCTTTAACCATTATTTAGATGCAACTTATAAAGTGCAAAGGCTGCATCTACATAATATATGTATGTTAAGTATTTGAATCAAAAACTTTTGTGTTGTGCTAGATCAAAATTGCAGAAATTTAAATAAAATTTTTAAACTTAATTCCTTTAAATTTTATAACAATTATACAATGGAGCCTAAATAGAACTTTATATTTAATTCTATAATCATAAAATTCAATCTTAGCCTATACAGAAATAATTTCAGTGATTTTCAACAGTATAATTTTTGAAAATAAAATAACAACGAATTTAATTTACAACAATTTTTTGAAATTCAAATAAAATTTCAAATTTTTAACTTAGTACGCAAAATAAATCAAAATATTCTTTAGTTCTATATTTTGCATCCTTCTACAGTTTTGTTACTCTTGAGAAAATAAACATAGAATGCAAATACATAAATGCAAGTTTTGAAAAATAAAAACAAAATAAATAAAAGCAAAGAAACGGAAATAATTCTGAAAACAAAAACTTAAATTCTATTCATGATGCTGGAAAAAATTTACATTTTAGATTTCTCCATTTATCTTTTGAAGCAAAATAAAAAAAAAAAATTATTAAACAAAAAAAAATTACATGAATATCCTTATAACATATATATAGTCAGTACATTTTCTATAGAAACATTTACAAATTTTCTTTTACAATAATTTTAGTTTTTTATTATATAAAATATTTTTAACAAAACAAAAATTAAATCGAGGTTTCTCAAATTTCGAGAAACTTGAACGGATCTAGAATATTTTTTTTAGTTTATTATTATTTTATTTTATTATCCACCAATGTGGCAATTATATGATTTCAGATCTCATGGGAAATAAAAATTTGGCTCTTATCCTAGAAGATATGCGCCCGCCAGCGACACTAATAACTACAATAGAGTTATCAATTAATAACGTTTATCAAAGTAATAACGCTTGAAAACTGACAGTACAAAGTATAAAGCTATTCCGAAACCTTATCCTCCTAAATAGAGTAAAAAGGGATACAAAAAAATTAGAAGATATTTGCAGAGCACAAAGAATTACAAGCAACATGCAATAATTTGCATATCTGAGCAAATATAAGTTAGACAATAAAATTTTTTAGATTTTCCTGAAAGCTATTACAGAATTTTGATATTGAAATTGTATTAAAAAATAAGTCGTAAACTGATCTAAGGAAATAATTTTTTTTTTTTGCATAAAATATAAAGAAAAGTTTCAATGAAACAAAAAATTCCTAACGCCAAATTTTATTTCTGATTACTTGTATTTTCCCCAAATACTAAATTTTATAAACATAAGAAAGCAAATTTAAATATAATAACAATAAACTATAGGATACATAAATTTAATTAAATTAAAAATAAAATCAAATTGCAATAAAAATATAAAGCATGTTTATGCATTGAACAGTACGGTGCATTATGCATAAATATATGATAGAAATGGTGCATGGTGCATGGAAAATGGTTTATTTGATAAATATAATAATTTTTCAATGTTTATATTCTTAATTGCTCATAAAAATAAATTGGTAGTAAAAGAAAATCGTATGATGGGCTTTTCCGGACCTTTTGCACTTGCCCTTAATACTCGTACTAAACCTGCTGTCAAATCACATTAAATTTATTATTAAAAACTCCAAAAAATGTTTAGTGTATTCGAAGATACTCGCACTAAACCATGCCATATCATACTTTATTACCTGTTAAAATTTAGTGATTTATTCTTGAACTTATATATTTTTTGTAGTCCATCCTCATCTAGAATATGCTTCCGCTATCTGCATACCATCTTATGGTAGAACGAAACACATAAAAAAAATTGAATCAATTAAGAAAAATGCGGTTAGATTTTGCCTTCGTAAATTTAATTGACTGGTTAATGTCAATAATTGCGAAATGTCAACTCATTGATATTCAAACTCTTGAATCTAGACGTAATATTGATTTACGTAATGTTTTCATATGATCTTTTATCAGCTAGAATAAATTGCACATCTATTTGAAATTTGTATAATATAAATGCTACAAAGTGCAATATACGATCTCGTAAAATTTTATATATCGAATTTCATAGAACTAATTATGACCTTTCTGAGCCATAAAAGTCAACTCTCAACGTCTATTTAATACTTGTTCGTCCGTGATAGATTTGCATTATAGTAGACAATTCTTCAAGAGAAAAGTTATCAAATTTTTTTTAATTAATTATATTTTGTACTTTTAGTTATTGTCTTAGCTTAAGATATTTCCAGTAGATTGCATAGATTGAACAGATTACATATACTTATTTCTAAATATTTATATTTAAATGTACACAAAATATATTCCATTAGGTTTAGTTTTTAAGCAATATCTTTAAAGCAATAAGGTTAAATTTCCCAGTAGATGAAATAAATAAATACACTAAAAAAAATATTTTTAAATATTGCCATGTATAGCTTTCAGCTTGCAGCAACTATACACCATTTTCGAAATTTTAAAAAATTAAAATTTATGAATTAAAATTCAATTGAACTTCTAAACCTTTTTAGAGATTATGAATTTCTATCTCAATTTCTAATTTTATGATGATCCAATTATATATTCAAATCTACTATATAGTCTGGTTATATATAATATAGTGAATATCTTTATATTATTTTGTGAAAACTTAATATTAAATTTAAAATTTTGTTTTTTACAAAAAAAAAAAAAAAAAACATTTTTTTAACTTTTAAAAAATTCATACAAATTTTTTACAACACACATACGTACTGAAAAAAATAAATTTTATGTATAATTTTGTGATTTTCATGGGATGCAAAGATGCAAGTAAAGTTTTTTTTTTGTTGACAATTTTGTCTTTTTTTGTTTTTGTTTTTGACGTTTGCATCAATCTAGTTTTGATTGATAAAATAAGAGAAAATTACTTGGTTGTGCATTGTAATTTAAATGAAAATTATTTTTATGTTTAGAATCTGTTGAGAGAAAAATTTAAAATAATTAATATAAAAATTTGAAATGTTATATAAATTGCCTAAAATGTTGGTTAGGATCTATTAAGTGCTAACACGTATATAGATTTGATGAGCTGTTGTATTTTGTTGCATTTACTCATTTCCTAACATAAAAAGAATTTGAATTTAATTTTTTTTAGCTCATAGCAAAAAGCATATACCTAGAAGGTATGCAGATCTATTCATATGTATTCTCTATATAACCACTTCATAGGTTAGCTTCTATATCAAGTTCAAATGAGAAACATTAACATATGTAATGGCCATTTTAGACCACTGTCTCATACCTAACCTATATAATATCATATATTTTTGATAAAAGTAACTCACACATTTTTTGTGAACCTTACTCGGTTCCAACTTAGAGTATATAGTACCTACAACTTCATATATTGATATTTCATATATTTCATATATTAAAGTTGATAAAACATAGTAAGTTAGACAGTCATAACGATTTACCCTATTTTAAAATAAATTATTTCAATCACATGAGTTTCGTTATTTTTTTTGTTCAATTTTACTTTAATAAATAACAAAATAGAAATTTTTAATTTGCATAAAAAATGTACAATTTCAAAATAAATTTTTTTAGAAATTTATGAAAAAATTACTTGGAGTATAGCTTTTAGTAAAAATATAATTTAAATAAATATTTCAATATATTATGTATATATTTTCAAACATCGGAATCCAATAAGCCCCATATTATCGGTATACTTTTTATTTCTTCAACTTGAGTTTGAAGCAGTATGCTTTATAATTTTTCTCATAGGATTTGGTTAGTTTGAAATGAGATCTTAATTTATTTAATTTATTAAATTGGATATACAAAAAATTTCTTGTCTCATAAAGTAGTTCCATCAATTATTAATTTAACATAAAATTTGAAAAATGATGGAATTATTTTATTAGAAGTAGGATAATAGACAGATAACAGAATAATCCCCGAAAAACATCTAGAGCCCCACCGCTCGTTCATCTTTATAGTGTGGGAGTAGAAAACACAGTAAAGCCTATCTTTTTTTTCCCCCCGTTATAAATTATAACCAATCTATACGTTAGATTAATTTTGAACTTTTCAACTTTGAACAACTCGATTTTTCTTCATAAATTTTTTCGATCGTTTCGTTTTGGAGAATTGCCTAACATAATAAGTTTAGTGTAGGAATCGTAACACTATGATATTTCTCGTGAAGGAAATAGTCATAATTTCCGCGTGGGAAAATTATTTAAATTTATTAAATTTTGTCAAGAGAAAATTATTGTTGACCTAATAATTTCCGTGAAGGTAAACATTATTATAGAATTTTCCATTTTAGGTAGTGACTAGCTTGTGGGGCTACGAACATTTGTTCTCGATATCAGGAGTTGCTGCCATTTCGTATTTTGATTACATAATCATTTTTTAGCTATTTCTTTCTATATCTATTTCCGTTTTAACTATTTATATTTCTTCAAATTTTGTCGATTTCTATATTTTTACTGTAAGGCATTTTGATTAATAGTCATGACCATCCTATTAGGTTTCAGATCTTTCTTTTATTTTATATTTAAATTGGATATTCTACAACTAACAACTAAACATTTATTTACAAAACCCATAACTGAAATTGTATGTCTTTTAAATCAGTTTCCGTTACCATATGGAACAATAAACTTAAATAAATGTTTCAGTTGTTTTAGATTTGATTGAACCTCAAGCTCTTCTCAACTATTTTTATTCAATTTAAGTTTAGTTAGCTTGCGATTTTTTTCTACAATAATAGGTACCTAAATGTATACCTATGTTTTAAAAAAAATAATTTCTTAGAAAAACATAATACCAATAATAATAGAATATTCAAATTGTTGGAACAAATTTTAATTTCCATAAAATTGTATAACAATGATGAAAACAATTTAACTACAGCAAGTAACTCTTTTAACGACTTGCTTGAAAAAAAAAAACAAAGAAAAAAAACCAGAATAAAAATATTCAACTTCAAAAAATTGCTTTGATTTGAATTTCTATGTTTTTTTAATTCTCCAAATCTTAATTCTAAAAATTTTCCCAAGCTTAGAATCTTTTATTCATATATTAATGCATCTAAAAATAGTTCCCACAAAAACTAGACAAGAAAATTCGTTATTGACCTCTAAACTTTTAAGAGATCAAAACTATTTTTATTTAAATGGAAAATTTTTCTTAAACATTCTAAAAATAAATCTTCTCAAACGATTCTTTCAAATTTTATTCTATATACATGTATTTTTTATTCAATTTGGATTCTGTATACTTGTCCATCTAAATAAAGGATATTTTTTTGTATAAAGGGAGTAAAAAGCATCCTGCACCATTTGGTCATCTTGGATATATACTGGATGTAAAATAAAAAAAAAAAAAACAGGTTATTTCTCGTATCTTCAAATCCTTTTCTTAACCAAAATCAAATGACAAAAAAAAAAAGGGTGAATCTTGAGAAAAGGATATATTTTTTTTTAACTGGTCACTTTTATAGATAAAAAAATTAAACTGGTTTTATTTTCTAGTGTGGACATCCTGAATCTTATAAATTCATATTTTAAGATGAGATGAGATCCTAAAAAAAAAGACAGTAATTAAGGATATTATAAATTACTAAAAAGAAAAAAAAAAATTAAAACGAATAAAATTTTTGATATAATGCCAGTTAAAGCTGGAAAATTGAACATTTTTTTCTAAAAAAAAATCTTTATAATTTTTGAATTAAATTGAATAAGATAATTAGGTGGGCTATGAAATATACACACATATATTTGAGATGATAATAAATGATTTTTATTTTTATTAAAATGTGTGGAATTAAAAAATGTAAATGCATTTCTGTTTTTTTTTTTTTTTCTTTTTTCAAATCATATTAGATAAATTTAGAAGGGGAATTAAAATTAAAATTATAATAATAAACAGAAAGTAACTATACCCTTTGAAATAGACAACATAAATTTTGAATATATTTTTGTATTTCTAAAATATTTTAAATTCATATATAGATTTTATACATCAAATAAATAATATTTCTTTTACTTCTGTCTGTCTATGCTGAAAATTTCATTTCGAATTGGAGATGTAAAGTTGTTTCGTTTCTGTCAAAAGTTATATTTATCACTAAATGTTATAAGTAGGTACACTTCGAAATTATTTTTGGATTTATTTTGACAACAACATTCATTCTACACGGAATTCATAGAGGTATCAATGAATGAAACTCAATTAGAACGAATACCTAGGTTACTTTACATGGAAAGGTGCTGTTACAATATAAGGGCAAACAAAATGAAACCGTTATTCAATTTTGCATCTATAGTTTATCATTAAAGTTTATTATTTTATTTTTTTTGAAACTATAGCTGCCCTAAATCGTAAAATTGTTATTGTGCTGGAAACTTCATCACATTAAATAAATGCTGAAGAAACCATATTAGATCATTTAATGTTATAATATAATACTTTAACTATTCCTGCCGGCCCCAAATAAGTTTATAAAATATTTACTCATATCTTAAAGTGTTATTTCATTTTAGATCACAATAAATAATAACTTTTATAATTCTGTAAATAATAAGATACAAAGATTTGTGCAATGGTGAAGGGAATATAGAAGAAATAGGAGTGTTAGTAAGCAGAATTGATTAGAAATTTGTATAATTGTCTTACCAAACACATAAGATCATCTTGTGTCTTTGTATAAAGAGTGTAAGTTTTTGATAATCTTTTTCTATATCTGTTCAAAAAACAAACAGAATTTGTGTGATTTAAACTTTTCATTTCCTCGCTAGGTTTTTAATAATTATCTAATAGAAGGATTTCATTAAAAAAATGAATAGACCGAAAATATTGTCTTACCAACATTTTTAATTAATCTTTTTATCATTTATTAATGTATACACAATATATTCAATCAAATTTAAATCCTTAAAATTGTAAATGTAATCAACCCTTTAAAACCACATTAATTTCTTTCACACCATTTTCGGTTTTTTTAATCTTTTATTCTAATACAACTTTAAAGTCTGAATACTTTTAACTGTAAAAGGTCTGTGTACAAACACAGAAAGAAAAGAAAAATATGTAATTTTATAAATTTAAATTAAATTTAAAATATAATTACTCTAATGAATAATTCTCCAAAATAAAAGGACATAAATTATAATAACTTTCCCTTTTTAAGAAAAGAAAATGAAATTGTTTTTATTTTATTTTCTTACATTTTCAAGTACACAACAAAATCTGTCAAAAATACAATAAATAAAGATTAGAAATAACACAAAATTTATCTATAGACAATTACAATAATATATAAATGTAAATGTGTAAGCTATCTTCTCTCCTATTTCCACCCACCTACGCTTCAGAATACCATATCGAATTTATTGATTAACTCAACCCTTCTACAATTTCATTTTCATTTTAATACGAAAATATTTCATTAAAAATATTATACATGGCTACATGTGCACGTATAAATATATCTACCTAAATATTAAACATAATATACCTATATAAGTTTGAATGTGTTTACGCATTTAATATATACCTCATGCAAATTTAAAAAGGCAATAACAACAAATATTTTACTCATTTACAAAATTAATTCGAAATGTCTTCAAAATTTCTTCACATTATTTTATATACAAAAATTTTTAGAAAAGGATCTATAATATCCTTTTGAGAATACAAATTATAAATACATATTTATATATATACATATAAGTATATATATGCATATATATTATATATCACAATCCATATAGGCATTGAAATCACCATTTTAAAGTTCACTTTCATTATTTATTAACTTACGCATACACGTACAAAACAATAATATAAAAAAGAAAACAAAAAATCCTAAAGTCTGAAAAATTTAAAGAGAGTTAATTGAACTGAGATAAAAACTACTTTTGTATACTAATTCTATAATATGTATATGTATGATAAATATTTGTATAAATGTATTAAATAATGTATATATATATATATCAAAATTGTTTCATAATAACATCACCAACCATTCTAAACATCTTTTATAATATACCCTCCTATAAAAGATAAGGAGAACAAACAAATAACCAAAACAAAAATAGTCCTTAATTCCAATAAGAAATTTCCTCCATTTTATTATACCCACTTGCGTATTAAGCAAATATCTAAAATATATTTGTTGTTATTTTTTGTTTTTTTTTTTCGTTAAGGTTAATTTTTAGATATACATGTGTATATATATATATGATGTATATTGTTCAGATAGATATAGGTATGTGCATATACCTCCTCTAACTCCAATTGGAATACTTTTATAATACTCTAAGATTATGAATATTAAACTTTTGGAACATTTAAATATAGATAAGTATTAAGTATATACATTATATATATATATATTGTTTTGTACATCGCATATGCATTTGTAAATTAAGGATAAAGAATTCATGTCTTATATATACAAAAAAAATTTATAGAAATTTTAAATTTTCTTTAATTATTTCTTTTAATATATGTATCTGTAGATGTACATATATATAGATGTTTAAATTAATTGAACTAAAGCATTTGAAGGACATTATAGTGTCAAGTTGATTTTCAGTTTATAAAATATATATACATATATATATATATATATATATATATAATATATGATATTGTATTAAAACAATTTATATATGGGTATTAAATTGGAATATGGGCTCGTATCTCTTGGTTATATCTCTTCTTTTCATATGCATTTAAGGATCATTGGCACATGTGTCCTTTTTTTTTAAATATTTGTTATCTTTGAAACAATACATATAAGTATATATAATAATATTAGAACAGTTATCATTTTTTTCTTACATAAATACATTATACCTATATAGGTATATATATATATATTTTACCCATTTGTAGAGCTGAGATATTTTCTGAGATTTGAAATTTTGAACTCTTTTTTTTTTTTTTATTAAAAAGTTTTTACCCTTTTGTAGAGAAAAAAATTTATTTCAGTTAATTGTCCCATTGGGTTTCAACCATCATAATTTTTTTTATGCATATATATATATATATTATATTTGTATTGTATATGTATATTAATTATTGTATATTAAATATTGTATTTGTGTATAAAGAAAATTATAACTTTTTGACCTTTTTTTCACGTCATTTGCAAAGGTTCCACTTTTCTTTCTATATGGTTCTCCAAAAACTTACAAAATCAAAGAAAAAACATAATTTTGCTTTTTCATTGTGGCTTAAATTTATTTTATCATTTGAATTGTTTATTTTAAATTTGTTTCTGCTTTTTTTTTTACTTTTCAATTTTTCATTTTCAAATTTGAAGAATGTTTAATTAATCATAATTTTACTTGTTTCGTAGCTATGGAGTTTAAATAGAATTTTGACCTATTTATTTTACTTTCTTCATTTCATTCGTTGTCGTTGTTATCTTAGAAAACTAAAATTAATGTTTATATAGACTATATTTATTATCACATTATATTTAGCGGAAAAAGAAATTTAGAATTTACCTTGTAAAAATTGAAATTTAGTTTTCATAAAGGTTCCATTTCAAAATTTCAATTTCGTTTATTTTTTTACATAAAAACATTTTGGTACCCAGACTACTAGAGTCGAAATATGATACAAAAATTTCACATAAAGTATTGAAACATTCTAAACTATTATATATATAGTACTCTCTTAGATTTTTCTTTCTCTTCCACAAATATATGAAAAACAGAAAAGTAGACTTGTTGTAATTGTGATGTCCGATTAAAAATTTCTTGTTAATGTACTATATATTATTGTGTTACATATAGCAAGCTTATATATCATTTGGTCTTGAATTTTCTACACCTTGATTGAATCCTCTATTTCTCTAGACTTAATTGAATTCTCCAGACCTTCTTCAGATCCTCCAGATCCTCCAGTTTCTGTAGTTAGTACTAAATTTTGCATTTACACTGATAACATATATAACATATGTTATATATATAACATGTTATATGTTATATATATAACATATGTTATATATTTCAGTTGTTTTGAATTATCTTATTTTGTACAAAATTGATTGAGACACCATTTTAACAACCTTCAGAAAACTATCTTAGTTAATGATGATTTTTGAATTTAGATAGGTATAAATAATAGTCTTCTAACTATATAAAAATTATATTTTATACATGTATTGTAATTCGTACAGTAAATTTTTAATACAAATTTCTACTTCACACTTTAAATAAATGCCAATTTAAACATTCTATAAGGATTTTTTTTTTATTTTAATTTAAGTAAATATGGCTTTATCATTTAAAATAACTCAAAATGAAATTCTATTTAATAATCCTGACAATAATTTTCGTTGATTATTTATTCTAAAATTTAATTTTGGCAAATAATCAAAGTTTTTTGATTAAAATAATTCCTATGTACAAAATTTGTTTCTGTTTTTGTTGTTTTTTTTTGTTTTAATAAAATCATTAATTTTCAAAGTCTAATATTGCTGTTCATGACTACTTTTATTTTCTTTCTATTTTTACTTCTTTTCATTTTGTTTATTTCATTTCGAAAAATGTAGGCACACATTATTAATACATACCTATATCCATTTTAATATTCTCAAACCACACATCTAAATAATATAAGGGTTGTCATAAGTCTAATCATAATTTACTGGGCGAAAAATTTTATAATTTTTATTTAAATTAACTTGTTAAAATATAAGACGGCATTGAAACGACATTGCTGAATAATATAGATATGCATTTTGATTCCAACTGTATAATTATGTTTTGTATTATTTTCACCCAATAGCTGTGTTTCTTTACTTGGATGACGTACATATCAAAGATGTTCTGATGGGTATATCAGTGTAGGTTAACGATCAATGTCGGTTACTTACTATAGGTACTCCTCCTTCCAGTTGGAGATTGCAAACACATTTTGGATGAAAACAATGCAAAAAGATGATCACAGATAGTTTACATATACTGTATACTAAGAAATACAGCTATCATTACAACATGTTTGTCATCGAAGAAACTTATTCAACTATATTAAGATATGTCTCTATAATAAATGGGGATGAAAAAATATATATGAAAGTGATTTTATAGAATGGCTATGACACCATCTAATATGTTCTAATTATCGGCTCCATAAAAAATAATAAAAATATATTGATCGATCGATGGTCGGATTGTTTTTTTGTTACTCCAGATAGTCGAAGCATTTAGAATACAAAAACTAAAAAAATATAACTAGCACATCTATATTCGTAGACTTAAGATTGACCACCCTAACACATATAATATTTTCGATTTTTTTTTTTTTTTGTATAATTTATATCTTGAAATTAAAATTAGAGTTTTGAAATTAAGAATTAAACAAAAATTATTTTAAGTTATCTAAAAGTTGAAATTGTATAACTGCCACCATTATTACTATACTACTATTATTATTGTACTACCATTACTACTATATATTGATTTGGCTATAGTACTACAACAATAAAAATATACACATTCCATCAGGAAGTTAAAACAAATTTTCTAAAAAATCTCCTCATTTTCCATTTTTTTCTTTTTTTTGTTTAATGTCTAGATACCAATTTGAGATTGGAAGGAAGAATATTCATTTCATTTACAAGTATGTCCTTCTTCAGCTCTTTATTTCTAAATTTAAGAATTTTTATAGCCTTATAGTTCTTAATATTTTCTATTTTGTAATATAATATCTAATATATATATATATATTGTACTATATTTTGTGAGGTTATATCCTTGAAGAAACAAAAAAAAATTAAATAGAAGAAGAAAGAGAATATAAAAAATCAAATTGCTATGCTATAGAATTTATGAAAATTTAAATTGCTTAATATAGTTGGTTGTAGTAGTTTAAACTTAAATTGGAATACTCTTTGTTCTTCTTATTTTACTTTTTGTTTTTTTTTTTTTTGTCAGAAATATTTTTCTATAGGGGTACTACCATTTTTTAGTTGCATTATGAACAACCAGTAACAGGACAAACATATATTAAAATAAAGAATGTTATTAAAATCTTCACAAGAATATACATATACCTACTTGTACATACATACAACAGATAAAACTCAAATTCTATAGAAAATTTGTTGAATAATATTCATTCAACAAAATTTTTCAAAATAAAAATATTAAAAACAAAAAAGACAAACAAAAGGAACTCAACACAATGTGCAATATTTAAAAGTCATCTAACTTCTTTTATTATATTTATATTTATGTACCTATACATAAAATTTAGATGCTTAGATGCACTTATATATATATAATATATATATTTAATATACTATATGGTACTAGGGAGGACTGAAAGCTATATAAGACATAAATATAAAATAAAAAAAAAATTAAAAATGAAAAATAACTTATAAAACTTAAAGACCACTCTTCTATAACACTACATGCGATAGTTAAGATATGCCATGGCATGGTAATAGCATCATATTTGGATACTAGAACAACAACAACAACAAAATTTCTTTTTCAAGCAATTTAAATAAAAGTACAACTCGACTAAACTTATATTATTTTTTATATACTTATATATCTGAATGCACGTATGTATAACGAAATTTACTCATATATCATAAATTTTAAATTGTATAAGTTTACATATACAGATATACACACATATATATATATATATATATATAGATAATACTCGCTTAAATTTTGATATAAATAAAATAAAGTTATATATATTTAAATACAGTAAGTGATCAAATTAAATAGTGTTTTACAGAAAAACTATCTTCACTTACAATCTATATACGAGTCACTTAAATAAGAAAAACAAACATCATAATGACCTACAGATGCTTTACAATATTTAAAAGTCATTATTAAATATTTTGTAGACTTTCAGATCCACAACCTTCTTAATGAACTCACTGATCTTCTTTCGATTTTTTTTTTCAAAAAAAGCAAAATCTCATTAGTCATAGGCAAAAATGATGTTAAAATCAATTTGCAGCACATAATTACAAAAATCAATGTAGCTCTCCATTGAATGAATCATTTAATTTAGTTATAATCACATTTTATTCATTGTATTGACTGGTTTGGTGTCGCATAACTTACAAGATGTCATAAAAAACTAATTATATGAATAATGCATTAAAAATGAGTTTTTTAAAAACCGTTTTGATGGTATTCAAAAAATCTATTTGAGTTGAAAATTGTGAGTTAGCTGTCAAAGAATTGCTCGTGGCCAAATATTTGATAAAACTAAATATGTTTTCTAAAAAAATCTGTAAATCCAGAATTATTACAATCGATAATAATAAACACATTTCAGAATATATTATGATTATGTATATTATTAATCCAACGACCAATACAAAGAAAACTCATTGGTAACACTTCAATCGAAGAAAACTAGTTTCATAAAAGTTCATTAGAAAATATATCGTTAAAAGTTTGTTTTTGCTTAATTTCAACAAAATCGGACATGAGAGCTGGAAAAAAAATATTGTCGAAACATAATGTACAACAAGTATGAAGGTTAGCCATCATAAATACGATTTCTCTTGGAGCTTTTTTTTTTGTCTAACAAACTTTACCTATAATTTCTTTATATTTATTATGCATCTCAATTCCATCCAATTTTTCTAAGTGACGATTTTGTTTTTAAATATACTATTTTAAATAAACTTAATTAGTGTTCGTTGTGTATTGATCCTTACTGTATAGATAGGTTGTATTACATACATAGTACAAAATAACTCATAAAAATTTTAAGGACATTTAGTATAATATTTAGGCATTAGACATATGTTACGTTTTTCTAATATATATATATATATATTATAAATATACATAAATGATTAAGATAATCTTCATATCCTAGTTAAATAGTTTTATATAGACACTATACAATATAATATATATATATATAATATGTAATACATATATATATATATATATTTTTTAATCAATATTCATTTTAAAATTTTTACTATTATTAATTCAAAACTTAATTTTGTAAATATCTACAAAAATTCAAATTTATAGCAAACATGCATATATGTTTATGTTTATACATATATAATAAATATATATTTTAAATTTGAATAATTACTTCCTAATTATTAATTTGAATTTTTTTTTTTTTTTGTTTGAAATGATGCATCTAGGTGTTCTAATTTAAATTAAAAAACTAAATTAAATTATTAGTTTAATTGAAACTATATATAAATTTTTTTCTTGTTTAAATTGATTCGAAATTATTATTTTTTTCTGTTCACCTCATTCATACACGTTGTTGTTTTTCAAAATGCCATAAAAGTTTTTGCTGTTATAAAATTTTTAAATATATTTGAAAATATGGTTTGATAATCGGTAAATTAAAACTATATTGTTAGTTTTTCTTTAATTTTAGGGGTGGCAGAGTAGATCATATGTTTTGGCTCTTGAGTAGGTAATCTAGGAGTTGAGCAATACTAGATGCAGAATGCTAGGCATTGATCAATTGAATTGAGTCTCCAAGCTAAAAATAAAACAATTTACTATAACTAAACTAAAGTCAAGTTATTATACAAAAACTATAATTACAATTTTTGTTATTTACATTATTATTTTTAATATTATAATATAACCAGTATCTTATTTTAGATGTGAGAAAGTTTTTATTACATAGGTAGGTAGATATAAGTGGTCATTCCAGTTGCTTCTGGAAAACCAATTAGCACTTAATTGTGTCTTTTTGATACCACAACTCGAGTGACCTATTTCTTGTTGTTAGTTGTTATAGGGTTATAATTTCATTTATTACATACTTATTAGGAATATTTAAAAAAAAAAATTTGCAAGGCGCGAACTTTGAAGTTAAGATGGATGAGACAGAAAAGAAAGGTATGAGATAGATCAGTTGGAAGATATTACTCTAATTTTTTGACATTTTCCTCAAATTTCTGCGAATGCAATATTTTAACATACAGTGTGGAACACAACAAAACGTATATGATTCCACCACATTCATGAAATTGGAACTTCAAAAAATAAAATATGTATAATATTCTTTATACTTTTTTCTTGGCATCATGATCATAAATTTTTATATTATATATCAGTTAGATTTAGTTTTTAAATTAATTTTTAAATAAAAGATAAGAATATTCAATACTTAAATATCATGGTTCGGTCTATTTATAGCCAACATCGTTGAGCAAATTATTAAATAATATATAATTAAATGAAATTGTTTATTTTGTTATAAACATAAATTGAATATAAGGAGCAAAAACTGGTTTGGCTTCCTGAAAAACTATTTTCAGTATTTAGCACCAGAAACTTAATACGTATATTTACAAATAAAATTAATTAATTTATTATTTCAAATAGAATCAAAAATGCCCGATTAACCCATCAAACTCTTTTGAACACATTTAAGAAAACATTAAAAATAATTAACACTTTAACAACAAACATCCCACAAAAAACAAAAATTTGTCCCAAATAAAAGAAAAACAAAAATGACCAAAAAAAAATATAAAACGCAAAACCAACAAACTGTTGCGCCATTTAAAAGTTAAAGTGTTAATGGACAAGAACACCAGTCGACAATAAAAAAAAAAAAATATAATAACAAAAAACTCTTCCTTAAATCATTTTACCTTACACTTTCACTACTCCTGAATTTCTAAAACATTAAATTAAACAACTGCACTCACTCTATCACCGCATATACATGCATCCCGTTTTCGGATAATTTGTTAACATTTTCTTTTTGTTCTCTTTCTCTTTCCATCTCTTCAACTGTACTTTACTTACTCTTCAAAAATAAAAATCAAAATATAATCAAATAAAAAAATTATTATTGACCCAACCTCTGACCTTATAAATAAAAATTCAAAAGTTGAACGAATTAAAAATATTCCAGCAAAAGTTCAACATTGAAAATAGAAAAACACGGAATAAATAACCAAAGCAAAAAAACAACAACAATAAAAAAAATTTTAAACTGGTTTACCTTTTTTTATATAAAAAAAAATTAAGGGGTTAACATACCCTCGATATAGAAAATATGAAACATGTCTTTTTTTTTCATTTTTATATGCTGCACACAAAAATATACTTTATATCCTTAATATCCTTTTTTTTGTTTTTGTTCCTATTCCTAAAACACAAAAAAAAAAAAAAAAAAAAATTCACCTTTATATTATTTATAAATATATTCAATTTACAAAAATTAAATAAAATAGATTTTTATTTAAAATAAATAAAACAGGATAAACAGCATCATCATTGGTAATCAAGGACTACTAGAACTGGTCATCAAAGAAGCGTCCTATTAAAATAAATTTAAAATAAATTGAATGCAACAAAATCTGATATATACAATTTTATATTATTATTATTTTTATTATTGTTTTTTTTTTTTGTTTAGCAGGACCAAAAAGGATGCTTGTCTGCTTTTTTTCTTGTTTTTTCATTCAAAATTCGAAAAAATAAAATAAACGGATATTTTAAAATGCAAAATTTTTTCAAAATATACAATATTGTAGAAAATTTGTAGAAAAACTTGTTTTTATTTAAATTTTTTCTAGGAGATTTTTGAAAACTTGAAAACGATTACATACGAGTATACTTTTTCTTCTTTTATTCCAATTATTTATTTGTTGTTGTTTTTCAAACCAGATGTACAAGCGGATGAGAATAGGTGGTGAGAAATTCAGTGATGCTGTCAGCTTTCTCGTTTTTTCCATAAATATCCTCAAAAACTAGTAATCGAATCGCGTACTATAATAATATGTATTTAAACTTGTTTCAATTATTTCAAAAAGAAAAACAAAAAACAACAATAAATAAATAAAATATAATCGAAATATATATAAATTTAGCGGCCTCACATCCTGTACAATATAATTTTATAACAATATATAAGTACATTTACATATATCACCTAATTTAAATTTTTAGGTAGGGGATTATTTAATCATTTTTGTCCACTTTTAAAATGTAATAAAAGGGTAGAAACACCACTAAATTTAGTTAGTCTTTTCGGAAATTTCATTTCAAAACCATCCTCTCAACTTTAATTTCATTTACAAAAAGTTAATAAAATTTTAAAAAAAAAATTTAAATTAAAAAATTAAAAAAAAAAATAATAAATTCAAAATTAATAAATTAAAAAAACTAAAACAAAATTAACATTCTATCCAAATTTTTGCCAGGATGTAGAACATACATGAAAATATACACCTATAATGAAAGGCAAATAAATTATAAAATTAATTTACATTATAAATTATTATCATAAAATCAGTGTTTTTTTTTTTTAAATTTCAAATTATCAAACGGTGATTAAATTCAAAATTAAAAAATTAATAAACAAAAATATAAATAATTTAAGATTAAAAAAAAAAGAAAAACCAAAATAATAAAGAAAAATATCAAACAAAATTTTTAGCAAAATTATAAAACAATGTTTCGAAATATTTCGAAATTTTCAAAATTCAAAATTAATTGTCAGTCCACAAAAAAAATTATTGTTTTTTTCAAAAAGAAGCAGAAAATTTAGCAGCAGGAGTAATCTACAACTATAAATCATTATTTACTTAAATCTTCAAAGAAATTACTTCTTAGAAGATTGATTGATCAATTTTTTTTTTGAAAGTGAAACTAAATTTCATAAAAGAAATCAACAAGTTCTACATTTATAATATTATAAAAGAATTTTATTATAATAATTTAAATCTAATAAATTATTTCAGGTAAGAAATTAATAAGTAAATTATTTATTTTTAATTAAATCATATTTAATATATCGATTTAATAATTAATTAACTAAATAAGTGATGTGAATTTTTATTTTAATTACTTTGCTACCAATTAATTGTATAAAGAAATAAAACTACTATGTGTACAAAAAAGAGGCAATTTTGATTCTCAAATTAATTTATTTAATTAATTTATAATTATCTTCAATAATTTTTAATTTATATCGTTGAAGTAAATTTATTTTCAAATACTAATTAGTTCCATTTGATCTACTTTTAAAAGTGTTTTAACAAAATTTCTTAAATATTCAGCATTCGAAAAATTAGAACTTCAAATAAATTAAAAATATATATTAAAGGATAAAAATCATTAAAATTAATTATAAATTGAAAAACATTTATTTTTAACAATTTTGAAGTTTAATATTTTTCATTAAATTATAATAAAAGATTTATACATATGCAAATCTTATTCAAGTTTAACTTAACAAATTAAGTATATATTAAATTTTGGTATTTTTTAATCTATTATTATCAATATGAATTGTTTATTGAAGTATTAAGGTATATCTAGTGATGAACTTATTCGACTGTAACAACTAATATTTATATACATAATAATTAATAAGTGCGTTAAAAAACGTTTGATTTTCATAACTTCTTGTCATAAAAATTTATTTTCGAAAAAGCTTTCAATGGAATGGTTTAAGTTCTTAATTGTTCAAATCTCATTTTTTAAGTTCAAGTTATACAAAAAAAAATATTAATTTTCTAATTAATTTCTAAAATATTATAAAAATTAAACATACATTTGTATTAATTATACTCTAATATACATTTATTTGTACAGGAATACAGAATCATCATAAGAAACCATCATCATCATCATCATCGTCAGGATCATATATCAAAACAAATAAGAATGGACACAACATTACTCATCTAAAAATCTCTATAGGTCGTGCACATGGAAATCTTTTGAACAGAATCAAATTAAAAGAAGTCAACAAAAAAAAAATATATTTAAATCGAAATTTTCCATAAAGACTCAAATCAAAAAAAAAAAATTTGAACTCGAAAAATTTTAATTTCAACTAAATTTTACATTAAATTTGAAACTCTAAATTGATACAAGATTACTAAAAGATATGAACAGATTTTTATAAACAAAACCAAAAAAAAAGACAACTCAATCAGATTATTGAAAATATTGCCAAAATACGAAAAATACTAATTTAATATTATTTAAATATGACGATCAAATCGAAATATAAATTGATCAAAATAATTCTATAAAATCATAATAATAAATTATTCTTATCACAATCAACGCACAACACAAGAACAAAAATTTTTCTTTAAACAAACAAACCTATTTTCCTCAACAATTTACTACTATCGCAATTAAGGACCTTATAGTACAACCTACAGGATTCTCTTCACATACTATCAAATAAATAAATAAGAAGAAAAATAGGAAAACTTGAGAAAATTCAAACAAAAACCTACACAACACAAACTTCAAAGGATATTTGACTCATTAAAATCAAATAACAGGAGAAATTTACAACTTTGTTCTCTCATATATAACTTCATAAAAACAAAAACACAAAAAAAAGAAAACGGGAAATTATCAGAAATACTTCAGAGGAAATTAATTAATTCGCCGTAAAATGGGGAAAAAACCAGAACAAAAATAAAAAAAATAAAACAAATTAAAAAAGGAAATTATACTCCAAATTAGAATAGAATATAAAATATACCACATTAAAAAACCATCATTCAAAATATACAATTTTGAAACAGTAACACAACAAATTATTTATCTTTAAGTTAACAATTCCGATTCGTAAGATATATAAGAAACAAAACAAAAAAAAAACAAAAAATACTACAGAATCCAAATTAAATACTTCAGAAACTTTGCTAATCCTAAACACGTTTCTAATAGAAAAGAATTCGAAATATTCAACAAAAATAAAAACAAAATTACAAATAAATTAAAAGAAATCAAATAAATAATTAATAACATCTATAATTAAGTTTAAAATTCAAAAATTCCATTTTTATGATAACACAAAAAAACCAACTAAAAAATCATCTATCATAATGGTAAGTGTAGTTACAACAATTCATAAAAACATATAAAATTTCTATTTAGTATCATAAAACAATATATACCGATATATATATGTTTATATATAGATATATATATACATATACATATATAAAATTTAAAATGTATTTTATTAGTAGATATAAAATTTTAATTCTTTAGAACTAAAACAATAAAAAAAAACTTTAATATTTTACAAAATACTTTCAAAAAATAATAAATAAAAAGTAATTTAATTTATATAGATATTAATTAATATCGAAATATACATTGAAGGGGTATATTAATAAAGAAACTAACAACTAAAGAAAAATACAAAACTTCAAAACATTTTTTATGGTATCAAAGAACCAAACAACATAACTAAATTTTCTTTTATTTCTTGCAATAGTTCAATTAAATTAATTAAAAATTTTGGCCATCTTAATAACAAAAAACCAAAAAGGCATTACAATATTTATGATCAATTTTTTGCATTTTAATTAACCATTTTTATTTTGATAATTTCTTTTTATATTAATTCAAACGATTCCATATACATATACATAGTTTGCACTCAATATTTAATTTATGTTTATTTGGTTTTGGTATTTGAGAATAAAAATATTTTCATTCAAAAGAATGTGCAGAACGACATAAGTATGTATATTAAAAAAAAAAAAAAAAAAAAACTAAAAAATTAAAACAAAATTTTAATTATTTTGATATTCTAGAAACCTAAAAATAAATATACATAAAAAAACATTATTTTTGTTTAAAACACAACCAATCCACTCACCCCATTCCAATCAACCACTTTTAGATTTCAATAAAAATGCTCTCTGATACCATAGAAATTAATTAAATATAAGTATATAAAATTTGATATACATTAAATATTATTTAATTAAAAATTCATTTTCAAATATAATTTTAAAAAATTAATTGAAATTTTTATTTTTGCAATAATTTAAGAAAAACCGCAAAATTTTATTTTTTTATTCTTTTTAACAAAAACAAATCAAATTGACTCTATTTAAAAAATAAAATAAAAAAAATTAAAAAACCAAAAACCTTATTAAAAAATTACTTGAATTTATCAAAAAAGATTACATTTTCTGAAAACATTATGATTTACCAATAGGGATTAAAGGATCAAAAATAAAACTTTTAAAATTACTTGTCTAACTTTCAATCATAAAACTAAAAAAAAATAGCAAAATTCCATTTAAAACTAAATTTTTCTCCCCAAAATCTAAATTTTGAAATATTTCAAAAAATAATAAATTTAAAATATAGCTAACCTCGAATTATGTATATTATAAAAAAAAAATAAACCAAATTAATATTTATTGAAAAATACCCAAAATTATTATTTATATTAATATCAAAATTATTATTAGTTTTATTTATTAAATTTTTTAATATTCTTATATTTCAAAATGAATTTTAATTAAATAATTTTAAAAATTAAGAAAAAAACAAAATTTCTCTTATAAAATTAAAATAATAATAACATATATAATATTATATAAACAAAAATAATATAAAATTTAAAATATACAAATTCAAAATTAATATATTATAAAATCAGTTCGTTTACAAAAAATTAATAAAAAAAAAATTAGCGAAAATAACAAAAAATAGTTATTAACAACTATTTGTGATATTATAAGCGAATTGACATATTATTACAATAAATACGATAAATGAAATTGACAATTAAACATATTATACTATAAATAATATTTAAACAAAACGAACAGACATACATGTATATTGTATTTATATATATATATATATATATATATATTAAATTCCCATAAATACTACAAAATATTCTTTTTCTGGATAGCATTCAAGCCCAATTCAAGCCGTAATGCCTGGCCTATTCTACTCCTTTATGTTTCTCTACACCTGGCAGTTATTTTCCAACTTGTTATACATATTAAATTCTCTTAAGTAATGATTATCTCATTAAACTATCTTAATATATGTCGTTCATCTGGTCTATCATCATAATATATTTTTCCATAAAGAATGATTAATTCTCGCGCTCTACAACTATTACAATTCAATTAAAAATATTAGAATAATATATTTTCAAGATATTCAATGCAAAATTTAAAATTTTTCTTTTATTAAAACAATTCTCAAAATAGACATTCTCACCTTTTTTTAATTTTTTATATTTTAGACAATATAAACAAATTATTAAGGACGGTATATTATATTTTTTTTAATAAAACTCTTAGAACCTCAAAGTTATGTAGAGTAGAATCAAAATCAGAACCATTCGCAAAAAAATAAATAAATAATTTTGAAATAGAAATTTTTAAAATCAAATTGTTTTTTAGTCTTTTGTTTTTAATAATTTGTTAGATAAGATAAAGTTTTTTTTTTTAAACATTTATAAATGTTATTAAGGGTTTTTGGTGGCTAAAATGAAATTTTATTCTTTGCTACTTGGTATAAAAGAATTTTAGATAATTTTTGTAATTTTAATTAAGCAAAAAATTTATATAGAAAATTTTGCACGTTAATGCAGTCAAAATTGTCAAACCATTTTCATCTGAACAAAAACTGAACAAAACAAAATAAACAAAATTTATATAAAAACTGAACAAAATTTATATAAAACATTTATAAATGGCCCAAATCCTAATGGTAAAGGGTTTTTAAGAACTAGTACATTAATGTGCTAAATGTAATAGGTAAATTAAAAAATAAAATAAAATCGTATTTCAATTAAAAGAAATTATATAAATAAAATTATATTATTCAAATTTAAATATTCAAAAAAATTTATTTTTCCAATTTCTGAACCCAAAAGTGAAAAAAAAAAATATATTAATTTTGATTCTACTACTACACGTCTATAATCACTTAAAAAAAGAACAAAAAAAAACTTTGTTTTTTGAATCGAAAGGTGCTTTAATTTTAATTTTATTCATTTCAATTAACACAAAAAGCCGCGGAATAAAAAATTCAAATTTTAATTTAAAAAAAATTTTTTTAGTCCATATTTTAAACTATAAAATTAAAAATATTCCCCGTACAACCAAAATTAAATAAATTTACAATCCTGATACGTACATTTAAAACAAAAACTTACAAAATTGGTAATAAAACTAATTCAAATGAAATATTTGATCATATCTTGGTAATATTTTCTACATTTTAAAATTATTAAACATCATATATAAAATTATTTAAAAAATTTAAATAGGTATTCTTTCAAAACATTTAAAACATTTTAAACATTTTAGGCACAATTTAATAATAGGAAATTTTAAATACATGAGTACTTAAAAATCAATTCAATACGTTAGCTTCAAAAGCGAAAAAAACAAAAAAAAAAGCCATTTTAAATATGAAAATGTAAATGAAAAACATCATATAACTAAAAAAAATAATATAAGATTCTAGAAACCATCTCTGGCACATTTATACGATATGTTATAATCAATTTTAAAAATTTTATTTTTCAATTCCATTCGATTTCAAGTTTTAGGGGTGAGTTTCTATTCAACGGGTGAAAACAAAAAT
The DNA here is from genome assembly GCA_963942445.1 of Argyra leucocephala. Lineage (NCBI taxonomy): Eukaryota > Metazoa > Arthropoda > Insecta > Diptera > Dolichopodidae > Argyra > Argyra leucocephala. The sequence goes on along the minus strand of OZ012677.1, from coordinate 210,049,920 downwards.
AAAAAAAAAAGCAAATGAATCAATGTCAAATTTTCAAGAGAACAAAATATTAAACCAAAACAACAAAATATAACTTCAATAATAGAATTCATCCTTGAAACATTATACACAATTTTTTCGCAAGATTTTTATATTTCCCTTCATTTTTTAAATTACACTAACAACACAAAACAAAAATATAAATCTAACATATTATTTATTGAAACCGCCATTTAAATAACGAATTAAAAATTTAACATTATGATAATAAAAAAAAAAGCGAAGCTAAAAATTGTACACGAAACTTTAAATATGAACCAAAAAGATTTTCCAAACAAAAAGAAAAAAAAATTAAAATATAAAAAAGTTTAAAAAATAAAAAAATGTTTAACCCTCTTTTTTCTTTGCATATGACAATAACAAAGCAATAATAATAATATTAATCGTCGTAATAATAATGCTAAAAATAAATTCATGTTGGCAAGATAATCATATTTGTGTATGTACATTATGCCCCTGTATTGAAACCAATCCCCTTTCTCGTGTATTTAAAATTCGAATGATTTTTTTTGTGCGGTTATTCCTCGAACGTCTTTCAAACTCCTTTAAAATAATCTCGCAGACTAAAAAGTTTCTTTTTATATTTTGATCTTTTTATTTTTTATTCTTTTAGAAACTTAAAAGGAACTCAATTCACATATATATACAAGAAAAAAAATGTTAACCATAAAAACAAACATGACAAAAAAGAACAAAATGAAAAGTTTTAAGATTTTATTCTGTAATCCTTAAAAAGTCGTCGTCGTTCTCTCGTCGTCGTCGGAATCATTGTTCATAATATAATAATATGATATACACATAATATACAGATACAGATTAATATTTATATACTACGTTAATACTACACAGTACACAGTGCAGGATCAAAACAAAATAAAATAATAAATAATCAAGAATATATATATATATATTTAATATAGAATATTAAAGTTGTACACATTTATATCTATAATTTATTTATATTATATTATGTATTGTATTGTGTATATACATAAGTCTGGTCACAGTTCAATGATTATGAATAGGCCCTTATTATTTCAATAAATTATTTAAAATCAAAAACAAAAAATATAAAGAAATAACAAAAATGAAAATCAGACAAATTTTAATATATTCTTTTCTTACTTCAGATGGTTTCAATTTTTTTCTTTTGTATTAAAGAAAATATTCTTTATTAGTATTAAAAATAACCAAATTCAATTCTAAATTCGAAGAAAATAATAAAAAAAAATATTTGTTAGAAAAATAGAGAAAGTTTTCACTTTTTAATTTTAAAAATTATTGATATTCGTACAAAATGAAAATTATTATATAATTATACTTAATTGTTAGATATTATTAATTGCAAAATATATTAATTAATACTAAATCATAAAATATAAATTACAGCAATTCGATAAATTATAAAAAAAAAAACAAATTAGAATAAAATTATTAGTATATTAGTATTTTAATTGCAAAAATTCCATTGAATAATAATCCCTAAATTATAAAATAAATTTTTAATTACAAAATTCATAGCAAAATTCAATATTACGTACTCAAAATTTAGGAACTAGAATGTTATGTTCTAAGTCCTAGCATAAATAGTTAAATAAATAAGTCAAAATTGAAAACACCTCTTTCTTTTGAATTTATAAATTTTATTTGAAATTTAATTCACTTACATATATGATAGTATATCTAAGTGAAATTATAGATAAAAAATAAAACTAAAAATTATATTTAGAATATAAATTAATTTACTTGTATCTGTCAATAATTATTTATTCATTCATTTATAATATTAATACAAAATTTTATACTTTAATATAATATTTTAATGTAAAACTATAAAAAATTAATTTTTAAAAATTTGATATGAATCAAAATTTACTATTCAACCTTGAATATTCAAAGAAAAAAACCATCCAAATTCAAAAATGAAATATAATTCGAACACGTATTTAAAATTATAGGTGATTATTATTCATAAACAAAATTCAATATTTGTACTCTTGTTAAGTATAATTACAAAATAATTCAAAAGAACATTTTAGACTTAACCAAAAAATTAAAGCACCGTAAATCTTATTCGGTTACAGTGCAGTTTAAATTTAAAAATTATTTCATTTAAAGGCAAAAATAAAATTTAAAAATTAAAAAAATTTCTTATTTAAAATATTTAAAATTCAAATTCAAATTAAAGAACAAATATAGGAGTAAATGTTCTTTTTATAACAAAATCTAAAATAATCCAATAATAGATATTTATCGACTGAATGATTCCATTAAAATAAAAATTTATGATTTTATTAATATTATTATTGTTATTATTATAATTTTAATAATCAAATCAATTCAGAATAATAGAAACTATTGACTGAAATTTTAATTAGATAGATAAGAGTATTAAATATATTTATCAAAAATAAAAGGATTAACAAATATTCAAAAATATAAAACTAAAAAACTTAATTTGCAAATTAAAAATTAACAAAAAATAATAAATTAAATTTGTGATCTATTTGAATTCTTCGAATGCATTAAAAAGCAGTAAACAAAAGCAATATTAAGTAAAAATAAAAACAACTAAAAACAAAAGAAAATAATCTTATAATCATTTAAAAAACCAAATTCTATCAAATACAATAAAATTTCAAATTTATTTATTTTGCAATAAAATTCACATGTAAAGTCCTTTAATTCATTTTGACAACAATTTTTTCACTTAAATTATATTATTTTGATATTAAAATTTTTTTTTTTTTTAATTTTACATATTTTGCAATTTTTTTTTTTAAATCCTTTTATTATATTAAATAATCTCAAAAATAGTCATAATTTAAATATACATATATTATATTAAATTCAAATATGAATTAAATTAATTAAATAACAATTCCAAAGTAATAACTAACGATAAATAAAAAAATAAAATATATACATAAAATAAAAAAGGACAAGAAATATATATATTTTTTTTAAAACCATTACTGCAATAAACATAAATATAATTTCAATTAATACAATTATTTAATAAAAAAAAATAAATAAACAAATTTTTTTTTTATTGTACTATATAAATTACTTTAAATAACTCACATAATTCTACTTGAAAAAATTATTTTTCTAATAATTCGCAATTAAAAAAAAATCATAAAACTGACCTTTAAGAATAAAAATTAAGTACAAAATTATTTAAAATTAGATATATTCAGTATTTCAGAACTCGTACAGTCATTTTAGTACTATCAATTACACTAAATTACAAGATTAAAACTGGTACAAATTTAAACTACTTAATTGAATCTGAACAAACTTAAATTAACTTAGACCTAATAATCAAATTATATAATTTAACTAAATTATAACTATAAACAAGAACTGATACTTAAACTTAAGCTATAATTAAATTTAATTAACTTGAAATGAATTTATATACGTATATAATTGAAAAGTGCTGTTTAGACAATCAAAATCATCATATTTATGCTTTATATATATATATTGCCGATAAATTTTAAATAAGAAAATATACATAAACATATATTATTAAAATTATTAAATTAACTAAATTTATTCATTTCGAAAAAAAAATTGGATAATTAATAAAATATACCTATACCATATTTTCAATTCATAAAATTTATACTTATAAATTATTATTAGAAATAATGTAAAACTTTAATAATATCTTTATTCAAAATTTACGTATAGAATCGAATAGAATTTAAAAATAATACATAATATGATCACAATTAGCTAAATAGTTTAAAAGATTTCACTGTATAAAAAAATTCATCTCATATCAACGAATTTAATACTTTTTTTTTTCCTAAAATTACTTTTGATTTCTTTTGAACTTCAATATTTATCTAATATCTAAACTTATATCCATATTTAATAAAATAATATCATATACAATTCTATATATTCTACAGTATATAGTAAGGTTTATAAATAAATAAAAGGTTAAATACTTCTTCTATCAAATTATTAATTCATCATAAAATATATGACTAAAGTTAAAATAAAATGAGTATGAGGTCAATTACTTTTCAGAAAATATTCATTCTACAAAAACATAAGGAAACTCAAGAAAAATATAAACAAAAAAAAATATAAGAAAGTATACATAAAAATATAATGTAAATATCCAGAATTGAAATAAAAAAAAATAAATCAAAATTTGTTAAAACTTTAAAATTTTAAAGGGTTAAAAGGGCTAAAATAATTTTCAATCGATTCACTTTTATATTCGTTCAAAGATAATTCATTTCACCACTATAGAAAATTTATTATATGTATATGTATGTAAATCATTATTATATGTAGGGAAAATTTCTCAAAATCAATCTTAGTTTTTCTTTTTCTTATCTTATTTTCTTTTTTCTTTTTTTTTTTATAAATGGAAAACTTTAAAAAATTTTTTGAACAAAATGAAATGAAAATTATTTTTTCTTGTACTTTTTTATTTTTATGATTTTGTTTGTTTTTTTTTTTTTTTATTACAAATTCTTATTTAGACAAGATGTAGTAAGTAAGTAAGAAATTAAGTAAATTTCTTCTTCTTGTTATGTTTATAAAAAGTGGAGTCCAAATTGACAAAAAAAAAATGAATAAAAATTTTCTAATCAAATTTTAAAAGATATTTTACTACACAGCTACATATATAGTGTTTACACACAGAAAATATTTATATATGCATATATAGCAATGCAATATTCAGGAATTGATTTAAAGGTAACTTAAAAGAAATAAATTATTATTATTATCATCATCATCGTCATCAAAATCATTATTTTAATTTTTTTACAAAGACATTTTCTTATCATACATATACATACTGTATTTTTGTTTGTTTTTTTTTTTACATCATATAAGTAAATATTATATAACATATTTTGATTTCAGTCAGGACATTTTAAATTGAACAAAATTTTGGTTAAATTTAAAATTTCAAAAATTATATAAAACAAAAATAATAAAAAAAAAAAAAAAGCAAAATTTAATAGTTAGATATTTAAAATTATAGTGAATATAAGTTAATAATCGGCGGCTATAAAATCGGCAAATATGACTCAGTATTTAAAACCAATAAAAGTAAGACCATAACATTTCTCTAAAACCTAAATCAACTAAAATCGATATTCAACTTATTTCATAGATAATATTTCATAACAAAAATAATTCTGATTATCCAATTACCGAATAAAATTACATAATAATTTTTATGAAGCGTCTATTATTATGTTATTTCAAGTGACTCTATATTAGTATTCCCATAGACTTATTAATAAATAAGTAATTCTATTTATTAATAAAAAAAATTTTTGTTTTTCAAATTATCACTCAGGTGTGTCCTTTTTCGTATTCAAGTAAATTAATATTGTTATTCTAAAAGGATCCAACATATGTAAGAAATCACTTTCAATCTACGTCTTTTAATCTGTATTAATTTATAAGATTTGCATAAATACATACACATATGTATATAAATATGTATTAATAAAATTAATAATGAAATTCAAATTCAAGGATATTCTTTGGAAAATAATTTTAATCTAACTTACAAAATTGATATCAAAATAATCAAAATAATTTGTAAAATATACATACATATACATACATAGTTATATAAACATATTAGTATTATATATTATTTACATAAATATAAAGACTGTTAGACAAATGACAAATTAAAATTTAATTTATATAGACATATATTACAAATTCAAATATTAAAAAAAATATTATTATTTTAATACAATATAAGAATATTTTTATTATGAAGAAATAGGTACTCGAAACTAAAATACATTTTAAATTTTATAATACCAACAAAAACAAAAAAAAATATACAATTTGTTTTATAAAACTACACTTGTACACCATTGATTACAATATTATAATTAAATTAATAAAAAAAAAAACATGTAATTACAAAAACAAAAATATCAATTTGAAATAAAACAAAAATTATACAATAAATCCTTTCATTTAAGATACATTTAAAAATAATATTATTTTCTTTTCTTCAAATACATATATATATATATATATATATATATATATATATATAAAGATATATATATATATATATATATATATAAAAGTTAAATTATTTTTGATAACATATAATATTATATATTTATATATTAATTTTGAATTTGTATTTTAAATGAAACGATTATTTTAACAAAAAAATGATTATTTTTTTTAAATAATTGTTCATATATATATATATATATCCAATATACAACATATAATTCATATATATATATATATATTTATATATTTTGAAAGAGAAAAAAAAATTGTGATTTTAGTTTAAAACTATTAACAAAAACAATATTTGTGAAAGAATTTTGTAAAATTTAAAATTTAATAAATTTGAAAATACATGTAACAAATATATAAATCAAAAAAATATTATTTTCGAGCCTTATCACTAATATACTACTTATATGCCTCTCTCTATTTATAATACATAATATATATGTACTATAAGTATACAGATTCCTTTATAAATATTTATATAAAAGTTTTTAAATTGTAACAAATGAAAATTAAAATATTTGAAAATTAAGACAAAAATTAATTATAATACAATTATCTACAAGATGTAAAACTAAATACCTAAATACAATATACAAATATATTTTCAATAAAAAAAATAACTAACTATAGAGAAGAAAACAAAAAAAAAATATCTTTTATTTATAGTTTTAAGTTTTCTTTTACAGAATTTTATACCCAATAGCCAATAGTGCAGTTTTTACAAATTAGTATGACATTTATTTTATTAAACAAAACCTTAAAAGATTAATTATATTAATTTTTATTAAAATTAACTGAATTTTTAAATTAATTGATTTTTATTAAAATGCGATTTCAAAAAAAGTGATTTAAAGAACGCAGTTTTTACGTTTTATAGCGCAGCTTTAAGTTCAGTTTTCGAATATAAAAAATAATTCTCAAAAATAACAAATCATCTTCTGAAAAGTATATATTTCACTCTATAATTCAAAAATAGAAAAAACAAAAAAAAACGAATCGATTCTCATATCATTCAAACATAAAAAAAACAAGACAGTTTTTCGATTACGCAGAAACACAGCACATAAAGCTTTAAAAAAATTTAACTCCTTCTGGTTCGGTGGAAAAAGACTTAGTTAAGAAAGATATTTCTATACAAAAAATGTATATTTAAAATCAAATTTAAATAAGTTTAAATGTTCATACATTGATGTATGAATTAAACTATACTTTATTAATGAAAAACTTTAAGGTTACATCAAAATTAATATACAAAAATACAAAAATATTTACTGCTTTTCAAAATAATCCTTCAATTTCTCCAGTTTTTGTATTCAAATCAATATCATAGAAACAAGGTCTAGTACTTAAGCCAGGCATTTGAGAGATTTCTCCGCACATAGCCACAATAAAACCAGCTCCAGCTGATAAATATAAATCATTTACTGTAAATGTAAAACCTTTTGGTGCTCCTTTAATAGCTGGATTATCAGTTAAGGATGCTGATGTTTTAGCCATACATACCGGTAACTTGTTAAAACCCTATAAAATTACCACATAAATTTAATTTAATTTATAATATGTATATTAATTACACAATTATACTTTTTCTGTTAAAAATTTAATTGATTCCAAAGCTTTTTCTGACAAATCCACCTTACCAGCTCCATACATTTTTGTTGCAATTTTTTCTAATTTATCAACAAGTGAAATATTAAGATCATACAAATATTCGAACTTGGTGCTTTTTGAGTTACAAGCTTCTATTACAGCATTTGCTAAATTAATAGCCCCCTCACCACCGCTCTTCCAATTGTTGGATGTAACTGCAGCATATGCGCCAAATTGTATTGCTGTATTCTTAATAAGTTCATGTTCTGCAGTTGTATCATTACTAAGAAAAAATTAATAAAATAATATTTAATTAACTAAATTATATAAACTATATAAAAAAAAATAATAATATAAATAAATTTACTCATGTGAATTAATTGCCACTATTACTGGTATTCCATAACAAATTCCATTTTGTATATGTTGAATTAAATTAGATAAACCATTTTTTAACAATCCCAAATTTTCTTGTGTATATTCTGATTTTAATGGAGTACCAGCAATAACAACTGGTCCACCACCATGCATTTTTAAAGCTCTTACGGTACAAACTAAAACAACAACATTTGGAGTTTTTCCAGATGCACGACATTTTATATTAAAAAATTTTTCCATTCCAATATCAGAACCAAAACCAGCTTCAGTAACAACATAACCATTTTTTCCAACCAATTTTAAACCAATATTATCAGCAATAATTGATGAACAACCATGAGCGATATTTGCAAAAGGACCAGTATGTACAAGAACAGGTGTGCCTTCTAATGTTTGCATTAAATTTGGTTCAATTGCATCCTTAAGTAAAACACACATAGCGCCAGTAACACCTAGATCATCAGATGTTATTGATTTTCCTGATTTACTAAAAGCTACAACCATTTTTCCTAAACGTTGTTTCATATCTTCAAGATCTTTAGCAAGAGCTAAAACTGCCATTATTTCACTTGCTACCGCAATTGTAAATTGAGTTTTTCTTTTAAAATTTTTCTCCGTCGGAGATTCACCAACAGTTATTTGTCGAAGATATCTATCATTAATATCAACAACTGCATAAATAAAAATTAAATACAATTGAATTATATATAGTTAAAAAAAAAATTATTTATTATTAAAATACCTCTAGACCAAGAAATTGTATCTGGATCAATGTCTAATCTAGCAAATTTTCTTATTTCATTTTCATTCAATGAATCTGGATTACTTTTCAAAATATTTAATTTTTGTAAACGTTTCAATTGAATTTTTGAAAATTCTCTTTTTCCTTTTATACATGGTACTAAACGATCGTATAAAGCTTGATCCGACTGTGTATTTTCATGAAAAATTCTAAAAATTAAATGAGAAGTATTTTATTTTATGAAATTGTACTTGTTGTTCAGTTTTCTACCTTGTATCCAATTGAGCAGCTAATAAATTATTTGCTATACTAACAGCATGAATATCTCCAGTTAGATGTAAATTAAAGTCTTCCATTGGAATAATTTGTGAATATCCGCCGCCAGCAGCTCCACCTATAATAAAAATATTTCACTGTATTTTTTTTTAACTATAATTAAATAAATTAAAATATCAATAATAAAAAAAAACAAACCACCTTTAATTCCAAATGTTGGTCCTAAAGAAGGTTGTCTCATACATGCTATAGCATTAGTTGCAATATGAGCACAAAGTGCTTGAACAAGACCAATTGTTGTTGTACTTTTACCTTCACCCAAAGGGGTTGGAGTTATTCTTTTATTATAAAATAAATAAAAATTTAATTAAATTTAAAATAAAAAATTCAACACAAAGAAATCTTACCCTGCTACAACTACATATTTCCCATCAGTTTTATAATTAAGTCTCTCAAAGGTTGATAAAGAAATTTTTGCTTTCTTATTACCATATAAATTTATTTCACTTGGTATAAGACCGATTTCTGTTCCCAATTTCAAAATATCTTTTGGAGTTTGAGAATGAGCTATTTTGATGTCACTAAACATTGAAAAATTAATTATTTCTTATAATATAGGTATAAGTATTTGAAAAAAAAAAAACCTTGGCACTGGACTAATTGGACGAATTTTTAATGGTGTTATATTCCATTTATCCATTTGAAGTTTTTTAGCAACATTTTTTGCTGATAGCACAGTATTTTTCATTAACATTGCAACGGTCATTGGTCCAACACCACCAGGAACTGGTGTTATATACGATGCAATTGATTTTGCTTCAGAAAAACAAACATCGCCAACTAAACGTTTTCCAGATGCTTTTGAATTATCTAATATTTCAAATTTAAAACAAATAAATTTATTTAAAATAAATTTTTATTGTTCATACATATTTGAAGATAATAATTTTAGTTTTTATTATTAAATTGAAGATATTTTGAAACTGAATTTACAACCACTCTATCGACTTTAAATATTGTTATTTTTTGTTGATTTTTTATCAGAAAATAAATTAATCTACAATAGAGTTCGTATTATATATATATATACATTTGACCTGTAACAACTAAAATATAATCTCTTAAAGATTTTTATAAACAAAAAATACAAATATTTTTGTATTTTTATCAACTTTACAAGCAATGTATTTTTAAATATTTTTAAATTAAATCTGTTTTGACGACACAAAACAAAAACATAAACAAATTAGTAAATGTTCACCGAGTCTGAATTTCAAGTAATTTACACACAAAAATAAAAATTGAATTCAGAATAATTCCAACAATTCGAACGTAAGTGAATGATTCAATAGTTCATTGAGTCGATTTGTTAGGCTAAAAAACATGTTACATTGAAGAATTAAATTGTCGAAAAAGGTTGCAATATTGAGCTTATTTTAGATCAAATTGAAAAATCCGTTTTATTATAACACTGTACATACTATGTTCGAAGTATCATGTATTAACATACTTTTACGCTAAATTTTTATATATGTACATCAATACGTAAACATATTTATATAAAACAATAAAATAAAAATTACCTGGAATAACATTAATTCCACAATCAATGACAACAACACCAGATTTTAACCAGCTTCCACGCACCATTTCTGGTCGACCTATTGCAACAACTAAAATATCAGCCTTTCTAACCTAATAATAAAACAATTTAGATATTAATAAAGGAAAGGTAGAAAAATATTTGTTTATATTTAGGCAATAAAGCTCTTAAAAGATCAAAGCAATAAAAACAAAAACAAAATATTTTGATAATGTAATACCTCTTCTTCCAAGTTCTGAGTTTTTGAATGACAAATTGTAACAGTAGCATGTTCCCATCTAAATACAAACATAACAATAAAAAATAAATTTAAAATTAAACATATGTATACATATTATGTAAATTGTGTACAGTTTTATGATAACTTTCAATAATTCATTCCATTATTGAATTATAATGAAAAGAAAAGTTTACATAATATGGATGCATAAAATATAATACCACTTGGATTAGAAATTCAATACCACAGTGCTAAAACAACCTTAAGTCTATGTGGAAATACTTTTTCAAAATATATATACATACAACAGATGTATATATATATATGCATTTATTAGCATAAGTTAGTTTAATTTCTAAGAGATATTTAGACATAATTAATAATTGATAATTTAGCTGATAATTTGTGTATTTGATATGTAAAATTAAATAAATTTGAAATTTTTTATAAAGCATAACCTAACTTAGATCTAACTTACATTAAATAAAACTAAAACTATAATTAATCGAATAAGAAATCATATATGGCTCCCCGAAACCATTATCAAACTTTGTTATACATATTATAATTTATTATACTTAACAAAATTTGATGACTACTTCTAAAAGCCATACACGATCTCGTATACGAAGTAAAGAGTTAAAATAAAGATTTAAAATAATCTTTAAACAGCAGATTTTCTGCACTTAATGCATTTTTTCTGAAAACTGCCTGTAATTTTTAATTTTAGAATTTACCATATTAATATTTACTTTTTTTAGAAGGTTTGACTATTCGCTAGGACGGTATTGAAGAAGTAAATTTAGTACCATTTAAAATCGCTTATTTTGATAAATTTTTAATTTGACCTGTATTTAAGGCGCAATTTATCCATACCGAAAATACTTGCTCAAAACCAAAGTGTTAAAATTGAATCAAATTATTCAATAATTTAATTTTGTAAATAACTTTATCATGGTAATTACAATGATGTTAAATAGAATAAGAATTATATTTTTTGATGAGAATAATTATCGACAATAGTTCTTTAAGATTATCAAAAATTTAGTCTGCTGAAGAATAATTGCAATATTCTAAACATGAGTTACCACTATCTTTTAGTTTTTACTTCAAGTTCATGACAGACTAATCTTGAATTGTAATGAATTTGAAAATCGTTATAGTTGTTATAACAATGCCAATATTATTTAATTTTTTAACTTAAACTTTTGTTTTTCGTTTTTAATTAAATAAAGTACATATTGTCCAATATTTATTGTTACTCATATAGAAATGAAAATTTAATTTAATTAATCACTTACTTTAAAAGCTCTGCAACAGGTGTTCCTACTATTTTACTTCTTCCAAGAACAACTGCTTTTGCTCCAACAATTTTAACTCCAGTACTTTTAATTAATTCTGAAAATTATTGAAATTCTAAAATGTTTAATTTGTTTATTCTAATTAGAAATTATATTTGTATATATATACATATAATAATTTTATACATTCTATATAATGTACACATAATGCATGTACGTTTCCATATATATGTACAAAAATTTACTTACTCAAAATCAAATATATTTTCTAAACAATTTTACCTATACATCCATTCGGAGTACATGGCAAGAAACCTTTCAAATCTCCCACAGCAACACATCCTTCATTAATAGTGTGTAAACTAAAATAAAGAACATGGAAAAAATGCTTCTTATATTTTTTTTTTGTTTTTTTTTTTACCCATCAACATCTTTAGCAGGAGAAACTGCATCAGTTACCAAAATTGAATCAATATTATTGTCACAATCTAATGGCATTTGAACAATAATACCATGAATTTTAGGATCATCATTCAATTCCGATATCTAAATTTTCAAAAATATTTTTTTTTTTAATTTTTTTTTACTTTTTTTTTTGTTTTTAAAATACTTTTGTAAGCAATTCCATTTCAGTAATGTCACGCGGTAGTTTCAGAAGTTTTGCATCAATTCCTATTTAAATATTTTTTTTTTTGTTAATATGAATAGAGGTTTATATTTGAAATTTTGCTCACCTATTTCACTAGCTGCTTTTAACTTCATTCTTATATATACATTTGAATCTTCTCGTCCACCAACTTGAACAATTGTTAAACCAGGCTTAAAGAATGGTAATTCTTTTGCAATGTTTTCAACATCAGCTTTCAGTTCCAGTTGAATTTTTCTAAAACACAAATTATATCATAAATAAATTACATAAGTAAATAAGTATGTATGTATAAAAATAATGTTTTTAATATTTTTAATATTTTTTATTTTTAACTTACTTTTCCATTATAAAAACAAAACAAGCTAATTCAATTTCTAATTTAAGACTAATCAAGTTTTGTTTCTAGTGAGCTGCTTATATCACAGATTTAAGTTCAATGGTTTTATCCATTCAAATATTGATTTACATTGATCTAAACAAATAAATATAGGATAACATTTTCAAATGTTTGCATCATTTAAACTGTTTTAACGAAACCAGTAGTTTTTTTTACAGTACTAAATATTTATTTTTTCTTTATTTCTTTTAGGAATAGGGTTATTAATTACTTGAATGGTTAAACTTTTACAAATCAGTTTATATCTAGTGTTGTTCCCGAAACCTATACGTCTAGTGAAAGCGACGAATTTTATATTGCAGGAAACTCGATTAAGTACACAACCACAGATGTGGCAGTTATGCAGTTGCTAACATAGTACCAGAGTACTATCAGCGGCAAAACTATGGATTTAATTGAAAATTGTTAAAAAATATCATTAATGAAAATTATAAAAGGAGTTGGAGCAAGGATAGAGCCTTGTAAAACACCATAAAACCATTTAGTGTATATCAGATAAGAATCCGTCAACTGTACCCAGACGTATATAGTATGACATTTTGCTAGTAAGCCATACTGAACCAAAAGCATTTGAAATATCTAAAGCAACAACAATAGCCTCAACAGATTAATATATAGAGTGAGATCACCTGCGGATCGAGGGATCATGAGTAATATCTCAGCTATATTGAGATATTTAATCACCTTTTTATTTATCAAATTTTATGTTTTAAAGTTTTATAGTGAATGGAAATTACATCTTTAGTTCTGTAATTAGAAGGATTATTTTTGTTACGTTGTTTTCGATTGCCTGGACATATTTCTGAAAAAATAGAACAAATGGTTGCACAATGGTTTACAAATGGCGATGGCAATATTATTCAGGAGAATGGAAGGGATGCCATTTGGGTCGTCAAAATTTGTATACCCAGATTCTTAGAACACCATGTAACGCAGTGCCTGCCTTGCAACCCATATTCGATTCCCGATGAAAGTAAAATGCATTATAAGTTTTTCGACCTGATCCAATGAACTTTGCTATTATTAATCCTTCCTAGGAAAGAATTTACTATAGAATTTGTTTAAATTTTAAAGTTTAAGAGAGAGTTTGAAATATGCTGCAAATATTTCTGCAAACAGATTTCCCTCGCTGATCGTTTCTGATATGGCATCATTGTTTTCAATCAAAGGTGAATACGAAAGACTAACGAAAAATTTTCCAGTACATTTTTAGTAAAAGTCCAGAAGAACCTTCTATTGTTGAGAGTATGTAAAGTTTTCTGTTTCAATCTTTGGCTATGCAGATTCTTTTGTCGATTGATAATATCACTGACTTGCTTTGGATTTTATAAAAATCAACTTTATTGACTACCTACGTACATACATATACTTATAAACATATTTTAAAAAAAAAATTAATTTGGGTCAAAAATTGTTACAGTGCCTCCCTGCTATTTCTCTACACTTTGTACACATAATTATCTTTCTTTTTTTTTCTTCTACTTTTTCAACTTCTATTTCAGAAATCATTTTCAGCTGTTGGTAACTTTAATAAATCTGTTCATAAATAGTTTTAGAAGTAGGTAAGTATGTGCATATTTGTCGTATATTAAAAAATAACATTTTTAATTTTCTCTTGTATAGCCAGCCATAAATGATTTATGAAGGGTTATTTAATAATATTTCTTTTGAAAATTTTAACACAATTAGAGCGTATAACCATGAGTAATAAGAAGTTCAATATGTATATGTACTTTAATTGCAAATGATATTTGATTCCGTAATAATAGTAAAGTAAGTACAAATATTTATTTATTAAAATGAATTTCAAGTAAATATTGCAAATTCAAATAGGTTTCTTTTAGGTAAAATAATTTATTTTATTTAAAAATATTTTAAAAATAGCTACTTATATTATAAATGTACTTTATTTGTAATAAAAAAATTATATTATTCATAGTATGTATTAGATAATTGACATAATAATGTATACAAGCAGAGCACAGATGTAGTACTTCCGAAATATCGATATTTACTATTTTCAATCTATAGCGATGAAAAGATAATTTTTAAGGTTAACGATGTTTTCGAACTTTATTTTTCTTTATAGAAAATTAATGGTTATTAATTTTGATTGCAAGAGTCAGAAACAATTAATTCGATAACAATTTGAAGTTGCTGGAACCAAACATTACAGTACAAACATTGCAGACTACAAAGGAATAAATTGATAGGTTTTTTGACGAATGTTATCGTATAGTATTTAGGTCATTTGATACTAGAAAAGTTCATGGGTTCTAAAAGTTTCAAAAGTTTTTTCATATTATTCCTTAAGCGGCCTTACAGGCGCTCAATAATATTTTATATTTCACAATAAAATTTATCGTCTATGGTTAACAATGAAAATGAAAATAATATTTACTTTGACTTTGATTCAAATTTTTTTTTTCAATGTTGCTTTTTTTTCTTCATTTGAACTTGAATTTTAAGTTGCCTACAACAATCCTACAACTTAATTATTTTACAATATCTAAATTATTAATAATTGGTCAGCATAATACCATTTTAATGTCTGTGATGATGGACATAAAAAATTTAATGTACACCTTGGAAATATTATATAACCTCTTAAGTTGTATATCACCTCATATACGAAAAATGAAATATTTATATTGTTAGTAACCCCATCCCCATTCCTTAAACAAAATTCTATTTTACCAAAAATCTCGAAGTTTGTCAGAGCTGAAAAAAGTGTAATTTGCCTAACTTATTGTTTAATATTATAGAAATTTGAAATCTTCAAACAAAAAAGTTTTTATTTCAACTTTAGCGATTATATGTACATATATTATATAATTATATATATTGCCACAGTGTTGTTGCACAGACGTGGCCGCTTTAAAATTAGTTGGAAATACTATTTGGTAATTACCACTATTAATTAAATAGTTCATGAAAAAATAAAAAATAAACCACCACACCCATCCTATTTACCAAAATCAAGAGAGTGCATACTTCATGAGTGTATATGCATAGCATTAAATTTCCTTTATGATAGCAAGTTAAAGTTTTGTTTTCTTATTAAATGGTAGAAGGTAGGTATAAGTACAAGGTACTAACTTGTTAAAGAATAAAGATACATAGAGTTTACAATTGAAATTTTTCTCTGATTTTATTCTTTTTTCTGTTGTAAATGTTTTTACAACATTGTTTTAAGAGTAAATTGAAAATTCTAATTGTGTCTTAACAGCGTTCAAGCAAAAACAATGTACAGAACTGGTAGAATATTTATATGAATAAGAATATTCAATATATATTATTATATTTAGATATTCATTGCTCAAACAAAGCCGTTAGCCGTTATCAAACACAAAAAAAAAATAATAAAATCTGCAAAAACAAAAGTAAAGTAAACATCTCATCCGTTGCTTAATACTTTAGGCCACGTTTATACTTCCTAAGCGCTTGGAAGCGCATACAAGCACTTGCAAGTTAAAATAATTAATGGCCTGATATGATTATTCCTTATAAGCGATTAAAAGCGATTGTAAGCGATTGCAATTCGTCACTCACAGACCACACTTGCATCAAATATATAAAGCAACTGGTTGTTTTATTTTCTTGGTAAAACAAAATTATTGAGAGAAAAAGATATTCGAATTTAGCTACTAAAAATGAAACGCAACTTGTTCCTTAAAAGACTATTTATAAAATAAGTGATCTTAAAACTAACAATATAATTTTACATACAAATGTATGAGTTTGTTCTGGTTTTTAATGAATAATGAATGTGTTCACAATATTTCCAATAAAATAATATAAAATACAAAGAAAATAAATACAAAAAAGAGTTTGGCTTTAACTTGAATTATAACATAGTATTAGATAAAATATTAACAAGTTAATCAACTTAACAATTTGGAAATTTACAAGAATTGAAAATAATAAAATTGATTACCTAACTATCTACTTGTGTTTTAAATTTTATTTATGTATATTTTAAAATTTGAAATAGTTCAAATATGTATAGCTTAAATTTAAAATACAAATAGACAGTTAGGTAGTCAATATATTTTATTTTTGTAATTTTCAAATTTTTTGCGTAAAAGAGAATAATGTTTCGACTATTTTCGCAGAATTTTATGATCAGCTGATTTTTCTTCTCATTTGGCAAATTTTTGCAAATAAAAGTTAACACACGGTACAGACCTGTGAAGTAAATTTTTAAGTTTATATACAAAAGAGGAAAAGTTGATAAATTTAATAAAATCAAAGGATTTTATTTATAACAAAAGAAATAAATATTTATTTAAGCATTTAAGGGATAAAAAGTTCGTAGAATTTTCGAAATAACTAAATATTCCAGGTATGTATTTGATTATATAAAATATTTTATAATTAAGTTAATTAATAAAAAAAATACATAGCTGCGAAATTAAAACAACGGTAGAGCACATTGAAGAATAAATTTAATAAAGAAATCAAATGTATAAAATTAGCGTGTGGATTCTGAAAGTGCAGTTGCAACTCCACAAAAAACTAGGAAGAGGTTGGAGTATTGATGTTTTTGAAAGATACGCACGGAATGAAAAGTTGAATTTAAATATTATTTTTAAACAAAGCGAGTTTAATTTATTCGAAAGCACATAATTATTACAATGAGCCAGCTTTTGCGAATAGTCTTTCAATGAACTATAAAATAATCTAAGGCTGAGTTTTTTAAAAGTACATTAAAGTGCATAAATACTATATATAATAAAGGGTTTTGTTATATTTATCGAAGTCGTATGATCGTATAATTCACTAAAAAAAATGTTTATTGTAAATCCATAAAAAATATTTTTATTCAAATTTGTGACAATTTTACTAGATTTGACCAATTTGACCTAATTCGGTAATAGTTTAAACAGTTCAAATTTCATAAGACTAAACGACAGCACTACATGTATTGTAGAATGTATTATGTGTGGCTTTTAGTTTTGACATTTGAAAAATTTCAGTTCAGTACTGAGTGATTCTGATTACCTTTTATTTCACAAATTTCAAATTTAAAAGTTTTATGTATTAATTAATGAAATAAAAATAAACGGAAAAGAAATCTTTTAATTTATTTTTCTTAACTAATTATACAAAATCAAAACGAAAAATGCAATTTTGGCTACTAAAAACAGAACCAGAAGAATATTCGATTGAAATGATGATGGATGAAAAAATTACTAAATGGGATTCAGTAAAAAATTATCAAGCTCAAAAGTATTTGAAAGCAATGAAGATTGGCGATAATGCCTTTTTTTATCATACTGGAAAGGAAAAGGCTATAGTTGGTGTAGTAAAAGTACATAAGGAATTTTACCATGATGATGACCCTAAATTTGGGTTAGTTGATGTTGCATTCTATAAGGCTTTTGATAATAAAATATCATTAAATACAATCAAAAATAATTTAAATCTAAAGAACATGACAACGTTAAAGCAACCTCGTCTTTCAGTTTCATCAGTTACTGAAAGTGAATGGAATGAAATTTTAAAACTAAGTGAAGATAAAAAATAAAATAAATAATTATATGTACACCACGTTTAAAAATATGTAAGTTTAATGATTCCGCGATTTTTTACTTTATACTCTGTTTTAAAAAATAAAATCTTTAATTTAATAAATTAATTAAAATCACCTGGCTTTTTCAGTTCCCGAAATAAGTATTCCCAATGACATATTTCAAGTATAAATTTTAATTTAGCGTACTTTTTATTTAAAATGATCTTTTCTTTATTAAAAACACATCAATACTGAAAAATTGAATATTGAAAAAAAAAAAACAAACTTTATAGCCATTCATTATCATTTTAAGAGCAAAAAGTTCACGAAAAATAGATTACATACAACAAATAATTTATAATAAACATTTCCCAAAGTAATATTGAAATATTGTTGTATGATATGATTAACGAATTTAAATATTTTATACCTTAAATTCCAAAATTAAAAATCTTGAAATACAGTATTGATTATTAAATATCCCGAGTTAAGAATAAAAATGTTTATAATTATTATACTAAACTTTATTACAACTAAATTAAAATAATTCACAAATTGTTTTGTTATACATTTAACTACATGTTTAACTTTTAAAGAATTTTTTCGGATGCTCGTAATTTAGCCGATCTACTTCTTGCATTTGAATCAATTTCCACTTCGGATGGAGTTATAACATGTTTATGTAATTGAAGCCATTTTTTTTTAGAAATATTTTCTATAACTTCCACTTTATCTAAGAAATCATGATTAGAATATTTAAGGGGAAGAGGATATGCATTCCCTTCTTCTGTTACGCATCCTTGCAAGTGCCGCTTAACAATTGTATCTTCTAATGAATGAAATGTTATCGTTACTAGTCTACCATTTAATTTTAAAAGTTTATGAGATAAAATCATTCCAAAATTGATTTCGTTTAATTCATTATTCACAAATATTCTTAGAGCTTGAAATGTTTTTGTTGCTGAATGAGACGATCTTTGTAATTTATCAACACGATGACAATTATTAGTTAAGCAATTTTTTATTAATTCTGCTAATTGATGAGTTGTAGATAGTTTGTAAAATAATGAGCGAGCTTCTATAATAGATCGCGCAATTTTTTTTGCTTGTCTTTCTTCGCCATATACCTTTAAAATTTTGGCCAAATCATCTTCATCAATTTTGGAAAGTATTTCGGCAGCTGTCAATTGATCAGAATCTGTATTATTCATTCGCATATCTAACGGACCATCTTTGGATATTGAGAACCCCCTTTCACCATCGTCAAACTGCATAGAAGAACAACCAAAATCAAATAAAATACCATCCACAAAAATTGGCTCATTACTTATGGATTTAAACAAAAGTGGTAAATCAGAAAACTTTCCTAAGAGAGGTATTATCTGACCGGGATATTTTGTTGCTAATTGCTTTGCATAATTGTAAGAAATAGGATCACGATCAATTGCATAAATTTTTACATTTTCAAATGTTTCCAAAATTCTTTTGCTGTGTCCGCCAGCTCCAAATGTCATGTCAATTATGGTTTTGTTTGGTGCAGGAAGCAAATATTTTATAGCTGTTTCACATAGAACAGGTTTATGTGGTGTTAGTTTTTCATTTTCTGTGTTTAAAATTGAGCGTTGTGCAACTCCACTATAATTTGATTTAAAAAATAATTTTTGATGTAGGCAAAGCGGTTTTCTAAACATAATTTATTTTGAAAATACTCCTTTCTCCGAGTTTAAAAATTTAAGAAACTCCGACGATAAAACTTGTTTGCATTGAATAGCATCTAATCCTGTAGCTGACGAAGAACAAATTCTTTTATATTTCTCAGCGTAAATATTTTTTGACAATCGTTCTAATGAATCTAACTGACTCGTATAATAATCCAATGATTCTGTTGATATTGTCGATGGATTTGCAAGTATTTGCAAATTATCTCGAATACTTTCTCCAAAGTCCCTAAAATTGAATAACAAAAATTAAATGAAAACAAACTTTTTTCTTATATTTACCTCCCTGGTTTAGTTTTATCAACAGGCCACTTTTGTAAAATTCTTAAAAATCTTTGATAATGAACTGACATTTCCTTTCACAATTAAAGTTTTATTTAAAATTGTTATATAAATAATTCATAACCTTTTTACATATATTTATATAATATATTGATATTCAAAGTATTTAAAATAAACTTTAAATTTCAATAACTATCATCTCAGTTTTATCTAATTCTTATTTGCAATTCCAAATAAACATAAACAAATGAAACGTGCTTTCGCTTTGCTTAATTTAACGTCAATAATATTAAACATAAACATATAACTTTACAGCTGATGTTGACGTTGACATTAATATTTTTCAAGCCTTGTAAGGCTAAGTATACACAATCTAATTTCATTTCGTTATATTCTAATTTCATCAAACTAATAGAAATACCTGATTTTCTTCTAAAATATTATTCTTTTTCAGACGTCGAACTTCATTTAAAATAAATATATGTTTCATATAACATTTTATTTTGTTTTATTAATTTTAATGTTTTATAAATTTGAAAACCTTTTGTCCTATTCATTTAAAATATTGCGTGTGTGTAAACTAGCCTCAATCCTCAATGACATATTTGAAAATCGTTCGCCTCGCATTGTCTACTTGTCATCATCGAGTTCGAATTTTCTCCAAAAGGAAAGTGACAGTGACAGGTTGCGAGGTTGTGGTGATTGAATAATATAATAAAAATTATATTAAAAATCTGGAAAATATATTAATAGAATTAAAATTAAAATGTCAGGAATAATATTCCTTTCGTCTAGACGCTTACAACCTAGAAACTTCTTAAAATTTGGTACTCTCACATTAGATTCCACAGAGGTAAGGCCATATACTTTTAATAGACACATTTACAAATATGTTATGTAATGTAAAATGATAAAAAATTGGAACATAAAAAACTCCAAATTGTAAGAAAAACTATATATGTACAACTTTATTGATTCATCAACAGACTAAATTGATTCCATTACAAAGAAGTCAAAGGTACCTAATCAAATGTGTTCAGGCTTATTCCTCATCATGCAATGATGTTCTGTTGCGACGGTATGTAATTAATAAATTTTATATGTAGACTTAGAATAAAAATTTTCTTTTTAGTAATATTAAACCATTCGTTAGTGTTGAAAGAGGATTACATACCACTTTTAGCTTGTTACAGTCAGAAATAGTAAATGTACCTCCTTTTGCTGATTCAGTTTCGGAAGGCGATGTTAAGTAAGTTACAATTTTTTTTAAATTTAAAATCAAACAAACTAATAAATATTTCAGGTTCACTTGTAAAGTGGGTGATTTTTTTAAGACCGATGATGTTGTTATGGAAATTGAAACTGATAAAACAACTGTTGGGGTTCCTGCACCATTTAGTGGAGTTGTAGAAGAAATTTTAGTTAAAGATGGTGACACGGTTAAAGCTAAACAACCGTTGTTCAAATTAAAAAAAGCAGAAGGTGGTGCTGCACCAGCAGCGAAACCGGCTGCCGCTGCTCCAGAACCGCCAAAACCAGCTGCAGCCCCTGCACCAGCGGCTGCGCCGCCCAAACCGCCTTCTCCACCTCCACAACCAACAGCAGCTGCAGCGCCTCCACCACCAGCTGCTATGCCACCTCCACCGAAACCTACTGCGCCTGCAGCTAAAATACCCATTTCTTCTGCTCGTCCTGTAGGAGCTGAACCGCAAGTTAAGGTCAGTTCATATTTAATAGAAAATTTTTAAAATATTATTTATATTTTAAATTGTAGTTGCCTCCTTCAGACTATACCAAAGAAATTACTGGAACTCGAACTGAACAACGTGTAAAAATGAGTCGTATGCGATTGAAAGTTGCATCACGTCTAAAGGAAGCACAAAACGTTAACGCTATGTTAACAACGTTTAATGAAATTGATATGAGGTATATATATGGCAAAAAAAATTTAAACTTTTAAAAATTATAACATATTTGATTTATTTTAGTGCTGCAATGGAATTTAGAAAATCTAAATTGGACGCTTTTGTTAAAAAATATGGTATTAAAATAGGTTTCATGTCTATATTCACTAAAGCATCTGCATATGCTCTACAAGATCAACCTGTAGTTAATGCTGTTATAGATGGAAATGTAACCTCTTTTTTTATATATCTAGTATTAATTTTAAACAAATATATTATTCAAGGAAATTGTTTATCGTGATTATGTTGATATTTCTGTAGCTGTAGCTACTCCTAAAGGTTTAGTAGTTCCAGTTTTAAGAAATGTTGAAGGCATGAATTATGCTGACATAGAAATAGCAATGGCAGCTATTGCTGAAAAGGCTAGGAAAGGTGCTATCGCAGTAGAGGATATGGATGGAGGAACTTTTACAATTAGCAATGGTGGTGTATTTGGTTCTTTAATGGGTACTCCAATTATAAACCCTCCCCAAAGCTCTATTTTAGGAATGCATGGAATATTTGAAAGACCTATTGCTGTTAAAGGACAAGTATGTTTTATTTTGAAATTGTTATATTCCACCATATTTTTCATAAAATTTTTTTTTTAATTTAAGGTTGTAATTCGACCAATGATGTATGTTGCACTAACTTATGATCATCGTCTTATTGATGGACGTGAAGCAGTTTTATTTTTACGTAAAATCAAAGAAGCTGTAGAAGATCCTAGAATAATGTTAGCTGGGCTATAAATAATTGATGTTTATTTAAAATTAAAATAAACAAAGCAAAATGTTTTTTATGTACACTTTTTTTTTGTTCAAGTGCGATTAATTTATATTTTATTTTATAAAAATAAACAATTACAACTTTAAATTAAAAATTTCCATAAAATAGTCAAAAGAATATAAATTTTTGTTTTTACACTTAATATCATTTTAAAAAAATTAAATTTACTAAAATTTATCTTCAATATAAAAAATGATTTATTTGAATTATACTTAAAAATGCAATGTTAATATGTACTATAAAATTAATTGTCCTTAAAAATTAATTAAAAATTCATCGTTGTTTTTTTTTTTCAAAAATATTTATTTACATTGTTTATTTATTTATTGCTTATTAATATAGACAGAATATAACTTAAAACCGCATAATCTTTTCATCATTATTTTCAAAATTATTCTTATGATTAATATTTTCCTTATGATTTTCATATTGTGATATCACTGAAGAATTTTTACTGCTCTAAAATAGTATTAAAAAAAAAAAAAATTTTTTTAGTTAACTTGAATCAAACAAGTTATAAAATACTTACAGTGCTTTGGTTTTTCATCATAAAATTGGCATCGTTATTTATTCCGACAAAGTCTGAGCCATCTGAACCAATACTATAAAAATTGATTAATTTATTTGTTAATGTCTGTATTTTAAATTTATTAAAATATTAGTATGTATGTAATACCTGGAGGTATCATCAAATTCATCTTTTAGGGTATTGTCATTTATAACAGGATTTGATCCTTCTACTGAAAATACATTAGTTGTTGGCACACCAATTCTATTCAAATCTGATGACCTGGAACCAAATTCTGGTGGTGCGAATGCTTTTAGTTGACGCTTTAAAGCTCTTGTTTTTAAAACAAATGATATTACCAATACACCACACAATATGCCAAGTATAATTGCTATAATTATTAATGTTATCGAGCTTGCTGATTCAACTTTTTGCAATTGTGCACTTTCAGAATCTCGTATTATTTCATTGAGATACATAAATTTCTTAATAAATTTATTTCTTAAGTCTTGGAACAGTTTTTGATTGGTTTTTCTATAGAAAAAATATAAACTTTATAAAATTAATTTGAAGAGATAAACATTTTATTTTACCGTCGTATATCTTCAACATCAATTGCTTCATTATTTTCAATAAAATGAACACGTACTTGAACGAAAGTAGTTTTCGAACCATCATCATTTGCCACAGTTGAATTAGAAATATCATCAATATTACATTTTTCATATTGATATTGTTCCCTTAAAACATCTTTTATCTAAAAGTTTTGTTAGTAACTTTTTTTATAGTTTATGCTTTATTCAAAACTTAAAATTTAAATTTGAATTTATATGTTACATGATATAAAAATTAAAAAGAAAATTAAAAAGAAAGAGTAAAAATGCTTTACAGTACATAGCACATTAGCTCATTAGTACGTCATAGTTCATTATTAGTATTTATGATAATTTACTTACAAAATTTTCATTTTCCTTAATTACAGAGTATTCATTTGTAAATGAAATGAAAACACGATTGGATTCTGCTATTATATAAACTTTTACATTTGCTTCGTCCTTATTTTCATAATTATCTTCTGCTGTAATATTGAATTCAAAATAACCAGTCATACTTGTTTCGATTTTCTTTCGTAAAATGAATTCGCCAGTTTTTGGTTTTAGTTCAAAAATATCATTTTTTATTGATTCTATATTATTCCCATGAGCTTCAATTTTACTGCTTATGTGATAAGATGTTATTGAGTTTTCTAAGTCAGAATCATCAGCCTTAAAAAATTTTTAATATGTATGTTACAAATAAATATATATGTATGTATGTACATATTGAGGAAATAATTAATTTTATATTTTAGTAAATATAATCATAATGTAAATTAAGATAAATTTATTTGTATCTAGTTACATACTGAAGTAGAAACACAAAGGTACTTACATGAACTTTTAATATTATTTTACCAACATCATCACTAACTGTTACTCCAGCACCATATTTTTTACTAACTTCATCAAAAACTGGTTTTGGATTAGAATCTTTTACCTAAAATAGAAAGAATATAAACATTAAAAGAATATGGAAATGGAATGGAAGGAATATGTTCAATATTGTTAGAAATGCAACCATCCTCAATTCGCAAGACAATACATTACATATTTTACATACGTAAAATTTAAAATTAATGAAAACCGGATCATGTTTGTTGTAAATTTTAATTTTATTGATTATAATTTTACAATACCTAAGATTAATCTGTAAGTCAGGGGTTTCCAGCACATTATTATTTATGTATATATATAAAACTTATAACAATCAAATATAAAATATAACTCACATATTTTAACGTATTTATTTTAATATTGGTTTATTTATGGAGTCACTATAGGTTTAAATTATTCGAATTTTTTTAATTTCAATGATTATCTCCCACCCACGCCAGTACCTAGTACTAACTACATATACTTTATATTTAACACGTTATTTATTTAGAAAATCAAGATTAGAATTGCAAAGCTGCTATACAGCTTAATATTTACAGAATAGCGGAACAGTAACTTACATCAATACTTAAAGGTGGAAGAAAAAGAGTAAATAAAAAAACGTAACTCATTTTCTCTAAAATTGTATATATATATAATCACATATACATATTTGGTAGCATATCACTTTAATTATAATTTTAAATGATTAGGAAAACCTCGAGTTATATCTTTGAACCTCCTTAATTGAGTAAAGAAAGAATTCAACCATAAGGTTGAATGTCGTCAATGTAAGAAGTATATAATTATTTATTGTGGATAGAGAAAAATATTATTTTATTACCTTAACTACAATTTCCATGTAAGAGTTTTCTGAGAAACCGGTTAAATCTTCTTTACTATTGGAAGCAACAGCTCTGATAGATAATTCTTTTCCTTCAGATTTGTTCAGAATTTTAATTGGCTTTAATACTCTTGTTTCTTTATCCAAAGAGAACATTTCTGTTATATTTGGTTTATAATTTTCTAAAAGAATATTTCAAATTTATTAAAATATTAACAACATTTAAAATTCATAATAAAATTATTTTTATTAAATTACTTACTGTCCAAATAATAATAAATCTTATATTTTTCTTCTTCATTTATTATTCCATCATTTTTTGGATCTTTTGCTTCTGGAATAACTCTCCATTCGTCCAAGCCAATCTCACTTTCTATCAATTAAAACGAATAAAAGTTTATATAATAAGTTATGAGTACAATAATAATAAATTTATTACCCGTAAAATTTGTATGAAAACTATTATCTTCAAAGAATGGATAAGCTGCCATATTAACAACAAAAATTTTGGCTTGAATCTGTGATTGTAATTTTCCTCCATCAACAGCTCTAATATTAAGCTAAAAAAATTAATTTAAATAAAACTTTAAATTTAAATAAAATAAATATGAACAATCTCATACCACATAACTACCAATATCAGGCTTTGCATTCTTTTGTAAAACTAATTCTGAATGACTTCTATTAACAGAACTTATTTCAAAATATTTTGTATCAGTTATAATATCAAAACTAACATCACCAAATGTACCTCCATCTGGATCATAAGCTTCAAAATATCTTAATTTTGTTTTATCGGTATTTAAAAGCGGGCCATCAATTGGTTGATCGTATCTACCCAAAAAAAAAAATAAATACACAACAATTATTCGGGGTGTTTCTTACTTCAGTTTATTAGTTAAATAATAACATATACCATTATTTAAACCTTCTGTCTAATTTGTACTGCACTGGAGATACAAAAAAATTAATTACAGAAAGATTATTTTGTGGTAAATAAAATAAGGGTACAAAACGAGGCAATAGTCGATACTAAAAATTGTGTATGTTAAATGTTAATATCGTTTATTTTTAAATTAACGGCTTTTATATCATATTTTGTCTATCGAAAATTAATTATATTATGTATGTATATTATAATAATATTCTATCTATGAAAATTAAAACGAAAAGTTTAAATTATAAAACCCAAACTCTATATGAATTGTATAATAATTTGAAAAGTTAAAATACTTCACTAGTTTGGACATGTTGAGCAAAATGGAATAACTAATAAAATTCATTAAAAAAAAATATCGCTAGACATGAAACAAGTTTGATGAACATCCAACTTGAGAAATGTCGCCCAAAACCAACAGTACTGAAAGGTGGTGTTAAATCAATCTTATATGAACTTTAGGCCCGATAAATGAAAAATGTCAAAAATTGAATACATTAATCGAATTACGAACAAGTTTTTTGAGACTTATCGAGACTCATTACTCATTAAAATCTTTAAACCAATAATTTTACCTTAATCTAATAACTTCATCGGTTGGAAATAAAATTTTCGGTGTATGAAAATTATATGGTAAAACCTCTAAATCAAATGTTTCCGTTGATGAATTTTGAGGTTCACCATGATCATATGCGAGTACATGAACTTTCCATATACCATAATATCCTTTCAAATCTTTGTTGGTGTAAAATGTTCCCAACTTTTTTTTATAATCACTTTCGATTCCAAAAAGCTTTTCATAGTCTTCAACATTTGGTTTACATCCTACACCTAAATAAAATGCATTTTTTTTTTTTCATATTGAAAAAAGTTTCAAAAAATAAATAAAAATAGCTACCTGGGTTAATATCTAAAATATCAAATGAAACCCATGAATTTGGATGATCTGGTTGATCAATATCCTCTGCTAATAATTTATCTTCAAGTGTAGTATTCTAGATATAGAAAAATATTTAATTCAAACAAATATAATTTGTAACCTTTTTTCTTTAAATGATTTTAATTTAGGCACGCAGGCCAGTGAGTGGCTCTTATGTGGAAATTATATTAAAATTTTATTAAGATTATATACCTCTTTTGCGTCTTCATTAATTTTAGGTTGATAGTCTTTTGGTGAAGGCATTGTGGGAGCATTATCATTGACATCTAAGAGCACCACCCTTATGCTAACATATTCTAAATTTCTTCCTAAAAAAACAAAAAAAAAACAAATATTAAAAATAAAAATATTCTCTTAATTTTTTGCTCATAAATTTTTGATTTTGAAATTTAACTTACTTCCACCTTTTGGATCTAAATAATTATCTTGAACATTTATTTGAACATTATGTTCTGTTACATTATGATCTCTATCCAATACCCAACCTTCTTGTAATTGAACATAAACTGTTCCATTTAATTTATCAACTTGAAAAAATTTTTCTAATTCCTTATGGATTTGAAAATTAATTGAGTACTCGAGAACATTGTGTGGCTCTGAAAACAAATTTCATTTTATTAATATTCTATTATAAACTAAGATATCTAATTAATAAAAGAAATTTTTTTTTTTTATTATTTACAAAATAAAGGGCATACCATCTCTATCCAAATCATAGCCGTTAATTTGTCTAATAAATGTATCAGTTGTTGCATTTTCATAAATTTCTGCTGTTCTATTGAATTCCTTAAATTGTGGTACTTTATTATTAATATCAGTAACTTTTATTTTTATCTATAAATAGAAATAAATTATATTAATTATGTGCTTTTCAATTAAGAATTTAAATTAAAATACATTTCCTTTTGTTTTATGAACTTGATCATATAATGTTATCTCATAATAGAGACCATCAATAGGTGGAATATCACAATCAATTTTAGCATTTTCCAAAACAGTTAATGCTCCAGTTTCATTATCAATCCTTATCCAATCAGGGTTTGTATTATTAATAGGACTAGAATTAAAATTACAATCAATTATTATAATTTATGTATGCTTCGTATAACTTTGGATAAATATCGATTAAATCGAATAAGTATGCCTGTTTAAATGAATGACGTGTTCTTCGTTAAGCCTTCAAAGATTCAATATCAACCAAACAAAAACCAATCAGATCATTTTATTCTGGCTAACAAACTAACTATACAAACGAAAAAATCTTAGCAAAAATACCATCTACTCGAATTTAACAACGAGTTGAAAAAAAGTGTACATACATCATTTGAAATCAGGCGCTACAGAGAATACATTGTATCGAAAAGTGAAACATATACAATATAATTGAAACGTGTTGTTAAAGACAGCAAAACCATAAACATTTCCGGAGACCGGGGATATTTAATAAAATAATTATTTTTGGAACTAACTCAATTTTGTTTTAATTTTTTTTACTTTTACTCAAAATCTCAGACATTTTGTATTATAATTTTTGTTTTTACATATTACATAATAATGTTTTTATCAATTTATCAGTTTAATATGGGTTTATTTAATTCTAATCTCTATCTTTAATCCTTATCTACATTTCGAAAAAAAAACATTTTTTTTTGTTAAATATTAAATCCAAAATCTAAATTTTTCCTCACCTCATAGAATATGTTATGATATTATTTCCTGGACCATCTCTGTCGAATGCTAATATTAAATTACCTATCGAAATACGAAATTGTTTTCTTAAATTAGAGGAATAACAGAACATATAAAAAACAAAAATTACCTGCAGGGGAGTTTCCAAGAGCTTCTTCCATAACCACTCTAGAATCTTCTAGTGTATTTTGAATAAATTCTGGTGCACAGTCGTTAATATCATCAACAATAACAGTTAAAGTGGCTGAAATAGTATTTTTTTAATTTAATAATTTAAAGTTGTTTATTTTGTTTGTTAATATTTACCATTTGATGAAGGTTCATTAATAACTTGGTTTAAATCAGTTACTATTACAAAAAGATACATAATATCATACTCTTCATAATCAACAATTGTCTTCATTTCTGGATTTAGTTTTAAATGTCCATATACTTCATTTATTGTTTTTGGATATGCTTCAATAATAAAACAACTAAAGAACAAAATAAAGTTTTTATTTTTTAAAATATTTTATTTTAATTTCTAAATAAGTTTAACTTTAATAATTTTATTCATTTATTATACTTCCATAAATACAATTTGAAGTTAATGAATTTAGTTAGTTAGCAGCTTCTAGCTTATAGCAGGTTTCCAACACTTGTAAGAAAATTTAAATTCAATTTCTTCTAATTGAGATGACAAAGATTTTGCGACTCAATAATTAATTTGTTATTTACTTTAAGTTTTTTAGTTTACATTTTACATTTTGAATTAAAATTTTTTTTTTTAGTTCGTTTTTGTGGATTATGCCTCTTGGGACACCACATAGAACAAAAGATAGAGTGGTGTGGAGAAAGATTTTTAAATAGTTTGAAAAAGCTTAAAAAATAAAAAAATTTTTAATTCAACTGGAAATTTAAATTTATATTTAGCCTACTACTAATTTTATTACCACTATTGTACTATTCATTGTTATCTGGAATAGCTTCAAGCGTGGAAAAAACATTCGAAACATTTTTTTAAATTCATTTTTATATAAATTAAAAGCACAAATATTTAATTTCCTGTTTTTTTCGATCTTAGCCATTCGAATATTTTTTAGGTTTTATTTTTAGGTTTTCTATAAACCGTGATAAGATACAATTTATACATATTTTAAAAATTATTAAGGATTTAAGAACTTTCTTGTTACTTTCCCATTAGAGCTAATGACAATAAGAAGAGGGTGAAAAGGGCTTTGGTCTCAATGACCGGGCTTCATTTAATTCTAATTATGGAATAAAATTAACTTGTTATTCCAAGCATCTTAGTTGAGATTACAAATGTGAATAATCAATTTATGGTATACAATATTATTATATAATTATATAGTATTATTAATTAAAAATTAAAATCAAATTTTATTTAGTTATTTTTCTTACTCTTTATATGTTGATTTTTTTGCTTCTTTTCCTCTTTTTGTTGCATATGTTGATTCCCAGTCAATTTCAAATACTAATTTTGCATCTGTATCAGTATCTGTTGCTTTAATAAGATCTGTTATTGTTCCAACCTCAGTAGAATTTTCTGTAACATTTGGTATAAGCCTGGGCTACATTACAAATAAATTTCAATTTTATAATAATATTTATTAATTAATTTTTTAATTTATAATTAATAAATATACCATTCTTAATTGAGGTGTTTTATTATTGACATCTCGAACATTAATTGTTAATTGAGTAAATTTTGGATTTAATTCATCTGTAAAATTTGTAATCAAATTATCAGTAGCTTCAACTTGTACAATTAAAATCTTTTGTATATCATAATCGAATGCATCGTCTTCAGATGTATAAACAGTACCATTATTTTTATTAATTTCAATACCATGAAAGCTTCCCAATATTTTATATCTTTATTAATTAAATTAATCATTATAAAATTAACTCTTTTTGTAAAATATATGTATGTTTTTTTAATGTAATTTAAATTCAGACATAAATACAAATTATTTAGTAAATTCTAATTTCAATTCTATAAATAAATAATTAATCAATTAGTTCAGAAATTTTAAGGATAACTTGAATGTTAAAAATGGATTGAATATATCAAATACATATAACATAATATGAAAGGTAAGTATATGAAAGATTAACTGATCAATTAAAATTTGATATGTGATGAAGAATAACCATAATCATCCATTTGAAACTGCATTAGTGGGCCATAGGGCGGTTATTAATTACAGTAAACTATCACATAAAATATCTATACATTGTTCAAACAATCGACACAAACCCAAAATTTAATCAGAACAAGTATCACATTTATATTGTGATTGTTTATATATTTGATAACCTGCTTCTGAGATTTGATAACCGAAAAATTCTCAACTCGTAGTCGAATATTGAGAATAACAAAAATTTTGCTTAAAATTTTAATTCTGCATTAGCTTTCGATGGAACTTGAAATATAAAATTGGGTCTACCACATAATCTTGTTTTTTTTTTTATCTTGTTTTTCAAAATCACGTTTAATTCATACCCTTCCCTATAAAATTTCATGCATATTAAAAGTTTCAGGGCGCTATTTTCTACTTTCTACTTTCAATTAGTTCAATATGAATTGTATTATTTATTATTAAATATTTTTTGTTTTAAATATGATGACTTGGATCTCTATAGTACTTATAATAGTTACAAGTCAACTATTCATAATTGAAAATGTATTATGTAAATTTGTAATATGTATATGTATGTAATTCCTTTAATTTTAAACAATAACTATATGAAAGCTTATATTGTATAAGACTAATTTAAAAAAAAAATATATAATAATTTAAAACAATAAATAAAATTAGATAATTGAATTTTTATATCTTACGTAACAAAATCATCAATATCTCTATCTAATGCCAATATATTTTCAATTAAATATCCTTTTTCTACTGTTTCGTTTAGTTCAACACTATAATCTGATTTTACAAAAATTGGTATCTCATCGTTCCAATTTATTAAATCAATTGTCAAAGAAAATTCATCTTTATGAGTTAAATTATATTTTTCTTGTGCAACAATCTATATTCATACAAATAATAATAATAATTATAATAAATAAATAAATAATATTTATTATATTTTTAATTATAAAAAAAAAATGTGTTTAATTAATTTACCTCCACTTTAATTGTACGCCATTTTTCATCTTCATAATCTAAAAGTTTTTTATCTTTTATCACAATTTGAAATGAGGCATTCTGATATCCAGAACTTGGAATTATATCAAAAGCTTCTTGAGCACTTCCCAAATATACATCATACATAGCATTTTCACCCTACAAAACAAAAATATGTTTTTTTTTTCTTTTCAAATCGAATACGAGTATAACAAATTTAAATGACATTTTTACGTAAATCTCTATAACAAGTTAAGTTTTGAATTCAGATAATAGTTCACTTCCTTTTTTTGTTTGTAAATTATCATCGAGCCTTGAATTGTATGTATATTAACAATAACATTTCTTATCATGATAAATTTTGTTAAAATCTTTTCACGATAAGACAATTATACGATAGTGATACATACTTACCTTCCATTCATACTGTTTATTTAAACGTTATTTTACATTACAAAAGTTAAAAAACTACTTACCAAATCAATATCAGACACATCAAATACAGTTATATTAATGGGTTGAACCAAATTTTCATATATATATATCGATTTTGGTTCAATTGTTATAATTGGTTCGTGATCATTAATATCTTCAATAACTATAACTGTTTTACTTGGTGTGATCTTTTCAGGTTCATCACATTTCCTAGCCAACATCTTACATTTTGAGAAATGAAAAAAAAAAATATTTTTATTTTTGTTGAGAAATGAATATTTTAAATTAAATAAAATATTTTAATAAATATTTTTAATTTGAATTTAAACACAAAAACCTTTTCTACCTCAAATATATATATTTGTTGCTGTCTAGCATCTCTATCAATTTCATGCACTGTTAAAGTTCCATTTTTCTCATTAATTTCTATTATATCGGAATCTTTAAATATAAATTTTTATAAATTAAAAATAATATAATAACTGTATGCAAATACAGGGTAGGGTGTCCAAGTGCAGCATTGGATTATATGGTCAGAAGAATTGATTGGGTAGGTCGAAACAAATAAAAAATTGTAAAGAGAATATAACAAACTATTTTTACAAGACCTTAAAGATGTGTTAACCACCGATATATTTATATATGCTTAGTTTTTTGCCTATCAACAAACAGCAGATAGGTAGATAGATAGTAAGCCCGTTACTAATTCACTACATGCCATGCATTACGAGCCATTTATTCGATTCCCTAAAAAGTAAAAACATTAATATACTTTTTTTTTTAGTTCCAATAGCTATTTTTATCTAATTTATTATCCTTCCTATTTATTATTCCTATTATTATCTAAATTTATTAAAACCATAAAAGTTGTTGTAGTACAAAAACTTTAAAATAATTCTTAAAACAAGGCAATGCGCGTTAATTGACTTTTATTTTTTTCCTATGTTGTGTATTGAAACATTTTTACGATTTTTTACTAACACAATTTCTATGATTTTTAACCAAAAAAGTGATACTTTATACAAGTAATGAAGATGTAGGGAAAGAAAAAAAGAATAATTGAAAATAAAACAAAAATTATGTAAATACAGTTATTTTTTTCAGAAAACGGGCTTTTAACGATATTTAAGTGACATTATAATTGAAAAATATTTTAATAATACTTATAATAATATTTGGCTTGACCTTAAAGATCCCAACCCAACCAAAGAGATTCAATTTATAACGCATTAAAATTGGGAATTTCAATCAACTTTAAGTAACAATAACTATTTTTATTTAGTCTGTAAATCGGATATACTTCGGCACAGATTTAATCTTTAAGGCGACATAAGTCTTTGAATGGCTAAGTATAGACCATCTGTCTCCCAGTCCCAGACAATTTTTTGTTTGTTACCCTAGAAATCCAACCGTTTGGCCCATCCTGTATATAATTTTATTAAATTAAAATAAGTTTTATAATTACAATCTTTCTCTATAAAATTCAATGAATAGCATATTAGCACATCAATTCCAATATCACCACTTATTGCTGTTACATTAAATTGCTAGAATAAAAATAAATATTAAATATTTAAAAATTTTAAATGAAAAAAAATGTCAAGATAATGATTATTTTTCCTTAAATATTCAAAGTAATTCCAGAATCATTGAATCAAATTTTAATTTTTTATAAAATTATGTACTAAATTAAAAATTTACAGCAATTGAATACAAAAATACAGTTCGAAAAAATTTGCATTTTAAATAATATATAATTATAATCATAAAGGAAGTATAATATCTTTTATGTTATAATTTATATAACTGTCACAGAATTAGTATAGACATCATTATCAATAAAAGAATTATATTAAAATTTTAATAACCTACTTTTTTTGTTTTTTCTAGGAAACTTTCCGTAACCAATGGTTTTATCCAATTTGGTGGTTTATGTGGAATATTAATTACTGAAAAACTTGCTTCACCATGACCTTCATTATTGGCAATATCTGCAGCATATATAACTAAATTATACCATGGACTTTGATCATAATCAAGTTCATTTGTAATTCTTATAAAATAATCTTTTTCATATTCATTTGGTTTTGAAGTTTGTATTGGTGTAAAATCAAAATGATTTTCTGCATTATTATTTCCCTTAACTGACATTGTAATTTTATTACCAACCATACCATCCGGATCTCTAACACGAACTGTACAATTTGTATCGACATTTGCTTCGTATGCCTTAAAAATAATATAACATAATGTGAAATAAGTATATATTATTTTATTTATTTTTTTTTTTTATATTTTTTCTTACTCTCCATCTGCAAGGATTCGGTCCAATATAATATACTTCAGGGTCATTGTCAAAAATATTTTTTAAATTAATTTCAATTAATTGCTCAGTTGAATTTATACCATTTTCATTTGTTATATAAATTTCCAAAGAATATATTCTTTGTGTTACATTTTCATAGTCCTGGCGATTATTAATATTAATATACCTAAAAAAGAAAAAAATTGTTTTTCTATTCATTCCAAGTACATCACATAAAAATGCGTAATATAAAACAGATAAAATGTAAAATCTCATATTTAAAATTAAATGTTTTAGATTCCTGTTAATAGAAGATCAATTAAACAAATATGTTATATATGCACATTGTACACACTGTTCATCTTAAAAATTTATTCAGGACGCATAGAAATATGTATTGTGGGTCGTATATTAAAATTTATACGGCACCGTTCAAGCTTAGTAGTGCTTAAATTATGCAAGGTTGATACAACTCTGGCAATGTTTTGATCTATTTTTGTTATTATTTAATTTATTCAACAAAAAATAAAATAAATATTTTTTTGTGGAATAAACAAATGTTTTTTTTTATTTAAATTTTTTAAGAAAATTATTAAAAAAATTTCCTTTACATTTCTTACATCTCTGCAGAAAAGTATTTCATTAAATAAGTTTTATCCGAAATTTTCATAATAAATTTTGAAAAATAATTTTTGTTATAAAAATTTTTGCATAAAATTATTATAACCTACGTTCTACCCTTATTTCAGTTTCATTTCTACATCAGTTTTATACATACTATCATAAGTAACTATATATATATACAATATATAACTATGTAATTTTGGATACTATCAGCATCTCCGATAAAATTACTCCAAAAAGGAAAAACTTTTATATTGTTGTACTTTGCTTAAAAATATCATAATCATAAAAACTGTATGAAATATGAACAGGATATTAACATTGTTGAACATTTTTGATTGCAGCTCGACTACAAATTAAATTTAAAACAATTAATAGAAATTAATCTATATATCATCAATATCTCTATATATATATCAATATCTCTTGCCGAAAATAGATTGCAAATTCAACCCAAGAAAACTGAAGTAGTTGAATTTAAAAATAACATCGCTAAAAGGTCTAACACACAGATAAATAAGCATTGAGCACACAAATTTCTTCAAGTTTTCTAAAACTATAATTTATTTTAAAATAATAACAAGGAGAAAAAAAACTGAGATTTTTGTATTGGTTTCGAAATATGGTTTTAGAATTGTTCTCATAATTATATTATAGCTTAAACTTACCAATTATTATTTTCATCTCTTTGAAATTTCGATCCTAAATGTTCATTGTCACCAGCAATGAATTTTTTGATTTTAGGTTCAGCTTAAGTAAAAAAAAAAAAAATGTTTAGTAAATTGAACGTAGTTAACGATTTTGATTACCTTCTCCATTGTATTTTAATTTAACTAAATTGAAAGGTAATGGTAATTCTTCTTCAACATCTAATACAGCTTGAAATTGATATTTTTCTTCTCCAATTGTAATTTTTTCAATTGTACAGTTGATCTTTAAAGAAGTAGGATCATCAAAGCATTCAAAATAGGGTTCTTCCCATTCTATATTAAATTAATTATTGGTTTTTTTTTTTTTTACTTTTATATTAATTAAAAATTATATCTACAATATTTATAAAGAAAATCAAAAGAAAAGATATAATATATTTATATAGAAAAGCAAAATTGGATCAATATAATTAGAAAAACTATCATAAGTAAGTTTACAGACATTTACAAACCGTTTTCTATGAACAACCCTCTTCATAATTCTGTAAATATCAACAATACGCGATTAGAAAAATTATATCGTTACAAAAATATTCTTGAATATAAATTAGAAAAATCAAAAACGAATTATCTCTTATGGCTTATATATCTTCGCTATAGATAAAACGATGATATGTATATATATATATGTACTTAAATAAACCTATTGAGTGAAAATATTGTATAAAGTTAATCTAGATACTATTTCCTCGTTACGAACATTCTTTTTCATATACATAATGCTTGTTGATGGTAAAACCAGTAAAACAATAATAATAATTCTATTTAAAAAAAAAAATTAATTTTGTTAAAATTATAATCATACGATTATCTTATCTTAATATATCAAAAATTATTTTATTAAATGAATTTCAGTCGATTTTCATTTTTGTTAAAAGACATTTTGCTAATATTAAGTATATTTTGCCAACATGCTTTAGGTAAAGTGTCCATTTTCTATATAATTTCTACTTCTACAAATTAAATTTTTTTTATTGAACCCTGCATTAAAAACTCCTATTTTTGTAATATGAATCATGTTTTATGAATCATAAATCTTGGGTTAAATTAGCATTTCGGCCTTTTTTGTAATTCAGAAATATTAAGTTCAATTATTTTCTATTACAATTTTCTATTTAAGTTTTTCAATAACTACTTCACATTTAATGAATTGAAATAAAATTTTGTTGTGTGCTTAGAGTGGTTTTATAGTCTTTAATTTGAGAATAAAGAACTTTTAATAATAATAAAAAAAAAAAATATTTAAAATTATATTTTTATATTAATATAAGAAAAAATGTCGACCATAAAGTGCCTTTTCACTTTCGCTGGACGATTTTTGCATATGAAAATTATAGATTATCAACCCTCTAATGAAAAAGTAGCAGAGACTTAATGCGAATATTATTCGACAAGCGTATATTCATACTGTCGCCTCATTTTTTATGAATTTTGTTAATCATTATCGCATGCGTAAATTTATTTTTTAAATAGCACCTTACCTTGAGATTGGACATTTGTAAATAAAATTAATAAAATTAATCCTTTTAATATAGAACGGCTAACATTATTCATAAAAATATAATTACGAATAATAATTTTAGATAATTTTTTCATTTTCCTGTTTAACTTAAAAATTAATATAGGTACATATAGTATTTGTAATATTATATTTTATTATCCAAGAACAAAAAAATTCTTTTAAGATTACTTCAATAATTTATTATAAATGAATCCAATTATTTTTTTTTCACAAAATTTTACAAACACACTTTAAAATTATTCTTCTAGAATGCAATTATTTATCAGTTTGATAAAAAAATATATATTTTATTTTCGTTCATATAGCTTTTTGATGCGTACTTTTTATTACTAATTAATTATCTATAATTGGATATTATAAATTTTTTCAATATTGATTAGTTTTATTACAAAAATAAAAAGAAACACGAAAAAAAAAATAACTTTATAAAATTTATAATTTTACACTTTTTTTAAATTATTTTGTTCACAATTTTAAAAAAAAATTATTTAATTTTTTAAATAATTTAAATGTGTGTAAGTACATTTTTAATATTATTTATTCCGGTAAGTTTTTTTTTAACTTTTTATTCGTCCAAATAATTTAAGTATCGTAAATAAACTAAATAATTATTAAAAATTATTTGTTAAAACATGTAAAAATTTTCTTATCAATTAAAAAAAAAATGTTTACATATATATCGATTTTTTAAATTGTAAAACAATTAATTAGATATAATTTTCTTTGTAATATGACGAACACTATTAAGACAAAAAAAAATTTTAAGTGCTCTTACTACTTTTTTATTTCGATAAATTTTCGTATCAATTTCTAAGATAAAATAAGAAAATTAAACAATAGAAATAGAAAGGTGAAAACTAAATTTTATTATTAAAACATTAAAACTATATTAAATAAAATAATTGAGCGTACGTTATATCGTTATATATATATATACATATTTTTAAATAAATAACATTTTATTATCTTCTTATATTCATACAGTTTTTATTCTTTAATCCATGGCGGATTTGTAATTAATTTACTTACATTTACATACACATTTTAAAGTAACTTGAAAACTTCTAATTGCTAAGCACTTTTGAAATAAATAATTTAATTACTCTTTTTACATGATAGATTTGCTTCCAAGTAAAATCATGCCGAAGAAATATAAATTGCACCCTGCACTTAATTCTTATTTTATCAGATATACTTATATTGTTCCATGTTGAGTAAACCCCCAAACATTATTGACACAAAACAAAATATATTTATTTGGAATTTGAGATCTTATTTAATATATTATTTTTGGAGCTATTTATGAAATAAAGCACCATTTTTTTTTATTTTTATTTTAAAAATGAAATTCTATTGGATTTCAAATTTTATTAAAGTATCCCACCAGCTATCTTATAATCTATATTCATTTCTCTGAAATATAAATTTTATTTACTATTCATACATAAAATTATTTCTTAAAAATATTTATGTTTTAAAATAATTATATATGTATTTTTAATAATTATATTTATTTTTTATTTCAATTTAATTTAATTTAAACTAATCCCACCTAATACTTTAATTTTCTAAAGCCATTTGTTATTTCGAAACAAGCGTTTATAATAACTATTAAAGACTTAACCGGCAACTATGAACACCAGCGCCTGCTTCAAAACTACGCAGATTTTTTGACAACATGCAACTATGAACAAAACATCTTTTTTGTTGCACAAACGTGACCACTATAAACACGCCTATACTGTTCTCAAAAATTCGCGTAAGGTGGTCTTAAAAAAACAATTTACGCTCCTTCCCGGAAGTTGAAAATATCACCAATCGATAGAGATCACCCACGATTTAGTAAATAATTTTTTTTTTAAATTTTAAAATAACGGCTCCTTTCCCTCTGAAAAAGCTGATACGCATACTCTGGACCATCCAATATACACGTAATCTATGTTGTAATACATTTGGGCAAATTTGTAGCTCCCATCAACTAAACAAGTAAGTTATTTAAGTGCTGAAGTGATAAATATATTTCATTGAGATTTCGGTTTATTTTCCGTTTATAGTCTTTTGCAATAAAAGATACATACATATATCTCATAAAATATAATAAGTTCTATAATGCCACGCATTGTGAATTTTCACGCTACGCAAGCATATCATATTATTTTATTGACTTCCATCATGTGGCGTCATTAGTGCTAATTTCTATTATTACTTTTGTTTCATTTTTTATTTTTGTTTTCTGATTTGGTGCAATAACTGAAATCGATGAACATTGTTTTTTATTTAAAATTTAAACTTTATTTAAATGGATTAACACAGAATTGAAAATAAAATAACTTGATATGTAGAATGGAATTGTTTTTCAAAATCTCGGTTTTTTATAATCTTGTTTTTTAACCTCTTATTTTTCAAAATCTCGGTTTTTAAAATCTTGTTTTTAGGATTATTTTTAGTTTTTAAATTTTTTAAGAATATTATTTAAAGTTAAATATTAAGTTATTTTCGAAAAACTCAAATTATAATTTAAAAAAAAAAATAAATAAATAAATATAATAAACGTAAATATTCTGTAAAAGAGGGTATACTCCTTTTATGTATGCACAGAGATTTATGAATAAAAATAATTAAGATAAAAACTTTCTTTTGGGGATTTTGTGCCTCGGAATTTGGTTTTGGGGGCCTTTTAAAAATCTGGGGATTTTGATTTTGGAGAGTGATTCCAATCTTAAGACCAGTCCCGTCCTATATTATTGGAACCCTGCTAATAGTGACGGCATCTTATCACTTCTTAAAGTTTTTGCAAAAGAATTTAAAAAAAAACAAGATTTTTTAAAAAAAACGAGCTATAAAATATTTGATAGTGATTAATATTTGTTCTATATGTGTATCTATGAAGTAAAATTATTCTAAAATTAATTATAAGAAGGTTATTTCAAAATAAAATCAAACAATAAAAATTTCATCTATAAAATATTTATTTGAATATTAATACGAAATACTAATACAAAAATGTATATAATATATATTTTTTAAATACATTTTTCTATAATAATACTGTAATTTAATAATTAAAATAACAAAATAAAAGTTAAGTAAGTTTTCTTGTTTTAAATATTTACAATCATGCATCATCACAAAACTTAAAGTTAATTTTAATTAAAAGTTCTTATTTTAAAGCTGATTTATGCGTTTGTGGTAACATTATGCACAATAAACTTCCAACTAAAATTCATAAAAAGTGATTATTCATTGTAAATTTAAAAAAAAAAAACATTAAAAGCCTTACTCAACATCACACTCCCTATTAATAAAAATGGTGGAATACAACCGAATGACATAAAAATAGGAAATAATAAATTTCCAATAAGAGCACCTAATCTTCCAAACATCATCGCTAAGGATACTATCATTGTTCTGAAATTATTTTTGTAAAAATATTGTAATTTTTCAGTGTTTTTATTTTTTTTTCAAAACCTTAAAGATGTTGGAAATAGATTCACAACAACTCCTAATAAAGCTGTTGATGATATACTGCCAACTGTAACATAAGTTGCTGTTAAAATTAATGTAGCTAAAGAATCTTTAGCCCAATACAATATTATACCGCAGCTTCCAGATGTAAATAATCCAAAAACTGAAAATTAAAATTAAATCGAATAAGAAAAAAAATGTATTTCTATTATTATAAACATACTTAAAATATACTTTTGTCCAAGTGCATTAATAAGTCCACCAGCAACAAAATAACCTACTATTCCAGAAAGAGCAACTGTCATAGTATTCATATACATTTCGTCTAATATTTTCTATTATTTAAAAAAAAGAAAATTAAATTTAAAAAACCAACTACTGTCTAATATTAATTTATTTATGAACATAGATATGTATATTTACCACTTCACAGTTCATGGACTCATTATCAGAAGTTAATTTTTTTGTAATATTAACACTGTATTCCATCATTTTACATAAAGTTACATCTGTTTCTGGTTCTGTAGAATTCAAATTCATTTCATTATAATTAGCTATGGATGTAAATAATTGAGGAAGCCATAATCGTGTAGTATTTTGTCTAAAACGAAAAGAAAATTATAAAAGTATATTTTTAAATATTTAGTTGTATAAAGAATAGAAAAGGTTTAAAATATTTTGCTACAAATAGATTTCAACGAAATAAAATGTGATAAACTGCTCTTAACCAAAAACATTTTCTGTTTTTAATGAATAACAAAATAATCGTAAGGATATTGTTATTTTGTAAATGCTAATCAATTAAAAACATTTAAATTTTTGTACCTTTACTGAAAAAATTAATATGAATAAAATTAATTTTTCAACATTCATTACCCTAACAAAATAAAAAATTGAATTGTATAAACATGAATTGTATGCCCTAAGTACGGTTTCCGAAACATAGGTCTCAACTGTCTTAAACCAGTCATTAAATTTTCAGCTAAAGTAGAAATATGCTCTCCCTCGTCAGTATTTTCTGATAATTTATTATTATTTTCAATATACGTAGACGTATCTAATTTTGTTGATTTTTGAGTAATTTCCTGAG
Organism: Argyra leucocephala; assembly: GCA_963942445.1. Lineage (NCBI taxonomy): Eukaryota > Metazoa > Arthropoda > Insecta > Diptera > Dolichopodidae > Argyra > Argyra leucocephala. The sequence goes on along the minus strand of OZ012677.1, from coordinate 210,006,758 downwards.
CAAGTTCCCTAATCTAAGAAGCAAAAAAAAAAAAATGTGTAAAATAATTTTTTTTTTTTGTTAAGTTTTCAATAAATTACCGGATAATCATCAGCGGATTTCCTAGTATTTAATACAAATACCCATTTAAATACTTCTAAAGCTTCCTTATTACGACCTTGTGACATGAGAAATTTAGGACTCTCTGGGAAAAACATTAATCCCAATCCTCCAATTAAATTAGGTAAACCACACACTCCAAGAAAAATTTGCCAATTATGAATAACTGTATTTAAAAAAAAAAATCTTAAATTCATTATTCGCTCATATAAAGATAAAAACAATATATATGAGATAAAAAGAATTACTTATGTAGCCATCAAAAAATTCATAGTTCCAATTTTGAGGAAGAATACCCCATGCTAAAAGTGGTAAAAAAAATGTTGCTATTGTGAAAAACATTCCTAATGCCATGATTACTCTTGAGCGATATATAGTTCCATGAAATTCAGTAACATATGACATAAGCACAGCAAAAGGCCCACAAATTCTAAATATACCAAAGAAATACATTTTTTTTTCTACTTTCTAAATCAAATTTTTACAAGGGTTTTTTTTTTTAAAAAAAAAAACACATCTATTTACACGAATCCACCGAAAAATTTGAAGAACATAAGCATTAAAAAATTTTGACTTAGAACACATCCTATCACACACAAACAATTAATTAAGAATCCATATTTAAGTAATTTTTTTCTTCCAAATGTATCAGCTGCATATCCCCAAAATATTGCTGAACTTATCATCCCTAAAAATATAATTTATTATTATTGTTGTAAGATAACATTTAAAAAATAAATTAACCTGCGTATGTAATTGCATTTAAAACACCTTTATCAAATAAACTTAATTTTAAATCACATTCTGCGGATGGTAATATATAAGACATTGTTGATGTTTCGTAAACAGTGGCAAAACAACATGGTAAAGCTACTAAAACTAAAATAAAATTAAATAAACCAAATCCGGTTGCAGTAATAGCTTTCTCGAAATCTGCTGGTTCATTGTTTCCTTTTGAGTCTAAAAAAAAAAAACATGGCATTAGAAAAAAATTATAAATCGAAATTAGCGATAAATAATATTAGAATATTTTTATATGTACATATGTTATGAAATTTCATTTATCAAGTAAATCTTTTCATTGTTAAAGAAAAAAATTGTATAAATTTATCATCAAAAGGTTTTATTACGTTTTTTTTATTTTTTTTTTTTTATAAACTATAAAATATTATAAAACTATTTCAACTTTTTATTACTAATTGATTATTATGTACTCGTAAACATCGTACATATGAAATCATTAATTTATTTTCATACAAATTTAATTGTTTTAAATTAATTTTTGTTAAAAAAAGTTTTATTTTTTTATTATTATTATTTTCAATTAGGAAATAAAATTTTATTGATATCTCAGAAATAGAAACGATTTTTTTTTTCTCATTTGATAACTGTGAATCCAAATATATATATCTACAAAAATTAAAATTAATTTAGTAAAAGAATACTTTTTCTACTTAAGTATTTAAATATGCAAATTAAATGTCAGTTTGTACTAGTTAGTTATTTTACTAGATTCATATGTAGACCATTGAAAATCCAAATCAAATGTAACAATTTAAGTCTGCAATCTGCATCTAGTAGTCCATAGTAATAACTGCATCGAATAATCGTAATAAATTTTAAATTTAATACCATTTATGATTAATTCAAAAAAATATTCAAGAATTTTTTTTATTTCAATTTCAATACAACAAATACACATTATATCAAACATTATACATATTTGGCAAGCATATTTAAATTTACTATGAACAATTCAATTTGATATTTTTTATTGATACAATAATTATATAAAATACATATATATTTAATAAGATATTCGTGATTCTTCACTTCACAAATAATTAAATATTTGTTTAAATTCTTGTAAATTTCCGTTATTTTTTATATTCTTGTATTCTGTTCTAATCTATTTTATTAACGCAACAGTTTGATTTACAACCACAACTACAACAAATATAACTTACATTGCTTCAAAAATGTGGCGTAACCGGAAAATCAGCTGTTATTTGATGTATAACATAAATATAACCAAAACTATTTTTGTTTTTGTAGATAAAAATAAGTACCAAATTTGGTGAATGAATATTTAAAAAATGAATAAATAAATAATAAAAGTAAATTAAAGATTAACAAAAAAAACAAATTACAAATTTAATAATTTAAAATATCATTGTTTGTTGAAAGAATTAAATTGTTAAATCGTTATACATATGATCTCATATCATAATGATTATTATAAATAAAATGATAAAAACTTCGAAGATAACTTCATACTTGTTAGTTGCAAATCGTAGTTATTTTAAAAAAATTTCAAATATATTTAATATTACTTATAAGCCAACACAGTTTGGGCCGCCTTACAATCACGTTACACAAATTGGTGATCCAATATTACGAAAATCAGCAGATCCAGTGCCAGAAGAATGTATACAAAGTAAAGAAGTTCAAATGCTAATAGATCAAATGATAAATGTTCTTAGACATTACAAATGTGTAGGACTAGCTGCTCCTCAAATAGGGATAAGTTTACAAATAATTATTATGGAATTTAATGAGAAACTTAAAAAAGAATTTTCTTCCACACTGTATTCTACAAGGCAAATGGAATCATTGCCACTCACTGTATAAAAAAAAATATTGCTCCTTTTTTAAAACTAATTTTTTTATTTATTTTGTATTACACTTTTAGGTATTTATAAATCCAGAAATGAAAATTTTAAATTATAATAAAAAAACTTTTCAAGAAGGCTGTGCTAGTGTAAAAGGTTATGCAGCCGAAGTTGATAGATATGAAAAAGTTCTTTTAAGTGGATATAATGAAAAATATGAAAAACATGCTCTGCATCTAAAAGGTTGGAATGCAAGAATAGCTCAGCATGAAATGGATCATTTAAAAGGTCAAATATATGTAGACACAATGAATCCGAAAACATTCACGTGTACTTCTTGGGAAACAATAAATTCAAAATGTGGTAGAATTGAATTACCTTTTCATAAATAGAAAAATGTTCATCTACAAATTTTCATAAAATATAATAACGACTTTTTACCAAATTTTATTTTTAAATTACTTTGCGTATTATTTTTATGTAAAATAAATGTAATATACATATATACATACTTGTATTACAATTAAAAATAGTATAAAAAAATTCAAATTCCTTTGTTGCAAATAACTATTAAGAGTTAACTGAACAGAATACAAAAATTAATTAAAAATATTCAATAAATTCTTACCATTGTTCGATTTTTCAATAACGGTATCACACATTTTGTTAATTTTTTAAATAATTATATTTTGTAAGTACGAAATGGATTAGAAGAAAAAAAAAATTAAGTACAAAACATTATTTTATTCGTTTTATCTTATTCGTATGATAGATACGACGAGCACGAGTTCTCAAAATAAACTACTCATATATCTTGAACAGGACATATTAAAATTAAAATAAAGAAAAGGAAAAGCTCAGAATAATACGTAAGCAAAAATATCTCATCTTGGAATTAATTTTAACTGGGTATATTATTTAAATAAATATTTATATATACAAATAGAATTTTTATTTTATTGAAAACCTAACAACAGAATATCATCTATGATACATACTAAGATTATACTGAGAAAACATATGAATTAACTGTGTAATTCTAAAACAAAGATAAATTGCAAAAAAATGTTTTTGAAATATTTACGTAAGGTATTGTTTTATATATTTATTTTTTTGTAATAATGACCCCTAATAAATTCAAATTCTTCCTATAAATTTTTTTATTTTAGTGTAATATTTATAGTTGCCAAAGTGGTACATGTTGTGGTAAATTTTACTACATATATAGTATTTATATTAATTTATATAAATATTTATAATTAACTAATGATCAAATTCTCTTTTTTATCATAGGAAACTATTATTTCTGGACAACTTTTATAAAATTCTAAGTTACATTTTTTTTCACTATTTATTTAAATAGAATACAAAAACAATTAAACCAATAAATCATAAAATTTAAACTTGATTAAATGTGTGAGCTTTTTATCTTTGTTGGGTACATATTAGTGTACATTCAAAGAAAAATCATTGTTTATTATTTACAGTTCAAAATTTAAATAAAAGTGTTTATAAAAAATATTGTTACGATTTATTTTCTTTTAATATTTTAATCTTACAAATTCGCTAATCATAACTCATTACACAAAATTATTTCACTTTCGTATTTAATGGAAAATGAGACATTTTATTTGATTTACTTGCATGTTCCTAACTACTGTTTTTGTTTATTAATTAAATAAAATGAGGATAATTATTTAACCTAAATATAAATATAACTTAAGTTGATTTTTCATATGCAAAATTTATAGTGACAAGATAGATGATACGTTCCGTTAAGGAAGATTGCTAGATACCTTTGAGCTTTGTTTGCTTTTATAAAAATTGACTTGTAAAAGCAAAAAAAAAAAAACTTATTTCTTAGATGAACAAATTATGAATTATTTTCTACGAAAAACATTGTAAATTCTTACCATTATTAAACGTCCTTGTATTTTTATTTCTAATAATTTGAGGGACGGAAAACAGCACTAAATACATACATACATACATAAAATAAAATTCATTGTCACTTGTCTAAAATAGATTCTTTTGTTACATTTATTTTTCAAATACCTAAATTAAAATATAGAACCTCTTTTTTCTTTTTTATTCTTTTTATAATTTTAAAAATTTTACATGTATGAACGTTAAACTTATCTATGTACATAAATATGAATGTATCTATCTCTATATGTATATATAACTTTTAATATAGAATTTTGACTTAAGTTTTAACTTACAAACTAAAGTATTCAGATTAATTGGCTAAAATTTTACTTTTATTCATTTATATTGTTTCGTTGCAACTAATTTTTATATTATTTTTATATTATTTTTATATTATTTATGTATTAGTTATTAAGTTAGTTAAGAAAGATTTATTTAAAATAATTGTATATTGATAGGTTCAGAGCTCAGCATCGCAATTCTTTTGAACATTATTGTCATTATCACAATTGGATGATTTTTTCTCATTTGAATTCTCATGAATAACATGTTTAATTTTCAACGATGAGCCTGAATTTTGTTTAATACATAAATCTTTTTTAATGTTATTTACACATTCACTGCCAACAACTGGTTGAGCAACATTATTATGTTGTACTTGAGTTTCCATTGTACTTCTTTTCCATTTAAGTAACTGACCTAAGCAAATATATTTAATTAAAAATCTTAAGTTTCAAAACAAATTAAATTATATAAAAAGAAATTTACTTTCATCTCTTTTTCTCAAATATCCCTTATTTTTGAGTATGATACTGGGTGATTCAGTTTTAATTGAAGATTGTCTGATACAAATGCAACAGACAATTTTTTGGAAATATAATCGAAACCTAAAAATATAAATATTTCATTATTTAAAAGCATTTGCTTGTATAAAAATGATTTACCTTTTATTCATCCAATAGTAAATTATAGGATTAACCATAGCATTAGACATGGCTAACCAATAGAAACCTGTGTATGAAATTGTAAAACAAAATTGTACTAAATTATTTGTCATATTAAAATAATTAAGGTGGAATTTACCTAAGTACATATGCTGTACATATCTAGTTTGTGCAACAGCATTATAATGATAAGAATATATAAAAAACATATGATATGGTAGCCAACAAATAGCAAATATTGATACAATTGCTATAAACATTCTGACTACTTTTTTTTTCGATTTCATTGATTCAATTTGCCTTTCTGTATTTTCACCAATTGATCTACTACCCCAAAGAACTCTTCCCATTAAAAAGTAACATATTAACATAACCAACATTGGTATACCGTATGTTAAAATTAAAATAACCAAATTATATCTAAAATTATATAGCATATTTAAAATATTGAAAATTATCAGATTTAAAAATATTTACACATAATCTGACATTGATGTTGGATAACGACCATCTGGCCACATCATAAAACAAACTGTTCTAGATTTACCATTATAATACCTGAAACATATGAACATATTTACAAATATTTTGTATTTTGTATTATAAAAGTAAGAAATTAATGTTGATTTAATTAATGCAATTACCTCTTTGTCATTGTTGAAGAATATAAGAGACATGGAGCTGATAAAATACAGCTAAAAATCCATATTAAAAGTAAAATTACTCGGGCTTTCTTTCTCGATATTCGACGTTTAAGTGGATGCACAATAGCAATATATCTAAAAAAAAAAATTTTAACTTAAGCACCATTCATTAAATTAAAAATTATATTTTACCTATCAAATGAAATTGCTACTAATGTAAATACACTAGTCGAAACCGTTACATTTGCCATAAAACTTTTAAAAAAAATAAATTTTTGTGAATAAAAAAAGAAAATTTTAGTAAATGATTTTTATACTTATTAATTGTACAATAAAGTGAACCAAATGGCCAATCTGAATTCAACATAAATATAAAATTAAAAACACAATTTAATGATGACATCAGTAGATCCGCTATACTAAGATTTAACAAAAAATAATTTGTAACCGTTCTCATACTTCTGTGACCTAAAAATAATAATATTTAAATTCATTTAGTTACTACACGAGTAGTACAATAAACCAAAAACAATTATAAATTACCTAAAACTATCCATAATACTATACAATTGCCAGCAATGGCCACAAATAACATTAAACCAAAAATTGCTCCCCAAACTGTTTTTTGTTCCCATGGTAATTCTGAAATTAAATTAATTCAAACACTTATTAATCATATTAAAACTACTGATATTAACTATAATAATCGCATTAAATTTATTGGGGAAGAACTTGCTCATTTACTAAAAGAGCAGTGGTCAAAGGTGAAGCATGGTTCAATGAACTTAGAAAATTATAAAAATAGTTTTAGAAAAAATTACTAAAATATTCGGAAAAGCATTCCACTTCAATAACGACTGTTCTATGCATCAATTAAACTGTTCTATGCATCTGTGCAACCAATTGATGCCATTCATCCATTCCTGTTACTATTACGCAAATGTTATGAAAAACAACTTATTTTATATATGTAATTGCATACGGATTCAATTGAAGAAGCTTGTAAATAATTAAAGATGTATGTATGTACAATGTACATTATTAGATAATTTCCTCAATTTGTTAATGTAGTCTAACAAAGGCGAATGAATACACAAAAGAAATTTAATACAAATAACATAACTACTTGAGACCTGAACTAGGATAATATATCCCTCGAAAGTATTACAAAATAAGGCACTGTGGAGGAAAACTACAAGACGTGAACATAATTTGTTAGATGTTAATCATGACCCAGGAAGTATGATTCATTAATTTATATTAACATTTGTATACAGAAGCGGTGTTGCTGTAATGTAATGAACACTTGAACGAATTTTCTCCAGAGCTAAATTATTTTCTAAAACAGTGATTTTTAAATACAGAAGAATAAAATTTATATAATTTCTAAGATTCTTAATTTTTTATTTAATAAATAAAATAAACATACCATAGGGTCTTGTTGGTGATGGAAATATGCATTCTGTTAAAAAATCTCTAAAATAATATAAATATTTTTTTTTTAATTAGTACTGTTCAGTTAATTTATTTAAAAAATATTTATTAAACTTTGCAATGACTATAATATAATATAATATATATAATATAATTACATATATTTTGTAAATTATTGTAAATAAAAATTAAGTACAGTTAGTTTTATATAAATAAAAAACAAAACATTGAGACTGGTCATCTTTATTTTTTAATATATCTATAAAATATTTATTTTTTTATATGCCCTAACTATATATAATAACCACAGATAAATAATATAAATAAATAGTTATATACATATATATTTAGGCTGTAATTTAATTATGTGTGAATTGATTTTTAAAAACAAAATTTTGAAAAAACAATAGCTAGTTATTTAAAAAAAAAAATAAAACAAAAATTCATGTATCATAAACAAAAATTCATGTACCGTTAATATTAGAGATTTTGGAAGTTTTAATTTTGATAGTAGTATATGAAACTCGACCATTTGGATTTTAAAAGCTTGAATTTTTAAATTTTAGAAATTAGAAATTTTGTGCCATTTGAATTTTATAAATTCGGATTTTAAATAAAAGATTTTATTTTGTTGATTTCAACTTTTTTGATTCCTGACAGAACCCAGAATTATTATCTATAAATTTCCACCCAATATAAAGGCGACTGTTATGTTAATTCTACATGGAATTATCATATATATGTATATGTATGTACAAATTTATACATTTTAGTTAAATTTTTTTTTTATTTATTTGTTATAATATTATGTATTATCGTATTATTATTGTTATTATTACCGGCTCTATAATATAACGAATAATAAGATATTATTATCTAACATGAGGTATTTAATTAAATTCAATATACATATTTAATATATATAATACATATTGTGTTAGAAGGATCAACAAACCTATAATAATAAAAGAATTGTTGATTATGTCGCATTACATTTTATTTGATTTGTATTTTATTTTTCTTCATCTTCCATACTTTTTTAGTATTTAAAAATCTGAAAATATGTTCACATGTGTATTGAAATTGATATGTATTTAGTAGAATGAAAAGAAAATTTTTCAATATTATTAATATAATATTTATCACACTACATACATTTATCCACGACGACCTTAAATGATTAAAATATTTTTCAATAAAAAAATAAACCCGAATGACGAAACTATTTCTTACATTATGACTTCAATTTCACGTTTGTATTTATTTGGTTATTTGGTTATTAAAAAAAAATGTATTAAATACTAAATATATCAATTAAGTATTTCCAAGAGTTACTTTAATGTAGCACCTACAACACTAGATAATCAGTAAAATGGTAAAATGTAATAGTTCTTCAAACAACAAAACCTGAAGTACGATTGATGTGGTATGAAACGTATGTTAATCATGGTACTATTAGGTTATTACTATTCGTGGAATATAGGTCATCGTTTTTAAAGGAAGTTCAAAATGCAATAAATAAATGTAACAACTATAAAGCTCTAATTCAATAAAAAATTACTGTTGAGAATCGAATAGAGAACCATAAAATGAAATCGAATACGTAAATCCATTGGTAAATCGTTGAATTTTCTTATTACTCTCAGCTTTAAAACGAAACGGAAACTTTTTATACAATATTTCAATTTTTTGGGTGTAGATTCTAAAAGTTTCATTAATTGCTATTAGTAAATTTAAGTGTATATTTTAGATAATTAAGATTAATAGAATTAAAGAGAACTAAAAACCATAAGGTTATGATTATGTGATTAAATATTCAATCATTTTGAATTTTCAAAAGTATTATGTATTTGTGGCAATATTTGGTATTCATTACGATAAATTTTAATTACGATTGAATTAAGAGAATTAAGAAATGGACAGAAAATATTCCTCGTATTTTACCGTATTAATTTTTGTATTGTATTAAGTAGCTATACTTTTTTTTTACAAATAATAATATTGTTTCTAATATTGCTGTTATTGTACCTTATTTTGTTAATGCATTATTTTTTATTTTGCAACATTTTTGAAATATTTTTGCCCTTTTACCAGTTTTACGTTTGCTCTATATATTTTATATGAAATTTGTCTGTACAAAAAGAAGAAATACGGTTCCATTGTGAATTGTGACATTAAACTATACACCAAGTTTATACATATATACATATTATTATTATTATTATTATATAGAATAAATAAATTAATAAAAATCTTAATTAAGTTTAATGTTGACAAAAAAAGGCATATATTATTTTTATAGTATGTATTTATAATACAATGTAAATAGAAATAAAATAATTTTACTAATAAAATAAATACTCAATTAATTTAATTTATTTAATATGTACAATATTATATATATATCCCATAAGAACTTAGCTTCGATAATATTCTTCTTTGTGTTTGTATTTATATTGTATGAATAATAGACTGTCATCCAATTACAGTCCAATTATTCTTTGCGCAATACGAAATTGAAATGAACAAAAACTCGGGCTGGAACATCTTTCAGTCTTTTAAGAGTTATGGTACCTTAAAACTTTATAAATTTCGAAGTATGTTTGATTAAAGAGATCCCAAATAATTTTTAAAATGGTTTTTGCATTTAATCAAAGGTTTAAGAAAGATTCCAAAAACTACATTTATTTTTGCCATATCTTTTGTGGTTGCGATTTGATTTGGAGATTTTGTAGACTCCCTTGTGTGTTGTATACATAATATTTTCAAAATAAAATGTCTATTAGTTTTTGCAATTTATTAAAGTTTTTAGTATAATTTGTACTCTTTAAATATACCCCCCTATTCTGGATAAGATATACATACCTCTTAACTTTTATGTAGAATAGACGGGATAATTTTCGTTAATTATAAATATAATGAAGATATTGAACATTAGGAGTTTAAAAATAGAATTAAGCTTTGAGCAAATAGAATAAATGCTTCTGAAATCATATAATAGAAGTAAAGCTGTTTGAAATTGGACAATACCAAAGCATTTGGTATTTTTTTTTTATTTGGTTCTTGAAATCAACTTAGACTGGACCTTTTCGTACATTTAGTACGGTACTGAAATTTTTACATGAATTGAAGTTTTTGAATATTTATTTGTATTTATGTTTTTTTGAATATTTATTTTTATTTATTATAATCTGGTATTAATTAACTAATTAAATGTAGAAAACTGAAACTGATTGTTATCAGACATAGATCTTTTTAAATAACTAAAGTAGTTATTATCAAAATTACACTCTCAACAATTCTTTTATAAAATTTAATTCTTTGTTTTATGAATAATGAAAAAAAGCATTCGGGATTCGAAACCGGAATAACATAGTCACTATCTATGTGGTCAGCGGAATTTTACTTAATAAGTAGAAACAAAAATAATATAAAATCTCTATTATAAATAAAATAAATATTAAAAGTAAACTTATTAATAGAAGTATATTTCTGAAAAAATATTTGCTTCTCGTAGACTAAATTGTACAATCCTTAATATTTATACCATTATTGTACATATAGTTACATTTTTCAAAATTGAACGTTTTGTTAAAGCAGTTTCAGATAATTGTTTAGACTATGTAGGACGGCAGGATGTGCATAAACGTATATGGATTAAATTTATTTACAAGTAAAATACTTCTTACAATTATTTATGTTCTTGTTGTACTACCACTGTAACTATTCGTTTTTATCTTTATGTTTTGGATAAATGACTAAATTGTGTGTTTAACATAAAATCGGATAATTAAAAAATTCAATTACAGAGTAATTTAAATAAAACAAAAAGAATAGTGTAAGTTGTATATACAATATTCAAATCAATTATAAAATAAAAATTTTTAAAAATTTACACCAAATTGGAATAAGTGGTTTTTACGTTCTTATTAATCTATTTCTATATTACATATCAATCACAAAGGGAAAGGATTAATTAAAACAATAATTCTTATATATTTTTATATATAACTGCTATATACACATATGTATACATAAAACTATAATTAAGCTTAATTCCATTCATCCGTTCATAATTTTACATATTAATTGTATGTACATATATATTACGATATTACATTAGTGATATCAGTGATATTATAATAAAGTATATTAGTACCTAAGTATATTTGGTTTTCACATTTATTTCAAATTTTTAATTATTAATAAAAATAAAAAAAAAACGTATATCAAATACTTTAAATAATTTATAGAATATGTAAATATATATGATATAAATGTATATGTGTAATGAATGAATTTAATAAACAAAAAGGAACCTACACATTTGGGTATGTATAATCATAAATTATAATTAAAAATATGAACTATGTATATTAAATTTTATGTGCACAATCTACATACATACAAACATGCATACATTAGTTATATACCAAATATTTAATTAAATTTAATTTAATTTAAAATTTAATCAAATCATTAAAATTTACCTTTTGTTTTTAAATATGATTATTATTATCAATTTTTAATTTACACATTTAAATTTTTTAAAAATAAAGAAAGAAAACATAAAAGAGTTTTTATTAATTCTCTAGCGATTATGATGTTAATTATATAGAAAAATATGTATCCTTTTATTAATTTATAAGAAATGAAATATATAAATCTATATATATGTAGTTAGTTAGATACTAAATAGTTATTCAAAATATTTATATAAAATATTTTTCATTAATAAAATTTTCATATTTTTATACAGTTAACAATATACATATAATATATATATATATACGTATGGAATAGATTATTAAAAACAAAATAGTATATTAAATAATATATTAAATTATAGCCATATAATTTATACGTATATTAGAATATATAAACACTTACTTTGCTGCACTAATATCTCCTGAGATAATATCTTCATTTTCAATAATACCTGATAATAAATTGACAATATCAGATCTATTAAAATTATTTAAATTTGTTGTATTTATCACTTCAGTTAATGTAAAACGATTCACAGCCAATATTGTACAATTAATTAATAATTCAGTGTCAACATTTTCCGACATTATAAACAACGTTTTTTAGTATACGTTTATATTTATTTATACAATAGTTATGTATTTAATTTTTTTCGTTATATGTAAAATAATAGTAGATATTATGTATTTATAGATATGTACAAAAAAAAGAAAAACCAAAAATAAAACGGAAATAATATATAATATATATTTTTTTCTTTTATTTTTTTTTATGAAACTTATATGAAACGAAAATATTTTCAATTTACCAATTTCGTTCCATTTTTTTTGATAATTATTTGCGCATTTTTCTTTATGTACCTTTATCCATTTTTTTCTTTTTTTTTTAATTTAAAAATTAATTTACTTAAATTACACTATAGTTTAACAAACAAATTTTCTTCCTTTACACAAATCCTTTATTTTTTCATTTCTTTTCTTTTTTTCTTCTTATATAGGTAATGTACAAAATAATCTTTGAATTGCAAACATCTTATTAATTTTTATTAATATTCCTTTTTAATTTTAATAAGATATTTAAAATTCTTTTTTTTTTTGGATTTTTTTTTTTAAATTTTTCATTGTAGATAATATGATAGGACATTACAAGGATACACTTTGTCTATTATTTCAAAAAGTTTATGTTTCTTTGTTTCTTACTTCTATAATTATTATTTATTTTTTATTTTTTTTTTTTCAGTATAGCATAAACACTTGTTACTCGTTAAAAGACTAACAAAATACTTTCGATGTTTTCGCAGAGAGAAAAACAAAAATGTTTATACAATAATTTTTAACAGATTCACTTTGAATAATTTGGAGGATTGATTTAAAAAAAAAAGACATGATAAGACACAAACAAAAAAAAAGTAATAAAAAATAAAATAAAGCTTTTTTATTATTTTATTGGTTTGGTATCAAAGAAAAGCTTTTAATCCTTAAGATTTTATATAATATAATTTATATGCGTATGTAATTATGTATATGTTTGTACAATTATTTATTTGGCTGCATTAAATAGCGACAAATTATAATTTACATCCTACGTACGAAAATTTGGCCAAACAATGGCAATTGGCAAATACATCATTTATACAGACATGTATGTATGTATATGTAAAATAACCACTATACGTAATAGATAGTTATACCGTTATACATATTATATACCATGTGTACTATGTACATTTTAATATTTTATGGTTTTATTCAACGCGCGAAATTGATAGAATAACATTTTGTAAGTAAAAAGATGGAAGCGAACGTATGTTGATATGTCGAATAACATAAATTTTAAATTTCCAAAAACTTTCATAATCATCATCACAACTTATTGTTCCTATAACTCGAGGTGACTCTTAACCTCTTGGCTCTTATCCTCCTCCCAATCCTCCTCATCCATCACGCACAATAATATGCCTAATTAATTTTACAATATTGTGGTCCTCAATTACTGATTTGAGCTCCTTCGGTGATATAATTTGGTAATGTATTCCATTCATCATCGTTATTTATTTTGATATCAAAAATATTTTTTTCAATATTCTTTTTCGATTAATTTGGAATATTCGCACTCTTACCTTGAATTTACGATAAGATATTCCGTGCCGTGACTATTTCAGCAGTTTCTTTGATTTATTTACAGAATAAATTATCATTTCATTTCCTGGTTTTTCTTCGCACTTCTTTTCTAGATGATCATATCAAAGATATTTCAATTTCAATGTGAATGGCATTGTAATATGTTTTACTATATACAGGCAGTGTGCACCCGATTTGCTCGTTGACCACAAGAAAAATCCTTGTTTTTGATACTGATGTAAGTCCGAATAAAAGCTGATGTAACATTCCTCATTTTCGAAAACAGTTTCATCTGCATTATAAAATTTTGATTTTAATTTGCTCTGAAACCATAACATTTTGCAATCGAACAATCCCATTGATGTTTCCTTTACTCTATTTTGTGTTAATTATGTTAATAATGTCTGATTTTCTTGCTCTTAGCAATATCTGACAGTAATAATTGCTATTGATTTTCTTTAATATTTATCGTTGAGAAATCGTTGAGAGGAGGTATAACGAGTCGCGTCGCTTAAGTGTCGGAGATAAAGACCTATCCCACCTTTATAACCAACCAACCAAGTATTCATATATGAGTATAGATAAAAGTATCAGATAAATATGTGTAACATATGAGATATGAGTAATATTTGAAGGCTATAAAAATTATGGAAGGAAAGTAGACCTATAATAGATATAGAATAGTGACTGATAAGAAATACAAATCAAAACATTCAAATAATGATATTGAAGTAGAAATATTACCGCTCAAGCAGAAAGCGTCTTCGTTTTAGTGTGAAAATGAAAAGCTAAAATGAAGAAAGTTTAAAAGTCGAAAGATTTGACAAAAAATCACAGTAATGTCCAAGTGAAAAGAAACCTAACAAAGAAATTTTTTTGAAAGTATTGAAACATTTGATTTAATTTTTCTCCAACAGTTTCAACGTACATATATGCGTTCTAGCAAAAGTTCTACAAAAAATATAAAAAACAATTTTTTTTTTTAACTTGCTAGTTCAAATAATTAGAAAAATAAATGTAAGAAAAAAAATGATTTGATGGGACGTTTTGCGTTTTACGGTGATCAGAATAGGAGTGATTTTTTTAGTAAACTTATAGATTTTGGTATGTGTGTGAATTCGAATTTTTTTAGAAAAAAAGTGTTATACGATTGATCACCTGGGATAAGCCAAGTAACTTAGTATAAATAAAACCTATATAAAACCAGCAAAGTTATAGAAAGTTTTTCAATAACACTGTCGTTCAATAACGATTTTATATTCATAACAATTAAAAGTTTAGATTACGTTTAATTTTGAAAAAAAAAATAAAACTGATAAAATTTATAAAAAAAAACACATGTTCATGTGAACTTTTATGCATTTTTATTTGGGACAATGCACATACATTTATTTTTTCTTTTAAATACGTTCTTTTTCTATAAATTATTTTTTTTTATAATTATTATAATATATACAAATTTTTAATGTTATGAAACATAATATTAATTATAGTCCATATTTGGTTTCTTGTTTAAACTTTAAATTATTATTTTTTTAATATATATTTTTCCTTGCTAAAATATCTTCGCACGTTCCTGCCTACGGTTTATCTGTTTTATATTTTCTTAGGTAGATAATTCGATTAATTTTAATTATTTATTTTAATATTAATTCAAAATGTAAGTTTTCTTATAATATTAATAATTTAAATATACTCATTGGTCACTACAAAATTTTGATTTCTAAAAATTAATTTTTTAAATTTATTAGTTTTTTTTTTTTTTTTTTTAATTTTACGTATTTGAAAAATAAAATTGTAAATTCTAGAAACAAAGTATACAAAAATATTGTCAAACAGGCGGAAAAGAAATTAAATTTAATTTAATAATTGGAAACAGAAGCATCAAACAATCCATTATAAACACAATAACGTGGCAGTTCAAAAATTTGTTTTTGTCTTTCGAAAATTTGTTTTGATTTTTGTTAATTTTTTTTTTTATTTTTTTGAGCATTGGAAGTTAAATTTTTCTTATATTTTTATACTGATATGTGTTGAAAATAATTCCAGTAATTTCCAAGTTTTCAAATTTGATATAAAAATGTTTTGGTCAAAATAAGAAAACATAAAATTTAACAAATTATAAAAAAAATATTTGGTAATCTGTAATAAATTTATGTTTTTAATATCTTTTTCTTTTATACTTAATATATTTACTTTATTTGAGTTAATTATTGACTATCAAAATTTTATCAAATTTTTAATCGGTTAAATGTTATTTTTTAATAAATAAATACCAGAACTTTTATTACAAGTAGTATAGTTTATAGTAAATTTAAATTAAATATAAACAAGGAATATGTATAATTTTAACAAAATATAAAGTATATAATTTTATAAATGGAAACAAAAAAAATTATATAAATTTTCTAAATAAATATTAAACAATTAAAAAATAAAGTTCTCAAAATACGTGTACATAAAAAAGGAGATTCATGTAAAATATAATAGTAAATAAATTTTTTAAAATTTTATAATTATATATATTTGAGTTTTGTAAATTTGAATAAAAAATTTTGAAATTTATGTAAATGTATATATCTTTTTGGTATATATCTCATAATATACTTATAATAATAAATATTAGTAAAAATTAATTTCAAAGTTTATTTTGAATTGTTTTTATTTTTTTTTTTTCAATTTTGTCGAAAATTTTAATTGCGATATCATTTTTGTTTTTGAGTTTATATATATATATATATATATATATATGTATATAAATATATATGTATTATATTTTCGGGTTATAAAAAAAATACCTTATGATTAATATATTTTAGCTTATATTTGTATTTATATCTATAAAACGACGTCAGGCAGGTCGTGCGGCCTGGCCTAGGCGCGCATTTGATTTTCATGTACAATTTTTCTTTCCTTGTAATAAATTTCTTCAGATTCTTTGTCACATAATAGCAATACTACACCACCAAATAGGAAAATTGCTGCTCCCCAGCCAACTCCGTATGCCCAGCCAAATTCCCAAATAGGACGATTTCCTGAAAGGTGAAATAATAAATTAAATATATACAATAAAAACACAAATTTTAATTCCTTTTTTAGTTATTTTACCTAAATTCAGCTCAGCAGCGAAGCAAACTGGATATAAAATAAGTGCAATTAGAACAGACAATACTGAAAAAGATCAAACATTTTTTGTATTAATAAATAATTTATTAAATATTACTTGTACTTACATGATAATAACATTACAAGTACAGCAACTCTATAAAATGTGTATTTTAAATTATGATTTTGTGTTCTTAGCCCTAATCCTGTTAAAACAGTAGCAACTACATCAGTAAATAGAGTAATTATGCAAAGGGCTGCTGTTCCTTTTATGTATGCTTAAAATTAAAAAAAAAAAAAACCCATGAAATTACATTAGAATGAAGTTATATAATATATTAAAGTATTATTTTACTTACCTACATCCCTACTTGGATAACAACCTGGAGGATCGTGAAGATTAAATGGCAAAGGTGGCATTATATCTTCTTCAATACAGTGAATAAAAAGACCTTGTCTCCAACCCGCTGCCATTAACCAATCAGTGGAAGTAAGTGCCATAATCATTAGAACAATAACAATAATTCCGCAAATAAACGCTATTACCTGAAATTATTGTAAAGTTCGTTAAAATAATTAACAGTAATCATATTTGTTTAAAATAAAAAAAAAATTAAAAATTACTTTTAATGGCCTTGTTATAGTAATTGTTTCAATTGTCGTTGTTGGTGCCATTTTTGATGGTGATGGTCTTCGAGAACTAATAAAATAAATAAATATTTTGATTTGAACTTTGTATTCTTTTTCAAATAAAATTTATTAAAACAGTTTTTTCTTGAAATTGATTTTGTTTACCGAACATTTATAATGTTTGAATAAATTAAAAAAAATTATTATGTCATATTTTTGGCTATAATGAGATCTTTAAACCTTTAATATTTTAACATTTAGGAAAATTTTTAATTTAAAAAAAAAAAAATTTTCAAAAAAAAAGTTTTCTTTCAATCTTGTATTATTTTGTTAAGCTACAACAACTTCAATCATTCAAAAATTCCATTTTATTTATCATAAGATTAAAAGCAAACAAAATCAATTTATTTAAAACTTACCTTAAAACTTGAATTTAATTCCTAAGATATATAATATTCTGAATAAAATTTAAACTTCTTTTTATTTTATTTTTTTGTTGATCTTGTTAGTTGCTTATGATTTACATTCAAACAAAATTGCTGAAAAATATGTTTATGGTTAATTCAAGCACCAAACAAAACAAGGCATGCAAATAAGAAGTACATATACATATTTTGCACACTACATTTATGTCTGGACTTTACTAAAAAAAAAAACAACTGAATAATACAATTCGTAAATAAAGCAATATATGTACTTAATTATGTGATAATCTTTACAATATAAAATTTCAATTGTAAAAATTTTATATATTGATAAATATAGGTTATTGGGCTTTTACCAATTTCATAAATATTAACAAAATATTTGCGAAGCAACACACATTTAAAAAATTCTATAACAAATTAATTATTATAAGCCTTCTTTTAGTACGGAAATTTTAATACAGTTAATAGTTTTAAATACAACATTTTTAATATGAAATTAGCGTTATTTTTTTTATTTTTTGTTTCTACTTCTAAATTTCTTTTATTTTGGAATCAAAGATTTCAAAGAAAAAAATATATACATATTATAGGCTGATGAAGTACATACTTTTGTAGGCCAAGGGTATTTAGGAATTTCAACTCACAAACACATCTGATCTATTAATATAACAAATTCATACCTTTCTCTAAAATAGTCTAAAGTTACTGATTCCGAATCAAATTCATCAAAATCTGGTAAAGAATCTCCATCAAAATCACTAAAACCTCCAAATAATTGTTGATTCTTGTCGTTTTTAACAGTTTTCGACATTATACATAAGTTTTATTATTTCTATTGAGAAACTTTGTTTGCAAAATATTTCCTGCTTAAAAATGGCGACCTCGTCCTAGTATTTTGTTTTAATTTATCAATTAACATCCAATTTCACTTTAAAATTGATAGCAATATATAAATAGTTAGAATATTAAAAAAAAAGCACTATATTTTATTCTTATTTCCAATGCATTATGAATAAATAAATATTTCAAAATTCGTAGACACTTTCTATTTTATTTTCTAAACATAAAAAAGAAAACCAGAAAATCTTCACCCAGCGCCCTGCAAACAATTCACCACTATTCAAATATTCACCACTACATTTCAATCAAATACCATCTTTAAAAACAACCCAGCTCCCACAGAAAATCTTATTTATATTTATGGAATAAAAGTCTAGTTTCCTTTCAGTAATCATTTGTATTTATTCGTATTATTCGTATAATTTATTTGTATTATTTTCGAAATATCGATAGATGATTATCAAAAACAATCTTATTTATATTTTTTAATGGCACTCAACTCGAACTACATACATTTCTAATTTTGTTAGATTGTCTATTACATACATATACCATTTTGTGCGTAGGAAATAATTAAACACGAATATTAAATTATAATTATATAAATCACTTTAAATTTGATACCAGTATACGACTTATGTTGTTTTTTCAATTCTCTGATTGCTTGAGAATTCTACATAGTTTTATGAAGAATGCGAAGTCAGAATGCGAAATCAGCTGATTTTTTAAAATAATAAGTTGGTTGAGTTATGGTTAATTTGTATCTTGTGAAATGACCTATAATATGTATGTCAATCATATAATATGACCTATAATTTAATAAATTTAATATAATTCACCGTATTGTATAAAATATGCATTTACAAAAATTTGAAAGTATGTATATAAATTAATAAAGACGTCAAAAACGCATTACAATAAAATTACTGTTTAACTTTTGCTTTTTTATTGTGTTTTGCAGTTTGTATATCTGCTTAAGTACCTTAAATGTACAATGTACATATATGGATTATGTACGGAATGAAACGACATTTATTCGGCATTTATTCTAGTACAGAAAATTTTGAAGTATTTCACTTTCAGAAGCTGCTTTGTTTGACGTTTGTTTGTATTTATTTTAATTTTACAAATTGCAGTGTCATGAAAAGAATCTGAACAGTAGAAAGTATGTACATAACTTTAGAAAAATAATAAAAGGAAAAAACATTTTAAAAATACAAGTAAACGATAAGCATTCGTTAATATTTTATTTTAATTTTATTAATGTAATTTGATCATTATCCAAAAATGTAACGGAATGATTTTTCATGCAATTGAATTTCTTATTTTAATTTTTTGTCTTACTAACTCAAGATATGCTTATGCAAATGGAAATGGCAATAAAATAGAAGGTTTTGATCCTTTTGGCCCACTAGTAAGTTTACATTACTAAAAACTAAAACAACGATTAACTCCAAAACTTCTTTTTAGGTAAAATGTTCATTTCTCCCTGATGAATTTATTGAATGTAATGATCCTTATGATCATAAAGGAAATGTAAGTGCTAAGAATGAAACTGGTTATGGATGCATCAAATTTGGTGGAATATACTACGAAGATGTTGAACGAGCTAAAGTATTCAATTCAATATACATTATTATATTTTTAAAACTTAAAATTTTTTTAGGTTCAGTGTACAGTTTTACCTAACATAGAATGCTATGGTAGCACTGAATTTGATCGTGAGGGTGTACCTTGTATTAAATATACGGATCATTATTTCGTAACTACTTTAATATATTCTATTCTATTAGGATTTTTAGGTAATGACTTTTATTCTATTAGAACTTTTTTGATATATGTATAAATTTTAGGTATGGATAGATTTTGTTTGGGACAAACGGGAACAGCTGTTGGAAAATTGTTAACACTAGGCGGTTTAGGTATTTGGTGGATCATTGACATATT
This sequence comes from Argyra leucocephala, assembly GCA_963942445.1. Classification (NCBI taxonomy): domain Eukaryota; kingdom Metazoa; phylum Arthropoda; class Insecta; order Diptera; family Dolichopodidae; genus Argyra; species Argyra leucocephala. The sequence continues at coordinate 209,985,538 of OZ012677.1, read as the reverse complement.
TCTGTTAATAACAAATAATTTATTACCGGAGGATGGAAGCAATTGGAATCCAAACGTTTAATTTTTATAAGAAATACAGCAATTTTTTTAGATTATTGATTTATGTTACTTTAAATAAAATTTAAAACTATAAGTAGTTTGCTATTATTTTATTAAGATTTTCGTTCCGTTGACTTTTGGAAAAGAAAATGGATAGTTAGAAAAAAAAAGAAAGCTGTAGAAAGGTTAAGCGAGGAGTTGTGTGAATTTTAGTTCTTTTGAATATGTGCTTACTCCCACAAGATATATACAAAATAAAGTTAGACCTCCAACAATACGATGATGACCAAGTGGACCAATTGTTGATGATACATTTATATTATAAATGAGGCGCCCGTCCAGATATAGGAATTATACCCCATCTTGGATCGTATGTTGGGTTTATATATATTAAAATCATTCGGTAAACTCTAAATTAAAATAATCGACTTAAAATAACCCTACCATTTTGCGGCGACTTTAACAATGTCGAAAATATGATCATTCCAGAGTATATTGATTTACTCGCATTCCCAAGAATATTCAAGGCTTCTAGTTGATGGCGGAACTTTTAGTTAAAAAAATGAACGTTTTTATCAGTTAATCAATTATTTATTATAAAAAAATAAATTTAAAGTAGTTAATACATGACTATTTAATTCAACTGAAAAAAATAAAGTTTCTAAAAAAATATATTTGTTTTTGCTTACAAAATATACAAAAAATGCTTGAGCATTTTACAATAATTTGTGCAATTTTGTGAAAATAAATACATTTTAATACATTAAATTTGTTAATTAAATTAAATAAAAAACAAAAAATAACGAGAACACAACAAACAAGTTCATACAATAAAAATGGCAAATAGTCCAAAATTTAAGTACTTAAAATTTTTGGTTCAGCTTTGTATGCCTTTTCTCTTCTTTTTAATATAAGTAATTTAAAATATGTTTTGCCAAATAAATTTTGGACATTTTAAATAATATTTAGGGAGCTTAGGACTAAATCAAATTTTATATATTATATATATATAGATACATCTACGTATATTTATATACATGAATTTGCATATAATATGTATAAATGTACACTTATATAATGCAAATTTCATTAAGTTATTCCATCTATTTACTTTTATTATAAATTTACTTTTGGAGTTTGTAGAGTTATATTTCTACTAGTTAGTACATATAACTTTAATCTTAATTACATTTATTTCTTTTTTTTTTTTTGTATATTTCATCAATTTTATATCAATAAACATCTACACTTTTTAAATTGAAACTTAAACAATTTTTTCCCTATAGCACAATAACTAGTCAAAGAAAATGAGATTTTGGTTTTCTTAATTATACATTTTCTCTATTACTTTTTTAAAATATTTGCAAAGACGCATAAATATTATAAACATTTTACATTTAAACATTTCTTTTTTTTATTATTAACTATATTAAAATCAAGTGAATAAATATTTGTGTTTTCTTTTTTTAATTTTTTTGGTGAGTTAAATATTTTTAATTTGTTAATAAGCATGTTAATTAAAAAAATAAATAAATACATATTTAAATTAAAAAAAGTTTAATCAACAGAAAATGTACGTTGATTCCAATTTCGATTTTAAGTCGATATGAATTTTCTTTTGGCAGTTTTACTTTTTTTATTTCAGTTTATTCCAGACTTTGGCACAAACGCATCTATTTTCAAATTATCGAAATGATGTAGATAATTGGAAGATATAAAATTAATTTATTCATATATAAACTAAAATTTAGCCCAATTGACAACGAATTTAGATTTAAATTATTTCGTTTAATTGAAATGAAAAAAAAAAAAAAAAACAAATCAAATCTACAGAATTTCATAATATATCAAGTTTAATTTTTATCTTTAATATAAAACTAAACAAAAGAATAAGCTGATATTTTTACTTTATTATTTGTTGCCAATTGGACATAATTTTTTCTTATTTTTAAATTCGTACTTAATATTAATTTGAGTATTTAAATTCTTAAACATAATTATTTGTAAATTTTTTTATTTATAAATATTCGAGCAAAATTTATCATTTATTTTGTTTGAATGTTGATGATACAGTGTATAAAGAATTAATCTCTGAATAAATCAACACGCATTTAAATGGTTTGCATTAATAGAAACAATTAGTATCTAAAATCACATAGAATTAAAAAAAATTCCTACAAAATTCTATTCTTTTTGTTATACTTATTTTAAATATTCAATATCATGTTAAGTTTTCTTCAAAATAGTTCTATTTTTGTTTTATAATTTCTGTTTTATATTTTTATTTTCTACATTTAACTATTTATATTTTGAAATTCACTAATATTTATTTACCTTGAAAATTAAAAAATATATATTTGATATTTTTAACTTTTGAATATAATTTTCTAATTAACAATCAAAACTTTAAAATATTAAAAAATATTTCAGTGATGGTTTTTTTTTTTTTTTAATTCATTTAAATTGTATGTAAATAACAAATAATAGTTTTGAATTTGATAAATATGAGAAAAAAGTTTGTGCATTCTTTGCAAAAATTTCAACACATCGATACTTTTTAATATCTTATTAAGTTTGATTTGTATAAATAATTATATATAGAATTGTTCTTAAATTTTTTTTTTTTTTTTTTTCTTTAAAATACCCTTTTTTTTTGTTTTGTATTATTCTGCAAATATTATTTCACTAACCGTACAACTTGTCGTTTAACCTTTGTAATGATCGTTTTTAATTGCGCAACATAAAGAAAGTGATAACACCAGCGCTAAAATTTCCAAAAGTACAATGAAAATTGTAACAGACAGTATAATTGTCCAATGTACTTCTAATAATTCAACAACTTTATCAATACATCCCTAGAAAAATTATTTTAAAATATTATAGTTAAAAACTTTGTTTAAAATTTATTTAACAAACCGTTTGATAAATAGTTGGATTTATTAAATTTCCTGCTTTTACTGATCTCGCTAAATCACATGCATTTTTGGCAAACTTTTCATTACAACAAGATTCAGGAATAGTAAAGAATGGATTTGCATTTGAAAGTGCAATATTTAGGATACTGTTACGATCAACATGGTTATATTTACTGGCGGCCCAATCATTTGGTCCATTTGCTCCACAGCATTGAAGCTATGAAATATATACAATAATTAGTAATTAGGAATTTAGGAAAATCAAAAAAATTGAACTTACATTTCGTTGAAAACTATCAAAAGTTACAGTTCGAGTTCGAATATTTCCATATTCTTCTTGTACAGAATATTTTACAGAATTTCGTACGGTTTCTTCAAGTTTTTCTTTATTATGGAAAGCCCAAGCTCCAGCTGCTAGTTGTGCTACCAATACTACCAATAGTACACAGAAAAACTTTCAAGACAAAAATAGAATAAAAATTAAAATATGAAAAATAAAATAAAAAAAAAATTTTTTGTACCGAAACCAAAAGACATTGAGATTCTTTAAATGCACCACAGCAGCCCAGGAAAGCTCCAATTAATATAAAGCATCCCACTAAAATCAATATTATGTTATATAAAAAAGTAACATTATTTAATTTTTATAACATAAATTAGTTGTATAAAATGCTTACCCGCTAAAAATATGTAAAGTGCAATATAATAATCATTTGTTGGCTGAGTCATCGACAGTAAGAATGTTGGATCAGTTAACATCCATACTGAACAAACAATGAACGATAATCCAATTATCTAAAATAATAAAGAAAAATACATATATAGATAAAGTAAAAGGCTCTAAGAATTAATGTAATAAAAAAAATTTAAATAAATATGGAATAAGTTTTAAATATAACTAAATTTATTAATTCATTTTCCTTTTAGAATCTAAAAATAGTATGCAAATGAAATTGTTGGGCCTTATTACAATAAACAAATCTTATATGTACATAAAAACAAATAAATTAGTTCATAAAACTTTCCGAAGTCATGAAAAATACATTTTTAATCTAGCATACATTTACATTATAATAAAAAAAATTTTGTTTTGTATTATTATTTAAGTACATAATGAATTTTAAAGTAAAGATAAGAATTCAAATATAAGCTAAAAGTATTAACGTACTCATAAAACGAGTATTAGCCTAAATAACAAAAATAATTTATACAGACTTTTAACAGCCAATCTTCAATTGTAATAAATGCTATACAGAAATTATGGATAAGAGATTAATCTTTGAAATCCTAGGATATTTTGTGTAAACAAATTATCTCACTATTATTTAGTTCAGGGATTTTTCATCTACACATTTTTTTTTTCTTTGAAGCAAAAAATAATCAGGATGTAACGCATGCGTTTTGTTTGCTTTAAATTGTGACCTGAGTTTGGGTATACAGAAAATCATTGTATTATCTTTTAACTTCAAAAACAAAAAAACAAAAAACAATTAAATGAATTTATTTAAATGCTTTATTATATTTTGCATTTGTAATTATACAACTTCATCCTACACAAATGACGTAACTCTAATTCAACTTTATTCATATTTTTATTTTTGTTTTTCTTATTGAATCAAATAGTACCAAAATTAGATATTTTTTCTAATATTTGTGCGTAATAGGAAAAAAATTTTCAAGCATTCTCTATACACCAACCTACTATTCAATGATGTATAAAACAGAAAAACACTTACCCAAAAAAGAAAATTTAAAACTACCATAAGGTATTTTACACAAGTGCAACATCCATTCAACCCCATTTTTAATATTCAAATTGGGAAGTTTTTTTTTTATTAAAAAATTATTAATTTTATCTTTTAATTCACAAAAATAACTTTATATTCACGTTCACTTCACTCAATATCCAATCCAACTACACTACACTAACGCAACGCCTATTTATATTTGCCATTGCCAAACATTTTGTAGCATAAATATGTGTTTGTGTAATGTGTAATGTGTTGTGTTTGTGTTTAATTTTTTCTTTCATATATATTAAAATATCTCTAAATATTTTCACTTCAAAATAGTGCCGCCATCTGTTGTCAGTCATTTAATAATATACTTGTTTTAATTGTATATTATTTTATAAATTATTATATAAACTATATACTTGGGTATATTATTTATTTTAATTATTTTTATTTAAAAATACATTTTCTTTTCATTATAAAGAATAACTTAAGAATTAAATTAATTAAAAAAAAAAAACTTAATTAAATTAATCATGAATTTGTTCAACAAAATAGGTGAATATAAATTTGACATTTCATTTTTTAATCGATCTGCTGGAGTATACCTAGTATTTAATGTTGTGTTTGCTCTGAGGCTAGTGGAAACTGGAAATCTACTGTCAATGTCAAAGCGTGTTGTGTTGAGAATTGTGTTATTGCTATTTCTGCTGTGGTTTTAAAAATTAGTGTACAATACAAAATCATATTTAATTATTTAATTTATTTTTAAAATAGATTTTAAAACTATATGTTTTTAAATTAAAATAAAAGACAGGGTGTATGGTTAAAAACATACTTATAAATTTTAGTACTTGAGAAGCTATATACAAAATATTAAAATGGCAAATTCTGAAGGAACTCAAGTTTGTTCCCTTCCACTACCACCAACTCAGTATATTAGTTTGTATACAGATGAAAATATAAGACAAAAAAGAGCCCCTAGACCACCTCCACCCATATATGATAGTTACTCAATGTTTGGTAATACTTACAATAATGAGGAAATGATAAGATCTCTTGAAAGTCAAGGTATTAAAAGATTAATTCCGCAACATTTTGATAGAAGAAAAGAATTAAAAAAGTTGAATCATTCATTATTTGTTAACTTTCTTGATTTAATTGATTTACTTGTAAATTTTCCTGATAGTCCAAGGCGAACCGAAAAGGTATTTTTATATTATTTCATTATTCTAAGTACAATTTCAATAATAAATCTATTGTAGATTGATGATTTAAGTTTATTATTTGTGCATATGCATCATTTATTAAATGAATTTAGGCCACATCAAGCCAGAGAAACACTTCGTGTTATGATGGAAATGCAAAAAAGACAACGAATCGAAACTTCAATCAGGTAAATTCTTGTAAAAAAAAAACCATTTTGATATTCACATAAAAAAAAATGAATATAAATATATTTTAACAAATATAAAACATTTTTAATTTTAGATTTACGAAACACTTAGAAAAAGTAAAAGAAATTGTAAAGAATGCTTTTTCATCTTTACCAGCATCCTTTGAACATGATGATTTCTTAAATGAAATGGATGTAGATGATGATAACCTTAAATCTAGATCAGATAGTCTTAATGATAATTGCGATATAATGGATAAAGTTATGTGTAAAATCATTGACAAAGACTTTAGTATTAAGTGAAATAATTCTGAAATTAAATAAAATTGGGAAGATATTGTTAAGATAAGACTGTAAAAGTTTTTTTTTTTTAACTTTACAGAGTGTGCTGTATAATGGTATTTCATGGATTGAGTTTTTTATATGTATATTGCTTTAAATTAAATATTTTCTTTTTAATTAACAAAATTAGTTTTTAAAAGGTAAAATCAGTTGTTGCGGATTGGTTTTCATTATGAGCACAAATATATAAGTGAAAAAATCATGAAAATTTGTTATGTTACACTTTTTTGTTATGTTAATTGTAACAAGTACTTTTGAAAAATTTTCTACACTGGGATTTAAAAAATAAGTATTATAGGTACTTACTTTTGAAGAAATACGAAAGGAACTCAACTCAAATAAACTTAAAAACCATGTTTGCGATATTTTAGACATAAAAATCACATTTTTAAAAATCCACAACTAAAAAACTAAAAATCTACCTCTTTCTACCTCGTTAATAAAAAATTTGTTGATTTCAACAGGCTTAGGCTTCTAACACTTGGTGCAAAAAATATTTCTAAGTCAAGTCACTTTGTGTATTTATTTTCCTTTTCCAGAACTTAAAATCGTTTAAATCATCGCCTAGTTAATTACAACATTTTTAACATATCAATTTAATTTATTTTCATTCATTTATAACACTTAAATTTATGTGATTGATTTAGTTTTAATATACAAAATATTTTTTTTGTTTAAATTTATCGATATTTTAATTTAGAATATTAATTTACATTTATTTACAATACAATTTGCATTTTTTATTTTGAAAAAGAAAATTTATAGCAAATAAAAATTGATTAGCCAATTAAAACTAACATTAAAATTACCATTCAACTAGAAAATTATATTGCAAAAAGCCTAAATACGTAAAACATTACATTTTTACTTTCTTTAAAACCTTGCCATGCAGTTTTGAAATATAAAATTTTAAAAATAATAAAACCTTTAATTCAATTAAATTGAAATTAACTTTTTTTTTTTTTTGTTTAAATATATAAATTACAATTCAAAATTTTAAAATAGTTTTAAATGTCGAAAATAGTCTAATATTTTCCTTTTATTTTTACTGATTCTTCAGTATCTTATACTCGATTTTATTAATTGATGCATTATTTTATTAATTGTGTAATAAAGACACATTCAATTTGAAAAATACAAATTATAGAACTAATTTCAAGATATATACAGCATTATATAACTAAATGAAAATATTTGATTTGTCAAAATTTTTTTATAAAAAAAAAATCGTCAATATTTTAAAAAAATTATCATTTACTAAGCAGGTACACTTTTATAATTAAGTATTTTAGTACTCTTATTATCTTTCTCTTATTAAAATTTATTTTAACAAATGATATTAAATGTATTAAAGAATATTTACCTCAAAAGATATGTTGTTTGTAATCAAATAAATAAGACAAAAATACTTGAACTATAATTGCCGAAAACAGTCGAATATTTTCTTTTTAAGTTAACTGATATGCTTATCACACAGATACGCGTATTTCGTCTACTACTTGCATACTTATTCAGTGTTTTGTGCTCGACAGCATATCCATAAAATTAAAAGGAAAATATTCGACTGTTTTGGACAATTATAAAAAAAAATTTTACTCTAACGCTAAAAAACAAGTTTTTATAAAAACTAAATATTAAAACTATTTCATTAAAATTTAATGTGAATGTTATCTTGAAATTTTATGAAAAGAAAGACTTGATGTATTACTAAAAAATCCAGAATCAGTATCGTCATTTTTGTTTTTTTCGGAATTTTTGAGAACTTTTTTGGGTTTTGGAAATAAGTCATTTTTACAGTTTACCATCCCAATGTTGTCTTCAACTGATACTGTGTGCCTTTTGTTACTCAAGAGAATGATTTCAATGTCTTTGGACGATGCCGGTTCCTCTGAATTTTTATTTTTTACATTTAGCTTTATGTTGTTTGTATTAGCCTGCAAAATATTAAACAAATACAAAATGAAATGTTTAATAAAAAAGAGTATGCAAAAATCTTGTTTCATATTATTTATTTGTATTTACCAGCAATAACATGGATAAAAAATATCTTGAAGTGAAACTAGCATCTTTTTCTTGCATTACAGCACAAAAATCAATTGTGTTGTTATTTTTAATAGAAAATTTGTTCATAATTTCTGTTCCTAAATTAAAAACATCAAAATGATGTCTACTTTTTGATTTAGCTAGAATTGGCTTAAGATGTTTATGCCAGAGTTTTATCTAAAACAATGTATCAAATTAAATGAAAGAAATTTTTTATGTTTAATAAATTACCTTTTCTGTCATTTTAATATTTTCAATACAATCGTCATTTTCGAGTAAATCATCTTCAAATCCAGTATCATCGGTATTATTCACATAATTTTCATCATTTATGATATCGCTGTCATCAATTTGATTTTCTTCTGCAATACTTTGATTATTTTCAGTTTCATGTACATTTGTTCCTATGCTATTTTGATCTTTAGTATATGCAGGAACTATTATTTGGTCATCAACAACTTTAGCACTATTATCATTCAAAATTGAATTTTCTATTATTGGCATTTGATTACTTTGATTCAATTCAGATGGTTCATCTTGACTCAATGTTGATATAATTTTTGATAAATTTTCATCTGTGTTGTTGAAAAAATCTGGATTTTGAGAACAATTTAATGTTGATGAAAGAATATTGTGTTCGTGATTTGAATCGGTGTTTGTCATTAAATGGGTAGCTTTAGAAATCACAATTCCTGAATCGGTAGATATAGTTCTCTGTCTATCTAAATCAATATTTTCCTTAGAAAATATATTCAAATCTATTTCGTCTTGTGAAAATCCTTTAAAATCTAAAATTAAATATTTGAATAATAAAAAGTTATTTCTTTAATCTTATTCTATCTTATATACCTGTTGCATCTAACATGCTTAACGGAGTAAAACAATTTCTGTTAGGGGAATTAAGGGCTTTTACAACTCTAGATGACTTTTCTATAGGAATTTTTTTTTTGCATCTCTGAAAATGATAACAAAAAAAAATTTATCAAATATTTTTTTTTCAACAATTCAAGTTAAAACAGGGTCAAATCCCAAAAGGGAAAATGACCTAAGTTATCCTGCAGATCAATAAATAAATACCAAGTTAATGTTATTGTTATATTTCAATTTAATTAATATGATAAAACAAACAAATTAAAAGAAAAGTAAAATACTTACATCGGCCTTGTATAAGTTGTATTCATCAGGTAAATAAAACTTTTTTGAAGATCTAAGGATTTTTTCTGGAATTTTTAAAATATTCAAAACAATTGGTGTTTTTTTGAAGAGAAAATCACATGGTAGAGAAAAGTCTTCTCTAAAACTAAGCAAATGTGTATTAATTCCTAAAAAATTTATTGCACAAAATGGTTCTTCTTCGATTATTTCATTTACACCTAAGAAGTTTTCCAAAGTCTTATCTAAGTTTATTGAAAAATAATCTAACCCTTTATCGATCGATTTACGAATATCGACTGCAACCACTTTTGGACTTAACATAGCTGATTGAATATCATCTAAATCACTCAAAAAAATTCCTTCATCATCAGAACTCAGACGTACTATTACTTTTTGGGGATCAATAACTTCTCCTTCTTTTATATCTAGTTCAAATTTTGTAAGGTTTTCATCAGAAACATTTTGATTTACATTTTCTTTATCAGTCACAGTGAAATTAGTTTGATCAGTTTCATTTAAACTTTTTTCTACATCATGAATCAATTCATTATCACATGTATTCAAAATATTTTGTTTTGCATTCAAAGTAATTTCTTCCGAAGTTTTTATTGGATTTTTAATATCATTCGCTGAATCTTCTTCGTTATTTATTTCATCCGATGTTAAATCATTTTGTATTGTACTCAAAGTAATTTCTTCCGAAGTTTTTATTGGACTTTTAATATTATCAAAATCTGTCAATTCACCAACATCTATTGCATTTCTATTTAAGCTTTCGCAACTTATTCGTCTACGTTTTGTCCTAATTTCAACATTTGTATCAAATTCTTTTCCTAAAACTTCATTTTCTAATTCGAGCACACCATTTATATATTCATTGTGACATAATGAATACCATTTTCTTTTTGGTGTTTGTGGTAAACCAAGCGACAATTGATTTTCAATTTGTTCTAGTTCTTCTTCAACAAAGTCCTTAACTTTAAAATGCATAAGAAAATTAATATCAGAAACTATTGTCGAATATCGATGTTCAATGTGACCATGAAGTGTCCTATAATTTCTTTTAGAATCTATATCATCTTCATAATCAAAATCTTCTATAGTTGAATATTTATACAGAGATGGATCTGCATTTTCATCATGCTTTGAATTGTCTTTTTTAACTTTTTTATTATTGGATCTATATTCCAAATACTTTCTGAAATTTCGAAAATAATTTTTTGGTGGTTCAAACGTATTTACTGCAGATTTTTTATCACAGATTTTTTCTTCTAACCCTCTTTTAAATAGTTTTGGTTCTATTTCTGATTCGTATAAAGAGTTATCTTTTGGTATACTTCTTTTAGGTGGTCTTTTACATGGTTTTGGTAGATCCTTTTGTTTTTCTGTTTTTTCTTTCTGTTCTCTAAAAATAAATATAAATAATAAGTATTTGTTTAATATTAAAATTAATTAGTGTGAGTACAGGTTGGTATTTTCAATTTCTTTTGAACTTTTTTCTATTCCAGCTAACATTCGTTGAATACCATCAAAAATACTGTCAATTCTTCTTGAATATATCTTTGCAGCACACAGAATAAATACTCCTATTTCTGATAAGCAAATCTCTTCTCGGCATGATATATACATGTTTATATACTAAAAAGTAGATAAAATTATAAGATCAATTGAAAGAATGAGAGGTTAAAAGAAAATTAAAAGTGATAAAACCAATTATAATATTTGTATACTACATAGTCAAAAAAATAGTAAATAGAATAATTATTTTTGAACTAATGACACATAACATGTAACAAAAATAGTACAAATAATATACATATATTATTAGTGTTGTTGAAGAAAACTAATAAATTTAAGAAAATTTACTTGCTAAATGAAAATTAAGATTTGGAAACATATTAAAATCAATAATTAATAATTTAACAATTAACTTTATATGAAATTTCCGTATATTTTAAAAGGGCGGAGCATTTTTTTAATTTTTGCATTCTTAAAAACTTACATTTTGTAAACAAATATTAAAATCTGTACATATTTCTGGTTTTTCGGAAATTTCCAAAATAAGGATTGCTATTTGTTTTCTTGTATAATTTTTATTAATTTCTTCAATCAAACGATTTATTTTTGCATTTTGTGTCAACACAATCATATTATTAGATTGCCTATTCTCCTCTCCTAAAGTAGCAATATTATCAAAACAAGATTTTGCATTTATATTGTCTTTATTTGTTTCTTTTAAAGTAGACATTATTAATTTATTATTAAAAATGTTTTTTATTTTTATTTTTTTCAAATTTTTTTTCTTTACAAGGCATAATATTTTTCACTTTTTATAAATAAACACGACACGAATTTTACTTGACTGATTAAACTTTTAACAGGACTGTACTTTTCGCTAAGTTTTGTTTATTCATTTGCACGTGGGAACAATTGTTTGTTAGAAAAGGAAAGAAAATTAATGGATTCTCTTTTTTCTTTTATAATTACAATTTTTAACGTACTTCAATATCAAAGTTTACAACCATGAACCATCATACATAATCAAGAACCAACAACTAGCACCCTCAATCATGTATCACTAGTTGATTTTAATTGAATATGAACCATAGATATAATATGAACCGATGAAACTGAACTGAACACTTCAAAAACAAAAATGAAACTGAAACTGTTTAGTGTTTCAAGTTATGAAACATGATTGGGTTTTTGATTTTGTAGAAAATTTAAAATGGCAGCACGATTAGCAAGCAAACAAGCATTCAAGCAATATGTGCCGGTGTGCGTGTTTTGTAATTTACTACATGTTTTAGATGTGCATTGCTCACTGCATTTGCATAGCATCAAAAATAATAAATCGTTTGTTTTCCATCATTCAAAATGCGTGTTTATTGTATGTGGTTGGTACGTTACGTGTACACTACCTGTAGTGAGTGTCAGTGTAGTACTGGAGTAGTAGTGTAGTATGCCAGATCAGTACGACTACGACGTCTTCTGTTTTTATGCTTAGCTTAGCGTGTACAACTATACAAGTAGAATGATAGGAGTACGACTTATTAAATACAATTATTTATTTATTGTATGCATTTGTATTAATTATAGACCATGGATACGTTACGTTACGAATGTTTTTAGTTACTGTTTTTAGCATACTCAATACAAATATGTTTATTTGTGATATGATTTTTGTTCATGGCAAATTTAAATATACATATGTATAGCGTTTTATATATGGTACTAATTGTAATTGCCTAAGTATAATTTATTTAGAATTATAATAATTATTATTACTATCAGCACAGCAAGCAGTCTGCACTCTGCACAGTGCATATTACTTTTTTAGGCAGTCTTAGCATGATAGATAACGTATCTGCCTGCATTCTCTCAGACAAAAAATGATGAATTCAAAAATAAAAAATGCATCAATACAATACTTAAATACCAAAGTCCAAGATTCAAGAAATAATTCAACAATTATTATTAATTCAGCAAAGTAAGATTTTCACAGGAAATAGGACAGTTGGGTCTCAAAATTTCAATGTTAATATAATTAGAATGAAGAATATACTCTTGTGTGTTATATATATCTACATATTATATTAAGTAACATTACTTTTTTGAAATAAATATCACAATGAAGGCCTATTTGTTATGGAATTTTTCAAAATAAGCTTATTGCACACTACGCTATTTAAGAGTTCTGACAATAGCCGTATTTTTTCACATTCAAAAGAGTTGATATGCTAGAAAAATGAATAAACAAATATTCGAAAAGGATCAGAGTCCCCACGTGTAATAAAAAAAATTGCAGAACCGAACTAATATTCAAAAGTATTTCTGCTTAAGTTACTGCCAAGAACATAAACAAAAATATATTAAACCACAGAAATTAGTACTTAGATATAATGTTATATTAAAATAATATGTTGACTACAATAAAAACAACAAAATTTTTTAATGTCAACTAATTTATAAAACATAATTTATAAAAATTACAGAAATACATGAAAATATATATTACATAAAAATATACTCCAAATAGGTTGTTTACATTTGAACAAACCCAAATTACTACACATCAATATTTATAGTAATGAGTTTTCTATTTGTTGTGATAATCTGTTGGCAAATGACTGAACATATCCAGGACTAATGAAAGTCAATAAAGCGTAAGGTGTTTCAAAAATATTTTCCTCTTCGTAATCAGTTATTTTATTGGTAAGATCATAACCGTTACCAACTATTTGGAATCCAGATCCAGAAGTTCGTACGCAAAATTCATCATTTTCTAAAGTTTTAAGATTCAAATATATTTCGAATTGGTTTGACTTTAAAATTCTAGAAACAAATATTTCTTTTACGTGGTTTTTCACATCTTGTATTATTGCCTGAGCTTCTTTGTTCCAGTCCAATATTTCTTCATCATTCGAAATATTCGGTTCTAGATGAAAATTGTTCATCTTAATTTTATATTTGATTTTTTTATTAATAGAATTAACAACAATAACAAAATTTGACAATTAATTGACTTTTACATTCACATTTGACAACTTACCCAGCTAACGGACACTTCTTCTCTCTTCATCGACGCTAATAACTGCTGAATTGCTATGTTATGTTTGTGTAGTGATGTACTGCGAGAAGTGAGTAGTGCAGTACTAGTATATACAGTTGTTCAAAATGGTCTGTGCTGATTTCTGAATGACGTTACTCATTTTATTTTACTGCTTCCCATTTACGGTATTATGTTTTGTAAAAAATGTTTAGATAAATAAAACAGTGCAATTCCCCCTTTTCTATAAACTAATTTTGCGGCAGCCATTTTCTTTCATCACTTTGTTGACAAAATTTTAGCTGCTGAACGAGAGAATGCAAACAAAAAAGTAAACAATGATGCAAACAAAAAAGTAAACAAAAATTTTATTAGGTCAGAAAAATTTTGTGTATATGCAGTAATTAACAGAATTATTTAGAAATTCAACCGAAGTGGTTATAATTAATGTTCAGATATGTAAAAACTTTTTATAGGTATTATAATGTACATAAACATAAGTTAAATTATTAAGCTTTATTATATCAATACGTAAACTATTTTCTTTTTAATTTTAATATCATTTTTAAAAATCGATAATATAATAAAATTGAATATATTAAAAAATATTAAAGTATATGAAAAGGTTAGAATTTGTTGAAATTTTTTTAATGTATAATACTTTATATTAATTTTTTTTTGCTATACAATTTATGTACAGCTACCTAACTAAATAAATGTTGAATTAATTAAAAAATATAGAAAAACTAAATTCGGTGAAAATGGAAAAATCTAACTTTGTTCTTAATTACTGAATTACAAAAACATGCGTACTCTACAATCCTTTATATTCCAGTTATACAAATAAAGCAAAAATAAAGCTTATTGCCATTTTGGGGGAATTATATTTTTTTTTATACATAATGTAATCTCAAACTACCTAAATCTCCTACAAAATATTATATTAAATTATTAATAATAATGTCAAGTCAAATACAAAACATAAATGAATATTACAAAAATATATTTTACCAATTTTACGTACATAAGTAAGTACGTACCGATAATTAAATATTTTTCTTTATATACCTCTCGCTTCAAATTTTATTTTCAAATAAAGTATTTACACACACAATATAAAAGTGATACTAGTTTTGATGAATCGTTTGGAAGTAAGAATAAATATGTTGCAAGTTGAATCGTCTGGTTAGGTCCATTACTCAAATTGAGTGGAGTTGAGAAAATTTAAACATATTAATAAAATAGTTAAAAATATTGCAACATCGATACCCTAAAATATAGATATTCTTCTTATAGATTATATAATATAGATATTATTCTTTTTATTATTATAGATATTATCACTTGCTTTTTTTTCAATTAATAGTTTTTAGATTTTTAAACTTTTCAGATTTGAGCACACAGTTTTCCACATTTGTGATGTATGAAAATTAAAAAAGTTGAAATTTGAAAAGATTTATAACACATTTTACTCAAATTAACCAATCAGAATTCTATTGAATTGTCACACAAATAAAGTCGTTTGATGTATTTTAAAAAAATGTTTTGCACCTAAAAATATTTGAGTCGTTCATGCGAAGAAAAAAATGTTTAAAAATCCAATAATTTTGATTGATTTAATACTTTTTTGACTTAATTTGTTATAAATATATTTTAGCGTAATTATAAAACACTAAAAACAGACATATTTATTATTTAGCAAAAACTTTTCACGAAAGAATTGAAATAATATTAGTACATGGGAATAGGGTTGAATTTTGACATTAAAATTTTCTACAAATATAAAGTTGTTGTCAAATATTTATTTGATCGGTAATGCAGTAAACACCTTAAAAATTTCTTTTTCTGTGTAACCACGTTCTGTATAAGTCGTGAAATATAAATATGAGTGTTACAATTTCAAAAAAACGTAAGGTGAGCCCTTTATAATACATTTGTTAGCCCTCTAATTACAAAACTACACTTTTGTAAAAAACAAATGTTTATCAAAAAGCCTCTGAAAAATGAAGCGAATAAGCGATTAAAAAAATCGTATATCAATTTTAACCTAAAAAACAAATCTGTTGCCATGATAATTTAGTAAATTAAAAAAAATAATAAATGATAAATTAATACTTTTTTATTTTAGTTTGTCTCCGATGGCATGTTCAAAGCTGAACTTAATGAGTTTCTTACTCGTGAGTTAGCTGAAGATGGTTATTCTGGAGTTGAAGTTCGTGTTACACCATCAAGAATGGAAATTATCATTATGGCCACCAAAACTCAACAAGTTTTGGGTGAAAAAGGACGTCGTATTCGTGAATTAACAGCAATGGTACAAAAAAGATTTAATTATGAACCAGGACGTATTGAATTATATGCTGAGAAAGTACCTACCCGTGGCTTATGCGCTATTGCTCAAGCCGAATCTTTACGATATAAATTGACTGGAGGTTTAGCTGTAAGACGTGCCTGTTATGGTGTTTTAAGATTCATAATGGAATCTGGTGCAAAAGGATGTGAAGTAGTTGTTTCTGGTAAACTTAGAGGTCAAAGAGCTAAATCGATGAAATTCGTTGACGGTCTTATGATTCATTCCGGTGATCCATGCAATGATTATGTAGATACTGCCACAAGGCATGTACTTTTAAGACAAGGAGTTTTGGGTATTAAAGTTAAAATTATGTTACCATGGGATCCAAATCAAAAATGTGGGCCAAAGAAACCTTTACCAGATTATATTTCAGTTGCGGAACCAAAAGAAGAAAAGGTATATGAAACACCATCAACTGAATTCAAAAACAAAACTACTGAAGAAGTTGAACCGTTGTAAAAATTTTATAACTATGTACAAGCTGGTTCTTTTTTAAGTAAAATATATAAAAAAGAAAACTTAAATTTTGTTTTTAATCTTGTTTTAAAAGGTAGTAAGTAGTATCGGAGAAATTAAACAAAAAGAATTTTTTTTAGAATTTGAATAAGTGCCTTGCATTATTGTAAATATGAATTTTCTTATCTGAATAGCAAACAATCAAAGGCTCTGTGCGTTACATTACAGATATAGTATTTGATATATGCATATTATTTTATTCCACTACTTGAGTCTTATAAATCTGAAATACTTTAATTAGGATTCAGAAGTTTTTACAGCAGAATCAGAAAGTTTGCTGTAAAATGGATCTTAAGTCCGGTTTTGAAGGCTAAATACATTTTTCATTCTCAACTATTTGATGAAAGGGATAACAGAAAATAAAAGACAAATATATCTTTTTGGAAATAAGTTTTTTCTATACTGTATTTATTTTATTATATTTAAAATTGATTTTAATCTAAAAAAAAAAATTGTCATTTAGTTTAGGTATATAAATTACAACGTATTTTGTCCTATTAATTTGAGGAATTTTTTAATTCTTAATAGATAAAGTACAAATATGTGCCTTTCAATACATAAATAATAAAGTAATTGGTAATACATATATATATTTTTAAACATTTTCATTTATATTATTTTTCTATTGAACATTAAAATAAACAACCAAGAATTTATTTTAATGTTATGTATTAATATTTGAACTGAGTCGAAAATTAAATTTATTCAAATATTATTTTGGTATTAAATAAACTAAAATACTAAAGAAATTGACTAATATTTTAAAGACAAAATTTGAGATTATCCTATATTTTTGTGACGAAAATAATTAAGATGAGGTGTTACAGGTGGGGAGGTTTTTCAAATTGTTTACAAAATTTGGTTATTTCTGTTAAATTTTATGTAGGTAGTCTTTATTATTATAAATGTTTTAAAATTATATATGTAAAAAGAAATGTTTGGAAGACAAAATCTAGAATGGAATAATCAATATATGTATTTAAGCATTAACAAATTTTAATAATAAATTTTTGGTCACGCCTTTACATCTAGAACGTTAATAAAAAAAATGTAGAGTTTTTATTTTAAATTTATTATTGCTAACTCTAGGTATAATTGGTATAATTTATTATATTATATACCATTGTCGAACTTGAATTTATTACTTTATATTTCTTATTAGAAATCTCTTACCACCAATTTTTCTTTTTTAAATACCTCATATAAATTATTTTCATACTTATTAAGGCAATTTTTAAAATAGTCAAAAATGAGCAAGTTAATATCGTTTATTTAAAAATAAGATGTAATTTTTTTTTTTTTTTTAGATATTAATGACTTTGAAATAATTTATGATTTTGCATTGAAATATTACAATTGGTTCTAACTGAATTGAAAGAAATTCATAAATAAAAATAAAATATTTTCAGTAACAACCTCTCTTAAATTATTTGCTACATATACAAATTTAAATTTATATGTGAGTAAAAATTTTTTATTTTTATTTTGTTATTTTTTACTAAATTCCTACTTTATCACCAATTCAGAATCATTTATAAATAATTAAAAATAATATAGACTGCACTTAACGTGTTTTCCTAACATTATTATAAAATGTTCTTTTCAAATTTCAATGCAATAATTGTATTTTTTTATATTATTTTTTGTTTTAATTTTTTTTTTTTGTTGATTTTCTTTTTCTATAATTGTAATTTCTTAATGAATATATTAAGCAAATTTTTTTTTATTAAAATTGACTGTAAAAATCTTAAGATTAACATGAACATCCATTACTTTCGGAATTACTTAAAGCAAATGGGCTGATTCCACCAATTGATGGTGACTTCTTTTCTTGGCTTTTGTCATCATTAAAATTATCACCCTTTTAAAAAGTTTTTTTTATTAATAGCTAATTAATACGTATTTTAAATAAAATAAACTTACCCGACGTTCTCTTTGTTCCCGAATTTTTCTAGCCAGCGTTAAAAAAACTTCTTCGATGTTTATATTTTGTTTACATGATACCTCAAAAAATGGCATATCAAACGTTTCAGCAATCTAAAAATTGAATTAAATTAAATTATTAATATTAATTAAATAATGATCAAGCTTAAACATTTTTTATTTTACCTTTTCGCCTTTATCTTTATCAACCATTCTTTGTGATGCTGTACATTCACATTTATTGCCAGCTAAAACTTTAACTACATCTGGAGAAGCATTCTACGAATTGAAAAAAAAAAAAATACATATATATATATATATGTATATATGTAATAGATATTAGTAGTATATTTAATATTTTTTTTATATATTAAATATTACCTCTTGTATATTTCTTAACCAATAAGATAAATTATTATACGATTCTAAATTGGTAACATCGTACATTAAAAGTATACCCATAGCACCGCGATAATAGGCCGTAGTTAATGTTCTAAGTCCATTAATAAAATTTCAAGAAATTATTAAAATAATCTTTTGATCTAATAAAATGATTAGATACACTATTAAAATTACATACCTGAAACGTTCTTGTCCAGCAGTATCCCAAATCTGTAATTTTATTGGTACTCCATCTAAATTTATTAATTTCTGTTTGAAATCAATACCTGAAATTTAAAATTAATTCGATACAATTTATTTTATTCTGAAATTTCAAGAAACTACTGAGTAAAAATATTGAAAAGTAATAACGGTGAAGCAGTTATGACGAACGGTAATAACGAAATCTATGTATATGTAAAATAGGGTGAACTTAGATTTTTTCGAAACCATGCTATGATACGTTTACGTTTAAAAGATGATCGCAAAATAATCTATAATTTTAATATAAAATCCCTAAAACGGAGGACTAAATTGATTATTTATGTGCATATAATTTACAGTTACTTTTTTTTTGCCGTTAAAATACGGTCTAAGAAAACTCACTAGAGAGTGCTTCAAAATTTAGAATCAATTGTATTACACCACCTTTAATATACGTTTTGAATTACGCAGTGAATTACGGGACTGAATTTCTTCTTCGAAATGAATGATTGCGTGTACTTAACTTAAATTATAAACGGTAAAAAAACAGTACGTGTCGTCAAATTATTAAGAAGCAGTTAATTAAAGTACAAAAACTCTATTTTAAATATTTCAAAAATAAATTTAATATTGTATTATGTATACATAAGTATACATGTATATAACATAACATATCAGCAATATGAATGTTTTTAACAATCTAAACGCAAATATTGCAAAAATAGAAAAAACTAAAAAAGAATTAAAAACACAAAATTCAAAAAAAAAAAAAAATAATTCCCAGTTTTTTTTTTCAATAGAAAATTTTCTCCAGACACGCGACATTTATTACGTACATATATATTTATGTTTGTTAACTTATTGTCATGGGTATTAAAAATAATAACAGAGAAAACCATAAATAATATAATTTTACGGTATTAGATTGATACTTGCAACTCTAATTTTGATTTAAAGATTATAAAATATATACATATATAACAAATATAACATACATATTTGATATAGTTCCGACCTACCATAATAAATTTCTCAATTTTTCGTTTGTTACGAGTATTAAAAAATTATGTTAAAACTTGGAATTAAAATGTGAAGGTTTTAAAATATTAAATACTTATCTCTTCAAAATCACTCAAATAAAATGGAAATTTTTTGTAACATATATATACATTTATATGTAAAATATATTTTTATTTAAATAAACAAATAAATAATATTATTTATCGGTATATAAACATTAACACTTTTTAAAAAGTAACATCATTATGCAGGTTTAAGACAAATGTACCAAACAAACGATCTTCCTGTACATCATTTCTTTGAATTTCCCAAACTAAATAGACTAGATTATGTTATAGTACATCGGTACATCAAAATAAAGGTGAATCTTGATTGATCTTTATGGTTAATTCATAAATTTTACATATAAAAATCGCTATAATCTTTCGGAAATTATACCGTTATTGAAAAAAAATTAATAAAATGTTGAAAAAATATTAGTTTTAATGCCTACTATAGTCGGGCACGGGCATACCTAATTAGTCGAAACTTGTTTGAAAATTCTCATTCTAAAAGTATTTATAGGTCGCTTTATGAAATTTCCATTATTATTTTTTTCATATCTCTGTTTATAAAGAAAAAGTTATAATTCAATTTATAAAGAAAAAAATTGTCTTTAAATCCTAATATTTTGGATTCTGCTCAACTCTATTTAATATAGCAATATTTGCTTCGTGTTGGCTTTTCGAAATTCGATTATATTATGTTTGGTTTGTTTGCAAGTTCAACAGTTTTGATTAATTTTTTTTCTGATCATCTTCGCACTTAGGCCTTACGATTAAACCTTTTCCAACTTAAATTCAGAATAATCATTTGAAATTCGAAAAATGTATGTACATACAAAATTTTTTTTTTAAATTTTGCTTTTTAGTTGTATGTGATCATTTTATTTATTTATTTATTTAACAGTGGACCTACATATTAATCTGCAGGCCAACAACTACAGGCCCTTTTCCCTTTCGAAATGTGGGCCTTTATTTTTAAAGAAATTTTATTTAAAAAAATTTATTTTAAATGCAGGACTTCGACTTCATTCAAATTTCAAATGTCTATTCTGAATTCTAAATCATTATATTTGAATTTCAGTTGGAAATGGTGTCTGATTCAGATCACTTCTGATTCACATAAGACTCTATCACTAAGTCTTTTCTATTTACCCGAGCCTTTGCTAATTCTTTTGACGAACGAACAAAGTGTTTCGGGTACTTTCCTCATTTTAACTTCTGAGAAATTTTATCAATGGTGACTTTTCAGGACTATTGCTTTTCTTTTCTTTTATGTGAGTTAAATAAGTATATTCGGCTATAAGTATATAATTACATAACATGTACAAAAATTTCAAAATTTAAAGTCGAAAATTTTTTGAGTATCCTTAATGTTAATATGTAATAAGAAAACCTACCATAAAGAATATTGATATTATAATAATTTTTGTCTTTACAAAAAGAAAATAATTCAAAGTTATCTTCAATTTCTATTTTTTTTTTTTATTTATTTGATTTTATCCTTAAACATAAATAGGAATGTTTATTAAAAAAATTTAGTAGATTATTCCTAAAGAAATTATGTTGTTGTTGTTATATTGTAATAATTTTCTACGAGGGCTATTATTTCAAAAACCATAATTTAATCAAATTTTATATTGATTCCTAATGTAATTAATAAATACATATTTTAGGAAATTTTAAGTTTATGTACATAGTATATATATGTATGAAATTAATATATGTAGTTGATAATTTATTAAATTTATTGAAGAACAATTTAATTTATCGTTTTAATATAGTATAAAACTTACCTATGGTTGAAATATACGTGTCATAATATTTTTCATCACAATATCGATGAACTATACAAGTTTTTCCAACATTTGAGTCACCCAAAACTAAAACTTTATATGTGGAAACAAAATCAATTGCCATACTTTTTTTTCCAATTAAAAGAAATAAAAAAATAAATTATTTTTTTTACTCTGTTATTCTAAAATTTTCTTTTCTTGTTTATTTTTTCTTTCTTTTACTTATATTTTGGTATCCTTTTTGGCCTTATATTATTAAAACTGTATTACCCAGCTGACTCATACAAACAACAAAATATGATGATGATGATAATAAAAAAATTTCACTTTTTTTTTTTATTATTTTCTTACTTTTTTCGTAATTTACATTTTTTTTTTTTTACATAATATTCTATTTTATTTATATATTTTTATTTGATTCAATTTGTTTTAGCAAAATTTTTCAATTAAATTAAATATATGTATTAAAAAAGAAAAACTATATTATTGGGTATGTATTTTGTTATTCGTTTATTTCTAAGGATTCACATTAATGTTGCAAAACAAAGGATATTTTATTTTTATTTAGACTTTTTATATTAATATATTGTAATAAAAATTTTAATCCTTTTTATAATTTATTATAAAACTATTTTAATTTATATCAATTGTTATTTAAAGTGTAATATTTTAGAAATTTTTTTTATATTAAAAAATGCAAGTTCTGTTTTAATATTATTTTTCAAAAGAAATTATGTTTAAAAGGACACTATTGAACAAAGTTAATCTGATGGGATATGATTCAACAAAGATGAAAAATCGATAAACCTTCTCTCTTCATTCAGTAAATATAATAATTATGTATTATTCAACGCGTGCGCTCATTAATTTTGACCACCTGTAGGCGTCCGAAAACTTTATTTTTATTCAAATGTTCAATTTTATAAAAAAGTAACAAGGATTTTTAAATTGAAATGATAAAAGATATGGTAGCATATTGGTTTGGTATTATAGTTATAGGTGAAATAAATTTTTAATAATGGTAGACGTTTATTAGGAAAATAAGTTGTTGTGTCTCCTAATATTTAATTTTGCAGATATTTTAATAATTTATTTATGACTCAATTTTGTTTGCATTTGCATGGATAGAGACACTGAAGTTTTTAAACCGATATAAATTAGAAAATTTTATTGTATAATATGTTTAAGTTTAAATTATAATTTTTTGCAAAATTACAAAATATTCCATTACAGTCGTTGTTTCACATATTAAGTTGTTATATGTACATTGTACCATTGTACATACATGAATTTGATTCTACAATTTTATGATTAATAAAATCTAATAAAATATGTTAGTATGTATTTTGTAACTAAATATAAATTTAAATATCATAAAAAGGTATTATAGCTTTATCAAAGTTACCAAAATAAGAATTTAAAATTGATAACAGAGTAAATTTAGTAATTTTTCGAATTCAGTAATCCAGAACTGTTTGTTAGGGTCTCATCACTCTCATCCTGTCCAGTTTTGTTGAATGTATATGTATGAACTAAGCCTTTCGAGAAGGTTTTATTTTTAATTTCTTTGCATACAAAAATATTAACACTTTGAGTAGAAAGGTCTACCGTTATTAGTCATTTTAAAACATTAAGCAATCTTTCAATGAACGGTCAAAAGTACATAGGTAATAAATAAAACCAAGCAAAAATATTAGTACATATATACCTATATTAAATGGAATGAATAAAGATTGAAAATGAGAAGGTTCCTAATTCCTATGCCCATGTTGCATGCAATGGAGAAGGAAATTAAAAAAAATGTATCAGAATCATCAAAGGAAGCTAAATAGAGATAACTAATAAAACTGAATTAATACAAAGAAAGAGATACATATAATATATTAATAATTATAATTTATTTTTAATATGACATTTGCATATAATTCAACTGTTTCCCTATATATTTAGAAAAACGAAAAATTGGAAGCGTTTGTACATTGTAGTTTACTAGTTTAAGTTTAGAAACGTTTTTGTAGCAAGGTAACCACAGTCCGCAACAAACAAAATGTCAGATGAGATTGTCAGCAAAACCATGTGAAAAATGAAAACAAACAAATTGAAGTTGTTAAATAAAAAACAACTGTTATGTAAAAATTTAAAAAAAAAATTTGTAAGATAATAAACAAAATGCAAAATATCTTAAGAAAACAAGTAAATTTATTAATATTTTTTTTTAAATAATTAAAATTGAATATCAAATATATTGTAGGTATTAGCTGAATTTAAGAAATTGCATCAGACGAGAAAATCTCTATTTAAAGGGGATAATTTAGCATTAACAGAAGGTCGAAAATTGATTAATGAAGGTTTTAAAAAAAATAAAGATTTAAAGGAAAAATTGGAAATACAAAAAGTACGTAATGCTATTTATAGTTTAATATATATTAAGTTATATATATATATTATTTGTCAATTTGTAAATTCAAATACAATCCTGTAGTTCTGTCTGATAAAAGCATAATGTCATACATCCACTTTTTTTTTATTTATAGTTGAATTGGAATAAAAAAAGAAAAATTAAAATTCGTATACTTATGATGCACTCGGTTTACTTAAATTTCAAGTTCATAGAAACTTTTAAGAACTCGAAATTATTGTATTTTATTTACTAAAAATTTTCAAACTGATATGAATTACAAAAGTTAATAAATGTTTTGTGAATTATTTCTCGTTATATCAACTTATATTATAATTTGTTGGAGTACCGATTTAAAAAAAATACAAATGTTAATAAAGTTCAACCTTCCACTTTTTAATAGTTTTATAAAGTATGCTCAACATTTGTTTGACAGTGCACTCATATATTCAAAACTACTAATATTCACATTTTTTCAAATTTTAGTATCAAAAAATCGGAATAGATAAATTGGATTAATAATTGGTATCAATATTAGTAAAATACATTTAACAAGAATTTTTTTTACTGGTGACAACCGGTACTTTTATTGCCTACTAAAAATTTTCAGAACCAGTAAATCATACTTAAAAATATTTTTGTAAAAAAAAACTGGTACTGAAAATGTAAATACTGCTATATGAAAAACTTAGCTAAAGATTAAAAAAGTATATTTTTAGGAAATTCAATTTGCTATTGATGTGCGTAGAGAATTTGAAACTAATGTAGTTCAAGCAGTGGAAGTAAAACCTGGAGTTTATGGTATGCAAGCTCTTATATTATTAACATGAAAATAAAATTTTTTTTTTTTAAATAGAGGCCAATGTTCGAAAGGAAGTCTTATTGGATAATCACATGTATAATCCCGAAAGTATTATAAAAAAACCTTCGAGTAGTAAAAAATGTGTAAAGTGGAGCGGCGATGAAGTTCCAGATATGGAAAATGTTAAATAATTTACAACAGAAAAACTAAAATGTTAAGATTGATTTAGAATAATTTTAATTTTTTTTTTAAATTAATATTAGCTAACATTAAAAACAAATATTTATTTAAAAAAGAATATGAATTTTAAAATTTACTTTTACGTACATAATTCAGAAATTCATTATTATCAGTGGTTCGGTGAACTATCAGAACTACTTGTATTTTTGTTTTTCTTTTTATTCTTATTTCTATGTTTGTTATTTGAATCAGAATCAGATGTTTCCATTGAGTTCGACGAATCTGTACTTTCACTTTCAGAAGAACTTTGTTTTCTTGAATTTTTCTCTTTTTTTCGGCTCTTTTTTGTCTTGCTTGTTTTATTTTTGTGTTTTTTATTTCTGCTCGAAGTTTTTTCATTACTTTTGCTATGGACTTTATTTGTTTTTACTGAATTTTCATAATTTTTTTTTTTTGATTTTTCATTACTAGTACTTCTAGATCTTCGTGATACTTTGTGTCTTTCTTGACTGAAACTTTGTTCTCTATCTCTCTGGCCAGACCTAGAGTACTTTTCTCTTCTATTTTCGTAACGTCCTGAAGATGAATAACTTTTATAGGGACTTCGTGATCTACTATCTCTTTTTGTATTTCTACTGTAGTTCTTACGAATATATTCATCACGATTATTGTATCTTTCCCGCCGATTATCAGGATACCTACCGCGGGATGAATATCGACTAGGTGAACCACTTCTGCTTCTTGCAAAATTTCTATATTCAGGTCTACGAAATCTTTGTTGCCGGTAGTCATTAAATCCTCTTTTATATTCTCTATTTGTCGATGAAGAAGGTCGATTAGGACTATAAGATCTGCTTTTTCTTGTAACCTTGCGATTATTTCTTTCAATTGGGCTTCTTGATCTTTTATGAAAACTGTTACTTGCATTATTTTCTCGGTTTACTCTTTTGTCTCTGTCTTCTCTTTTAGAATGTTTATAGTTATTAAAATCAAGTTTACGGTCTTCCTTACCATCTTTGTAAACTAATCCTCGACCTTTCCCTCTCCACTGCACTTTTGCTACTGATTGTGAGAAATCAACATGAATTCTTCTATCATCAATTAAGACGTTATCCATTTTAAAGTAAGCTGCTTCACAAGCTTTTTTATCGTCAAACTCAACAAAAGCATATTGCAAGGAATCACCCGAAATTTTATCTTTTATAACTTCACAAGCGACAACTTTACCAAAACGACTAAATATTATTTCCAAATCATCTTCTGTAGTTACCGGATTCAATTTACAAACAAATAAAACGTTTTCTGGTGGGGCTATATCCGCATCTGGCAAATCACCAACAATTTCTAAAATTGTTGCACGAGCTTTTGCTTCTTTTTCAGCTAGCATTTCTTGAATTTCTTGTGCAGTTTTACCTTCGGTATCATCGATTTCTTCGTCAGCAGCTATTCGTCCGTTTTTTAATCTATCCGAAGAAGGTGATGGTGATTTACTGGGCATTCGAAATCCACGAGGATCTTCAAACGGGTCTTCAAGAATAACAGTATGTGTAATACGAATATCCTGGTATGGACGAAATTTTTCATCAACAATAGATTCATTCAATTTTCTTAGTATATCATGTCCTAAAATTTATAATAAAATTGTTTTTTTTTGTTTCGAAATTATACTATTTTGCAAACAAACCTTCAGCAACCTCTCCAATTACACAATGTATGTTGTCTAAAGATATAAGATCTTGTCCTAGTGTGAAAAAAAATTGTGAACTAACCATATTTTTTCCTGTACTAACTAATGATAATAGTCCTGGTATTTCATGTTTAATTTTTGGTAAATTTTCTGCTTCGAAAAAACGTTTAGAATGACCTTCTATGATACCCCATACGGATTCACCACCATCGCCGGCACCGGTAGGATCTCCTGTTTGAGCAATGAAATTTCGCTCAATATTATGAAATAAATTATAATTGTAATATTTTAATTTGCATAATTTCAAGAAATTTAAGCAAGCTTGCGGCCTTTCTTCTATAAATAAATCAACAATAATGTCTCCTATAGTAGTTTCTATAACAACCGACATTTTTGTAAAAAATTGCAAACAGGATTTATTGAATTTAATTTAAAATGATATTTGGAGAATTATTTTATTTTAATAAAAATAAATAACATTATTTATTTAAGTTAAAAGAAATATTAATTAAAATTTTTGTTTATTATAAAAAGCAATAGAAATTAGTGAAACAATTCCGAATTTCCAAATCAAATCGTTTATGTCAAAAACAAAGTTGTGTCAGCGTCTGCTACAGCGTGTGGTTATACAGTTACGGTTAAAGAAAGAGATTGCCAGATTATGAACATTTTATAGGTAATTGTAATATTCAGTCTTGAGTCTCGATTAGACATAAATATATGTCTAAAACTCTAAATTCTAAACTTATGTTATATCTAGTCAAGACGAGAAGGGTTAAAACCAGATTTTCTTATGTTAAAATTTAGACACAAATGTCTAATTGTCTAACGGACAAAAAACAGATGTGAATACGTTAACCTTTACAGATAGAGGATAAAATTTTATATCAAAAATCGTCATCATACAGAGGTACATACATATAAAAAAATGAGTCACATGACGCATTCCCTCTGTTCTATGTACTTTTCATGTACAAATAATAAAAAAAAAATTATTATGTATGTACAAAAAAATATTAGTTAAATGCTCACCTAATTTTCATATAATTCATATACTTTTTTTTCTTTTGATTAAAAATGAGAATAAAAGTGTAAATTTTTAGTTTGAGAAATTATTATTTATGAAAAACTTTTATGTAGTGGGTGATTAAATTAATTTTGTGTCAATTATGTTTTTTGTAGTTTAATGAGTCTCATCTAATAGTATTTTCACTACCTTTGTTATAAATGTTTGTCACATAGATAAATAAATCATTGTAAAGAACACAAGTGGAAATATCAAGTCATCTAATAAAGGAAATAAAAGAACACTCGTGGAAACAGGCGAAATAATAAGCAAAACCACAGTTCAAATATGGCGACATAGCTACAACCTAGAAATTAAATGTCAATTCTTTTAAAATAGTTGTTTTGATTGTTGCATTGCAGTGCAGTTTGTAATTGTATTGTATAAATTGTACAGTTGGTTTTGAAACGTTGCGTTGTTTTATGTTTTTATTGGTATATCGGTTTTGTTGAGGGAAAAAATATTGAGCATTTTTTTTTTTGTAAAGGATTTAAAATGCGAATTGTTTTTGTTGTCAAAGTGAAATTTGTATAAAGTAATAATATAACAAACAAATTTGTTAAAAATAAAATTAAATAAAATAATAAATTAATTTTATAAGAAAATGTTTAATACATATTAAAATATAACAGTGATAACATTAAAGGAAAATGGTTACATAAATTTTTAGAAATAAATTTTAAATGTTCATGAAAGAATTTTGAATTATAAAAAAGTATAACAAAAAAAAAAAGATATTTTAAAAAGTGTTTAATAAAAATAATTCACTAATGGATATAGACGAAGAGGAAGAAGTTACTGACGATCGTCTTCAAATTTTTCATAACACCGTTCGAGAGCATATTGTAAGTTAATTTGTGATTATGTTTTATGATCTAGGTATTTAATGAAGATAAAACAATTTATAACTAAAATTGAATTTAAAATTTTTGTATTTCGGAGTATGTACGACAATGACTCCGTCCATATACGAGTATTTAAATATATTTCTTTATTAAATAATAAATTCTAGAAATAAGTGTACATACTTATGTATGATGTATAAAATTTACATGAAAATTTTTAATGACGCAACAAAGGGAACTGCAAAATATGTGCATGCATGCAAAGCAGAAAATTATAAATCAAATATAAAAAAGAACTTTTACATCTGGTTATTGCTACACAGTTTTTAATGCAAAATTTATATATTATATGTAACTATTTTTTCTCATACAAACTTTCAATTAATTTGTAGATTTTTTCATAATACATATGTTGAAAATTTAAACAAAGTGGTCTGGTAACGTAAACGTCATTACCGAACACCATTCAATGAACCCGAACTGCTTTTTATTTTAAGGAAATGCAAACATATTTAAGAAAGCAAAAATAACAAAAGAAAGTGTGACACAAGCTGACATGTAGGTAGAATAGCATTTAATAGAACAAATTGAGTATTGAGAAAAATATCTATAAATTAATTATGTCGGTACTAAGTAGAAAAAATGACTGTAAAATTATTACTATTATACCAATAGTAATAAAAATAGTAGCGTTTCACTTTCAAAATCCAAACTAATTGGATTAAATCAAAAAAAAATAATAAATAGATATTTTTTACAAAATTAAAATTTAATGCGTATATTAAACCACATTAAACACACTATAGTTGTAATAAAAACGTACGTATATTATATATACTTATCAGTATCGCATTTATACATACATCCATATGTAACTTATGAATATTAAACCAAAAATTATTTATGATTAGAATTTAGTTTTTTTGATCGTTTTTATGTAGAGAAAAAATAAGGATAAGCAAAGATTTATTACTTGAAGTAAATCAGAACAAGAAACGAAAAAAAAAAAACAAAATTAGTTCAAAATAAACAATGTCCATGCTCATATGGATGCAAAAGTGGTAGAAAAATTAAAAAAATTAAAATTCTTTGAATTCTGGTAAATTTTTAACGTTTTTTCAACTAATTATTACTAATTAAAAAAATAATGTAAAGATCTGGCCTGAAAAAACCTATATTGTGTTCAAAGGCCACTTAAATAAAGTTATAAAAAAAATTATTACTAATTAAATTTTTTATTGTATAACTACATACTTAAAATTACGTTCTTATTTATTCGGTACATTAACACTACTGATTTTGATGAATCTGTACTGATTTTAATGCGTTAATGCTTATTTAATCGTTTCAGATCGAGAAAAAAAATGTACTTTGATTAGTTTTACGCAACTGAAAATCAATATGTAACCCCTTCATTTATTATTCTTTTTTTTTACGCACTAAAGATTTAGAAATATGTTTTAAATCGAAATATCACTCATTACGCCCTATTAGAAGTATTTCATAGTCTCTTAGAATCGTTTAAAGTGGCCTGAACGGGTTCGAATAGCTAAATAAAAGGGTGCACCACCCCATAATTCAATTTAGATTAGACTTATTCTTATATATGTATATTAATTCGCAAAGGAATTGATATCTAAATATTTTGTTGTCAATTTCACTGCAGTGGTAAACACAAAATTGTTAAAATTTGGAACTGATTTTTTTTTTGCCGATGATAAATTTTTACGTTTAAATTTTGTGTCTGCCGCTGCAGTAAAATTGAAAACAAAAACGTTTTACGTATTCATTTGTCGAATCGTTATAAGTTGTGCCTTGTTACTTGAATTCTAATTAATCATAAATAAATTAATGAAAATGCAAATATAAAAAACCAAAAAAATTTCACTTTATTAAAAAAAATAAATAAATACTTAAGTAAGTAAGTATCTAATTTAATTTCTTTCTTTTAAATAACTAATCGAGTAAAATAATTTAAATTCTTCAAATTCTGCACATTGATTCCATTGATCTCGAACAATTATATTAAAGTTTTTTGACGGCTTAATAGAATCAATACAACTCGAAGCTGTAAATGAATATATATATATATATATATATAGTTATATATATAATATATAGTTACAAATAAGTAAATACCTACTTAGAATATATTTTATATTTGGTATTTATACTATGTATATTTGTATGATGGTACATGGTACAAAATGCTGAGTAGATACACAGTTAAAATTTGCTTTGTTCTTTTTGTAAAAATAGTTAGTTAATAACAGGTGAATTACAAATTCTACAAAAATTTTGATAGCGCCGTAAAAATATTAAGCGAGCCAAAAAAAAAAAAATAAATAAATAAATTTCTCAAATATTTTAAAAAAAATTATCTGCTGTAAAATGACCATGAACGTATTTCAATAGCTTTTTCTTTTAATTTGAAAACAAATTAATGTATAGGAATTTGTATGTACGTGTATATATATGCATATGTATTTAAATAATATAAAAATATACCAAAAGTTCTACAATGTACGTCTACATATTTCTAAATTTATATTTTGTTTCATATTATAATATCTATGCTGTGTCGATTGTTAATTGGCTCCTATAACAAAAACAAAACTTAAAAAAACAAATAAAAAAAAACTTAAATATCTGGTAGGAGAATCAAATAACATAAATTATCTAACTAAAATCACTTGATAAAAAACTAAAAACAACGAGTTTAAAAAAATATTGATTGATAAGTTCGTATTTCTTTTTATTATTTCGGAATAAGCATAAAATTGTTTACGTAAAAGATAAGAAATACCGCAACCATGTGTAGAAATTGTGCAATTTATTATCTTTCGTTTTTAAGTTTGATATAGTTACTAACTACACGCCTTAGTCAAATAAATAAGTAAATTATACTTTTCATAGTAAGTGTGTATTTTTTTTTTATGTTGATGATAACAAATATCACACACATAAATATAATATCAAAGATTCTGTACTCTCATAGTTGCTCCAAATCCATACTGATTTTTATAAGTGACATACTGACACTCTGATTTTTGTTAAGATTGAAGTAATTAATGTTAAATAAATGCCGTGTTCGTATACATACCTAACTAATTGTTATTGAAGTACTCGTAACTAACATAAGTATTATATAGTTAAGAACTTACTTATTTGAATTTTAATACTTAATGGATATGATTTTGCATTTTGCAGAATAAAATTTTTAAAAACAAAAAAAAAACATTTTTGTTTTTAAATTAAGGTCATTTATTAAATTAAGGTAAACTTGGAAAAATAAAGATTTCAATAAATAATACTTAACTATAGAAAGACACTTAATCAAATATTTAATAAACGTGTCAGTGAAATGATTCCTTATTTTTAAAAAAAAAAATATGAAATTTTATCTGGTTGAGTACGAAACACTGTCTCACGAAATTCTGTACACAAAATATTGTACAAAAGATTTAATTATAAAAAAACTGTATATGGAAAACATGTGAGTTTATCATCACTTCCCATGTTTTTCATATTATGTACAGTATTTTTTATGACTTCATGTAGAATGCTTTAAAATGGATAGTTAGTTAGGTATAGTTACGACATGTTTTCAAATAAATTAGCTCAAAAACTAACAATCAATTGAGCTCGTTTAAATTTCAAAAATAATCTAATGACATTAGAACAGTAAAATAGACACTGAATATTTTGTCCAATGAGCAGTAAAAATATGAAGGTAAATTTTTTATAGGTACTTAATCTTTGTAAAATAGCTTCTGATTGGCGTATAAATTTAAACTATAAAAAAAAATGCGATTCTCAAAAGAAAGTTGTAGTTAGTGTTGCAGAATTGTTTTTTTTTTATTTACAGGATCTACAGTCGAAAAAGAGTCTTTTGATCACACAGAATTTTGTACATACTTATAGTAAGACTTTTTAGACTGTAATTTTATTTTTAGTAAGTGTAACTAACTACTTATAGCTACGTATTTTTTTATACATTGTTTAAAAAATATCATTACTTATTTTGCACGTATATATATAGGTAGTCTTTTGTAATATTATGCTCGTCTGGTACGATTTAAATATAATTAACTGCCATTTTATAATATTAATCTAGTTTCGAAACTAATTTAGTTTATTTTGATTGTTTTTCAATAACTAAATCGAAATTATCTTTCCAAGTTAATTTCGGTGAAATTATGTTGTAAATTATGTTATCATCTCTGCTTAAAGGATTTTTTTTCAAAAGATTGTAGTCCTAACAACGACATTTTAAACTAAAACTTACATTAACATTAATGCTCCATATTTATTTTGTAAACAATATTTTTTGTAACTGTGACCCCTCAGGCTCAAATAGTCTCGACACAACTGACGTCGTTGTAGCAATAAAATTTAATATTTTTGAGCTAGCTGATAAACGCCGGTTAATATTTGAAATTTTAATTAGTTGAACTTTTTCTTTTCAATGAAATAACATTTAACTTTAGGCTCATATTTCTTTTATGAGTTAAGGCGGAGGAAGTGTAGAGAAGTTGTATATAGAATTTTGTCGTTCAGAAATCATTAGAACGGAGCCAAAGCTTTCTGTCATGCTTGTCTATGTCCATGTAATAATCCATACCATCGTACTAATCTTATTAATGATATCAGTTTAGAAGACAGTTCGGTTCAATCATAATTTTTGAGTTCATGATTCCCGAATCTAGTTAGTTATTTTATTGTGAAGATATAAATATTTCTTACAAACATCACGCTAATTTTTAGTATATAGGTTTAAAGTTTTTTTTTATGATCATCAGTTCTGTCTGAAAAAAATTGCAATATTTACAGAAAACACTGCCCCCACATTTTCACCCATTTTAGATCCATCAGTGGTAGAGGTGTTTTTTTTTTTCATGTTTGTTTGGATATTGATTTGGTAGCTTCTCGAAAAAGTACTTAGAATGTGATTTAAATTTGGAAGACATTTTAAATGTTTCAATTTTTATTTGAAATCTCTCAAAATATAATTAAGTAGTAAAATTCAATTTTTGTTATGAGTTCATTCTTTTAACTAATTCAAACTACAGTTGAGGATTGTAAGTTTAAAATAACAATTTTTAGTTATAAGAAAATTTTTGTGTTAGTTGGAACGATGTGCAAATTATTGTTACAATACAGTTCAAATATTGAATAATTAAGGTCAGATTGTGTGTAAATGTAATAATCTGAACATTAAAATAAAGATTTTTTTGGAAAATTTAGCAAATCTACTTAAATAAAATAGATTCGTTTCAAATTACATATTCAAGTTGAATGACAGTGACTGCTCGTAGATGGATATAAAAATAATTTGTTTTTTTTTTTTTTTGTGCTCCAACTATTTTTAGAAAAAACAACCTTGAGGTGATCATAAATAAAAAAAAAATAAAAAAATAACATCTTAAAATTAATACACACAATTTTTTTTTATTATAAAATAATTGTATGATTAATTTTAAAATTAATTTTATGTTGTGCTTAGTTATTAATTTACTAATTTAAGTACATAAATACTTGTAATTTAGTATTTCTAAGAATAATTGCTACTTACTTGACCATGAAAATAGTAAATTCAATTCTTACATACTGCATAGTACTTCTGTCTTGAAATTGTAACTACTAACTAGTTACCGAAAAATATTAATTTATGTGATTGTTTATTACAATAATAATAATCATTTATGCAATCAACATTAATTTTTATATCTAAATTAATTTTTTGTAAAATACTTAGCTCGACAATTCAAATTATAAAATAAATATAAAAAAAAATCACATTTATCTATGTGTGTATGTAATTTCAGAAACGTGTTTTTTCTCAGTTTTAATAAAAGTAAGTATAGTAACTATGGTATTGTAAGAATATGAAATGAAGTATTTAACGCAATGGCATCGTTCTCCGTCCACCCTCCTGACTTCGACCACTTCAATAAATTCTTCATATAACTACTTACTTAAGTATATTAAAAGTTTTCAGACAGAATCGAAAGAACTTCAAAAATCATAAAATTTTGTATAACTATAGTTATCTATGCATTTATGTTTCATAATATCCTCATGGTTTCTTGGGGAGTGCGTTGAGTTTGCACTGGGAGCCGTCAAGAAAAGCATTTATTTCTATTATACGGTTGGATGTCAACAGTCAACACTTATCTATGTACTTACTTATGTATTGCTAGGGATTTCATTCCGATTAATCGGTTAATCAATAATCGATCCTTTTCCAATGATTCGATTAATCGATTAATCTTAAAAAATTTATCGATTATATCCGATTATATTAATAAAGAAAATTCCATTTACTCTCCTCTATTTTTCAGTTTAACAATTTTAGTTTGTAGAACCAGATGGAATTCTCAGGTTGCAATGATCAAGCGCTTTTTAAGAGTAAAAGATTACATTAATAAAGCATTAGATGAAATTGGTACCACCAAAATCAATGATGAAAACATCAAAATATTACAAGAAATGCTATTGATTCTTGAACCCATGGAACTTGGTGTAAATGAATTGGGAAAAAAGAATACGAATTTATTAAAGGCAGAAGCAGTTCTTATGTACATTTTCGAAAAGCTGAAGAATATAAATACAGAAATGTCGCTTAATTTGTTTGCAACATTAAGAAGACGTATCGAAGAGCGTCGAAATAAGGGTCCAATTTCTTTCATCTATTTTTTGAAAAATGGTAATTATCCCAAGCCAATGAATTTTTGTCATATACTTCGAAATCTGATATAACTTTATTGGCCAGTGAAATATACGAAACATTATTTACATTTGGAGAAAATAACATAACAAAAGAAGAAATATTAAATGTTGATGTGATGGTGAATCTAAATTTAAAAAAATGCAAAAAACTATTGATTCTTTTTTGATGGTTCCGAAACCCAATAAGTCGTTTGAGAGGAAGCAAACAATTGGAAAATCTTTATCAAGCCCTATTGACTATTCAGCCATCTTCGACAAATAGTGAACGAGTCTTTTCTATTTCCGGAAAAATTATGACCAAAATTAGAAATCGTTTGAATACTGATACTTTAAATGCTTTTGTTTTTTTTTAAATTTTACTTCAATAAAGATTAAGTTTGAGTTGTGGTATAAAATTATTCTTTTGTTTTAGTAGCTACTCTTTTTCAGGCTTCCTTTTTTAAATAGAACATTTGTACATTTTTGAACCGATTAACCGATTAGTCATAAAAAGAATAATCGACTAACCGATTATTATAAAAACGATTAATTTGAAATCTCTGTATTACTTAACTTCATATTTCCCCAAACAAAAAAAAATGTGTTTAAACATTAGTATAGTTAAGTAATTATATCAGTCTAGGTTACTTACAATTTAAAAGTGATGAAAAATTCATTATAAGTATTGTTTAAGTTAAGTACTTACTTATGTATTTTATTTTTTTAAGAAAACAAACAACAGCAAAAAATTATTTTATACACAATGTAATGAAATACATAAATATTTATTTTAATTACTTATATGTTAAATTTATTTTTACTCACTTCCTTGTAACTAAGTAGTTTAACTAAGTAAACAACAATTAACATAATATGTAAATTACTATAAAAATTAAATGTCAAATATAGTTTACTTACTTTTATTTGTAGCTATCAAATTATCGAAAGTTTACAATTACATAATTCAATCTACTTACAAATTTAGTACATATAGATTTTGGTAAAATCAAATTCTTTTTACACAATTTCATAAATTCCTAGTTGTAGGTAAAAAATTTATATAAAAAAAATACAATCATTTTTGGAACTGAGAAGAAAATTTTATGCAATCTGTAATCTTTAGCAGTCAATGAACTTTGAATTAGTAATTAAAAATATGCTATTTATATATCTTGTCAGAAATAAATTTACAATTCTTTATCAAGATATTAAGTGGTATATTTGACTCAATTAGGTATCTATTTATATGTATGTATGTCCCACGTAAAGAACAGGGCCACACCTATGTAATGTACATGTTTTTTTTTTGTATAAAGAAAATACTAAAAATATGCTAAACATAATTATTTATTTATTAACGTATGTAATATGTATATGTAATGTATAATAAATTTTAAAATATTACAGCCAGACAAATATAAAAAAAAATCATTTATTTTAATTATTAGTGTTGATGGAATAACACGATTAGTTACTAGTTAAGTTGCAAATTGTTATAATATACATTTATAATAGTTATAATATACAGAACTAGTACTAACTAGTTATAATATATACAAAATGCTAGAAATTTCATAAATAATTTAATTCGAATTGGAATGTATGATCATCAATTTAATAATTTTTTATAATTTCATATGACTACAAATTTTTGAATTAAAATTTATTTTACTGTTCAATTTAGATTATATAGGGGGTACCAATTGAGATTTTTTAACTCACAGATTAAATTTAAATCTAAGCACAAATTTTTAATATAAAATTATTTGCATTACTTAGCATAAGTCACATACATATTTGATTATTAATTACTAACTACAGTAGAGATATTGATTTAAGATCTCGTAAAACTCAAGTAAAAATTTACAGCCTAACTATAGCATATTCACCAAAAATATATTTAAAATGTGTATGCCTAATGAAAACACTTTTCAAGCGAATATATGTATAGCTATTATATTTTAAGTAAAATAATATAACTATGTAACTATAAATAGTGTTTCATTCACAGACCCGACATATAACTAGTGGTTGTATTTATATCATTTGAGCCAGCTGTCTGATTTTAATAGAATAGAAAACAACAAGATTGAAAAGAAAAATGTAAAATTTTCTAATTCCAAGACTTATATTATAAACACAGAGACTTGATTACACAGTTAAGAAAAATTGATGTACCAACGTGAAAAAGAAGGATAGATTACTTCCCTGAAAAGTGTGTATAAGCGTGCCTTATCTTTTTTTTAATGCTTCTTTTTCCCTTTTTCGAGTGTTTAAGAATGCATGACTGGGAAGGAGTGAGGTGAGATTTACTTATATGTAATAGTTGTATTAAAATAATAAATTTATTTGTTTTGCTCGGAGAAGATTTTAATCTGCATCAAGAAGACTATCATATGAAACAAGATGCAAACTAAATGTTCTACGGGAGATCTCTAAAGAACTGTTGACATTTCGAATCGATTCATTAAATTGTACTTATACTTCTGTATAAATAACCAGTTTCAAGATGTTTCGTCAGCATTTAGCATGTAGCATTTATTCATGTGTAGTGACAATATTGATAAATGTTTTACTAGTTAAGTTGCTTAATTGTTAATAATCAAATTGTTGTTTATTATAGGAATCAATTCAAAAATTTTGCATTGACTACATCCATGTATACTGTATAGTGTATAGTAAATTATGGTTTTGAATAGTTATTTAAGTATGTAATGGTTTTTTGTTTTTGTTGAGTGCTTTTATAATATATATTTCAGACCCAGAGGCATAAGGTCTTGTTTTTTTTTTGTGTAGCGTTGTGTTGTTACATAATATAAAACATATGCTTCTTTACATTATTAGATTAAATTAGATAGATAGATATTTTATGATGGAGTAAATTAATACTATATTATTTTATTAATAAATAAATTAAAACAAAGAAATGTGTAATAAGAGAACATAAAAAAAAAATGGAACAAAAATAACTTTAAAAAATAAACGCGCAACCAGATGAAATTTAAACTGAATTCGGTAGATATGGGTTACATTTTTTTATTTCATACTTCAATTTTGTACATTTACATTATTATAGATACACATACGAATATTTATATATTCAATTCGGTCAATAAAACAGCAGTGTCGACGTATTTTTGTTGTCGTAAACTGCTTGTTTTTTGTGGTTTTGATATTGTTTTTGTTTGTTTTTTTTTTAAATACATATAAAGAATGACGATTTTAAATATGTTTTTGCCTATTTCAATTGTTATTTTTAGATTTTTTTTTTGTTTTTATAAGCAAACACCTGAGCGAACGTTTTGTATTCTTCAAAATTAAAATATTAAAAAAAAAAAAAGAATATTCATTGTTTACAATTTTTTTTGATACGAAGAACAAATTAATTATGTAGGTATGTATATAATATACATAACAATATCGTTTCAAATAGGTTAAACGATTAGAATTGTAATTTTCACAGAAGTTCTGTCTGTCTTTTTTTTTGGTTGGATTTAATCTTTAAAATACATTATGAGCTCCATAATTTTTTATTTTTACCATGCATATATCCCCTATTATTTAATTACTTTTTGTTGAAGGGCAATATTATTATTTATGTAAATTAATTAAATAAAAATTTATATAAGTAACAACATTTTCATATAGCTTACATCTATGTATATAGATTTTGCTCTATGGCTGATTGATGGGGTAACAGAACGGTGATGATGATGATGATGACATAGTCACATGGTTGATAAGGTTAATTTGTTTGATGAGTGTGTTATAGATTTGCTTCTGTTGATCTTTGCATTTATATCTCACAGAACGTTGTACCCTTTTCCAGTCTCATCGATTTCACTTTTGTTACTCATCAAATTTATTCACCATATTCATTCTCTTAATTCTACAAAGCGAATGAATAAAAATATTCAAAAAAGACAACAACATTGGAATATAAAATTCACATGAAAATAATACTTTGTCAATAATATACTTTGCGTGTCCAGTATTTTTCAAAATAATTGAGTATTTGTAGAAATGTGTTGTGTTTATATTTACAATTGTAGGTAACTACTTATGTCGTTAATTATTATTTCTTTCAAAATTTAACTAACCATGTACATATTCTGTTCATTTACTCTGAGTTATGTATAAGTATATATAGGTATATATTTTATAAGACTTTACAATAAGAGAAAGTGAAAGTTAGAAACTCCTCAAAAATTATAATTTGTTACATACTTGTTTGATTCGAAAACTAATTTGTTGATACATACGAGTAGGTATAGATTGGATAATAACAATATATTTTTAAAATTAATATTGTATCTATATAAGTATATATTCTCTTTTAGTGTGAACAGCTAGTGGATTGCCCTAAAAACAAATGTTAGGATAAAAAAAATTAATATTAAAGATATAACTAGTTAAATGGTATATTTTTCTCCATGCGATTTATGGTATTATTTACCTTTTTGTAAGATTTTTATTTATTATATCTATATATAATATAATGAACATATATATATTATAAATATATAGGAATGTAAACAAAAAATGTTGTTATTAAAATGTGTTTATTTTTTAAATTTTCCTTTTTTGATTATTTCGGTTATTAGCCAGTTCTGTTTTATTTTAAAAACGTTTTTAATTGTATTACTTAATTCGTATTTTCGTTTTAATTTCTATAAGTAAAT
The DNA here is from genome assembly GCA_963942445.1 of Argyra leucocephala. Classification (NCBI taxonomy): domain Eukaryota; kingdom Metazoa; phylum Arthropoda; class Insecta; order Diptera; family Dolichopodidae; genus Argyra; species Argyra leucocephala. The sequence continues at coordinate 209,944,761 of OZ012677.1, read as the reverse complement.
AATTTAAGTTCCTAAAATAATTTTTTAATTGAAAAAGTTATAAAAATTAATTAGGTAGACACAACTTAAGTACGTTTTATTTAAAACGATTTTGATATTTCGATGAACATGCTCGACTAACATTTAAACACCATCACAGACGAGACGAATTCGATGATCATGTTTGTCCATGTTTTTCAGGCTTAATGTCTACTTCCACACGGATCAACTTTCATCACTTTTTTCCTTTCGTTTCATTCCCCCCTTTCTATTAGCAAAATTAGTTTATAGAAAAGGGGGAATGAAACGAAAGGAAAAAAGTAATGAAAGTTGACTCGTGTGGAAGTAGGCAATAACATCAAATCAGTTTACATTCTTTAAAAGTCAAATTTTTTACACCTAACAAACTATATTTTTATAAAGCTATTTATTATATACGTGATACAAGTTACGTTAAATTAAAACCTAATTGTTTAATTCCATATCAGTATGTATATATATACTTTTGTTACTACGTATTTTTATTTCCTACCCAATACTAGGATATAAAATTAATATTTTAGTGATAAGAACCATTTTAATAACCGTATATATACTTAAATAAATTAGCTATGCCGAAGTTCAAACATTACCAAAAAAAAATTAGTACTACTTATATACTTAAATAGCTTTTAGAATCGACTTGTTACTATACAATGTTAAAAATCTTACTATTCGTTGAATTCATCTAATTATTATTTTTTTTTTTTTTTATGTCAGAATTACGTTACTAATAGTGATAAGTTTGTTTACAACAGAGAAGCTATATCGTAAATAATTGTGAATGGAATTTAGAATTTACTATAACCATCTGGAACTATGTATATATATATAATAATGTACATTTGTTTCTTTTGAAATAAATATTTGATAACTAACTAGTTATTATAACTACGTGTTTAGTTTATTTTATTTATTTATTTATATAACACTGAATCTGCAGATAAATCCGCAGATCAACTTACAGATTCTTTTCTCTATCAGAATGTGGGGTTTTATAATTTTTGGTGTAGTTATAACTGACTAGTATATAAATAATAGTATATAATAAAGTATATAACTATTTTGTATAAGTATTGTATACTTATTAACTATATTAATTTATTTGTTTTTATTTAAAAATTATTCTTAATTATTATTAGAATAGATTGCTTCATATTTATTATTTATATACCTACATACTTAAAATAATTCAATTAATTATTATCGAGTTGATTAGATAACAATATTGAATTTAAAACTGCAATCGTGTGCAAGCGTAAAACTGTTAGTTAATGTTAAGTATATTAAATTAAAATAGAAACAAAATTGAATTGTTTGCTTAACTAACTATATCAATTTATTAAAATTATAATTAATCAATTAAATGCATCACAAAAGTTTGTTACTTAAATATTATGTATACAAGGAAAAATTATTATTATTCTTATATTACCTACACATTATGAAAACAAATTCAATGGATAACTAATTAGTTACTTTTCAAATTTTGGTCTCTCTTTAACAATATTAATATTTAATGTTCGGTACATTTATCAGTTCAGTCTCTTGTTCAGTTCTGAACTTGATAATGAATCTATGGCTGATGAAAAAGAAAAATTTTAAATTTTCACAGTCAGAAAACAGATTTGATTTAGACAGTCAATAAACTGATGACTTAGCTGATAAATATGAAGTATTTTATAATTTAGTTGAGGTGAACAAGCACTACGACTTTTTAAGATATTTTTTGGTTATCTATAGTTTAAGGAATCAGCTCTCGTTTCTAGATTTTAGAGCACAGTTTTAAAGTTTTCTTGTTGATTTTTCAAAACATTAGTAGAAAAGAAATATACCTACATTAGCTATACTTATATATAAAATTCATGAGAATGCAAGTATTATCTTTGACAAGATGGCCTGTCGTTTATTTAACATCGCCATAGATTTTGACTTGATTCTTAAAGATTTTTAATGCAAAAATAAGAAAATATTTCATACCTAGATGCAATATCATTATAATTTATATCTGGCGGGTGTTATTTTCGGGGGTATCTTTGACTTTGACTATATTCTATTTTGTATTTACTTTATATCGAATTGTGCATTTTTAATTGAAATTTATTATTAATATTTTCGAATGAGTTGTATTTATTTATATAATACTTAATTTAAATGTTGAAAAGCATTTTGGTTTTGATTGAAATTTACAAACCGCAGAGTATACTTATGTGACATAATGAATAACTAAATCATAATGTTATGTATATAATGTAATTTCAAATTAAAAACTGTTTTGTCTATTTACCTAATATCGCACAATTCAACAATTAAGAATATCAATTGTTATAATAAAAATTGAAATATCACATTAGGTACTATCATTGATTAAGAATATTATAAATGTGTGCACCTAAATAATAAATTAAAATATTCAATGTTGTAATGAGAGACTCACTACGATATTCAATAGAACCCAGAAAATTTTAAAAGGGGCAGTGAATTTAGTACAAAAATGTTGTCATATCTCTATTCTAAAATATCTACATATATATATATACATATATATCTTTTTTTTATTAAAAATTTTAGCCCTGAAATGAACATTTTTAGATTAAGCTTTATTTCAGATATCTTTACAATGTTTAAATTTAAAAAAAAATGTAACATTAAAATAGGTATAATAAAATTAATTTTATAAAAATTAAATAACTACTTAACTATTGTTTTGCACTTATATTATATTATAAAAAATAAATCTAATATTTTTTCTTTTATATTTTTTTTTTACAGATATTTTTGCTTCTTTTAATGCTTTTATATTTAGCATCCTATGCTTTAATAGCTAGATTTCGTCGACGAGACAAAGAAGATTTATTTTCAACTGATGACGATGAAATACTTGTATATCGTATAAGGTAAATGTTAAGTTGATGTTGTTTTTTTTTTGCTAAATTTTAAAAATACATTTTTTTTTTTAAATTTTAATATAAAAAAAAAATTAAAACTTAAGTATCAAATTATTTGTTATTAGAGAGTATAATAGTGAAACCTTGTTTTATTATATTTTATTATATTGATTATTTGTTATTGAGTTATTAAAACGTGATTAAGGACTGTAGAAGAACAACGTCCAAATCAAGTAAAATAATTTAAAAGTATGTAGATAGTTAATTATGATTCATTTTATAGTAAAAAATTATTTAAAATTATAAATTTAATTAAGAAGAAAGTACACAATTAATAAATCTCACTTTAGTATTGATAGGCTCATATTTATCTCTATATTATTTAAAAAAAAAAAAAAACCAAAAAAATTACATTTCAAATTATCAAATTACAAATGATCTTTCTACAAAGAGCTGCTTCTAGTTTTGTTTAGTTAAAAAGACAGACTTTATTTTAATCAGACTTAATCAACATAATTTAGTAACTATAAGATTTTGTTATTATATCCAAATAGTTATTATGTTAAATGGTTAAATAGTCCTATGTTATAACTATCTACTTATTATATGTATTTTTTTAAGTTAGATAAACAATTAACATATAATTTCTGATAATTATATTTATTGAATATATGCTTTGTGTTAAATATTTTCAATATGTTCATATGTAATATATTGCAAAATACTTACATTTTATAGGAACTTAAATATTTTAGATACATGTCATTAGTATCAATCAATATTACGTTTATGTCTTTTGATATAATTTTTTTTTGGAAATAACTACTTGTTATATTTAATTAAATTTGTTGTCTAGCCTCATTAATATCAAAATACCTATAAATATAATACAAATGTAATTAAGTTTGTGTATTAAAATAACAATATCTATCATGTTTTAATATATATATATGTAATTTATTAATTATATAACATTCATCAAAATATATAAGTTTTAAATTTTTTTTTCAATTTTAGTTTATGGTTGTGTACATTTTCATTGGCGATTGCTGTCGGAGCAGCTTTACTTTTACCAATTTCGATTGCCAGTAATGAAGTTTTGTTATTATATCCAAATAGTTATTATGTTAAATGGTTAAATAGTTCATTGATCCAAGGTAAATTTAATAAATAAACAAACTTATACTTAATAAGTATTTTCTATGATTTATTAATAAATTACATATTTCTCGTTATGTATAAAAGTAATGGGCGGGAGTATAAATTTTACAGAAAGAGAAATTGTACATTTTTAGGTCTTGAAGATATTTTTAAAAATTGCTTCCTTGATCTTATTAAGTTATCAGTTACAGCTTAACCTTTTTGTTTAATTTTAGAGCCATTTCTATATTTCAAATAATTTAGCTTAATGTTTACAATTGTTAATAAAGAATATTTTCTTTCATCAATTCAATTTGAAAGTATGTAATATACTACATACGCATATAATTATACATAAGTATATAGGTATATGTTTGAAATTCATTCATGAATCAAAAATTATAACATTTTTGTTGACCTTTTTATTAAATTTTTTTAAAAATTTTCAATGTTCTCAATTGTGACTGTACATGTATGTTTTCACGTAATTAATAAATATGTTAAACACGTTTTGTAGCTGCTAGTGCTATAGTGAAATTATGACAAAAACAAGAAAAACAGAAAATATAAAGTTCAAAGTCCTAATAACTACGATATATGGGGCATAAAATTCTCAATTACAATTATATAACGAAAAACTAAGTTAAAAAAAATGTATACAAATTCATATATATATTACAAACAATGTTACAAATATAATTTTTGTTATGGTGTATTAATTAGAAAAACAAAATGAAGAAAAAAGCGAAATTGAATTTGTTTCATTGGTACTAAGTAGGTATACTCATTGAGTACTAAGAAATCGAATTCAGAATCCGTCGTAAAAATATTTATTAATCATAAATTTTGAAATGATTTGGGCTTTTGATGTCTTCTGTTAATAATAATAAAACTTTAAAGAGACTTGTTCTTTTTACTTCTTAAAAGGATTTAAAACATTTCATATTCAAAAAAAAAAATACATACATGTATGTATGTATATATATTCGAAAAACGTTATATTATATCAACATTTTTGATAAAATTTTTAAAATTGATAAAAGTAAAAAAAAGAAAGAGAAATTATATTTAACAAGGTCATTATAATTTGTTTTTTACATACTCATGATTATTATTTTAAAATTGATAAAATATAAATTATATATATATATTTTTTTATTTTAGGTCTTTGGAATCATGTATTTTTATTCTCGAATTTATCACTATTTGTATTTCTTCCATTCGCATATTTATTTACTGAATCTTGTGGATTTCCTGGACATAAAAAAGGAATAATTGCAAGAGTTTATGAAACTTTTACTGTTTTTAGTTTGTTAGCAGTTGTTGTTCTTGGCCTAACATACATATTATCAGCTTTAATAGATCCAGAACGAAGTGGAATTTTAAAATTAGTTTTAAGTAAGTACCTATTTATAATAAATAATTATTGTAAATTTAAAAAAGTTTTCACTAAATAAAACCTATCTGTGTTCATGAAAACTTAACAATTTTATTATAATTTTCTTTTTAAATTTTGTTTTTATTGTCGATTATTTTGTTTTTATTGTCAATTATTTTGTTTTGGCCAATCTTTATTGTTGACTGGAACGTAAACTCAATTATCAATTAAACGGTTCATTAAATATTTATTTTATTAATTCAACTACATCCTACAATTTAACAAAATCACTGCACCTACTAATATTGTTCAATTAAAATTGAAAATAAAATAAAATTTATTTTAAATGTTTCAATAATACAAATTCAAAAAAATAAATAAAACCCTTTAATAAAATGAATTTTTTTTATTTGTTATTATGATTATTTAAATGCATTCAAGCACCAAATTTTAATATACATATTTTTTTGTTACAGGCTTAGGAAGTGCACATCTACCATTTTTATATTCATGTGTGTCATTTATAGGTGTGCTATTATTACTTGGTAAGTTGAGAATACAAAAAATATTATTTAATTATGAATATGTATTTAAAAACTTATTTATAGGTACATAATATATGTATTATTTATTCATTTTTAAATATTTTCTAATTTTAACTTTGCAATGTAGTTTTCAATATATTCAATTTCTTTTGAATTATTTTTTTTTGCCATTTTAATACTCATCTCATAATTTTGTTCATCTTGTAAATTTAAATACGCTGTGGCACGATATAGCCAACCACGTAAATTCTTTTCATCCAATTTATTTACAACAAAGTCACAATCATTGATAGCACGCTTGAATAATTTTAATCTAGAGAAAAAAATCAAAAAGTATAAAATCTGAAATTAAAATATATATATGCATCTAACTAACTGAAATTAAACTGTATATTTATTAGTAATTTAATATAAGTTTATATTAGAATACTAATTGGGAAAAAATATTTGTATATGTGTATGTATTAATTTACTTAATGTAAGTTAATGCACGATTGCAATATAGAATTGAGCTATCTTTGACATGATCAATTGCTTTTGTATAATAATTTATTGCCTTTTCATATTCTTTTTTTCGGAATGCTTCATTTCCAAGTCTTCAACCATAAAAATAAAAAAGTAAAATGTATAAAAATAAATATTACTGAAAGTAATTATTAAAAAGTAAAACATAATTTTTGTACTATAATTTTTAAGTGAGAGTACATTACATATCACGTAAGTGTATATTACATATCTATGTATATGAAAATACCAAATTAGATTTATTAATTAACTATCGCTTTATAAATTTACCAGAAGTAGTGAATGTATGAAATTTAACTTTCTTTTTTTTTTAATTTAATTTTTTTTTTTTTTGGTTATTAACTTACTGTCGAAAATTGTGTGCAATTGTTTCATTTTCACGACGTGTTTCAGTTCTTTGTTTAGCATCTTCTTCAATTTGTTTCATAAAAGTAAATTTATCCATTTGAACTGGAGCTTCATCTTTCCAGGGTTTTTTGTTAATAAGAGTTCGATCGTCGCGATATTTTACTATAAATGAATCTTCTTCAATATCCTCAGTTTTTCCCAACATTCTAGAAAAAAAATGTTATATATTGTTACTTAGAATACCTATATAAATATGTATTTACATAAAATATAAAATATTAATACTTATCAGCTTTTTTTAAACCTTCAATTTGTTCATTTTTATCAGAACTATTCATTTGTTCCAATATTTGACGAACAGCTTCTACTTTTGTTTCAAAATTTTCAAACTCTTTTTCATTTAAAATAGGAGTTTTTACTTTTCCAAGAAGTTCATTCGATTCCATTTTTTAGAATGTTCAAAAAGAAGTTTGTTTCAATGAAATTAATAAATCGTTTTCAATTTGATTATTAGACGTGATTTCTTCTTAATATTTCAGAAATTATTGAACTAACAATAAAAATTCATTGTACTCAAAACGTTGCTAGGAAAATAAATGTTTTTTTTTTTTATTTTATCATTCCGATTGAATTACCTATATCATATGTATAAAATTAAAATTACAAAGGGTTCAAATCCAAACCAATACATATGTATTAATGTTGTTTGTTTTTTCTCTTTACTAAATTTTAAATCAAAAGTTATATTAAATTATTTTAAAATATTATATTTGTTATACCATTGAGTAAATATATTGTATACAAAACCATTGAGTAAATACAATATAATCTACTATACTAATTTTAGTTAACCAAAAACCAAGTAGTGATAGTAATGATTTCCATTTTTTTTATTTACAGTTTGTACACCCTTCGGTTTTATTCGTCTTTTTGGTGTTGTTGGACAAGTTCTTGTTAAACCTCATTTATTGCGTGATGTTAACGAAGAATTTGCTGCATTTTATTTAGAAGAAGCAAGTGTTAAAAGGAAACTTGCGAATATGGTAACCAATATAGGTAATTTATTTATTTTAATTAAAATTGAAATCATAAGATTATAATGTTGATTTTTTTTTAGACCTTCAAAATGTAAATATAAATGATGCAAATGGTAGTTATTTCGGCGTTATGAATCCAACTTTAAAAAGTCTATATCAAAGAAAAACTATAAATGGTGATACGAGCAATGAACCTGCTCAACTTTTAGAGAGACTGAGAGAATTAGAGTCTGAGAAAAGAGAATTAAATAAATTGAAAACTTCCTCATCATTTCAAAGGAATTTTGTGTATCCATTTGCTATGTTATTACTGTTATTTTTAACAGTAATAACCATATTTTTAGTTGTTGTAAACACTTTAGAATTATTAATTGGAATAAAAGCGTTGCCATTAAGTACAAGGGTAAGATAAAATGTTTTTTTTATTTATTTTTTCAAAAGTTAACTAATTTATTAAATTATATTAAATTTTAGCAATTCACATTAGGAATAACATCATTATCAAAATTAGGTCCTACGGGAGCCGCATTAGAAGTTTTTATAATATCTTATTTAGGAGCAACATCATCAGTTGGATTATACACGATGCCATTTATGAGAATAGTGAGACCACAAAAACACAAAACATCGCTCGCACAATTAATTTTGAATTGTGCTATTGTACTTATGTTAAGTTCAGCGTTGCCCTTATTATCACGAATATTAGGTAAGTTATATTATAATAAATAACAATTTATGAAATAACAAGTTGGTTTTTTCATTTTAAGGGATCACCAATTTTGATTTATTGGGTGATTTTGGAGCAATTGAATGGCTTGGAAATTTTCAAATTGTTTTATTTTACAATTTAATATTTGGTATCACAACCGCTTTATGTTTAGTAAATAAATTTACAGCAACCGTTCGTCGTGAATTATGTGCGCGGTTAGTTGAAAATTATTTCATTTTCATTAATTACATATCATTCATCAACTAGCTAATATCACGTTATTATAAAAAAAATTAAATTCTCCATCATCATCATCATCGTTACTAATAATTTCATGAATTATTTATATATTATATCTAAGTATACATATAAATTTAAAACAAAATTAAAAACTAAATTTAATATTGATAACATAAAAGAAAAACCTAAAAAAAAAAATTCTTACATGTTCATAATAATTCAATATTGGAACGCATATCGATTTATATACATATTTATTGTTTTTAGAATAACCACATTTTTTTTTTTTATAATAACGTTATTTTGTGCTATATATACTAAAGGAGAATATAAGGAAAATAAAATATGTTAGTTTTCAATTTAAAAACATTCAAAAAATAAAAAATAACTGTACTTCAATAATTTAAAGAAATGTATGAAATTTAATTGTGGTTTACTTCCTAATATTTTTAGCTAAAAATTTTATAAAAGAATGTTCATGTTCATCTTTATTATAAAATAATATGTATTATTAATTCAAATTAATATCATCTTATTAAATTACATTTAATTTAAATAAGTTCAAGTAAAATAAAATAATTTTAAAATTTATTAAATTATTAAATTAATTTAAAATCTATTAAAAAAATTATTATGTGTAAGTGTCATGAAATTTAAAAAATATTTGTTGGTTGTAATACATATTTGAATTATTTGAAAATTTATGTGATAAACACGATATTCTTTTGTAAAATTAGAGCTATGATTTTGTGTATTTTATTTATTTATTGAAATAATTAATTTTTTTTTTGTATTATTTATTTTGTCATTTTAAATTTAATTTTTATAGAAATTTAAGTCGTGATTTCTAAATGTAATAAAATAATTTAAACTAGTCCTTTCGAAATAAGATTAGTACCATAAATATATATTCATATATATATATATATAAATTGAAGTATATATTTAGATTGAGTTAGTAAGTAATTTGTGTGTGTTTTTTGCTTATATTTTAATTTTTTATGCTTTATTTTGAATATCTCTATTCAGATTAATATAATTAATTACATCAATTACTTTATTAAATTATTTCATTAAATTAATACAATTAAATTTTCTATTTAATAATAATTCATAAATTATGTTTTTTTTTTTAAAAGATTATAAACTATAAACTATTTACTAGTATGGATTTTTTATCTCAAATCTATCTAAGTAATATCAAATTTTAACATTTTATTTTAAAATATTAATTTAATAATTTTCTTATTTTTAACGTTATAATTAATTAGTACATAGTTTAAATACGTACTGTATTTAAAGATATTTATGTTATTTTACTTTTCGTTTCACTTGGAATAAATATGAGAATGTAAAATATTCCTCAAAAATTGCGTTTTAATATTTATGTAAATATTTAAAAGATTATATAATTATAATCCATAAGACTTTTTAAACATAAACGAGGCTAAGAACTTTATAATTGTGTGTACATAAACGTTAAAATTATTTAAAAATAAAAAATTTTTAATTAATAATTATCAAAAATAAAATAATTTTTGAATTATTAGGTTTTACAAGAGCCTAAAAAGTTAATTAATGAACTGAAAAACCATTGTAACCATTATTTTTCTCAACATATTGTAAACAAAATTGCTTTATCTTGTTTTTGTTGGTTTTGTGTGTTTTAAGGTTCTGAAAATTATTTATATTGATATATTGATCTGAACACTAATTAATAAATTCAGACTGTTTTAAAAAAATTATAAATAATTTTATTTAAAAACCAATTAAAAAATATTAATTTTTTTACTAACCACAATATGTGTAAATGTTAACAATAAAATACTGTTTGTTTGTTTTTTATATCTACTTTACTTTATTTTTAAAATTGTATTCTGACAATAAAACTAATAAATCTCATGCATTTATTAATTTAAAAATTATTTTAAATCAACTTGGTTTTATTTAACAAAAAAAAAAAAAAAGAAACAAAACTTCTATTTAATGCTGTAACTTGAAAAGCTTTTGGATAATTTGTTGAATAGTTTTCCTATGAATTGATATGAAACCATTCATACAAGATGTGTTTATCTTAACCTTACCAAATCTAGAATAATTTTTTTAAATATTTTATATTAAATTTTAGATATTAACTTCAAATTACATACCTTACACAATTTTAAGACTTTCTTTCTTAAAACTCATATCATTAACTCTTTCAGACATTAAAAACATCAAAACTAAATAAAAAATGCAATACAAAAAAGAATTATTTTTTTACAGATTGGGTGCTATATTTTTACTTGGATAATCAGTCATCTTTAAATTTTAATATAAAGAAAAAAACAAAATAAATAATAAAATTCATATTTCATCAATTAAAATCAGTAGTCTAAACCTGAACGAATTTTGTAAAACCTGTGATTGATTAATTCTAACAATAAGATTAGAATTAAAAGATAACAAAATTTTTATAAACAATAATAATTAAAAAAGTTTTGAATAAAATAAAATTTTATTTTGGACTATTTTTTTTTACTGTGATAAATATTATTTTTCATTTTATTTTTAACGATTAAATTTATACATCATTCTTATTTTAATTAAATATGTATAGACATATAAATCTCAATGTACATCATTATTTCTATTTTTGCTAAATACATTTTAATATAATATATTCGTTTTAATTTCAAAAAATTTACATATTGCACAGAAACGCTATACCTTTTAATAGGAATTTATTTTATTTATGTATATGTTTATTATGAAAACATTTTGTTGTCTTCTGATATAATATTCCTGTTAAATGGAATTTTTTATTCATAGGTTTTGGTATTGAAAAAAAAATGATTATCTGATCATGGTGAGAAAATATTGTTAAATTTTTTACTTTGTTTTTTCTTTTCATATATTAATAAATTGGAAACTGGAATAATGTACCTGTATTAATTTAAACCTTATAATTATGTTAGTTATTTTTTTGCAATGAAATTTAGGGGGAATATAATTTAGCAATTGCAACAAAATATGAAAAACATTTAACATTTTTATTTGTTTAAATAATATTTTCTTACATTCAAAAATAACTTTAAGAGTAATCCAAATCAAATCCAATCCAATCCAAATTAAATTTAACAATTATATAAAATAGTATACATTTTGGATTATTTTTGCTAACTACTTTCAAATTAATTAATAACGTTTTGTTTCCAATTTATATTTAGATATTTTTTTATTCATATAATTCTGAAATATCGCCCTCAGATTTTTGAAGATCTTTAATATCAAGAGCATGCAAAGCATTTTGAACGAGAGCAGCTAACTCCGGTGGAAAATCTTTTAAATCTTCTATTCTTTCTTTGATAATACTATTAGGAATAGTGGATATAATATCCTGTACATCACTTTGATCAACTTTTTTCTTATGTGATGCTATTATTTCACTTAGGTTACTAGGATTTTCATATTCCGATGACATAATACTACTATTATTCGAATTTGTTGATAATGATTCTTCGTTTTCATCATTATCATCGTCTGATATTTGATCATGAGATTCAGATGACATTGTACCAGAGTCATCAGTAATATTATGAGGTGATTTTGATGTTGGTTCTGTATCTACATTTGCCGAAGTGTATCCGTTTAAAAGTAATTGTGATGGTGAGAAATTCGTTGGTGCAGTTTCATCTTTTTTATTTTCATTGTGCAAAATCAATTGTACTCTTTGTTCCAATTCTGATATTTTTGTAGCTAGTATTCTGAAAGTACAATAATGTTTTTATTCTTATTAAAATCATCTATTTATTAAAATTAAAATTTTTACTTATTAGTTTTTTTCTGATGAGTAAGAGCTATAGTTTTATCATTCAGGTTGTCTAACAAAGCTAAACATAATTTCTTCAGATCGGCTATAGTTTCAGCTTTTGATGGCAATTCTGATTCATTTTCAAGTAGATTTTTCACTAAAAATAAATATTATTTAACACTTTTATTGAAGGATATAATTTATAATAATTAAATGAATTGTATTATATATGTAGACACTTACAACACCTTAATTTTAAATAAACAACTTAAAGCTACTTGCAAAATAATGTACTAAATTTAAAAGTTAGTATTTAAAATTTTACCTTGATTATGTGAAATTATACTATCAATATTGTTAGTTCCTAATTTAATAATTCCCTTTTTTCTTTTCGTATCAAGCATGCTCTTTTAAATAAAATTCGGTTAGTAAAAATGTTCAAAACTTATACATATATATGTATTTAAAATTTATAATTTCTATATTTATCTCTATTATACTTACTTTGTATTTATTAACTGTTTTTTGTGCGAAGTCCGTTTCTGATTCACAGTTTTTTAATTTTTCTTGCAGGTACTTATTTTCTAAAATTAAGCCATCCAGATCTAGAATCTAAAATTGTACTTAAATGAATTAAACTAATTTTAAAATATTTAAATAGAGAATACATTTGGATGAGTTTCATTCATTTTGAGAGCAGTTAATAGCTCGTGATTTAATCGATGACTTTTACATTTGTATGCATCACGTTCAGAAACAGCTTCTTCTTTTTCATCTAACAAAACTTTTAAATCATATGTTAACTGAGCGTTCTAGAATAAAATGAGTGTTCATATAAAGATTTATTTTTTTTATATTTAAATTTTTCTTTTTACTTTTCTTTTAATAATCTCTAGATAACTTATCATATTCATTCGTTCGACCTTCCACTCTTGTTCATCTTTCCCATCCAAGGACAATTTATCTTGACCCAAATTTTCTATACTGTTGCCTAAATAATTATTTCTTTGCCTCAAAATTTTGAGATCTCCCTGTAGTTCATTTAATTTCTGTTTAAGTGCTTCATTTTCGGTGGTCAGTTTTATATTTTTCTCACGAGTTTCATTTAATAAAGTAGCGACTTCACTTCCTTTGAAGCCTACATTACTATAATCTGTATTTCTTCGGATTGCAGTAAATCTAAGTTGTAATGTTTCTGCCATTAACTTGAACTGATCTCGTTCTGTTCGAAATCTTTCCAATTCTTGTCTCATAATTTTTAATGCTTCATTTTTACTTTGTAATTTTCTGTGTAAAGCAGACGCCTAAAAATATACATATATAAGATTCTTAAGTTTTTTTTTTATCAAAATAATTTTGCATACCTCAATGTTGTATTGATCTCCTACAAGTTCTAAATGTTCTCTAGGATTTCCACGGTACATTTTATAGTTTTTTTTTTATAGCTTTGAAAAAATATTAGAAAATAAATACATATTTTCAATTTTACTTAAACGCAGTCGAAATTATCCACATCACCTTGCAAAATAAACCAAAATGAGAATGTCAAATTTCATAAAACAGCTGTTTTGAAATTGTAAACTGACCAGATTACCAGTAGAACAGCTGTACATATTAATGGTTTAAAAATATGTTTTTAATTCAAGTATTTACAAAAAATTATTTAAAATTTTTATTTAATGAGAGAATTAAATGATTGATGTACATATAAGATAAATAAAAAAGTATTCAAATTGTTAAGTTAATATTACAGAGAAATAACTATAAAATTTTGTAAAATTCTTAAAGAAGAGTCTATCAAATCAAACTCTTAGTTTTGGGATAACAATTACAATACATTTTTAGATTTATGGAATAAAAGTCGAGTTTCCTTTCACTAATCATTTGTATTTATTTTGCAAATATCGATATTTCGGAAGCAACTTACTTCCTTCATCAGTGCTTTGCGACGGTGTTAGTCCGTACATTAATACATTTTTACATATAATACATTTTTATTTTAATAATATGTAATTTATATAAAAAACATTAGTTTGATTTAATTTATATTTTTTTGTTAATGCAAAAGTAAAGTACTCTTGCTATTACTACTCCTTTCTATTCTAAGTAAAATTTCCTCAATTATCTTTTTTTTTAAATTCCAACAGATGTCACTTGCATAACTTCCATTGAATTATTATCAAGGACAACAATTAAATGTAAATACACATTTTTTTATGTAGTAAATGTACAAACCATTTCAAATAAAATCAGTTAAAAATTTTTGTACATTTAAAAATTCGCTTTGCATTATCGTTGGTATTATCAAAAACCGTTAATATTAACGGTCTTTTAACAGTTTCTTATGTTTTATATGTATTTTAACAATAACTATAATATATAGTCATTGATTTTATGTACCTGTTGAGTGTTGTTGAGTAATGAACACATAGTATAAATACTGTGCAATCTACTCTAATTAGGACAATAACAAATATATTTGATTAGAAATTACAAAACATGCATATTATAAAATATCCATTATCCAATGGATGATATTTTAAACATAACTACCGTTTGTACATTAAGCAAATTTTAATTCTACATCTGCAAAACCTTCTTGAATCTCCTCTAAATTTAAACTGTATTAAAATTTTTTTGTAAGCAAGAATTTTTGGATGCTTTTACAGCCTAGCCTGTGTTGTGTTTGTATTTTATATGGAAAATATTGATTTATTCTTTTATAGTAAGCATCTTAAGATCCTGGTGAATTATATTGTTGGTAAATTTGTTGGTAATGTACTAATCAGCATGCACAGCCAGCCGTAAAGTTGTTGAATGGAAGTGCTGAATTTAGTTGATGTTAACTGAAACTGAAACCGTAATTCTATGTCAGTGTAAACAGAATCATGCCCAAAACACTTCCTTGTGGAACACTATAAGACCAATGATGGTGTAACCCTTAGTTGAAATCGATTAAGATAATAACTAAACTTACTACAACATACCTAGAGTTTCTATTTTTTATTATTTAAAAATGTTTCACCTAGAGCCTACAGTATATACGATAAAATAAATTAAAAATGATATGATAATTACTATTTGTGATATAACGGTATTCAATTTGTTGGTAAAAAGAAATTGCTCGATTATGTATAGCTATACTGTAATATATAGTTTAAGTTAATTGATTTTGGAAAATGTTTTAACAACCTGTGGTGTTTTTGTTAACATTTTGAGTAAGTAAAATGTGTTTTATATTTTGTGAAACTACTTTATGTCTCTTCTTAATATAATGAAACAATTTTGAAGGAAATTTAAAGATAATTTGCAAAATTATGTCATTCCAATTCATTTTCTTTAAGAGTAATTAAAGAGAAGCTTGTTTAAAGCAGATTAAACATAAAGAAAACCATTCTATAAGCTTAAATTACTTTTGTGAAAGATAAATTAAAATAAAACTGTTATGCAAATAATTTTTATATTTTCACAATTTTATAACTATATTGTAGAATATTGTAGAAATAACAGCTCAGGTCAGACTATATATATTACATCAAATTTGCCTTGATAAGTGCTTAAACAATTTGGCCTATTAAGTTAACAAAAAGAAAAAACAAAATCGATCCAATTTCTGTATTTATCTACTAAAATTTTTTAATATCAATCCTTAATTCCAAAATTATATATATAAAGAGTTATTTGTTTACCCTTTTTATTTCTATGTCTCAATATAAATTCAGTTTATTCAGAACTTGTTAATATTATGACTTATAAATATTAATATTGTAACATTTATATAAGCAACAGCAGTATTTTACTTTTTTTTTTATTTATTTATTTACTTTATTCTTCATAAATTTATTTTATAAATTTTTTTTATTAAAATTGTAGAAATTTACTTCATAATTTTGTTAAAAGAATAAAGTTAGGCTGCATTCTAAAAATAAATAGAAAAAATTTGTTACGAATGTTCAATTTAATTCTAAACATCATAATTATACTCAATACATATTTACTAATTCATTAAAAAATCAAATACAAATATATTCAAAAAATTTTGTTTTGCATAAAAATATTAGAAGGATATAAAATTTTCACTTTTACTTATAATAAACTAATAAAAATTATAATGAAAAAATATCCTTTAAAATAATTAAAATCAACAATCCAGTTTTAAAAACCATAGATTTTTTATTGATTAAACAATTACAGTAAAATCCGAAAAATTGGAAAATTTTAAGGGTTACCACTGAAAATTGTAATAAATTTTGCAGATTTTCAGTAATTTTAAGAACAGCGCATGCTTAACTTCATTTTTGTTGTCAGGTGCCAGCAAGATCATTTAATTTTGTTTAATCGATGAACTTTAGTTTTATTTGGAAAATTTTCTTTTCCTATGTTGGAAAATTTTGTTACTCATGTGAAATTTTTATTTTACACAATAAAAGAAAAATAAAATTATTAAAAATTATTAGAAATTAGTGTATTTTATAATTTAATAAAAAAAAATTAAAATATGTTTGTTCATAAGAAACAATTGGGTAATTTTGGTGGTAATACAAGTGATGATTCTGATGAAGAAGAACTCGAAGGAGATATTCTTCAGGTGAAATAAAATTTATGAAGAATATTTTTGATTTGATTTTACGTGTTGTTTTTCTTTTATTAAAAATAATTTTTCTTTTGTATATATTTTAATAAATGTATAATTTACACGAGTTATATAAAAAACATTTTTTTTTTTTTATAAATATAGTTAATTAGTAAATTAAAATAAAATATTCTAACAAGACAGAATTGTTTTAGTATAAAATATAGGTTATATAAGGAATTTTGAGAAAAATCAATAAATTGGTACCAATTTTCACTA
Source organism: Argyra leucocephala (assembly GCA_963942445.1). Taxonomy (NCBI): domain Eukaryota; kingdom Metazoa; phylum Arthropoda; class Insecta; order Diptera; family Dolichopodidae; genus Argyra; species Argyra leucocephala. The sequence goes on along the minus strand of OZ012677.1, from coordinate 209,927,288 downwards.
AGTATCATATTATATTTATTTAGTAGTTGCTTTGGTAACAATTAATTTAGATATGGGCTGGCTGCTGATAATAATATAACCTATATTGTTAATAAAAAATAATATTCTTTTGGATTAGATATATAATATACATATTATGTATTTAGTAATGTGTATAAATAATGCATTACTTTAGAATTTCATTGGAAACATTATAGAATTTTGTATTTTTATTATTTTCTTTATTTATCATTAGCTTATATTGAATAGGTTAACAATAAAAATATGAATGCTAGCTAAATATGCTTCTTCCTTTGTAACATTAGAAGGATAATTAATACTCTCAATAGACAATTTATTGTGATATTGAATTTATTTTTAAATTGTTAGAAATATTGTTGGTGTATGGAATTTGTTTTATTAAAAAAATTAATTTATTTTAACAATTGATTCTGTTTTATCTTAATTTACAGAGGGGTATCTATTTCAGCATCAATGGTTAATAATAGCTAAAAAGTTTCAAAATTTTTGACGAAGTCAAAATGTAGAAAAGTGGGTAAATGCTTTTTTATTATTTTGATAATCTTTGAATTGTGATACTTCATTATTTAAAAAAAAAAAACAATTATTAAGTCATTATCTTCGATATCAGTCTTCTGATGATGCTGCAATAATCGAAATAGATTAAGATATTTAATAAAATTGGGTGAAACATACCTTGGAGTTTTAATATTTATTTAATTTTAATGATGTTTTCACCTAGAGCCTACATCATATTCTATAAAATATAATTAATACAATTATGTAACTAATTAATTATATAAATGTTAAAATTATAAAAAATATTAAAGGTTCAAAATATTTTTAAAATAAAAAGCAAAATATAATTGCTTGATAAATTTGATAAACCCTCTGGTGGTTGATAAGTCCACATTAAAGAACTTTTAAATAAATAAATAAACAAATCAAAGAATTTTTCTTTGAATAATTATCACCATATAATATTCAAATTCATATAATTTTTTTTATATTTTGCCTTCTTTAGCAGTTTTCTTACAATTTGTCTCATAATTGAAGATATTAATGTAATATTTTTGAAAAAAAAAATAATATTCTTTTTTTCTCTTGGCAAACTTAACTATGAATACATTTTACAAAATTAAATTTTTCTATTCAAAATTTAAAAATTAATTTTAATTATTTTCAACAATTAATAGAAGAAAAAAATGTTGGGAAAATTAGTTGGTCAATTACGAATTATAAAAGTAAGTAATGTTAGCTATGCTTTTTAATTAATAATTAAAAAAAAAAAAAATAAATAATAGAAAAAAAAATAAAAAAAATTAAATTAAGCAAGCAAAAATAAGAAAATTAAGAGTGTAATTGCAATGTTTAATAATTTTGTTTTAGTTAAAAAAAAAATAAACATAAAAACAAAAAAAAATTCCAAACTTTTATATATAAAAAACGCACTGTTTCAATAAAACAAAAAAAAAAAAAAACAAAAATTTAAAATAAAAGGTTTTACATAGAATAGTTGAAAAGTAATAATAAAATTTAATTATTTAAAGTGAGTTGTTTTTCTTTAGATTTCTAGGAAATTCAATATAACTGAAAATTATAGAATTCATAGAATTGGAAATAAGCCAGCAATAAAAATGTGTAAATAAAAATTAATTGTTTTAATATAGAAAAAAAAATTGCAGTGCAAAAACACTAAATCACGTAAAAAACTTAATTTTAAATATTATCTAATCATTATTAAAATCATTGTTATTTTTGTTTTAAATAATATTTTTATTTTTAATGTATATAGAGTAGCATAGTAATTGAGAAAAAGATTATTTATTATACATCATAATGTTAAATTAATTCAAGTTTTATGTTTATAAAATTTCCTTTTTAAAAGTGAATTGAGCAAAGGTTAAATGAAGAACTTCCATCATATCGACAAACGAATTCAATTCATTATCATCTCACCTGGTCACTCCACGTGGGTTCATTAATCAATTTTTACCATAAAACTCAAACTTTGTTCCAGTGTTTTAAATTCTCTTTTAAATTTTCCGTATGTCCTTATTTCATTTAGTACTGTTTGGTGCGAGTGCGACATTGTTTTTTGGTTGTTTACGTTTTTTCTGACTCTGTTCAATCAACAACAATCTCACCACGTTTTGTTTGACCCTCTATTTTAGTGCAAATTTTTTTTTAAATTCTCCTGTAAGTCTCCTTTTTTTTAAACTCTCCTCTTGCATTATTAGTTTTTCAATTTTTGAAATTTATTTTTTTCTTCAAAACTAATATAAATTGCGTTAAAAGATTTTATTGAAATTTTTAGTTAGATAAATTACATTTTTATAAAAAAATCACATTCTTTTTGCTGAAATGCTGCAAAAAAAAAAAAAAAATTAAAAATATAAAATCAAAAGTAAAACCAAAAAGCAAAAAGGATTTTAAAAACTTCAATCTAATAGGATGTGATAATAAGCATGCGAATGAGTAAAAACAATGTGGTAATTTTACATGCTACGAAGTTTTAGCGTTGTTACAACTACAGTATACCTATTCATAAATTATAATGTGTAATTAACTGTTAACTAGTAGATGGCTTTCTTGTTTAATTTCGGTAATTCTACTTCGAGTTAGGTTCAGATAATTTCAATGAACCTATATATAATACTTTAATAGAATATATACAATAATTATACTCTTTAATTATAATATAAAAATTCAAGAATGTATAACTGTAAACATACAAATGCACTAACAATTTTAACTGAATCTAAGATTGATTTGCATATTTTACGTTGAAAGTATAAGCGGACTAAAGAAGTGAATTCAGTATTTGATTTAATTAAGAAAAATCGGCAATCGAGTACGATGGAAGTGTTAAAATTGAAAGTCCTATGTTCCCAAGAGAGAATATGAGTATGAATATGAGTTTAACTATGAGTTTATTTCACAAAATAAGTCAACTCACTTACAAACCTGATAGTTGGTATCAAGCTCTTTAAATTTTTAAAATTTCTGGATAATTTAAGAAAAATCAAATCAAAGGGTGGAAAAAAATCGTCGCGTAAAAAAATTGCAAATACTTCAAATTTAGAGGATGACAAATTTGAGAAAAACATTAAGTGTGAACTAAAAAAAAAAATGCTCATTTTAAAGTAAAAAATATGCAAACGATTTTATTATGACGTTTTGAAATAAAAATATTTTACTCATTTTGTTATTTTTTGTAAAAAAATAAAATTTCACAGAATTTTATAAAATATTATGTCTTGGTACCCGTACCAGAACAAATCTTATAAATGACTTATAATGTATATAACTTAACTACCATAATTATGATCATTTATATGTTACTTAATTGTAATTTAATTAAGATTTCAAATGAAAGAATTGTGAATAATTTTTATTTTGATATAACTCTTATCTTCAGCTAAGATGTTAAATTTAACACTTAAAATGTTAACTTATTAATTTTTCAATGAAGTTATCAATATTTTTACATATATACGAATATAAAATAAGGAAATATAAATAAAATTATTTTTGTATAATACACAAAATAAATGCTTTATATCTAAACATATTTGTTTTGTTTAATTTTTCTTTTCAGAAAAAAAATTAATTAAGAGATAATCAAATTTAAATTTATAGAAAATTGCACTAATTTTGCATAATTTTTATATTTTTATTTTTAAATTTAATTTTGTAGTTTTTGAAGTGATTTTTGAAGACAATTATTATTCTTTTATATATGTATATATATATAGTATTTTTGTTTTAGTCTAGAATAGAAGTAGTAATTTCATTAGTATAAATAACATTTTGTAAAATATTTTAGTGTAAAAAAATAACTAATCAAATTCAAAGTAATATTTTGGTTTTGTATAAAAAAACAAAAAAAAAAACTAAAATTTTAAAAACAAATTTTTTAAAAATACAATTTTTGCAATAATTTTTGTTATAAAAAAAAAAAATAAGAAGAGTTAAAATAAAAAAGAAAACATTTTTGATTTTTGTCTAAATATAAATAAATTTTTTATTCTGCACTTTTCAAAAAAAAATAAAAAAAATAAAAACACAAACCATTCTCCAACAAAATTAAACGAAAACATCAATGATTTAAACGTAAACCCATCATAACATTACACATTAAATAATCAATAAAATTCAATAAAATGGATGATGAACAACAGAGAAGACGTGAAGAATGTGAGCGTAAAGCAAGACGTGGGGAAATGGATCCCCGTCTTGAGTTTACATTTCAGTTATTAATTGATGGCACAAGTCTACCAAGGCATGAAATTATGGATCATATTTTTGAAGGTGATATGGTAAGGATTTCAGATACACATATACAATCAAACATTTCAAACAATTAAGTTTTAATAAAAGACTAAATTTAAATGTTTTGGTTTTTGTTGTTGTTGAATTCTTAATAGTTGGATGAAATTAATCAATTATTTTTACCGAATATGAAAAGTAATTTAATGTGGTTTTATCAGGAAGTAGATGAACCAGAACCAGCACCATCAGTTGATACTAGTAAACCAGGACCATCAAGATCTGGTGTTTCAACAGTTTCAAAAACACCACAAGGTATATAAAATTATTTTAGAGTTTAATTTTTTGATTTCTTGGAGAAAATTTAAATTTTTATGTTATACTCGTATTCACAATAGAAATTTATACTCAGTAGACAGTAATGCATTATAGTGTCATCAATTCGGTCATTCATTTTCGTAAATTTCTTTTTTTTTAGTATATGTATTGAAAATTTTTTATTTTACAGTTTCTGTAATATTTTCTGTAATACACAATTCACTTTTTTATATTATGATTCTAAGTTATATTAAGGGTGTATACCAAATCAAACCTAATTCCATAGACATCAAATGAACAATTCAATTTGATAATCTAAATTGGTAATAAAAGCAATACAAAATTTTAATGTATCATTTAAAAATATATAAATTAATTAAATAAAATATATATGTATATACATAAATTGATTTATCTTTGATTTATATGTATGTATGTTCTGAATTAGAATTGAGCTGTTATCAATTATAAACATTTCGAGTTGATTAATTCAAAAACACAAAACAGAGAAATTTCAAATTACTCAATTCTAATTCAATGAGCATAATTTATACATTAAAAAATATACACAATTAGAATTAATCTACTCATTAGGCACACATTAAATGTTAGTTAACATTGGTTATATTATGCTCACCAACAATCACTAACAAAATAATCTAATGTCTGGTAATCGTGGATATATTACTAAAAATCTCAAGATCATGATAAAAATATTGCAATTTTAAAAGACTAAATAATAAATTTAAATATTTAATAGTTGAAGGTTTTTTCAAATTTTCTCCTCAAAAATGTTGTCAATTTAACTTATTTCCCAATTGTTAATAAAACATAAATCATCTGCCTATTGTATAGTTCTTTAAAACTGAAGTCTAGAGTTAGAAAATAGTTCATTATAATGTTATATAATTGTAAGAAACAATTTGTAAGTGAATAAATAAATAAATAAATGAAATGAAATAAATATTTAATAACATGGTTAATCATGATAATTATTATAAAGTAAATACAATTTTTCATAATATGTAATTGTTTTGTTAATTTCTACAAATTTAAATACAACCAAATAAAAAATCCGAATCCGAAATTTTTCACAGAATATAGAATCTTGTCTATTTTTTAAAAATTTGTTTGCAAAATAAAATTAAAGTTTGAAAATTCTTATTTCCTTTGTTCGTTGTTGTTGTTTTTTCCTTTCTTTTTATTGTCATTTCTGAAAGATTTTTTATAAGATTATGTGATTAATTTTGTTTCCGCCTTTTTTAATATTCAGTTTATTTTTTTTAATAACAAAATATTTTTAAACATTATTCATTTGTAATATTTAGGTTTTCGTTTTATTAAATGCTATTAAAATTGGTTTTAACTGTTTTTCAAAATTTGTACGTAGAAATTTTAATTTGAAAATCCAGTTTATTCAAAATGATTGTTTTATTATAGTTTGAAACACATGTACATGTACATACAGTTCCAGCTTATGCAATTCTATTTTCATATATATGTAAATATGTCAATAGGAGCTTTAATATTTTAAATTCAAAAGAACGTGCTCGGAGCACAGAATTTCTTATCGCTTTTATTTCATAAAAAAAAACACTAGCTACAATGTCTGAGCGATCACATGCTCAGATCTGAAAAACTCGAATTTTATTTTTACAGATCATTCATGCTTTGCTCTGATTTAAAAAATGAAAACGCCTATGGTGCATTCATTCATGCCCGAATTAACCTCTTCGTAGGCCCTAGGCACTTTTACCTTTAACCCTATCGAATAGTTTTTTGCCAGTATCCCTAATGAAGTCAGCTGTGGTTTATTTTTAAAATGCGTTAATTTAATTCCAAAGTGTTTTTGTTTAACAACACTTTATTTAAATAACAAAGTTCAGTTTCATTCCATATTGGTTTATTTTATGAATGTTATTTTGTGAATATTATATTGGTGCCTTTATTTCGCTTTATAACGTTTTTCTACTACGACCGAAATTACATGAAGAAATGCTTATTTCGTATATGTATGACGATGATGAGTACCAATTATTATACTTTAAGTCTTTTGTTTCTAAGTTTTAAATTCCACGCAATATACACTTTGTTTTGTGCTTCACCACAAAGATGGTCCAAATTTAAAGACAATATGAAAGAAAATACTTGTGCTGTTAAAAATTTATCAGCAAACCAGATGGTCTGTTCGACATGATGCTACTAAGGCTCTATTTATGAATTATTCAGAAATTCAACAAGCATTGTTTGAAATAACTGAAAGCGAACGTCAACCTCCTGTGTGTTTATCTTTAATAAAAAAGCTGAACAATTTTGAAACAGCATTGATGTGTGTTATTTGGAATGATTTATTACAAAATATTAATATTGTCAATAAAGCTCGGCAGGAGACTGGCATAAAATTATGCACTATTGTAAAATTATTTGATACTTCCACAGCTTACTTTCATGATATTCGTTTAGAGTTTGATAAATTTGAAACCATGGCAAAAAAGCTTACATCCTCCGAATATAAAGAATGTACACAACGTAAACGAATATGAAATAGATTTTTTGATGAAGTTTTAGACAACACAGATCCTAGCTTGAGGCTAAGTGCAAGTGACAAATTTTGTATAGAATCTTTATATAGTAGATAGACTTATAATTGAAATGCGTAAGCGACTTGGCTTAATTTTTTGGTGGACAGAAGTTTAACAAATAATGAAATAGTTTCGAAAGCAAACCAGTTAGTGCAAATATATTCTTCAGATGTTGAAGATGCATTTGTTGATGAGTTTTTATTATTTTCACGAATGTATGGGAATAAAAAATCAGTGAAGAAAATGATAATTGCACAAATAAATGACAAACTAGTTACCAGTTTTCCTAATGTAAATATTGTGTTAAGAATTTATTTATCGATATTTGGAACGAATGCGGAAGGGGAGCGGAGCTTTTCAAAGCTTAAAAGAATAAAAAATTGCCTCCGATCAACTATGGGACAGGAACGATTATCATCTCTTACGCTTTTATCAATTGAAAGTGATTTAATGCGAGAAATTAGTTTCGATGATGTTATTGTCGAATTCGCCAATAAAAAAAGTAGGAAGGTTAGTTTAGGTAATAATTAAATAAATTGTTTACTAAATTAATGATTTTTTTTTGGTTTTTTGAAAATAAATTTTGAATTATTTTGGTTTAAGTGTGGTTTTTCTTTTCATGCTTTGGTTGAATATTTATTATATAAATTTTTCGTAAATAATAATATGTATACATTTTCGTAGGCCATTTACAGTTCGTAGGCCCTAGGCCTATTGTGCCTATGGGATAATGCGGGTGTGCATTCATTTATCTGTTCACCATTAACAAAACATACAATTTTTTGTTTGAATGATTACAACAATAAAAAGAGATAATTTTATAATTGCAACTGACGGTGTATTATGAATCAATTTTGATCTATTGGTTTTTTTTTAAAAAATAGATCTGGATTCATAAGAAATTCATGTTTAAATCAAATCAATAAAAACTTTTTACATTGGTACAAATTTTTTGTACGATGAACAAAATAAAAAAGTTTTTTTTAAACTTATTTTTCAAATTTTGTTATTGAACGAATAAAATTTTTGTTGATTGATTTTTGATATTTTATATACATCTTTAAAAAAGTTTATGCATTTTCAATTTTTATTTTGCCACTCTCATAATTTTGATATCATGTTCTACTGCACCAATGCACCATAGAAAGTGTCGGATCTGATGTAGTTGTAGCTTTTTCTTAAAATTTCCTATTTATTGATATAATTATTTAATTTAATTTTCAATTTAAATTGTCTATGAGTTCAACCAACTAATATAACTATATATTGTATAGCAATTTTAATTGATTAATTTGATATATATATATATGATATACATACGTATATACAGGTACTTCACCAACTGGTATAAGTGCTAAGAAGAAACTTTTCTTAACAGATGGTTGGTCATGTGCCTTAACTGGTATTTGTATATATATGTTAAGAATAAATAATTCAAAACAATTACCAGAAGAAGGATTTCAAAAGGACTTGTAAGTATAATGAAAAAAGAGAGATATATATGTATATATAGATATATAATATAAATAATAAAGGTAATATTATCCTTTTATAAGATACTAAAATTACATTAAAACTTAAAAGAAAAAGGGGGAAAAAAAAAAATTAGAACAGAAAAAGTTGGAAAAATTTCTTAAATTAATGCAAGTTGCAGGATGTTTATTATCCTTATATCTATTTAAATTAAAAAATGTTAAGAAAAAAGTTAATATTTCATTGTTTTTGATTTTTCGGTTTACACAGACATGTTAGTTAATTTTAAACAGAATTATGAAAAAAAATACATATTTATTTTATTTAAAAAGTTTTGATGTTAATTCCACCTGCTTTGAAAATATTTAAAATTCAAAGGTATTGAAATGTATAAGACCAAGTTATTAACACCTTATTCTACATTTTATATATAGGCAAATTTAGCAGCATTTAAGAATCGTTTTTTTTACCTATTTTTTTTTTATTAGTGTGATTTTTATGTGGCATATTTTTCAGAATATACAGGGTGGAACAAAAATAGCCATTCATCGAGGTAGTAGTGGTTATTGGTAAGTTTCTGATACAGAAAAATTTATATGAGGGGGAGGGATTTATATGAGTTTATTACATCAACACAACTTTACAAATTATTGAACTATGAATTTCTTTCAAAGTGTAATAAAATCGGTACCATATGATATGGATAAAAGTAAGTATAAAATTTTAGAGCCCTTTTTAAACTTTCCTTCTGCCCCATAAAGCCCCATTTCTTTTTATTTCATCCACCCTGTATATTTATTTATTTTCGAAATATTTTTATTCAAGAATGTACCAAACTAACAAAGTGAAAAATATAATCTTATATATGATCGCTTAGTGTATTTAGGTAATAATTAATACGCCTTATATATATATATATATATAGCATCAACATGATAGATAGGACTTTCTATTCATTTTAATTCTCGGTATTAATAAAAAAATTTTCAGGTACTGTGGAATAATTAATGCGAAAGGCATAGGTCTAATAACATCGATTGAACGTATTGTTGAACATGTTTTTATGCAAGCTTTAGCTTTTCCAAATGTTGAATCTGAAGAAGAGGATGTAAGTTGTGGACTAATTAAAAGTCAATTGTTACCTGGCTTAAGATCATTTTGCAGGTATTTAACAAATTGATGATGATTTCTATTTTATTTTTGTATAAAAAAATGTTAATTATAATTTTTATTAATTTTTGAAGTGCTTTACGAGTTTGTGAAGAAGTTTGTAATAATGTGAATATATTCGCTGATGGTAATGAACAATTTGAAGCAGTTGATTCATTAATTGAAGTAACTGAAATGGCTAAAGAACTTGAAGTATGCACTGTGCTTGAAGAACGTGTTGTAAATTGGGTGAAAGGTATAATGAAAGTTTTAGGTGAAAGTGAACAATTACGTAGAGAGAATGATTCAAGTGGTCCACAAGATGAATTAGAATATTGGAAAAAACGTGGTGCATTATTTTCACAATTATTAGCTTACATGACAGTAAGTTTTAACATAATAATAGAAATTATTATCGTATATACAATATCTTTAAAAATCGAAATAATATTTTTAAATTTGAATGGATAGGATAAAGAGGTTCAGTATACACTTTTTTGTTTGTCAAAAGCTAATTCAAAAGTAATGAAATTGTGGAAAGATACAGACAAAAAAATCACGTTTTGTTATAATGAAGCAAAGGATAATTCAAAATTTATTCAAGCAATGGAAAATTGTTGTCATTCTTTGTATCTTGATGATCCGGTAAAAAAAAATTTTCGTTTTTTTTGTTAATTTTTTTTTTTATTTAGTAATATATATGTAGGTTAATATGAAAGAATCAATATTAAGCCTTCTACAAACAGTACGTTTAATTTATAGTGTATCACAATTTTATAATACATCTGAACGTACTTCAGCTCTTATGGTTAAGGTAATGTGTTAAAATTTTTGATTTAAATTTATTTTGTACAAAAAAAAATTAATTTTTCTTTTAGATAACAAATCAAATGATAGAAACCTGCAAATCTTATATAACATGTCGTTGTAAGGAGACAATATGGTCACAGGATCGTAATTTAATTCGTACAAAATTAAATAATTGCATAAAATTAAATCATATTTATCATGAAACATATTATGCTGTAAGGGAACAACCTTTTTTACCAGATCAAACACCATTTGGATTTTCTGAAAATTTTGTTTTCGGTAAATTCGATACATTTTGTGATCGATTATCGAAAATAATTTCAATGTTTAATTTGATTGATGATTATAATCATTTATTTGAACGACGTCTTGAAGGTTTATTGTTAGGTGAAGCACTTGAAGAAGCAATGGCATCATTTGAAGAAGCTAAAAAAGAAATAATTTCAAAAAAATATGATTATTTGGATCATCGTAATATCGATTTTAATACAGATTATGATCGTTTTATTAATAAAACGGATAATTTGAAGGAATCAATTGGAGCAATGATTGAGAAAAATTTTGATACCGTATGGGAAACACCACAATGTATAAGATTTTTGGTACGTTTTGAAAAAGTAAGTGAAAAAATTCCACTCTCTAATATGGAGGATAAATATCAAAGAATATTAAAATATTGTGGTACAGAAGTTGATCGTATTTTAAAATTATTTCGTAAACAACGTGATGATCCACCAATTCAAAGAAATTTTCCACCTATTGCCGGTAGATTAAAATGGTGCTCATCATTGGATGCTCACTTAACTGAATTAATGACAAGTGTTACAACACATCCAATATTACAAACATTGCCAACAACAAAAGATTTAGAGAATCGTTATAGTTCGGTTAAATCAACATTAGCAGAATATCATCAGGAAATTGTTTCAATATGGATGGATCAAGATGTAAAAATTATTGAAATAGATATACTTATATTGAAATTAATCGAATAAAAAAATTTTATTAACATTTTTAAGGTTTCAGTAGCTGATGGATGTTTACTTCAACCGGTATTAGCATTACAAGGAGATAGACTTTTTGTCAATTTACATCCTACTATTCCATTATTGATTAGAGAAGCAAAATGTTTATCAAAAATAGGAATTGAATTACCAATTGTTGCTGCAACATTAATGTGTCGTCAAGATTATTTTACAAGTATCCAGGATTCATTAAATGTATCTTTCTTTTTGTTTTGTTTAAAAAAACACTAAATTTTTTTTTATAGAATTGAAATATTTTAATTATTTTTATTTCCTATGTAGATATATAAGTACATAATTTTCTGTTTCATTAAAATATCCTTTTCTTTTCATTTTCGTCCTGTTAATTTTTTTTTTATAAACATTTCCTTTATTTTTTTTTTTTTCTTTAAAATAATTTATGCCTCTTAGGCTTTTTAATAAGCAATTAGAATTCTTTCTAATTATTTCTGGTATCCTTATTATTATTTTAATTGTTTTTATTGTTTATTTTCTTTAGTATATTTCATAAAATATATAGTTTTATGTTTAATATTGTATAAATGTGTGTGTACGAACGTGTAAATAATTAAAAATTAAAACAAATTTTTATTAATTTCAGAGTCTTATTAAAATGTTTTTGGCAACAGTGAAACAAGTAAAATTAGAAGTTCGTCCTTTATTTTTACCACAATTATTTCGTTTAACAGCAATGCTTCGACCTGGATTAACTACTATTAATGTAAGTAATAAATAGTTTTTACAGGTTTTACATAATATAAAATTTGTAGAATAAAGAAATAAAGAAATAAATATATAGAATATAGAAATAAAGAAATAACAAGCTCATGCAATTAAATTTATCATTGATATATCAAATGTATATTTTACTGTTATCGGGGTCATAGACTTTATTTTGCAGGTTAAGGTTAATTTTCTTAAAAATAGGTTTAATATTTTTATGACAAAAGAATTTTAAAATGAGTATATAGGTGAACGATAAAAACTGTTATTCTCCATTCGTTTTTTTAGTATACCTTCTTTGTAAAGAAAGTGAAAAATGTTTCGAATAAACTAATGGGAGATTCAATTAGTTCTAGAGTAATAAAACATCGATATGTCTGAATAATAAAACACCGATGAATTCAAGAATAATCCAATTATATTGAATTATAACAAAAACCTAAATTTAGTTATGTACATTCATATTAAATACATACATGTGAAATATTTAATTGATATTTAATAATTTTTTTTTGTTATTTAAACAAAATATTTTAGTGGACAAATCAAGCATGGTTCAAGTTCTATGAAAAATGTAAAAAAGCTATTGAAACATTTGCTGTTCTTGTGGATCGAGTTCATGATATTTACTCAAATCGAATTTTAAATGTTTTAATGTCAATGCAAGATGTTAATTTACCAATTCTTCCACATGGTTTGTCAAAATAAAATAATAATATTATTGTATTTTAATGTGAACAAATAAAAATATTTGTGATTAAATTTTTGAAAATAATTTTTGTTTTTAAATTTCAAATAAAGATTTTTATTTGAAATTTAAAAGCAATAAAAAATAAAATTTGAGATGAATTAAAATTAAAATTAATATTAAAATTTATTTAATGTAATTTTTTAATTTTGTTTTGTTAAATTTGGTTGTAGATGATGAGATTTGGACAACTGATGAATTTTTAGAAAGAAGTGAAATAGCATGTAGGTATGTAGATACAATTCAATAGAATCAAAAATAATATAAACTATAATTAACCAACAGGGATCCCTAGTATTAATAATATTAAATAAATCAAATCACAATATTTAAGAGTCGAAACAAAAAATTGAACATAAAATTCATATTCTTATAAACCATCAGTTTTACCAGGCATTATAATATAAAATAAATACAAAAGTAAATACATAATATATAAAATAATATATATAATTGCTTTAAAATTGAATTTAACTAATACTAATACATACTAAACACATAAATACTTGTTAACACTTTTAAAGAAAATTTGTAAACATTCATCATCATGTTCCCCGAAACAAACTTTTTAACAACATGTTGTGGACCCAGTAGTAAAGTCCATTTCAAAAAATTTTACCGGCCTTTTTTTTTGTTCTACATGCGACATCTTATAGCTTATATTATTTTTGATAGAACTGTTCAGTTATTATTTTTAAAATAATAAATTTTTTAAAACATTGACATTGAATTGTAAAAGGATTTGGAAATATAGTATTATTTCTTTAAGTGTGTACAAAGGCTTTAAATTGTGTAAATTAGACAGTATATGTTATTTATTTCTTAAAAGAGCAAAATCGCTTGTAAGATATTTTCAAAAATTATGTTAATAATAAAAAACGATGTAACAAGTAGTAATTTGGGAATATAAAATTATGTCAAAATTAAAAATTAAAATAAATTACAAAATTTATTTTTGCAATTTATTTTAATTGTTAATATTTTTATTAGTTCAGTCGACAATTCATTGTAATTATAAAATCTAATTTAAAACGCGACAGCTCTGAAAGTCGCTGCATCTCTAGTACTGTAGTTGTGATAGTGAGCCAGCAGTGGGCAGAGTCTTGAGCTACTAACTATAAGTTTGTTTTCTCTTTTTTTTTTTATTTTTCGTTGTGAGGTTACTACATCTATTGCAAAGTAACTTCTCATTATTTTTTTCAGTAATAACTAAATATTTTGTATTTTCGTTCTTGTTTTTACGTCTGTAATGTATTGTAAGTTGTTAGTCTGTACATAATTTTTTTTTCTTTAGAGTTAAAATAAAAAAAAATACATCTACCTTTATTTGATAAATGATGAAACCGACAAAAATACTTTTTTAATAGATGCTCTGCAATTGAACTGAATCGTAAGAGCCAAATGGTGTCAGAAGCTGTGGAAGAAGTTCTTAGTCTTGTGGATAAAGCAACAGATACTTTTAAAGAAATTGCAGGAGATGATGTTGTAACTCTTTTTGATGGTAAAACCTTTGTTATAAATATATTTTTCTTCATATAAAATTTGTATACAAAAGAAATAATTTTATTAAATTATTAAAGCAGATTAAAAACGAAACCGAAATTATTTCCAAGTGTTTTTTGAAAAATATTTCTCAAAAGGTATTTACATATTATCACCTATTTTTAGCTGTATCAAAAGATCAACAATCTTCCGGTAAACCAGTTGAAGAGAAACAAGAAAACCAACAACAAGACTGGAGTATATTGTGGTCTTGTTTCGAGAATCCTTTACAGTTATTATCAGCAGCTGAGAATTTACCAAAAGGAATGCAGGTTTGTTTACTTAAATACATACATAGTATATTTAGTTATATTATTTGGGATATTTTATTTATTTATTTATGTAAATTGTTTAAATTTAAATTATTATAGTCTCAAATCGAAAAATAATAATGTAGGGAGAAATTATAAGAGATATTTTTTTTGGATTTGAATTTACATTCCTAAAAAAAAATTAAAATGAAAATAAATTTATTTTTAGAATTTCAATTGTAGTTGTGAGTATAGTTTAAATTAGGTAGAAGGCTTTTTATGCTAAAATATCATTTGATTACATTAGCAGGATTAATTTTAGAAATAGGTACTACCATTTCATATGGTTATTAACCTAGGTTAATTTATATGTAATTAAAATATATTATTATAAAAGTAAAATATAATTTTAGTGTTACATACGTAAGAAATATACATTCTGCAGAACTACACAATGTGCAGCTCAAATTATTTTATGAATTAAGTATTTTACCATAAATATTGTGTCACCGTGACCAAAATTTAAGTCAAATATTTCATTATATAGCACGATTTTTTTTACCTATTTAGTAATATTATGAATCAGTAGGAAAAAGTAAAATTATTTGTTAAAACATCTTTTTAAATTAAAAATCATATATGTATGTATGTATGTATGTATGTAACAAGTTGATAATATATTATTTCAATAATATCTAAATCAAATATTATTTTTTCAAAGGATATGGTATGCAATGCAGTTGTTGAAATGCGACGTTATTATAGTCGTAAAGTAATTGATGTTTTAATACGTGTTATTCGTGCTGCTCTCGATACAATACGTAAACGTTTTGGTTCTGATTCAGATGAACCAATGCAAAAACCAATTTTTTTAGTAAATGCTGTTCTATTAATACCAAATGTTGTAATCAAACCAAACTTAGATGAATTACAAGAAGTTTTAGTAACAGCTGGTAAAAATGTTACTGGTATTGCAAAAGGTGTTGCACAATGGTCAAATAGTAAAGATAATCAACCAATTGAGCTTGTAAATAAACGTGATAAACGTAATCAACAGGATGATAAAAGATCAAAACGTAGAAAAATTTATGGTTTATTAAGTGAGGAAAAACCACATATGCCCCATATGTTAAAGAATTTTTATAGTGCTATTATGGAAAATAAAGAAGTTGTGAAAACTTTATCATTATTATCAAGTTGTACAAGAAATATTAAACCAGATATACAAGCTTTTATTAAACGTTGGAAACCATATCATTTCTTATGGAAGAATGAACGTACAACAAGACAATTAATGGAATATGGTTTACAGGAATTTGAATCAACATTACGATGTTTAGCTGAATTGGATACAAATCTTTTAATAGAACCAGATATGGAATATTTTGGACAATGTATTGCAATTTGTAATGAAAGATTAAAATTAGGTTTGAGTGTTGAAATTAAATGTAAGTATAAAAATAAAATAAATTATGTAAGTACTCCTACTATATACTTCTTTTTTTTTTGTATTTTATCTTCTGTCATTGAAATTATTGATTCTTTAAAGATAAGCAAATGGAAAATATGGTATAGAAAAACTTAATAAACTTTTGTAATATTTGTGTACGTTATAAACCTTTACCCTTTCTTTATTATTACCTATATATCATAACCGCAATTAACCTTGAAAAATTTGAACTTACCTTATTGATTTTCATTACTTAGGATTCCAAATGGATTCTACACCCCAATGACTATATTGAAATTAATATTCAAAGAACTTGAATAAATTTGCTTCTCAAATATTTTTTTTATCCCTTGTTAAGCCTTAATAATAGCAAATCTTACACAATTTAAAAGTTTATTCATTGAAAAATAATAAATAAATAAACGTAATTATTTTAATGAATTATTTGAAATTTCATAATTCTATTTTATATTACATAATTTAGGATTCAAAAATATCATGTATCTATCAAACCCTAAAATCTATAATTTGGTTTTATAAATTGAAAAAGAAATAGTTGCAAAACAATTTATGATGTCAATTTAAATTTAAAAATTTAATTGTTGTGATACCACCATATGAATATTTGATTCATTAAGTGAAAAAGGATTAAAATTAATATTTTCATATTATTTTGTTGTATATATTTGTATACATACATAATTATATAATAATTCATTTGTCGTGGTAGCTTCCACTTGTAAAATGTAATTGTGCTTAGTTTCAAACTAGAACCATAATTTCAAATTTGAAAAGTACTTTAACCTTGCGGGTTGAATTATGAAGTAGATTGTTTTTCCCTCATCATAAGTACTTAAACGATATTTCACTAAGCAGTTATTTTAGAGAAATTTTGTACATACTTATATATAAACAAAATCAGATATCTAGATGAATCTTTTACCTGAAAATATAGATTAGTAAATTCTTTGTTAACATGGTCGGGTCACATAGCAGAACTTTTGACACGTGAATAAATATGGAAAAGCAATATTTATGATCAAAGCCAAATATAAATGGGACAATATATTCTGGAAATATAAAAAGGTGGGTGTGTAAACAGATAATTAGCGCATCGATTTTCGATTTCGGTTTCGTAAAATGTTATTATATGATCTGTCTTTTACAGGGTTGCTGAGAGAGAGAGAGAGAAAAAAAGTACTTGACTATGATAGTACACTAAAACGATGATACTAATATGCATTTTATAATCAGATCGAGTCGAGCTCAATATGTGTGAATTAAAAGTTATAAATTAATGAATAAATAATTACATTAAAATAGAACGGTGTTACATTTATTTCTGCTGAGAATCCTTTCAGTGTCATTGATTTAGAATTATTTATTCTATTTAGTGTTGCTTTTTTCTTTATTTTGTTCCAATATTTGATATGTTCCAAAATCTATTTCAAGTAAATATTTTTAAAAAAATGATTGATTCACTGTCATTTTATTTATCAGTTTTCAATTACACGAATCATAAAAAAAATTATTTACTTGTTCGAAAACTTTTAAGTTACATATAGGAAATATAATTTTTAAAATTTACTATAAAAGGTTTAATTAACCTGTTAATGGTTTTTACTAACAGGTATTAGGAGATAAAAAATATATATATATATATATTTACGTAATTCAGTAGTTAACGTGTACCTAAATGTATTTATCATGTGAGTACAGGTGATATTTCAATATACTGTACCTACCTTTAATATAAATCAGGATATACAGTATGCATAGTATTAATATCAGTTTGTGTGTAGGTTGCCTTTATGTAAATTTATTATGATTTTTATTGATTTTTATAACAAATTTTTTAAAAGCTTTTTTTTTTTTAAAAATCTAATAATTTTATAATAATATCATTATTGTAACAATGGTTTTTATCTTTTATTATAACAACTTTACAAAATTGTATTTAAATTTTATTTTTATATCTTTATATTTTTTTTAGTTTTATTTAACACGCGTTCTATGGAGTTTTATAAACTAATAATGTAGTGTTAAATTTAATTCACTCAATTTATATAGAAATATGAGTTTTGCTCTGATAATGTCCTTGAGAATTAAACAATACATAATAACAAAAATAACAGAAAATTGTGCAACAATAAAAGAATGTATTGTACTGTTTTGTAATGTAGATATATGAGGAAAAAGATGATAACAATTTGTTAAATTTTTTGATATGCATATTAATGCTGTAATGTAACACTCAACTGAATTCAAATGGGTTGAGTACAATTAATTGTAATGTGTTTCTCAGATAATATATTAATATATTATAATTTTGGGATTTTTATTTACGAATTTGATTTTTAATATTTGATTCACCTGAAAGTATTTGAACCAATGAAGTCAAAACTAATTTTTAGCCCGGTTTCTAGTACCGTATACAAGATTTATAATGCACATATCGTGATATAATAATTTCTTCTTATATGGATTTCTGACTAGATGTTTACTGTAAACAATCAAAGTACAATTTAATTGGTTAGGTACATTCTTTTCGAATTAATTTCATATCATATTTACTAACTATAATATTCGAAACATTTTGAGCTGCTATCAGTTTGTAATTAATTGTAAGATAAAATTTTAAAATGACAGACATTATATACAGTTAGCATTAGAAGGGATTTTGAAATGAATACAGAAAAAAATGTGTGCGAAGAAATATTCAATTCGATATAGAAATTTGAATCCTTTAAATTTAAAATATCCTTTTTAAAAAATCGAAATTTATTCATTTGAGTGTAAAACAAAATACGTTTAAGTCAAAAAAATAGTTTTAATTTAAGTGACATATACGATGTTATTGTTATAATATTGTTATGACGTAAATTGTAAAAGCTGTCAAAGTATCATCTACATTTTTTAATTTAAAAATTTTGATATTATTCTTGGTTTAAGAAATTATTATTTTTGTAATTTTTTACTAAAGAAAAAGTATTCTTTTGGGCTTTAAAATATTTTTATTAAATGAGATTTCATGGGACATGTGTCTTGAGATTTCATAGAACATGTGTCTAAATTGCTGTATTATGACATTTACATAAATATTAACTCGTGACTTTTTTGCCATTTATTTCTTAATTCTTATCAAAATTTAATTTTTAACAATTATTCAATGAGTTTTTAAGAACAATTTAAAATTTAAATTTAACTCATTATTTTGAAAATTATAATCTTACAAATTTTATTGTATCCTATTTTATTTTTTTTAAATATTTTTAATTCTACAATATCTAATATTCCTCTTTTTTGTTTAAACTTTTGAGAAAGGTTAAGTTACCTTGGTAGGTAGGTAGGTAGAAGTGACTATTCCAGTGGCTTCTAAAAACCAATTAGAACTTAATTTTTAATTGTGTCTTTTTGATACCGCGATTTGAGTGATCTTTTTGTTGTTGGTTGTTTTGGGAGTTACTCTTTCAAGGGACTCAGTACTAGAGCCACCCTGTGCGATTGAGGAGCTTGATTAGGTCATCAATTTTGCTTTCCGCGATAATACCTACATTGTTAGGGAAAGCCTCACCCAAAGTCTGGAGTCTGACTCTAGCTAATGCTGAAGTTTGTTACCTTGAACTTGCCCCAAATTTTTAATCTTTATAACGATCTTAATCAAAATATTTCAAAAATTTTTTTTTACTAACTAATAAAAATTTAACAAATTATTTAACAAAGGTAAACAACTCTCGTATTTTTTATCCATTAATCGGATTTGGTTTTTAGTAATATTTTTATTTATTTAGGTTAAGTTTCCTTTCCCAAATTTCGATATTTTGTCAGTGCTTGTAAATTATAATATATTTTATTTGTAATATTCAAAATTATGTTTTAATTCATATAAAGTGGGGTGAGTATACATTCTTAAATCATTTTATCTCTATTATCTACGTTTCCCTTGAAATGTTCATATTCAAATACAAATTTTATTAATTTACTTAATAGTAAAAAATAAATAGGGTCTCAGATAATTTAATTTTAATTTATTTTAAATTGCAGCCTGTAATCATAAAATTGGGCAAGCAATGAAAAAAAAATATAAAAAAGAAATGGATTATGTGTATGCTGTTATCAATGAAATGAATCGAAAATTGGATAGAACAATTCGAGATTTAGATGATGTTCGAATGATAATGGAAACTCTTAGTAAAATTCGTGAGCAAGAAGTTGATATGGAAATGAGAATTGATCCCATAGAAGTAATTTTTTTTTTTGCAAGTTTTTCTTTGGTAAAATTTACATTTTTTTGTATGTATGAATGTATAGGAAGCGTTTAATGTCCTGACACGTTACGAAGTTCAAGTAGAGCGTGAACAATATGATCAAGTTGATAACTTACGTTATACATTCCAAAATTTACAAACTGCAGCAATGCAAGCTCAACTCAAATTACTTGAAATGCAACCAAATTTCCAAAGTGAATTGAAAACGAATTTGGAGCGTTTCAAACAAGATAAATGTGAATATGTTAATGAGTATCGAAATGCTGGTCCAATGCAACCTGGATTATCACCACGTGAAGCTTCAGATCGTTTGATATTATTTCAAAATCGTTTTGAAGGCTTATG
This sequence comes from Argyra leucocephala, assembly GCA_963942445.1. Classification (NCBI taxonomy): domain Eukaryota; kingdom Metazoa; phylum Arthropoda; class Insecta; order Diptera; family Dolichopodidae; genus Argyra; species Argyra leucocephala. The sequence goes on along the minus strand of OZ012677.1, from coordinate 209,906,332 downwards.
GAGACGCTTACAAACATATCAAAGTGGGGAGGAATTATTTGGTAATTTTTTAAAATGTTTTTGAAACAACATTTTGAATAAATCAAATAAAGGAAAAGAAAAATCAATAAAATTAAAAATTTATTTAATTATTTTAGGTCTACCTCAAACTGATTACCCGGAATTGGGTCAAATAAGAAAGGAACTAAATTTATTACAAAAATTATATAAATTATATAATGATGTTATTGATCGAGTCAGTAGTTATTATGATATTCCTTGGAATGAAGTTGACATCGAAGAAATTAATAATGAATTAATGGAATTCCAAAATAGATGTCGTAAATTACCAAAAGGGTATAATATATATATATTATTAATTTTTATTTTCAATCTTATATATGATATCATAAAATCATTTTTAGTCTTAAAGAATGGCCAGCTTTTCATGCTCTTAAAAAAACTATTGATGATTTTAATGATATGTGTCCTCTACTTGAGCTTATGGCAAATAAAGCAATGAAACCTCGCCATTGGCAACGTATCATGGACGTAACAAAATATACATTTGAATTTGATAGTGAAGGTTTCTCTTTAAAAAATATTTTGGAAGCTCCACTTTTAAAGCACAAAGAAGACATAGAAGATATTTGTATTTCAGCTATGAAAGAAAAAGATATTGAAGCTAAACTAAAACAAGTTACTAATGAATGGTCAATTCATGAATTACAGTTTATGAGCTTTAATAATAGAGGTGAACTTTTATTGAGAGGTGACACTACAGCAGAAACAATTGGACAACTTGAAGACAGTCTTATGGTGTTGGGCTCATTATTATCAAATAGATATAATGCACCATTTCGAAAACAAATTCAACAATGGGTCTATGATTTATCAAATTCAAATGAGATTCTTGAACGTTGGTTATTAGTACAAAATATGTGGGTATATTTGGAAGCAGTTTTTGTAGGTGGTGATATTGCAAAACAATTGCCAAAAGAGGCAAAACGTTTCTCAAAAATTGATAAATCATGGCAGAAAATTATGCAGCGTGCTCATGAAACTCCTGGTGTAGTTGCATGTTGTGTTGGTGATGATCTATTAAAACAATTATTACCACATTTACAGGAGCAATTGGAAATATGTCAAAAATCTTTAAGTGGTTATTTAGAACGAAAACGAATGATGTTTCCAAGATTTTTTTTTGTATCTGATCCAGCTTTACTTGAAATTTTAGGCCAAGCATCTGATTCGCATACAATACAAAATCATTTATTATCGATTTTTGATAATACAAGATATGTTAAATTTCATGATATTGAATATAATAAAATGATGGCAATTGTTTCAAGTGAAGGTGAAATGATTGTACTAGATAGAGCTGTGCGAGCTGAAGGTTCAGTTGAAACATGGTTAACTCAGTTATTAGTTACAGCTCAAGCTAGTTTACATTCAATTATACGATCAGGTTACATTAGTATAAATGATCCAAATTTTGCTTTAATGGGCTTTTTGGAGAAAATGCCAGCTCAAGTTGGTATTTTGGGTATACAGATGATTTGGACAAGAGATGCTGAATTGGCATTAATGCAAGCTAGACATGAAAAAAAAGTAATGCCAGAAACAAATAATAAATTTTTAGAATTATTGAATACTTTAATTGATCAAACAACCAGAGATTTGACAAGAATTGAAAGAACAAAATTTGAAACATTAATTACAATACATGTTCATCAAAGAGATATTTTTGATATATTGGTAAATTTAAATTTATTTAATAAATCATTACAAAATAAATAAGGCAGAGAATTTTTTTTTAAATAAAAATTTCAGTGTCGAATGAATATAAAATCTGCAAATGATTTTGAGTGGATTAAACAAAGTCGATTTTATTTTAAAGAAGATTTAGATAAAACTTGGATATCAATTACTGATGTAACATTCACATATCAAAATGAATACTTAGGATGTACTGAAAGACTTGTAATTACTCCACTTACAGATAGGTAAAATAAAATTGATTATTTTATAATTATATGAAATAGAATTGATCGCTTTAAAATAATTTTTTCACACTATTATACTCTTATATTATTTTGAAAAAATAAAAATTTCTCAAATGATTTCTAATTAAAATAAACCAGTTCTTTACTTCTATGTTTATATTCTTTCGAAATAACACACAAAACTACAGATTATATAAAGTGGAATTTTCTTAATTACTCAACATAAATATTAATGATATAGATGGTCTTTTTTAAGTCACTCAACTATTTAACACATACATAATGTATATAAATATGTATTAACATATCTACATAGCTATATATATATTTTGTTTTTTTTTCTTTTCTAATTTTTTTGTCTATAGAATTCTCATCCTTAATATCCTTTTAATATTCTTACAGTATTTTGACATTTAGTTTTTTTTATTTTCTATATTAAATAAATTTGTATGCTTTGTTAGTAATTTCATTAGTTTATATAGGGCATTAATTATGTTGATACCTTTTTCAGTGTCCTTAAAATGCGTGTCCTTACGGATGTTAGTTAAAAATTATTTGATTTTTTCTTTTATTCTTTATGTCATGTGTTGCTATGTTCTAATGTGTTCCTTGCCAATTTAAAGATGTTATATAACATTGGCTCAAGCATTAACCCTAAGTATGGGTGGCAGTCCATGTGGACCTGCTGGTACTGGTAAAACAGAAACAGTTAAGGATATGGGAAAAACTTTAGCTAAATACGTTGTTGTATTTAATTGTTCTGATCAAATGGATTACAGGTAAGTTTTGTTATTTAATTAGTTTTTTATTCTTAGGAAATCTTTGGGTTTTATAAAATGCTAAAACTTAACAATAATATAATATAACAATAATATAAATAATATTTTTTTTAGGATATACCGAAATATACATATATGATATGTATGTACAATATGTATATGTAGCTACTTCCTAGAAATTTTCCAATTTATAATGTTCTACATTGTTTTAATTATATAAAAAAATAATTAATTTTAATTATTTGTGAAACGCTAAAACAAAATGTCAAAACTAGGCCATTGCGTAATATTTATTTTGTTTAAAAATTAAATTTTTTAAATATGTAATAACTTTTGTTTAATTTGAATTTAATAAAACTAAAATGAATTTTGAATTAATTTTATTTTGTATTGGTTAGAATTTTTTATAACCAAAGTATATAATTTATTTAAAAAAATATTTTAATAATTATGTTTGAATTTAGAATTTGTTAATACATAATACTACTGATTGATATTGTTTCATAAATTCTTGGAACATTTCTTAGTTATTATTTTAAATTTTTTCAGAATTTAGAAATTAGAAAAAAAGTCAAAAAGAATTATTTACAAAAATTGTAAAAAGTTATATTAATAAAAATTTTAAATTATTAAATGTGGCAAAATTAAACAATTAAATTAAAAGATTTAAATTTAGTCATACCTGACGGAATACTACTAGTATATATACATATTTAAATATGTTAATATACCTTTTTTTAAACTAACTGAAATTATTTTCTATTTTCTACCGTTTTCGAATTAAAATATTATGAATCAATAATTTTTTATGTTAAAAAAATTAAATAAAATTTAAGATCTTCCAATTTTACTTAATATTAATATAAATATTATAATATAGTAGTATACATGTATGTATTCGTATATATATGTAGCATTATACATATTTGAATTGATTATTATTAATTATTTAATTTCTAATTTTAGTAGCTCAATTTTAAATAAAAAGAAAATCAATAAATTCTTTTGTAAATTAAATGTTGAATAATAATTTTATATTTTTTGTATAAACGAAAAAAAAAATACATTTTCTTTATTTACCATTTATATAATAATAATTTAATTTTTATTTTGATTACCAATAACAGAGGATTAGGTCGTATTTATAAAGGATTATCTCAATCTGGATCATGGGGATGTTTTGATGAATTTAATCGTATTGAATTGCCAGTACTTTCAGTTGCTGCACAACAAATTGCTGTTATTCTGACAGCAAAAAAAGAAAAAAAGAAACAATTAGTGTTTACAGATGGTGATACAATTGATATGAATCCTGAATTTGGTATATTTATAACAATGGTAAGTTGTAATTTGCTCTTTGGTTATAATATAAAATTTATGCAAAAAACCCCAACCGTTTTTTTTTTTATTAATTCTTATTTGTGTTTTAAAAATTTGTAATCCATTTTTGTACTTATCATAATAACTTTCTTCTTCCTAGTATGTATAGTTTTTTAAATTTTTGTAGACATTTCGATGCAATACATCATTTCTTTATGATTCAATTCAAATCATTTGGTTTCCAAAAAATATTTTCATTACTGGATATTACGATCCACCTAATCTGTTAATCGGTTTTTTTTTCAAATATTTTGTTTGCTTTTCATTTTATTAGATGCGCCTATAATTTTTGAGTTATTGGGCGAATGTTAAAATGAACTGGATTATCTTAAATTCAGGAATTTTTTATCTAGACCTACAATTGATATAGTTTTAGTGAATATTTTTTTATTCGAGAGAAAGGTAGAAATCTTTCAAAATATAATTTTCAGGCCTTAACTAAAATCATTTTCGCTTTTTTTTTTAAATTATCAAAAGTTTTTTTTCAGCAAATTGCAAATAAAATTAGGTAAAAAGTGTAAAAATAGTCGAAAGTTTATAGAAAAATTTAAAAATTCTATAAACACAAATAAAAGAAATTGAGAATAAAAATATAAAGGTGGAATATTATTAGGATTAAAGGTATTTCAAACAAATCAAATAAATGTTATCAAATTGATTTTATTTGATTTTCGTTTCTCGAATTTTAACATATTTACATATAAAATTTATAAAAGTGACAAATCTCGTTATTCTAATGATATTTTCATGTACATACGAGTACATTGTCAAATTATATTTACAAATTTCAAGTAAAAAATTTATTTTGTGGGCAATTCATTTTTAAGATATTCAAGCAGGTAAGTGTTATTTCTTAAATTGTGGTTGGTCTTAACAACAAAATGGAATCAATGAATATCAATTTAAATATTTTATTAAATATAATCAAAGTTTTTAAATGAAATTTTATATTTACCTAAATCGATATCCATACCATTAATGCCTAAAATTACACTAAAAATTTTTCTTTTATGATCAAATTTCTATTACCAGCAGTAACACATATTAGGATTCAATTTTCAAAAATTTCAATAGAACTAATATACATATTTAATATGTGATTGGTAACCATTAGCAATTTTTAGTAATTTGATATTATATTTTCGGTAATATGATCATAAAATATGCTTGCAATAACATGGACAATTCTGGTTATAAGTATGGTATATAATAAAAATTCGATTATACAAATATGATATGGTTTGCGATTATATGGTATAGTGTACAGAAATACAGAAATACAGAATTACCTAAAAGTTTATATCTATTAATTTGACTAAATTAGTCATATTATATTAAAAAATACTTAAAAAAAAAGGGAAAAATAAATGAAAAAGTTTTATTCTTTATAAAATATAACTAGATGGAGAAATAATATGCGAATCAAAATTGGTAGGCATTAATAATGATTATAATATATTAATAATATATAGGTATTTCATAAACCATTATTTCCCTATAGGTCTAAGTTTATATTTTGATAGTATCAGAAATTATGTATATATAATTGTATATAATGTATATATAATTTCTGATAGTATTTTTCAATCATTTAAACCTATATAAATTGTCATATAGGGCACCTAAAAAAGAATGTACAGTACGTAAGTTTATAATCATTTTTATTCAAAGACTATGATTTTTTTTATATCTGATATTTTAATTACTACAAGCCTCATAAACCGTAAATGGTACAGGACACGAATTTAGGCATATTTATTAAATAACATGCTATTAATTAAACAAACAAACAAAACTTCAGGATATCAGATGTTAATGAATTAAAGTATATATAACTGATTAGATTAAAGTGATAAATCAAGCTTTATCTGTTAACTAAAAAAATGAATAACTATGCATATTTTATCTTTAATTACGTATCAATAATTCTTAAATAATGGCTACTATATCTTTTAACTCATAGTGTTGTCGAGTATTATTAAATTGCTCAATTGAGCCATAGACATGATATCTTAAGAAAACGTTAAATATTTATAGAGTAATTGAATGGTATGAAATCAAAAATAACTTCAACTATTTGCTATTGTTTTTTACTTTTATCAATTTTAAAATATTTTAAAAAAAAAAAAGCATCGTCCTTTATTTTAACATTATTTTACATAATACACCTTACAAGTCTTTGTAAATTAAATTTACCACAAAAATAAAAAATTTTCTTTGTGAATAGAAACTTTCACCTTAAAATGAATTCATCTTTTTTTCTAATTCTTAGTATTTCACAGATGAATGAATAGGATAAAAGTTTAAAACAACAAAAAACAAAAAAAAAAAAAAAACATAAAACAAATAAAGAAAATGAAATTTTTTTTCTTTTAAAAATTTAATTCAAAGATTTTTTATCACATTATTGAAATTTTAAAATCTCAAAAGGATTCATTAGAAAAAAAAAACAAAACAAATATTATTTAATAGAAAAAAAAAAAATAAAATAAAACAATATTATTCGATTTGTTGTTGAAAATCTAGAGATTTTTGGTTTTTCTTATAATGTTGTCGTATATTCCAGATTATTTGCCAAGGAGTTAATTTTCTCTTGTTTTTATTTTATTGTGTGGTCGTATATACTCAATTTTTATTTTTTATATTTTTTTTTTTGTTATTTTTATTTATTTTATTGATTTTTTTTTATTTATCCTTTCGAAAAATTAGGAAGAAGAATGAGATATACAAAAATAAATATATTCACCACTTCACCACTAAGTAAATTAACCCTTTATCATTTTTACAATTCATCATGGTAAAAAGGGTTAAATTTTATTTATTTTCTTGTTTTCATGTTTGTTTTGAAATTGAGGGTTTTTTTTTTTTGTTTTTAAATTAGAAGTAAATTTTTGTTTTTATATAAAGATGTTAAATTCATGACAAATTTAACAGGACAATAAGTAAGTATATCTGATTAAGGTATTATTTTGTTAAATGTGAAAAATGATTGTAAATCAAAGTAGATTTTAGTTTTTTTTTTTTGTTTTGTGTGGATGAGAATGTACATACATACAAGGTGGGTTCGTTATAGTGAGATACAATTTAAATAATATTTTAGTTGTTGCGGTTTTATTTTTAATTTTTTTTTTTCTTGGGTCTACGGTAAATTTTGATTATAATTTGGATTTGTGAATTATGTAATGATTTAAATAGAACTAAATTAAGAAAAAAATAATTTTTAAAAGCTTCAACTTGTTCGAGATCAATGGAAAAAGATTAAAAAAAATATTGTTATATCGTGCTTTTATTTTAGTTAATTAATGATGACACTGTTAAGTGAGAATTTTTATATTGTTTTCTTTATTTTTTCACAGTATTTGGAGAGTATCTATGGTTTTATAGATATAAACACACACCTGCAATGCTTTAATTATCAAACTATTATTTTTTTATAAAAATTTAGGCTTTTTGAAGCCATAAACTACCACGATGTGTGGCAAATGTTCATCGTTACAAATTAAAAAATCTGTAAATTGTAATGATGAACATTTCAAATCCATTTATTGTCAAAAAAATTAATATTCCTACATAACAAATTGTTTCAAGCTTCATATTAAAGCTTTCTTCTTCTTCTTGTGATGGATAATGTTGCCTGTTTGTCTGATTCTCCTTTTTTATTTTAAATTGAAAACACTTACATATATTTTATTTATTTTGCATAAATTATATTTTATTTTTAAAGACTGATCGAGTTATCTTTTAATCTAATTGCCTAAAATTTTATTAAATTAATACTGTAAATCTAAATAATTAACGAACCAACGACCAAGATGTTAGTGCTCCTTTTCTTTTGTATCCATATATGCATTATGATTAATCAGATACAGATACTATAATGTCAATAAAATAAAAAATAAAAATAAATAAATTGATCTAATTGCCACGAATATCTAACCAGTTATGGTTCTATTCCCTCGTTTTTGTAGATAATACTACTTTTTTCTTCATTGGTAATTTTTTATTTATTTTTCGATATAATTTTTTATTTTTCTCTTTCCAATTACATCTGGTTAAGTTGGATATTCGTTTTAGATATTGTACTACTCTATTCCCTAATAACTTTCTTTGAATATTGCGATGCTTCATTTTAATTTTGCGATGCTGATATCCAACTTGTACCTATATAACTTTTTCGATATAGGTCCTGTTATGGTGTTTTGAATATATTTTCCGAGTCATTGCAATTTTTGCCAAACAATCTTGACCCATTATGTGTACATGGATGTTGTATTTAGTTTAGTTTATTTTTAGTTTAGTTTATTTATTTATTCGTCTACAAAGTTAGATCTTACAGACTATCAACAAAATTTATTGTTGGATTGTGCGTTATTAAAATGTTACAGCACATTGAAGAAGAATGTTGAAGAAATTCTATCAGAATGATTTGCGAAAATATTAATATCATCAAATGTAATAACATATATGAAGATAAAGAGGTATCAAACATACGTACAGCGACGTAGGATTTATTGTGTATAAAATTAGAGCATATTATTTAACAATTTTACACTGACGTACACGTGAATGGTCTAAATTATATATTGTTAGTTACCCCTCTTATTGTTACTATTATCTATCGTGTGAGTAGTATGTATATATTTTTTTTTTTTTTTTTTTTTTTCTCCTATTACTCCGCGTGGTAGCATAGGGCTTCGATAGTGAACCTCCATTCCTCTCTGTTGAGTACTACTTCCTTAATATCGTCCCAGGTATAATTATATACATGTATATAAACATGTATATAATTATATATTATATACATGTATATAAACATTACATCATCACTTTAGTATTTGGGACTAGTCAATATAACCAAAATTATTGTTTTGACATTTTCTAATCAAAATATTTTCTCTTCGAACATGTACTTCTTAATTTTCTACTTTAAATTTCAGAAATATTTACCGATTGAGAAATTTTGTTAATTTAGACTTTAGAGAATTAATTTTTCAATTAATACGAGTATGCATTGTACGAAACTGTTTCGCCATTAGTCTAAACTGAAATTAACAGAAACCTTCGAATAAATTTAGTAAGCAAATGTCATTTCCTAATTTTTTTTCTATTAATTTTTTATTCAAAAATTATACCATCCTCTAGAATCAATCCATTCAATAATATTGGATTTTATACAAGAGAATATATGTATGTACAAATCAATCATTGAATAAATTTAAAATTGTATCCTTTATGAAAACAAAAAAAAAATTACTTCTTTTTCTAAATTACAGACTAGTGTTTCTTTATTTTTATCAATAAATTCTTTCAATTAAGAATTCAACGAATATTTTCTATAATGATAAAGAAAGGATAAGTTTTTTTTTTTTTTTTTTAATAAATGAATTTAAAATAGTAAAATCGACTTTAGTCCAATAAATTGAGAAAATTTTCATTCTTTCTCACTTCTGATGATTGTGAATTTCAATTACTAATTTTATTTTATTTTTATTTTTGACGCAACAACTGAGGCCTAACTATTACAATAAAAAAAAATTTACATAATATTTTATTATACTGTATATAGAATCCTGGATACGCGGGTCGTCAAGAATTACCAGAAAATTTAAAAATTCAATTTCGAACTGTTGCAATGATGGTACCAGATAGACAAATTATTATTCGTGTTAAATTGGCATCATGTGGTTTCCTTGAGAATATAACATTGGCAAGAAAATTTTATACATTGTATAAATTATGTGAAGAACAATTGACAAAACAAGTCCATTATGATTTTGGTCTTCGAAATATTTTATCTGTTTTAAGGACTTTAGGTGCTGCAAAACGTAAAAATTCTAAGGATACTGAAAGTACAATTGTTATGAGAGTTTTAAGAGATATGAATTTATCAAAATTGATTGATGAAGATGAACCATTGTTTATGTCTTTGGTAGCAGATTTGTTTCCAAATCAGGTGAACAAAAGAAAAGAAAATTAAGGAAAACATAAAAGTGTTGATCCTTTCTTCTTTTAAATTGATTTAAAAAATAACTGAATGAGTATCTAAAGAAATTTTTTTTGTTTTTTTTTTTTGTTTGTTTTTTTCTTTTTTTTCTGTTATTTGAAGCAACTTGAAAAAACGAATTATCCTGAATTGGAGGGTGCAATTTTACAGCAATGTGAGGAAGCTCAATTAATATTTCATCCTCCATGGGTTCTCAAGTAAGTTCATTGATATTGTGGCATACAAAATAAAATAATTTTTATATAACTTTTGTTACCAGATTAATTCAGCTCTATGAGACGCAAACTGTCCGGCACGGTATTATGACTTTAGGTATGATTAACCCAAAATATTTCTGCTGCTTCAGTTAAAAATACTTTTTTTGTGTAAACTTTGTAATAAAAATCTTATTCAGGTCCAAGTGGTGCTGGAAAAACTACTTGCATTCAAGTTTTAATGAAATCTTTAACACAAATGGGAGAACCCCACAGGTATTATAGTTATTCAGCCGCATTGAAAACTAAAATTAATATTTTGTTTTCGATGTTTGTAGAGAAATGCGAATGAATCCGAAAGCAATAACTTCGGCTCAAATGTTTGGTCGTTTAGATGTAGCTACAAATGACTGGACTGATGGAATATTTTCAGCATTGTGGAGAAAAACATTAAAAATGAAAAAAGGTGAACATATATGGTTGGTATTAGATGGACCAGTTGATTCGATTTGGATTGAAAATTTAAATTCTGTTCTGGATGATAATAAAACATTGACATTAGCTAATGGTGATCGTTTATCAATGGCAGAAACATGTAAAATTATATTTGAACCTCATAATATTGATAATGCATCACCGGCTACTGTATCACGTAACGGAATGGTTTATATGAGTTCATCAGGCTTAGATTGGGAACCCAGTAATATATAGGTGACCGAATAATTATTGTTTTATTCTAATTTTGAATATTTTTAGTATTGCATGCATGGTTGAAAGGAAGATCCCCTGGAGAAAAAACCGTTTTTAGTGATTTATTTCGTAAATCATTTTTGGCAGTTTACAATTGGGGTACACAAAATTTACATTTACGTATGGATGTTCTTCAATGTAATATTGTAAAACAAATGATTAATATAATTGAAGGATTAGTACCTACTAAAAAAGAAGATGAAGCAGCTGTCAGTGTTTCTAGTCAAGACTCAATGGAAGGTAATTATATGTGGCTTTGAAATTTTATCTTTAATATTTTAAAATTGTATAAAATTTAAGATGAGAATCAAGAAGAAGCTAAACCCGAAGTAAAAGAAGATCTGTGTACTCCTGAACATTTACATCGTCTCTATATTTTTGCATTAGCCTGGGGCTTAGGAGCATTTTTAAATATTACTGATCAACAAAAACTTGATATTTTCGTTAAAGAAACTTTTCCAGAATTAGATTTTCCGCGGAAAGAAGACGATGCAACAAATTCAATTTTTGATTATTTTGTTACGGCAACTGGTGTTTGGCAAACATGGAAAACTCTTGTTACACCATATTTGTATCCAGAACTTTCAACCCCAGACTATTTAAATATTTTAGTGCCGATTATTGATAATGTTCGTATTGATTTCTTAATCGGTACTATTGCAAATAAAGAACGAGCTGTAATGCTTATCGGTGAGCAAGGTACCGGTAAAACTGTTATGATTAAGAATTTTATGAAAAAAATGAATGTTGAAAATTACATGAATCGTTCTTTTAACTTCTCATCAGCAACAAGTCCATACCAATTTCAGAAAACTATTGAAAGTTATGTTGAAAAACGCGTTGGTGTAACATTTGGTCCACCAGGTGGACGGAAACTAGTAGTTTTCATTGATGATGTAAATTTGCCTGAGATCAATTGCTGGGGTGATCAAATTACGAATGAAATTGTTCGTCAAACAATGGATATGAAAGGTTTCTATAGTTTAGAAAAGCCAGGAGAATTTACAACAATTGTTGATGTTCAATTTGTTGCTGCAATGGGATTACCTGGAGGTGGACGCAATGATATCCCATCTAGATTGAAAAGACAATTCTGTATATTTAATTGTAATATTCCTGATAACGATTCGATTGATAAAGTTTTCCGAGCTCTAGGAGAAGGTCATTACAATGCAAAAAGAGGGTTTACGACAGAAGTACGAAATTTAGTTAAGAGATTAATTCCATTGACGAGATTCTTATGGTTTAGGACTAGAAATAAGCTGCTGCCAACACCAGCTAAATTTCATTATAATTTCAATTTAAGAGATTTATCTAGAATTTGGCAAGGAATGATTGGTACTTTATCAACAGTTATCACATCGGAAAGTGTTTTAATGGCATTGTGGAAGCACGAATGTACCCGTGTTTTTGCTGATAGATTTACCATATTTCAGGATAAAGAATGGTTTCGTACTGAGTTAATAGTTTTAGTTGGAGATGAACTAGGTGATAATTATCGAGAAATGGTTGTATCCAATCCAGTATTTGTAGATTTCATGAGAGATGCTCCTGAACCAACTGGTGAAGAAGGTGAAGACACAGATATGGAATTGCCCAAAGTTTATGAGCCTGTATTGTCCCATGATGTTTTAAGAGAACGTTTGATAATGTTTTTGGCCCAATTTAATGAAATGGTCCGAGGTTCTGGAATGGATTTGGTATTCTTTCCAGATGCTATGTTGCATTTAGTAAAAATTTCTCGAATCATTCGACATCCACGAGGTAATTGTATGTTGGTTGGTGTTGGAGGATCTGGAAAGCAATCTCTTACTAAATTGGCTTCATTTATTGCTGGCTATAAGACATTTCAAATTAGTTTGACACGATCTTACAATGTTGCAAATTTCTTGGAAGACTTAAAACTTTTGTATAGAACTTGTGGTGTTCAAGGAAAAGGAACTACATTTTTATTTTCTGATTTGGATATCAAAGAAGAAGGTTTCCTTGAATATTTGAATAATATTTTATCTTCGGGGGTAATATCGAATTTATTCAATAAGGATGAGCAGCAAGAAATTATTCAAGAATTGATGCCAGTCATGAAACGTGAAAATCAAAAGAAAACGGCAACTCCTGAAAGTGTTATGGAATATTTTTTGCAAAGGGTTTCCCAAAATTTGCATGTTGTATTTTGTTTTTCTCCTGTTGGAGAAACTTTCAGAACTCGTGTTCAACGATTTCCGGCATTGGTTTCTGGTTGTACTATCGATTGGTTTGAACCTTGGCCAAGAGAAGCTCTTATATTGGTTGCCCAACATTTTCTTGATGATTTTGAAATAGAATGTTCGGCGGATGTTAAAGAAGAACTAGTTGAAGCTCTTGGTACTATTCAGGATATTGTGGCAGAAACTTCAAATGATTATTTTCAAAGATTCCGCAGAGCAACACATGTTACGCCAAAGTCTTACCTTAATTTTATATCTGCTTATAAGAATATTTATTTGTTCAAACAAAAAGAATTGGGTGATGGTATTAATAAAATGGATACTGGTTTAGAAAAATTGAGAGAAGCATCTGTATCTGTTGAAATATTGAAAAAAGATTTGGTTATAATGGAACAAGATCTTGCTGAAGCATCAAAAAAGGCAGAAGCTGTTCTAGTAGAAGTAACCGAAAGAGCTATGCAAGCTGAAATAGTTAAAAATCAGGTACAAATTGTTAAAGAAAAAGCTGAAGCTTTAGTGGCTTGCATTGCCGAAGAAAAGGCTTTGGCTGAAGAGAAACTTGAGGCAGCTAAACCTGCTTTGGAAGGTATTAAAACTATGTTGTGAATTAAAAAATTTTACTATTTACATTGCTTAAAATTACAGAGGCCGAAGCTGCATTGAATACCATCAAACCGGCACATATAGCAACAGTTCGTAAATTAGGTCGACCTCCACACTTGATTATGCGAATCATGGATTGCGTCTTGATATTATTCAAGAGAAAGTTACATCCTTGTATCGCAGACAGTGGAGCTCCTTGTCCTAAACCAAGCTGGCAGGAGTCTTTGAAGGTTCTTTGGAAGCTGTGATTTTGGAACATACAATTTTGTTATAAGTCTTTTTTTTTACATTGTAGATGATGGCAAGTACAACATTCTTGTTACAACTTCAAAATTATCCAAAGGATACAATTAATGATGAACTTATTGATTTGTTGCAACCATATTTTAGAATGGAAGATTATAATATGGAAACAGCTAGAAGAGTTTGTGGTGACGTTGCTGGTTTATTGTCCTGGACAAAAGCTATGGCATTTTTTCATGGCGTTAACAAAGAAGTTTTACCTTTGAAATCGAATTTAGCAATGCAAGAAGCAAGACTTAAAGTAAGGCTTTGCATTTGCAAACAAATATAATTATTTTTTGATATTTTAATTTGTAGGTTGCTATGGAAGACTTAGCTGGTGCTGAGGAGCAATTACGAGAGAGAGAAGAAGCTTTGCAAGCTGTTAAAAATCAATATGATAAAGCCGTGGGAGAGAAGCAACGGTTAACAGATGCTGCAAATGTTTGTTTGAGAAAAATGACAGCAGCAACGGCTTTGATTAATGGATTGGCGGACGAAAGAACTAGATGGACAAATCAAAGTAAAGAATTTAAAATTCAATTGGGAAAATTGGTAGGAGACATTCTTTTAGCAACTGGTTTTCTCTCTTATTGCGGCCCATATAATCAAGAATTTCGTGAAAATTTATTGAAAGTTTGGATGGCATTATTAAAAAATCGTAAAATTCCATATACATTGAATTTGAATATTATCAGTTTCTTAATTGATTCGGCAACTGTATCTGAATGGACATTACAAGGATTACCAAATGATGAATTATCTGTTCAAAATGCTTTAATTGTTACCAAATCAAGCAGTTATCCCTTATTAATTGATCCACAAAGTCAGGGAAAAATTTGGGTTAAGTGTAAAGAAGATCAAAATGAATTACAAATCACTTCCCTGAATCACAAATACTTTAGAACACATTTAGAGGATTGTTTATCTTTAGGACGACCATTATTAATTGAAGATATTGATATTGAATTGGATCCAGTTTTGGATAACGTTTTAGAAAAAAATTTCATTAAATCTGGTAGTATTGAAAAAGTTTTGGTAGGAGATAAAGAATGTGACGTTATGCCAGGATTTATGCTATACATAACAACTAAATTACCAAATCCTGCATTCAGTCCAGAAGTTAGTGCAAAAACTTCGGTAATTGATTTTACAGTGACAATGCGTGGTCTTGAAGATCAACTGTTAGGACGTGTTATATTAATGGAAAAAGCTGATTTGGAAGCTGAAAGAGTTGCTCTTTTTGAAACTGTAATGCAAAATCAGAGAAATATAAAAGAATTAGAAGAGAATTTGCTATTTCGTTTGAGTTCTTCAGAAGGTTCTCTTGTGGATGATGAAGCTTTAATTAAAGTTTTACAAACAACTAAATCGACCGCTGAAGAAGTGAGTCAAAAATTAATTGTTTCAGCTGTTACAGAAAAGAAAATTATGAAAGCTCGTGAAGAATTTAGAGCAATTGCTGCACGTGGATCAATTTTATATTTTTTAATTGTTGAAATGAGCAATGTTAATGTAATGTATCAGAATTCATTAAAACAATTTTTAGTTATATTTAATAATTCAATTACAAAATCAGTTAAAAGTGCTATAACAGAGGAACGAATTCAAATTATTTTAAGATATTTGACTCATGAAGTTTGGCTTTTTGAAAATCGTTCATTATACGAGAGACATAAACAACTCTTTACATTAATGTTAGCCATAAAAATTGATTATCATAAAGGTATTATATCACATGAGGAATTTATGGCATTTGTTAAAGGTGGTGCATCATTGGATTTGAATGCAGTAAGACAAAAACCATTTAGATGGATTTTAGATATAACATGGTTGAATTTAGTTGAAATAAGTTCACTTCAAATATTTAGTGATCTGCTGGAAATTGTAAGAATTTCAAATTTTGTTGGAATATAGAGTGTTATATAATAATTTTTATTTTTTTTTTCAGATTGAAGCAAATGAAAAAGATTGGCGTTATTGGTATGAAGCTGATAAACCAGAAGCAGAAGAAATACCATGTGGATATCAAACTAGTTTAGATTCATTTAGAAAATTACTTTTAATTAGATCTTGGAGTCCAGATCGTACAATTTCACAAGCAAAAAGATATATAGAAGGTAGGCTGGTGTTATGTTTCTAAAACCATTTATTTTATTTTGAGTTGAAATGATTCAAGTTGACAATTTAGTTTTTTTTCATTTTTTTAATAATTACTAAAATTTAAAATCACTACAGAGATGTTAGAAGAAATTTTAATGTATCTAATTTTTGAATGATATAATGATATAATTTTTGAATGATATAAAACATTTACAAAAACAAAACCTACAGTTTTGAAAAGCTTGCTTTGATAACAGAGTAAGGTTTTACATATTTTTTTTAATTTGTTAAAAAATAAATCATTCATTGAAAGGTAACAGGAAAACCAGTTGTACGGTATAAAAAAAAAAACATGAGAAATTAAACATGCCGCGTAGCGGAAATGTAGTACAGTTTAAAAGGTAGATAAAATAGTACAGTTGAGTACAGTTTACAGGAAATGTAGTACAGTTTAAAAGATAGATAAAATAGGCTTTGCTTGTCGCAATTCAATCAAATTTATCTCATGTTATTATTGATTAATTTTTAGATATCGTTCAAATTTGTCTATTTTTTTTATTTTATTAAATATACTAAAGAGAAAACAAAAACCCCAAAATATATACAAATTCTTAAAGGTATTAAGTACTTATCCTTAAACAAGTATTTGTAAGATAAGAACCAAATCAAAAACAGATTTTTTTCTTCATCTTCGTATTTCAACAATTTTTGAGTCCATTAAACTAACATCTGAAAAAAAGTTTGTGTCCAATTGACAGGTTTTCTATTTCTATATTTATGGATGAAAAAAAAAAAATCGTTAAGGATCTAAGGATTTAAAAGCGCTCAAAAAATTTCTCGTTAAGTTCCTTTTTCTATTTGTTTTTATTTGTTATTATTATTTTGTTTAATTTTCATTTTATTTATTAGAGTTTGTCACTTTGTTCAATATAGACATCGATGTTCTTTTTCTATTCGTGTTTTTTCATTTTTTTTTTTTTCATTTTCTTTGAACAATTTTTATTTCATGGAAATTTTATTGAGAAAATCATTTAAAAAGATATTTTTTTATTAAAAGGTTCGCAAATAAAGTATTGTATTATTATTGTGAGAAACGGATTAAAAAAAAATTTGCATAATTTAATCAAAATAACGAGTAAAGAAATGGGGATAATTGATAATTTTTGGTTGATTAGAAGATTTAAAATGGCCGAAAAAATTGAATATGAAATTTTTTTTTGTAGAATTTTAAAAATAACTTATCTAGTGGATTATTGCTTTAATTTGAAATTGTACAGTTTTTTCAAATAAGAAATTAAGTAAATTGAAATAAAATATTTTTAAATAGTAAATGATCGGAAGTTAAATTTGATAATTTATACTTCCTTGAATTGTGAATTCACTGCTAGGATCATCCTTCTAAAATAAACAAAATTCTAATGGTTTTAGTATTAAAGGGATTCTAGTATTATTACTAATGAGAATTTAATTTTCTATCTCTTACTCAAACAAATTTTTTCAAAGCAATGCAGTTGTCGAATCTTCAAAATTGTGAGTTGTGTTAATATAAATTAAAACGTTGTGAAAACTCAATAATTTTCAGATATAACGAATTTGAACAATTTTTACAAGGTTAAATGAATCAAATGAGATTATTGAAATGAATTCATTGTACGAGTTTTAATCAAACACATTCTGAGAAAATTCAATGGCATGGCATTATTGTGTATATTTCGACTGTCGTGCCAATGATGATGTCTATACTGGTAATGACGGTGAAATGACAGAGATAATTATAGTTCATATTCCAGTAGATTATATACTTTGAAAGTATATTCTATATTCCAGAAGGTTGCTATACGAAGTGTATTTATGTTGAAATAATATTAATGAAATTTAAATTTTATTTAATTAAAAATCTTAATACAGTTTTTGAAACACGATTTTAAAATTTAATCTTAATATTCCCATTTATAGGACATTTTTGGAATATATAATTTTAAAGTTTTTAAAATGTACCTTTATGTAGCTTTTCTTTTCACCTTAACAAAATTTTTTTAAAACATTCGTAAAATATTTTACAGTGATTATTTGCTTTCATAGGATTGAAATTATACGGAAAAAAAAGATTTGTCCTCGTAAATTTTTAAAATTGTCTTATGAAAATTCAATTTCCACAAAATAAAATTTAAAATTTCTTTAAAATTAAAAATATTTTTAATAATATATACATACATACATACATATGTATATTTATATTACAACTAAAGGGGTAAAAGGTCATAATTTAAAAATAAACTAAGAAAAAATGAAGAAAATTTTATGTTTCTTATCCTTTTTACATTTTTGTTATTAAAATCTTGTAGAAGGCTTGAATTTTTGTTTTCAAAACGTGCTAAGGCTTAGTTTTTTTTTTTGTTTTTATTAGTATGTAAAATAATGACAAGGGTAGAAAATTTGTAGAAAATAAAATTGTTTTCTAAAATCCAAATTTCCACTTAAAAGCAAAGATATCTCAATTTGGATATCTAGATATTATTTCTCTGCTCAAAAAAAAAAAAAAAAAAAATAAATTTTAAAAAATAATTTTTTTTTATTGTTTATCATAACATTTACGTGATTTGAATTATTGAGTGAAAATTTTAAAGTTAATCCTTGATTACAATATCAAAAAATATTTTACCAATTTTTCTAATTATAGTGAAAAAAATAATTTTTATTAACTTTTCTTTTATGGTTTCGTTTTTGTAGAATCACTGGGTAATGAATATAGTGAAATTCAAATTCTTGATTTAGAAACTACTTGGCAAGAATCTGAGCAACGTACACCATTTATTTGTTTATTATCAATTGGTTCTGACCCAACAACACAAATTGCACAGCTAGCAAAACAAAAAGAAATTGGTAAGTTTTTAAAGTCGATAAAAACCGATTACCGATACTAATATACATATATATAAAATGAGTAAATGTGAACAATTAGTATATATGTAATAATTAAATTTGATGAAATACATAATTTGATTTTCTGTACATTCTATGTTTTAAGAAAGTATTAAAAGTTTATACTTTTATTTTAGCTTTAAAATCAGTTTCAATGGGTCAAGGACAAGAATATCATGCACGTAAATTAATAATGGATTCAATGCAAAATGGTGGATGGGTTCTCTTACAAAATGTTCATTTATCATTAAGTTTTTGTAATGAAGTTGTTGATATTATGGTTGAAACATCATATATTGAAGAAACATTTCGTTTATGGATGACTACTGAACCACATGCAAATTTTCCAATTGGTTTACTTCAAATGGGAATTAAATTTACAAATGAACCACCTCAAGGAATTAGAGCATCATTAAAAAGAAGTTATCAAGTATATATTAATTACTAAAAAAAAAGCAAAACTCTTAAAATCTCTATAAAATCATTTTTTTTTTTGCATTTAAAGGCTTTTACACAAGATTTTCTTGATTATACATCTGCATCACAATGGCCACCACTATTATATACAGTTGCATTTTTACATACAATTGTTCAAGAGAGAAGAAAATTTGGACCACTTGGATGGAATATACCATATGAATTTAATCATGCTGATTTTGCAGCAAGTGTTCAATTCATACAAAATCATTTAGATGAAATGGATCCAAAAAAAGGTGTTTCTTGGCAAACAGTTTGTTTTATGTTGGGTGAAATACAATATGGTGGTAGAGTTACAGATGATTTTGATAAAAGATTATTAATAACTTTCTGTGCTGTATGGTTTAATGAAACATTATTAACTTCAGCTTTTGAATTTTATAAAGGATATAAAGTACCAATTACAAAAAATATATTAGGTTATATTGATTATATTAATTCATTACCAATCAATGATACACCAGAAGTATTTGGTTTACACCCAAATGCTGATATAACCTATCAAATTAATACAGCTAAAGGTATATATTATGAATTATTGAAGATTAATGTTTATTTAATTTGATTTTATTCTAAATATAGTGAAACTGTGTAGTTTTATTAATTTAATAATTAAAAATTTAAATGAAATTTGATTGTTAATAATTTTGTTAAAGGATTTAAATTTGAAACAATTTTGTATGTATTCTTTCATCTAAATGAATAATTTAGGTATTCTTGATACAATTTTAAGTGTTCAACCAAAAGAAGGTGGTAATACAGGTGGTGAAACACGTGAAAGTATTGTTTATCAATTGGCTGCAGATATGTTAAGAAAATTACCACCACCATATAATTCATATGAAGTAAGAGAAGCATTAAATCGTATGGGACCTCTATTACCAATGAATATATTTTTGAGGTAGATATATACAAAAAAAAAATAATTCAAATATTTACAAATTGATTTTTAATTATATCAAACAATAACCTTACACATATATTTATATATATATTTTTAGACAAGAAGTTGATCGTATGCAACGTGTTATTAAAGCTGTAAAATCATGTTTAACAGATTTGCAACTTGCAATTGATGGTACCATTGTTATGAGTCAATCATTAAGAGAATCATTGGATGCTATGTATGATGCTAGAATTCCGGAAAGATGGATGAAAGTAATAATTTTATATATATATATATATATATTTTCCTTTTTAATTTTATTTTTAGAAATTAATTTGTTTTTTAATAGAACAAAATTTTGGTATACGATTTCATTTCTATTTCGGTTTTAAAAATCACATGTTTTAAAAAAAAAATAGTGAATACGCTAGCAATTTATTAATATCTATTAATAATTTTTGGTTGTTGTGATTAAATTAATCAATGTAGACCTTAAAAATTTAAATTTACACTGTTATAACATAGTAACGTTATATAAACTTGTTATATGACGCGAAATATTTTGCTTTGAAAACAAAAATTTGAAATTATTAGCTTATCTGTTTCAAATAGAAATCAATCTCAATTTCTTAAGTCAGTTTATGACTTTTTAGACATTCATAAATCTTTATAAAATATGTGGAAAATAATAATTTAAATTTTTATAAGGTTTTGTAGAGGTCATTGACTCTTCAAAATTGCTCTATTTTCTTTTGATGGTTGCTGTTATATTTAGTAAATTATCCACATACCTTCAGTACACTAATATTAACATTTTATAATACCTTATATTATAACAAACAATAGATGTGTAGATTTTGCGGCAATTTAACTTATCAAATTACCAATCTAACATTTTTTAAAGCTTCCAATTTCTTTTCAAATGGGATCTTAAATAAAACAAAAGAAGAATAACAAATCTTTTATTATGATTTATTTCTTTCGTGCTGAGTTTTTCTTTTGTTTTTATGATCCATGAAAACGTAACACAGCTGGATTTCCTTCTTATGGATTTTATGAGAATTTTAAGGGATATTTTTTTTTTTTTTTTGTTTAGATTATATGATTTTATTTTGATTTTTGGTTTTTTATTTGAAAGTTTAGTGTTTCAAATATCAAAAAAAAAAAAAAAAAAAAAAAATGTTGAATTGATTTTTTTCTTTGTTTTGGTTCTACTCTGGTATTTACTAAGTCAAGTGAATTTAAATTTTCAATTACACACGGAAAAGTTTCTAAAAAGGAGTTTTTCCGGTTGTGATTTAAAAAAAATATGTTTTTGTATATTATGTGCTTTGTTGTGATTACAGGTAAACAATTTGAAAGTTCATTTAAAAAGTTAAGAAAGTTTGTAATGATTTGTTTTTATATTCAAAAAAATTAATTTTCTATTCATTTCGGATGAATATAATATTTGTGACTTGTGAGTGATGTTTTTTTTTAAATAAAAATTTAAATATTAGAAATCTTTAATACTAAATTCTGTATTATTAGGCAATAGTTGAAAATAATTATTGTGCCCTGTAAATAGTTATTGTGTCTTTGTTTCTTGACGTAATTAAGTATATACGTTGTTTCATTTTACTACTTGTTTAGGTGTTCAGAGCATTATATTGATATAGAGCATATCACTATCGCACTTTTATAATAATTTATTACCAGATTCATAAAATTCAAGGGTTTTCACGACTATATCAAAAAGTTACATTACGTATCTGTAAATTGAATTGCGTTCAGGTTAATAATAATATACTTTTAATATATACATACAGATATAGCAGGATATTAATTTCAGAATTATCAAAGGTTGATACACCTAATCAGTAAACAGATCGTAGATGTTGCAATAGAATTTGCATTTCACCAATAATGTAATTATCCGAATAAAAACAAATAAATGTTCCTATAATAATAACCTTGCTCCTATATAGCCAAACAGAACATTTGTAAATTATTTAAACTGTTATCTTTACCTTAACAATGTTAAGTAACAACTTAAAGATCGTTAATGTATTGTGACATTAAGAAATAAAAATTGAAAAATAAGTTTTATATAAACGATTTCTTATTTAACAATGGAATAAAAAAAAAACAACAAATTTTCACTGGACACCCTTTTTAAGTCTTACAAAACGAAAAAAAAAAATTAAAATTCTTTTCGATTACCAGATTAAATACGTAATCCTAATTTAAGTTTTGAAAATAAATAAAGGTTATTAAATTAAATTAAATTATCAAAGTTAAATAGAAATTTGTAAACTTTGTGTCGGAAAATTTTTCAATATCAAATTTTTAATGTAGAAAGTTGTGAATTTTTGTTTTTATTTTGAAATTTTGTTATTTTAATTTCAAGTGGACGACAGAAAGAACAGAAAGTTGACATACAAAGACTTATTCTTTTTTTTTTTTTTTTTGGAGCGAAAATCCATTCAGGCGTGACAGTATTTGAAATGATTATTGCGTCCACAGAATAAAAAAAAAGAGAGCAACAGCAACAACTACAAAAAAAAAAAAAATATTTCATTTTTCAGTAATATTTTTTTTTTTTTTATTCATGTTGGTAATGGTTAAATCCTTGACTTGAAAATCCTTTTAAATGCCATCACGTAATATTTTCGATACAGTTTATTTACCATTATAATTTCTGGTTTTTTGAAAATGGTGCGTACGTTTTTTTATTTATTTTATTCCGGCTTATGTGAAAATAGTAACGTAGTATTAATATAAGGATCAACTTTTCGGATTGAGAAAATGTCTGCATCAAAAATGATATATTAAATATCCTTTTCAATAAATTTTATATGTGAATATTTGTTTCAGCGGCAAGGCGTTAATAAACAGTTTTATTGCTTATTTTCATATAATTTATCGTTTTTCTATAATTTAAGATGAAACCTTATTATATGTTTAATTTTGTTGTTAGTTATTGGCTTGAATTCATGAACTTTAACTTTTATATGGTTATCTTTAAATAGATTTTCACGTTATTTGTTTTCTTGTTTTGATTAATGTAAAAATCTATTTTTGCTATTATTTTTTTGGTTAAATAAAATCCAAAAGCGTGCCAATGAATATGAAAACTAAATGTTTTTTTTTTTGTTCTAAACGTGTTATGGTTGAGAATTTAAAATTTAAAATTTTCATTACAGGACATTGCTTTTTATTCAGCTTCCAGGTATTAACATAGAATTAATTACTGTCTATCAATCGTCACATCAAATTCATTAACTAATTAATACTTAAAACTGGTTGTCTTTCATCAAAATTTTTCATGAGTCTCTTGAGCACTATTACCGTTTGTCAGTTTGTCACTGTGAATAAATACGCATAAGAATGTAAGCTATGAAGTAAAAAAAAATGTTGAAATAAAAAATTTTGGAAATATTTATAAAACATTTTTTTTAAAAGTAAAAAAGAGAAGGTGAAAAGCCAAAGAATTAAGGTGAATTTTGTGGTTTTTGTCTTTTTAAAGGCAATTTTGATGCATCAATTGTGCTGAAATAAATTCGAGTTTACAATCGAATTTTCAATTCATTAAATATTTATTTATTAAATAAAAAAAAACAGGAATTATGAATTATATATATATTTTTTTATAGTAAAAAAAAGTCATGTATGATGAAAAAAATTATACTCTCTTTTCCAATCTTTTACTATATTAAATTGTCTAATGTTTCATGCCTAAAATAATTCAACAAACGATTTGGTAGTAAAAATTTAAGTGCTGTAATATGATACAATAAAATTTTTTAGTATAAGTAATTATGTGAGTATTTTACTCATTCTTTTTCGAAGTACTAAAAACTTTTCCGATAAAATAAAGTAAAATTATAACTAAAATAAAATTTTAATTCGATAGTAATTTTTTTTAAATTTTTTTATTCTAGATTTCTTGGGAATCTACAACATTAGGTTTCTGGTATACTGAACTGTTGGAACGTAATACACAATTTCGAACTTGGTGTCAAACAGAAAGACCAAAAGTAATAATTTTTTGCAGACTGAATTGTTTTTTTTTCTTTCTTAAAATAATTTTTTTTTTTTTTTTTTTTTTTATTATGCAAGGTATTCTGGATGACTGGATTTTTTAATCCTCAAGGATTTTTAACAGCAATGAGACAGGTATTATTTTATTATTTTGAAAATTCAATCAAATCAAATCAAAAAAATTTACCCGATTTTTTTTATAGTCTATCTGAACAATTGAATGAAAACAAATTTCTTACAAAAAATCATTGCAATTTTTATTAAACTTGTTTTTTTTTTCAAAAAATTGAATAAATTTTTTTAAGTTAAAAAAAAATTGAAAATCTAATATAAAATGTTTATATTTTTTATTTATTTTCTTAATAATGTCATAAATAATTTATAGAATATTTGAATATCTTTTTTGATTGATATATGTATTATTATTGTTGCTATTGTACATAATATTGTACTACACGCACTAATTTTATTGACATGAGATAAACCCTAGAACTCTATATTGAAATTACATGGAATAACATACATATAGAATTGATGTACTCATAAAAATTTATATGTATACATTAATTTGTAGCAATTCTGATCTGTTATATCCAGTTCTAATTGTTCAAAGTTACCAAAGCTACATATAGTACTGCTTTTTCGATTTTATTCCATCATAGCTCATTGTTATTTGTGACAGTTTTGTTGAACGATTAATATTTTGAACAAAAAGTTAATTAAAAAAATAAAACCACTTGGTGACATCATGGGTTAGTCCTTAAATCCACAAAAAACAAGATCCATAATGGCTTTTGATACAAAACAAAAATTCACAAAAAACGATCCTTGTTATTGCTTTTACGCATAAATATCCGAAATTCTGAGGTAGGAGATATTTTAGAGTTAGATTCAAACTCAAAGTTCTACGCTTTTTACAGAATATTTATATATAAATTTTTTTAAGTATAGCCGCTGTTGGATACAGCGAGGATATATCCTTTTTCCAGGATTAATTTGCCACAATTTTATGAATTTGGAATTTGTGGATTTTGGCTTTTGGATTTTTTTTTATGGATTTCATTTAGTCACCAACCCGACATCTTTTAAATTTTTTTTCCAGTTGTGTCTCAATATAAATTAATAAAGATATTACTAAAATCTGTTTTTTAAATAAATTATTTTTTTTTTTTTTTTTAAATTATCGTCTTTCAAGTTAAATTTCAATCAATTTAAATATTTATTGTTGGACATGTTGAATTTAGGAGTTCTCCTGGAAACTTTGTTTTTAAAGATTCAAATATATCATTCAATTTATAGTTTTCTGGAATTGAATTTCAACTGTAGGTTTTATTTGTCAACATTAAAAATTAAATTTTTCTTTTTATCCTCTTTTGTATATTTAATTTTTTTTTTTATTTTAATTTATGCTCCTTTGTAGTTATTAAAATGAAAATATTTTTATTTTTGTTTTTGTTTTTCGAAGATATCTACTATCCTTTTCATTTTTTGAGAGAAGAAAGAATAACATTTTTTTTTTTTTTTTAAATTTAATTATTTTTGTGTTTTGTTTTATTGTATTTTCGTACTACTATATAAGGAAGTAACACGAGCACATAAAGGATGGGCTTTAGATTCAGTTGTTCTACAAAATCAAATAACACGATACAGTAAAGAAGACATAACTGACTATCCAACTGAAGGAGTCTATGTACATGGATTGTTTTTAGAAGGTAAATATTTATTATATGATAATAGTATTAAAGAAGAATAAATAAAAGTAGGAAAACATTTTTGTTTTTGTTTTTGTTTTGTTTATTTTTGTTTTTTATTTAAATAAAAATGTTGAAAATTTCTTCTTAAAGAAAGAGTAAATATTTTTTAAAGCCTTAAATGATTAAATTCAAAAAAAAAAAAAAAAGACAAAATAAAAAGAATAGTATAACATTAAATAATTGGCAGTGTTGAAAAATTATGTTTAATATAACTATTGTTAGAGAGGTTAAATTTTTATGAAAAAACTTTACGAAATTAAAGAAATAATTGTAATGGATTAAAATTTTAAATTTACAAAAAATTAAGATTTTTACTTGACTTAAAAATCATATAATTCTACTGATCCTGAAATTTTCTTGAAAATATGCTGTTGATTCTGAATATGTTGTTGCTGTTGATAACTTTGTTTGGCTTTGTTTTCCTTAATTATATTTATGGCTATTATTAAAAATAGCATTTGGTCGAAGGGCATTTTCTGTAAACCGTATGTTAGTCTATTGTTTATTTTATTATATATAATATATATCTTTCTTTATTTGCGGTTTTCTTATTACTAGCTTATATCAATTATAAAATACTTATATCATACGATTTACTTAAAACTAACAGTATTCTTATTTGAACGGGGTGGCCATATCTAAAAAATAACTTAATAGCTTGTATAACGTGTTAGTAAAAAAAAATGTTTGTATTTATTTATTTCGTAACAAACAACATTGTATTTTATTTTTTTTATTTTTATTGATAATTTAAATTAAATAATTTAATTGTGGTCAGATTTCCTTTCACTGATAATTTTTTAATATTTGATTGGAAATATCGATATTTCGGAAACAACATACTACTTCCTTTACCAGTGCTTGTGACTAACTGTTAGTTGCAATCAAATATGAAAAAATTATTAGTGAAAGTAAACCTGACAACAATTAAATTATTTAACATTGAATTGTAGTAATATTTTTCTTATTAAATTATAAGCACATTTTTGTTAACATAATTAAATTTATTTATTTTATTAATTTTAATTTAATAACTTTAACTTCTTTTTACTTTTTTATATACATATATATGAAAAAGCTACAAAATTTCGTGAATTCGAAAAATGTACATTTACATTAGAAGAGAAGGATCAATAGCGTAATCGTGTGCGTTTTCATGTCTATTATACAACAAATGCCGTTAACAATGATTTATGTTATTAATTAAATAGTCAACAGCTTTCACTTATTTTCATATATGAAATTGTCTTTAATGCCTAACCATAATATCTTGCAAGTGAAAATTCACCTTTATGATAATAAGTTTGTTCAATATTTTTAGAACAGAATCGGATAGAACTGTTTTGGACAAGGATAATTAAAGTTCAATTAACGAAAACTACTGAATACAAAAAAGTTTTCTAGACGAAACAAATTATTCATTATTTAATTTTTAATTAACTGTCAAGATGACATTTGTGAATTACAACTGATATTGAATCAACAATTTTACAAAGACACATCAGTGTTTAAATTTTTCCAGTTTATGACATGACAATTAATGACATATAAATTTAAGGTGGTTATGCTGAAGTTCGTCGGAATGTCAAATTCCGATTACATTCCACATTTCGTATGCTGAAGTCCGTAAGTCCGCAGTCTTCAAATGTCATTATTTATCCGACATTTTAAAATTTATGTATGTTGTAGTTCGTCGGAACGGAAAATAATTTGAAAATTGTACGACAGAATTTCTCATTCGGAAGTATTAGAATGTTAGAATATTAGGAGAAGTAAAAAATGTAATAATAGTTTTTTTTTTTAAATTTTTTTTTCATTTATGAAAAATATTTTTTTTATTTAGGAATAAAAAAGGGCTTCAAAAGAATAATATATTTTATTGTTTTTAATATTATAACATAATATGTATATATATTAAAAACAATACATATATATATTTTACATTCTTTAGAGAATTTTAAATTATTTCTGATTTAACAAAAAATTACTATTATTTTAATTTGTATATATATATACATACTACATATGTAATTAAGAAAGTAATAACTTTTACTTTAATTTATGTATGCATATTGTATATATACACATTATCTATTAAAAATTTATAAATTTTACAAAATAAATAAAAAAAACTCAAACTGTGAACGTCGTTTTTTTTTATTTAAAATAAAAATGTTTGAAATGAATATGAAAAAAAAAAAAAAAAATCTTACGAAACATCTGATTTTGATTTCTGTACAGACTTTGCAGTCGAATGGATTTCAGCATACCGGTTTTTTCGTATTCGGATCGGAACTTTTTTTCGGAGAAATTCCGCTTCGGACTTCAGCATAACCACTTAATTTTTCATAATTGCCAATATTAATTTTTTTTAAATTTTATGTTTTGTTAATTAATTAATTAATTTAACAGCGTGGTTCAAACAATATTAGTTCATACACTTTAATCACTGCGTAAATGAATTATTTTTTTAAGTTTTTTATTTTGTTTTTAAAAGCGCACTCAAACCTACAAAATTTCAAATAATCAAAACGTTTTCAATTATCTAAAAAGTAAGTAGAATTTAATAATTTAATTCTAACTAATAGTTTTTGTTTACAATAAGCACAATTATTTATGAGTAGATAAGTTTATTTTAAAATTTCTTTCTAAAAGGTTTCACCTTTTATCTTATTCACCAACAATTACTTTATCCTTGCCATTTATTCCCTTTTAAATTTCTTTTCCATTTCACAACTTTCTTTATTCAATTTTTTTACAACTCGGTACACCTTTACTTTTTAACCTACAATATAAAACAGCGTTAGTAAAGTGACCAAATAGTATAATTACTTGAATATTAAAAAGTCAGTAAACCGTAATTGAAAACATTTTTGACGGATTTACGTAGTATTAACTACGGTAAAGAAACACAGAAGGAGTAGAATAAAGATAACAACAATTTTTAATAACGATTATTGTCCATTTCCATATTTTATTTTTTTTTCTTCAATTTTCTGTTCTTCATTTTAAAAGCAAAAACAAAATTGAAAAAAATAATAAAAAGTAAATAAAGAGAAAAAAAAAGACAGACGAATGCTTGAAGAAGAGAGGATTTTCGTAAAGTTCAATTAGTTTTATGTTTAATTGACCTTATATCAAAGAAAGATCAAAGCCAAAAAAAAAACGAGTTGAAAATTTAAAATGTAGGAATGAGGTATAAACTTTTAATTTTTAGCAACATTTATGAAGGATGTTTTAATAAACAAAAGATGTTATCCATTTAATTATTAAGTAAAAACAATTTTTTTAATTTTTTAATTTTCCCTCCACAACAACAAAACTGAATGTGCTAAACTAACGCGTTTCGTTATGTATACCATTTCACACAACAATTTCAAAACATTTTCATAAAAGTGAAGTATAATTATCATCATTGATTCTGTCTCAAGGTCACAGGTTAGTAACAAAACTATAATATATCGAGAACATGTTGTGTATGAGTCAATTCAGCTCTAAGCATTTTGCCAAATAAAATTAATGTAATGTTGTGCTCTAATTAGTTGCTAATTAAATTTTTTAAATTTAAAAGCGTTGTTCTTACGCACTGTTTGCTTACAGGATATAAGATAGGATTATTAGGAAAAATATATTATCATTGTTTCAACATGAAAATTCCAACTTAGTTATAACAACAACAAATTTTTAAACTGAAGAAACTTTTTTTTTTTTTTTTAATTTACGGTTCTTGTTAAGCAGATGTACGCCAAATTATAAATATATTTTTCTTTTTTTTGTGTTACTAATATTTTCCATTTACATTTCAAAAATAAAATTTATTACGATGTAAAAAATCTGAGAGTTTTTATCCTTTTTTTAATAAATTAATTACACATTTTACTGCTGATTTATGTCAGAATATTTGAGAGTAAAAATTAAAACGAGGATAAAATTTTA
Source organism: Argyra leucocephala (assembly GCA_963942445.1). Lineage (NCBI taxonomy): Eukaryota > Metazoa > Arthropoda > Insecta > Diptera > Dolichopodidae > Argyra > Argyra leucocephala. Next base: position 209,876,047 of record OZ012677.1, on the reverse strand, counting down.
TACTTTTTGGATTAAGTTAATTCCCTTTATTTACTATAGACGACTAGAGTACCTATAAATAATAATTTAGACTTTTTATTTTAAATTTAATTATATTATATTATATTAAGTCAAAAATTAATATTTTGATCATTTTGTTTGAAGGCAGCTTAATAATATTTATTTCGGTCTGGATTCAAACATTTTCAATGGTTTATTATTAGAATACATTTTAGTAGTTTCTACTTTCTTTTTTCACGCCACAAATAAAAAAAATTTTTTTTTTATTATTATAATAAATTTAGTTTATTATTATAATAAATTTTATAATTTTGGTAATATTTGTTTGGTTCAATACAAATTTTTCAAATTCTGCGATAAAATTACTCAACTTTATGTCTTCTATAAAAAGTTTAATAATGTTGTTAAAATTTCTAATATCAATGAAAAAATAAAAAAAAATTCGAAGCTTAAAAATAATTTCCTTTACCTGTTCTTTAATCTATGTTATAAGCAAATAGGGTCCTTTTTGTATTTCACACTTGTACCTTATATCAAAATAAGGACATAGGTCATACACTTTTTATTTCCATTTATGTTGATTTTCAGCATAATTTTTTATTCATGGTTACATTTTTCCGATTGTGTTTACAATTTTTATTTATTGGTAAACAGAAAATTTTTTTTAACCTAAATTTTGGAAATTAGCATAAAATTATAATAATATCTTTATTGTTTATTAAACTAAATGCCCTTTAACACATGAATAAATTAACACATTTGAAGATATTCTATTTTTAAACAAGAAATAATAAAATTTTAAATTAAAAATAAAATTATTTTCTAAATTGGATGTTTTTCTGTTGTATTCTTAGTTACTAATTTTGAAAACAAATCTGTAAGTTTTTCTAAAATGATGAAAATTCTAAATCATAGTATAAAAGTAGAAGAACATCGTAAGAAATCGTAAGAAATGTAAAAATTAGTAAAAGATCTGAATGTAACAGGGTTCAAATTCAGCGATATACTACTCTATTGTCCATAACATTGTTAGCATAATGATTTGCAATCTTTTTTTTCATTTAGCCGCCATAGAGTATAGTAAAAACATATCGTAGTGTCATTTTTCTTTAATTGACTTAACTAAAAAATAAGTCATCGATATGTTACACTCTATATGAGCTTTAAGCTCTCATGAGATTTTATGAAATAAATAAATAAATAAATACCGTCGGTTGGGTACTCAATTTGGGATTACATTGTTCTGAGTTACAAAATTCTGATTTTTCAATTTTCTGGTAAAAAGAAAAAATTATGTTTATATGATTGTAACACTAATTCTATTGTACATAATATAAAATCGCACTACATAGCTTCACCTATTCGGCTGCGATTTCTTCCTTTCTTAAACCGTATCAATAGATAGTTATATCAATCAGACTTATCTAAATTGAACTTTTTTCCTTCTTCTTTAGTCCAACTCATATATAGTGCTCTGAAAAATTGAATTGTTGTTTTTCCCACTTCATATTTGATAAATAGTTTTTATTTGCAGCTTCATATGCTTTAGATGATTTAGTATTTGTCAGGGCTCATTTTATTTTTCTTAAGGTAAATCCATTTACCATAATTTTATTGAAGAGTTATCCACATTGGACGCTTACTGACAAATTAAACGACGCGATTTTTAATTCATATGACTTTCGAAATACATTTGTAGCTACTTTATTCATAATTTTCTGAATTTGTTAAAACTTATACAGTTTGTTTACTATACAGTTTGACTATACAGTTTACTATACAGTTTGACTTCTCTTTATTGCTTCGACAATGAAACGATCAAAAGTTTTTCCTATTTGACTCAATCAGTAAAATTAGTTCTGTGTTAATAGACTAATATATATATATATCTAAACCTATACGATACATCTGATATTGTTGAGAGCCATTTTCAAATCAGGGAAGATATTGTACTAATTGATAATAAAAATATTAAAAGCAATTAAAAATTTTTAAAAAATCATTTAATATTTTAATTTTTATAAGCAACTACGTATATAAGAACAAGTTTTTACTGTACTGTAACAATCCCTATTAAATAAAAAAAAAAACAAACCAAATTAATATTTTCACAAAAAAAAAAAACACATTTACTGTTATACCTACTTGTATTACATCAATTCTCTTTTTATAATCGAAAAAGAAAACCTAAATGATATTATTATAATTTTATTTATTGTTTTTTTTTTTTATTTGAATTATCAATTTATTATTTTTCTATTTATTCTTTTCCTTTTTTATATATACACACATACATAATATTTATATATTTACCATTAACATTATATATAATATTATAGGTGCTTCATTGGATCGGAAATCTGGAAAATTGGTTGAATCAAGAGCAAAAGTTTTATATGAACAAATGCCTATAATTTATATATATGCAATAAATACAACGGCTGGTAAGGATCCAAGATTATATGAATGTCCTATTTATAGAAAACCACAAAGAACCGATGCTAAATATGTAGGTTCAATTGATTTTGAAACAGATTTCAATCCAAAACATTGGACATTACGTGGTGTAGCATTGCTATGTGATATAAAGTAAATATTAAAGAAAAAGAAAAACAAGAACAAAATAAAATATAAATAAAAAAAAATGATATTATGTATTTAAAAAAAGAATGAATTACATTCTTATATATTTATTTGAAAAGTAATTATTATTTAATAGTATAGTGGTGTAGTATACCTATAAACAAATAAAATGTTTTATTTACTTTTATGTATTTTTTTTCCTTTTTAAAAATTTCAATAAAAAATTTATTGAAAAAATAAAAAATATGTTTGACAATAGGATAAGTACGGTACCCTAATTGTTCGAGCAGAATTTTAGCATGGGTTAGTATCGGAAATTAATTATATTGTTCTGAAAATTGATAACAACATGCTATATGCAAATGACATGACGTAATGATGTTTCTGCAGCTTATCTAAAGGATCTGCAGCTTATTTAACATAATTATGATGTCAATATGTTTTCGCTGTTTATTATTTGTTCTCCGTAAATTTTTTTTTTGATATTATTCAAACTTTAAGATTGAAAAAAAATACTTTTTTAACGGCATTTAATTTCTTTCATAAAGTGTTTGTCACCACAACTATTTACTTTACTGAAAAATTAATTGCATATCATATCAGTGTATATCCAATATCAGTATATCCAATATCGAATAAATCGAATATCGAAATCAGTATCGAATAAATATATAATATGTATATAAAGTTTTTTCATGCAGTGGTAAGTAATTCTTGAATTGGTTGACTATTAAAATGTATAAAAAGTTGAGACATCCAGTATATTAAATCTTGGGTTTATATTTTTTTAACAAAACCAAAACAAGGTATGTACACACATTTAAAAAAAAAAAAGCAAGTTGTTTAAAGTTGCTTTTTTCCAACCATAAACAACTTTGGTCGGAGGACCTTGTCCATTTAAATCTTTTGCCAAATCATTCCAAAGTGTATCAATAATATATTTATTTCATTTGGTAAAGCCTGTTACAATATCGATATTTCATAAAATCTGTAAAAAATTTGTCTTAGCTTTGTCTTTTTTGTGTTTTCCTTTAACTCTCTTGCGTTTTCAATAATTATTAATACAAACCAGGAGATTATATGCATATTTTAAAAAGTACTTACATTTTAAATTATTTCATTTAAAATTTAACAAAAATTTTTTTTAAATTTAACTTTAAAAACACCATTCGCTAGACATTCACTAAATAGTAAAAAAGCGAATTCTATTCAAACAAGAGAGTGACAGAACACCATTTTTTTCATTTTCGAAAATTGCATTCTCTAGGAGAATATTTTTATAGGAGAATGGGAATGCTGGAGCATGAGTGACTCTGACTATATTGTAATAAGTTCCACATGTTCAACCAATAATATTTCAATTACGAAAAAAATAATAATAAACAATGTATGAATACATTGTATGTATATATTTGATTATTTCAATTACCTTCAAATAAATTTCTATTCTGGCTTCTAAAGCTTATTTTAAACTATGATCATATAAAAATAATTAAAATCAATTAAAAAATGTACAAAGAACTCAGATTTGTAAATTATTATACAATAAAATAAAATAATAATTCCTTCATTAATATACTCTAAAAAATTTCCAATTATTATATTAATTAATATTCAAAACAATATTTAATTAACAAAACAAAATTCTACTTTTTGAAAGATTAAAATATTTTACCAAAAACAAAAAAAAAGACAAGAAACGACAAAAATTATTTAGATAACAAAATTTTCCATACAATTACTTTTGTTTTTTTTTTTGTTTTGATATGATGCAGGGTGTTCTAGGAATGATTTTCTATAGTTCAATGTATAATTTGAGCATAAGGAGAGCAAACTCATAATTAAAAATACAAATACGTCCAAAACAAACATGGAGAGGTAGTAATAAAAAAATAAATAGGGGAAATCTGAAGTAAAAAATGGAAATTGGTTTAAGAAGGTTATTGACAACCTATGTCCATTGTCCACTAAGAAGCAAGAAGAAGAAAAAAGAAAGAGCTTAAGATATGAGCATTTTGTACATCTGTTTTAGTATATATTTTTAAATTTTCTGATACATATCAACGAATTAAATGTGGAAAACTATTTACATATAGGATCTAGGTCTAGCTGAAATAGCATATAGGTTTATTTTATTTAAATTAATATGAAATTACACACCAATTTTATAAAATATCATTATTTTAAGAATAATGAAAATAAAAAAAATTCAATTAAATATCCACGACTTGAGTTCGTGATCGAGAACTCGAAACTGTTCATGCCCGACTCGAACTTTGTAAGTTGTGATTAATAGTCAGATATGTGACTTACCCTTTTTTGTTATTAGTCAAAACGTATGCGTCGAATACATTTAGATTTTATTGTAATTTGGTTTTTTTGATTTAATTATTTATAAGTTAATTTTTGTTTAGTCATAGTTATAGTCGTAGAGCTAGACTTAGCTGTAGTATTAAGTAGTTTAGATTTAAATTTTTAATAACAAACAATCGAATGCGTCGAGTCGGGTACAACTGAGAAAACAAATTAAAAAAAATGTAAATTATATATATCAAAAAAAGGTAAAGAGAATGGAAGGTTGGAATCAGAAAGTATGATGGGTATCAAAACAAACTTCGTAGTTTGATAGAATTAGGTGCCTATTATGTATTTCGATAACGATTACGATTTGATCGAACGAAATGTCAAAATGCAAAATTGCCATTATATATTTCGATATCGTTCAGAAATTGTCGACGAAATCGACAAAGTTTATCGATGTAAAAGTTTATAACGAAAGAGACATCGAAAGAGAGATTTTGTACAAATTATTTCAATTTTGAATTGAAAAGATAAAATAAAAGAGTGACGCTTGAACACCTGGTGTTTGTTTTATATTTGCGATATTTTTTGGAATAAAAATAAATTTAAAAGTTGAAATTGAAGTAGGTATTTTACTTTATTCTTCATAATTATTTTTTATTGAAGTAAATTTTTATAGGAATGAAAGTCCAAAGGTTACAAATTAACTGCAATATGAAAAGTTAGTGTAAATAAATTATTTCAGTAATTCTACTTTAATCATAAAAATAATGTTTGACTGACTTTTTTCTTCGAGTATAAACTGCAAATTTGATAAAACTTCCTTAAGCACAACTGAAAAAATTAGCTCTGATAGTCCTACATGAAAATCATTTCCTTGATACAAACCGCAAGAATCTCAATACACTGGCCAATTATATAAGTATATACCAATCGATAAAAGTAATATTGTTTAACAGGAAATTTTGATCAAAACTGTCAATAAAATAAAGTTTCAATAATGTAAATATTAAATCATCAACTTCAATTGTAAATAACGTACGTATAATCTTCCAAATCCAGTAGATTAGAATAATCCCAAATATAATATGTTCGCTTGTTTTTTTAATCTGCAATTTGAACTTGATAGCGTTTTTCAGCACTATCAGAAATTGAAAAATTTAACCCTGCTCAAATCATTTTATTTATAAAAACTTATAATTTTATAATTTCTATTTGATTTAAATACTTCTAACTTATTTTCAACTTACAAATTTCAAATATAACACTATTGTTTTGTTTTTTTTCGTATAATAATTTGAATTTGACAGTTTAAGAATCAAACATATGTCATTTTCATCGTAGATTTGAATTCCACAATGGCAGCATTTTGAAACACTTTCGACCAAATTTTCATCGAAATACATATTGGCAATCGAATAACTTTAACGATTCGATTAAAATCGATCGAAATACATAATAGGCACCTAAGAAATAGTCATAAGTAAATATATGTAAATATAAGAACCAATACACGAAATGTTAATTTAATACAGTAACAATAAATTTAAAAAATAAGTGAAGTTTTGAGAACTTGATTTTTCTATATACTTACCCCTAACTATCGACATCCAATAATTTCTTTAATAAAAACATTGTATTAAACTGCATCAGTGCAACTGTTCTTTGAAAATAAACCTATTCATTTTGTATACGTTGTTGAAATCACAGAATTCTTAATTCATCGGTAGTTAAGACATTTGAAAGATTTTAATCGTTATTTAATATATGAATATATCGTGGTCTACATAGTTATATTATTCCATTGATAAATATGTAATTCTTTTTTTTCAAATAATTATCCATTTTCACCAAATTTCAAAGGACTTTACTTTCTTCATTTTTTTTTTTAAGTTTCTGTGTACTTTAATATTATATTTTAGATAATTCGACATAAAATACCGAGCATAATATTAGATAAAATATTTTTTAATTATTATTCAATCACTTTTGTTCCTTACTCTATTCAAAAATATTATAATACTACGTCTACGTGGAGATAATTTGTTCTATTTTCTTAAAGGACATAAAAAGATAATTTATAAATATATTTTTTGTTGTTTTAAAAAAAAATTCATCATATTTTATCACAGATATTCATGATTAGTCAAAAAAAAAAAAGTTTTGTTTTCTGAACTAAAGGAGTATATATTTCCCAAAGGGATTTTCACAGGCCGATAAGCTTTATCTTTTGTTATAAGTAATATGAATATATTATATACTTATAAAATATATGTAACTATAATTCTTATATAGAACTGAGGCAAAAAAAAAAAAAAAAAAAATTAAAAGTATATAAATACATAATCATGTACATTGTTGTATACATTGTGGTGATTATTAAAATAATAAAACTTGTCAAATTTAATTTACAACAAAAAAAGTAGAAAAAACAAAGATTCAGCCAAATTTAAAAAGAAAATAATACATAACAACAAAACATAATGTTTTTTTTTTGTTTTTGTTAAAATGACATTGTTGTTTTTTTAAATAAATTTTTTTAGGATAAAATTAAATAATGAGATTCCCTAATTAAATTAAAAAAAAAAAAAAAAAAAAAAACATATACATATAAATAATTTAACGCACTTTTTATTTTTAGTAAGGCTTGCAATATAAGAAAATTTAGTTAATAATTTCATACTCTTGTGTTTTAAACGATGATGTTCTTTTCATTAGAGTTGGCCGACTAATATCAATTAGAGTAGGTTAGAAAAAAAAAAAAATTTAATTTAATTTACCTTTTTTCCATAATTGTTTACATTTCGAATATAATTTATTTATTGTAAGAATCACAAATGTGTAAACTTTGACGGAACATTGTTGAATCGAGGATAAGTTTTTGGATTTAAGTACACATACTCATTGTTTCTGGTGTAATTTATAAAGAAAAAAACTTTACAATTGTTTAGAGCAACAAAGTTATAGCAGTGTTTTTTTTTGCGCATAAAAAATATTCACATAAAAAATATAATTGGATAAACTTAGTAATACTATTAATGAGTAGATATTTATCACTGATTGGAACGTGCTGGAAGGTCATTTCTTACATTTAAAACAATTTCGTTCAATATACCTTTCACTTTGTTCCATAAAGATCATCATAAAATTCGTGGAGGTAGAAAAAGTGGTGAATAAATTGACAGTGCAAAGAGAATGGGATTAGAATATCATACATGAGCCTAGACTTTGTAAATTCAAAACAAAATTGAAAGCTTTTCATTTCAGTTTTTTCTTTAAAATCACTTCCTTTATTTATATCATTTTTATATTTATATATATATATGTATATATATATATATATATATATATATGTATATATATAATTATGTATATATATATATTTAATAATAATTCATTTTATTTACATTTTAATAATAATATACATACGTTTTTAGTATTTGTGTGTTTTTTGTCTTTTTTCAAAATTTTCTTTATATAATTTAATTTTTTATTTTTTTTGAAATTTTTTAAAAACATTTAGTTTATTTTCAATAGGTTTTATTATTTTATTCAATTATTGAATAAAATTTATTTATTTTTTTTTATTATTTTTTTTATTTTTTATTTTTGAATGGTAGAATATAATTATTTATGTAATTAGATAATTTATTATTAATAATTATGAACTCAAAGAAAATATTTTAGAAAAATTCGTAAATTATTTTAATTGAATGTATATATATATATATATATTTATAATAATTATAGGTATATTTAAAAATAATTTACATATGTATGTATCTATGGTTTTTTTTTCACTTATAAATAATAGTAGTTTCCTGATTTCCCGATTTAAGCTCTGTAAAATATATAAATTGTTTATTTAAATTTATTATGAATACTGTTCTCTATTTTTTGATATTTGTATATATATATAAATATATTTTTTATATAATAATACTGATTTTATTTACTTAGAAACTAAAAAAAGTTAATATAAAAATATATATATAGAATCTAAGTTTTATTTTGAATTGCAAGGTAAATAAATTATAGTTGGTAGTACAAGTGATAATAGTTATAAAAATTGTGAAAAATAGTTATAAAGTAGTGTTATAATTGATGTTATAAAGACAGCAAATAATTTAAATTTTAAGTTAGTTTAATTTGTTAAAAAGTTTTTTTTAAAAATCCATAATTAATTAATAGTCAATATTTGATTAACTTTCACTATATATGAATATTGTTAATTGGCTTATTGGTGTATTATTGAAGTTAAAGCCAATGAATGTTGACATTATGAATGAATAAATTAAATTCATGTTTATTAAATTGAAGAATTAGTTACATTACATTAGAATTTAGAATGGGGTGTATGTTTTTCTAATTTGATACATTGAAAGTTAAACATTATGATTAGAAACAAGTTGAATTTACCAGCGTTAGTAAAAAAAAATAATTGTTACTTAACAATCTCGTTTAACCGCAGCTTAATTAAATTAGCTTAACAGTGTTGTTAAAGGATTTATTTGAATTGTGTCTCATATGTTACAATATTTTGTTTGAAATCGTATTCAAATTTAAATTTATATAACTTGTAAAAAACTTAAAAATGGTAAATTTGGAAATTAATATGACTTTTAACGTTTTTATTTACCTACTTAAAATTTAAAAATATTGTTTTTTTATTGCTAAATATATTTAGTGCATTTTTGTATTATAGGTAAAAAAAAAAAAAAAATTAATCAAAAACTTGGTTTAAAAAAAAAGAAAAAAACCAAAAAAACTAAATAAATTATTGAAATTTAATGAAAATTTATTTAAAATAATTAAATTATTATAAAAATTTAATAAATACATATTATATATAAATTTAGTTGAAAATTTAAATTTATTCTTTTTTCTACAAAGTAACTTATCCTCAGTAGCTGCCAAGAGGGAAAAATCACATTATTAATATTAAATTTTTATCAATTACATATATAATTAATTAATTATAATTTTATATTTATTATGCTTTTGTTTTGAATAAATTTTGAAATTTTCAATAGTCTGATTTATTCATATATGTATATATTTATGTATATATTAAAATTTTTTAATTATTTAAATTTTATTAAAAATAATTATTATTAATAATTGTTTAAATAAAATTCTGTATTCACATATAAAAATGTGTACTTGTTATTTTATTGAAGATTAAATAGGAATTTTTATTATAATTTATTCACTTTAAAATTAAAAATTATGTAGTTAATTTTTGTTTTTTGTTATTCTAAATAAAAATTGAATGCATGTATTTTTAGTTTCTTAGTTTTTTAATTCATGGAACATCGAATTCTATATATGTAAAGCTTTAAGTTTGTTATTATTATTTCATTTAAATTTATTTATTATGAATTTTATATTTGTGTATTATAGATATTTTATTATGCTATATATATATATATATATATATATATATACATATAATATGACGAAATATTATTAACAATTTATTTTGATTTGTTTTTTTTTTATTAATTTTTTTTTTTTTTGGAATAATTTATTTTTACAATAGCGTTTAATTAATTTACACATTTTCATATTAGTAAAAGCAAAATATTAAATGTTTTTATTAAAATTTTCATATACATATTGTAGGTATCTTTTTATTATTAAAAAATATACACATTTTAAAATTTGTATTGTTTTAATTACATATACATTATTATTTGTTGTTTTTTTTATTTTTCTTGTTAAAAGTCTAAAAATTAAAATGGAACAATGGCTGATTATTATTTTTTATTATAAATTTATTTTAACTTTTAACTGATAACTCATAATTATTTAATATTTAATTATAAAAATTAATTAATTAATTTAAAATAAAAAGAAACTTTTTATTTGATATATTTTGAGGTTTGCAAAATCAAATAATGCAATAGGAGAAGAGTATAGGTACATATTTATGTCTTTATAACTAACAAAATACAAAATTATTGTGACGTATAGGTTATTAAAAGTATGTTGAAAAATATTTGTTATTTTTAATATTAATACGTTTTGTTTTTAATAAAATTTTAAATTCAATATTACGTTTTGAAGTTTGTATGTATTTAATTAAGTATTTTTATTGTTTGTTTTATAGAGGCATATACTTTTTTTATTTCTCTTATAGTTTTTTTTTTCACAAAATTAAGAAAGTAAATTTTAAATTTTTCTTTTACTCTAAATGAGGAAAAATTGAAGTTAATAGAATTTTGTGGTTTACAGGGAAATTAATTATTATTTATTTATAGGCATTTCATTTGTAACTATAAATCAAAATATGAACGTTGTGTACATTTTATTATTAAACTTTTATGTATATTATTAAACTTTTATAACGCGATAAAATTAATAAATATGTGAATAAAGCAAACATAACAGGTATATGTAACAGGTATAAAATAAAAAAATAATTTAGGAGATATATTGAGTGCTACAAAGGTATTGTGATTTGTGATACAAAATGTTCAATGTTATACAGAAGAACGACTCTAAAATGTTCAAAAACTAGAGGATCTTAACAGTTTAATAATTATACGATAAAAACATTGTTATAATATTTAATTTTAAATATAATTTAATATGCAATTTAAGTAATTTAAAAATAATTTTAAATACAATTTTTTTTTTAATAATATTAGGCTTTGTTTTGTGTTTTATATGTTATTCACCACTTTTTGCAATTCAACGACTATTTTTTTTTTGCTCGTCTTTTTTTAAATAATAATTTAATAAAAATATTTATTTATTGATAAAATATTAAAAATATTAAAAACTTTTTTATAAAATTTTATTTTATTTCACTTTTTTCATTGATCTTTTATTTATTAAGCGTATATTTTTTTTAATAGTCAAAAGTTGAAATAATGTTATTGTGTTGTTGTTATAATAAGACCTTTAAAAAAAATAAGATTAACATTTTGAAAAGCGAACTTATTACGTCATAGATTTACAATTGTATAGAAAAATACCTTTAGGATTAAAAAAATTTTGATATTATGTCTAAAATTTAAATTCTCATATTTAAATTATAAATTATAAAATAAGGTGACGCATATACCATCTAGTATAAACCAGACATAAATAGAAATTGAAAAGTGAATTTATTTGAATTCTTCAAAAATTAAAATATAAATATTAATATTTGTTACTTTTTATTTTATTTTCGTTTAGATGAATATTTTTTTATATGTACAACTTGAGAATAAATCAACTGTAAATATTTTATTATGAATTATAAAGGATAAGCAGAATTTATTTTTTTTTTTTTGGGCGGAAAAACTTTAAATGGAAATAATAAAAAAAAAAAAAAAAAAAATAAAAAATGAAAGGATAAGAAAGTTTTCTACCAAATAACTGAAAAACAAACAAATAAAAATGAAAATACATTTTTCCGTAGAACATATTTCAAATTGTTTTTTCAAGTTTTTTTTTTCTATTTTTTTTTTTTTCACATTGCAGAGAAATGAAAAGATTTGATGTTTATGTTGTTGTTGTTTTTGTTTTAATACTTTTTGATTTGTTTGAATTACTAAATATACAGTTCTTAGGCATTAATTAATACAATTTATATTAATATATATATTTTTATATTAAATAAATTAAATATTTTTTTTTTTTTTTAACTTATATGTATATTATATATATTTATTTCAAAATTCATTCCTTTGAAAACCGATTTTTATGTAGACGATATAAATATCGCATTTGATAATCATCATCATCATTATTGTTATCATTAATTTCATTATTATCACTCATATCGATATTATCTTTTAAATCATCAGCTATTAGGACTGAAGTAGAAATAGGATCACCATCGCCAATTCTAATATTTCCATTTTCATGTTGTTGTTGTTGTTGTTGTGGTTGTTGTTGTTGTCGCTGTCTTAAGAAATCAAATAATATTTTATTAGAATTTCTTTGCATTTGATCTTGATTTCTGTTTTGTTGTTGTAACAATTGATGTTCTTGATTTTGCTGATGTTGTTCTAATGATGATGATGACGACATTGGAACTGTTAATGCTGGAATTTTATTTTGTATTTGTGAATACTGATTATTTGGTTCTTGTTGTAGTAGTAATTGTTTATGTCCACGTTTTCCAATATTTTTAAGGTATGCACGATTTAATTCCACCTACACATTGAAATAAAATGAAATATACGAAAGGTTGAAGAAGAAAAAAAAAAAAAAAAAAAAAAAAACAAACATTAAAAATGTAAATTAATTTAAAGAATTTCATAATTAATTATAAAAGTCATGGTGTGAATATTCAAATTGAAAAACGTTATAAATTAAAATTTTCTTGAATTTATTATTAAAAGAATTTTTGTTTTGATTATAGAAATATAAATATATATGTATATTATGTAAAAAATTATATTAAATATGTTTTTTTGTATTTTTATTATTATGTAGGAGTTAAAAATTTTTTAGTTTTAAAAAAAAAAAAAACCTTTCAAATTAATTTTGAGCGTATCTAATTAATTTTATTTTTGAGTAATATTTTAAAAAAAAGTGTTGTAAAAATTGTAAAATAAATTTTTGATTTGACAAGATAACAAAAATATGATTTAAGATTAGATAGTTTAAAATTAAATTGATAAAAATATTGTAGAAAATATTGCTTGAGCTTAAACATCATAAACTCCGTTTTTAAAATTCGGTGAAAATTTTTTTTACTTTGATTTCATTAAAATATAAAATCGAAATTTTAAAATTGAATTAATGGAAAAAAATTATTTAAGTTATTTCAGATATAATTCATACCGACATAATATAATATAAATTTGAGAGTAGAAAACCACAACAATTTAAAACAAAAACAGAATTTTCCAAAATGTGTGTTAAAAATTATAATGCCAGTAGGAGCCATTATGAAAATAATAAAATTATTCTTAAAACTCACTATATAATCAAATATGATCACGCAATAAAGAATCTTAAATTAACTGCATTTACTACGTGTACGTACTTCTCGGATTAATCAATTTTGTACATATTCAAAAATATACTATCAAAATTCATAAGTACTTCCAAAAATGTATAACTATATAATATAATAACAGGTTTTCAAAATATATCTCAAATTTGAATATTAAAAATAAATTTTTTATTATGTAACGCAAATACATTTTGTTCTACCCCAAAAACTAAATTTCATGTTAACGCCTCTACGGACAGTTTGAATTCAAAAATAAATTCTATTTTAAACATTTATCTGGGTCCTTTAATAAAAAGATACTAAATTTGGTTATATAATAATGTTAAATATGTGTTATAATATGATTGACAAATAATAGTCTTTTGAATGGGTGAGCTACCAATTTGTGATGTACATAATATAAAAATAAATTTTGTATCATTTGTTTTGTTATCATGTCCTCTTCTAATCAATATCCGGTTCCTTTGTTTAATTTTGTTGATTATAATGATATAGATGAAAATATACACATTGCTTTCAGACATGGTAGGATATAGAATAATTTTTTGCCTTATTTTTTTTATTTAATTTATAGGACATGAATTTAGACTTGATTTGATTTTGAACAATACAAACATAATTTTTTTTATAAAACTTTATTAGCCTATTGAAAAGTTACAAAAAAAAAAAAAATTTTTCTAATAATGAAGGCGAGAATCCTTTTTTTTTTTTTTAAATTAAATAAAGTATAAGGTGTTATTTTAAAAATTAAATAAAAATTTGTAATTTAAATTTTATTTTTATGACGCATTACACACAATATTGAAGAATATTTATAACGTTGATTATATTACGATTTATTTCCACTTAATTAATTCTTTTTGTTCTTTGCCATTACTTTGCATATTACAGGATATAGATATGTAGTAGAGCACTCATCAACTCTTTGAAATGTTTATTATCATTTATAGTTCAGTCATAAAATAATGTGTAATTATCGCAATTTGTATGCTCATATATTATTTTTGCATTAATAGTCAGTAGTTTAATGTTTCCATTAGAGAGGTTATTTAGGTGCATCCACCTTGATTAATTTAAATGAAAATTCACTATTATTGTATATGATGATCTCATTGTACATTACCATTAAATTTACGCTTAGTTTATGAAAAGTGATTGAAATTTTTTGCTTTTAAATTTTTCATTTAGACCTTATGAGTTCAGTCTCAAATAGGGATAAAATTTTAGAATATTAAAAAATATAAGAAATTAATTTTCCAAAGATAATTATTAAATAAATTGAGTTAATTATATTACATTTTAGTAAAAATGCCTAAATTCGTCGTATACTAATACTGGATTAATCTAATACTCGTACTGGATTGAAACCAAAAAGTTATAAGTGCAGTGAAATTTTAAATAACTTTTAGAGTTAGTTCGAGTTTAGAATTAGAGTTATCTGACTCTATATTCCGAGAGGAATAAAAAAAGGCAAAATTTCAATTCTATGTAAAAATTTATAGTTGAAGTGAAAACATAGTTGAAGTGAAAGCATAATTATATTGCAAAACTGATATTTTTATATAATATTATTTTAAATACATGAATCAAATCTTGATCAGATTAGGTAAATTATGATGGAAACATATATATATCAAATGAAATCTGATACAAATGAAATAAATGATCCAATGCACCTTAATATCTAATAAATTCAAGAAATTTTTAAGCTCTTTTACATAATAGTGTCTATATTTGGTAATATGTATGTTGATACTACTTATATGCGTTAGAAACTATAAACGTTGTTATACTAATTATAATACTTAGTTTCAAATATTCTGATAAAATTTTTTTTTTTTAATTAATTTGATTATTTTATAAAATAATTTTCAAAAAATTAAATCTAATAATCTTATTATGGAATAAATAAATCTCTGAAAAATTTATTTTAAATAATATTTTATTATGAAAAAATTTATTACTAACAATATCATTATACCTATTTACTATGTATAGACGTTTTAGATAAAAAGTAATAAAAAGAAAAATAAATTGAAACATATTCAATCGATTACATGACCTAAATTTTACAATTTTCATCAATTAAATCCTGAATGATTTTTAAAATTCACGCGCGCGTAATAACAGTTCATCATTTATTCTCCAATATTAAATCACAAAGGACTTAAATACAAATATTGAAAATAACCAAGCAAATGATAATGTTATGACATTATGTTATTCGAAATTTGTGGTTTATTTTACCCTTAACATTCTGTTAGAAAAATGTTTTTAGGATATCATTATTGCATATAGATGTTAATGACCATTAATGACCATCATGACCAATAATCTATATCTTATACCTTTACACATATACATTTAAAGTATATACTCATATTATTTATTAAAATGTTTCTGAATAGTCTATATAATTTTTTTTAAATGCAGTTCTCTTTAATTTGAATTTTAAGTTATGTTGTAAATATGATGTGTAATCAATCTATTGCAAAAAGTGTTATGATATTACTGACTAACAGCGAATCTTTTACGAATTGATGATACTCAGAATTTTCCCTGTTTTATTACTGTTTACAAATTTTTTAACTTTTTTATTTAATTTTGTATTCAAATGTGAAATTCAATTTAGATAGATTATTTAGATTAGTACAGGGTGTTTTGAGAAAATCTATCGGTTATCAGAGATTGCAGTATCTTTCATCGGTTATCTCTTTGTCAGCTATCACAGTGATTTATTTTAATTTAAGTTTATGACAAAAAATTACCCAATGAAATATTTTCAGAAAATCAACTCAACTTGTGCAATTCTTAATATTCAATTTGAAGAATCATCCTAATTTTGATGTTAATTTAAATGTGTATTAATTAATATACGTCATTTGTTACGACAAACCTCAACAAAAAATTTTCTCTTCTTTGTTACATAAACTTTTTATTTATTTATTTTTTTGCTAAAATAGTTATAAAAGTATTAATATCCCATGAGGGAGGAAAAGAAGGAATGGTGAATTTAATAGTAGAGGGTTTTTGTTAAAATAGGTTAAAAATTATTGTGACTGAGCTGGGACTTTTTAATTTCAATCATTAAGAATATGTTGGAAGCCAAATCTAAAATATTCTATAAAATCGATGTGAACTCAACCGAATTGGGTTGAATTTTGATTTATTTCTAATGTTGAGAAGATATATTTAAAAGCAGTGCTTTGCAACTCATGTGTTACCAAATATACAAATTAATTGTAATAGATATAGATATTATGTATAGTGTGCTAATTATGTATAGTATATGCTATACCTTTAAATTAGTTGGTTTACTACCAATGAATTACGTATAGCTACATAAGTAAATTTAAAGGCAGTAAAAAAAAAACAAAATTAGATTTGAGTGTAAGCAAAAATTTCTTACTGTCTTTTTCTACAAATTTTTAGAATAAACAAAAATAGTTTACAAAGATTATTTTTTGATATCTTTGAGCTATCTAGATTTAACTAGTCATATCTATAAGTAGATGTTGTTCTACTTTCGATTCTCAGAAATTCTTTACTATGAAGAGTATGATTGACATTATGTATACAAAAATCATGCTGTCGTTGACAATGCCAAAAATTATAGTTTTATGTCAAAATTTATAATTTCATTTGAATTTATTATTTATATTATTAAAGTTTATAAGCTAAAAATAGATTTCGAAGAAGCAATTGTATTTTCTAGTCGAATAATGAAATAAAAAAAAAACTCTAAACATTTTTTTTTGTTCTTACAGTTAGTTGTATTATGTTTATTAAATTATTTATTTCAAACGTTTATCTGTTATTAAATTTGTATAAATTATAGATTTTGACATTAAAACAATAAATTTTGACATTAAAACAATAAGATTTAACAATAAAACAATTAACTATGACATTAGAACAATAAATTTTGACAATAAAAAAATAAATTTTGACAATTAAACAATAAACTTTGACATTAGAACAATAAATTTTGACAATAAAACAATAAATTTTGACATTAAAATAATAAATTTTGACATTAAAACAATAAATTTTGACAAGTTAACGACAAATTTTTAATATCTATTACACGTAACAGTAAAGAATTGCCATAAATAAAAAAGTGTAGTAACCTTGAATTTTTACTTACACCAAAAGTTTAAAGAAAAGCTTCAGATATTTTCTTACGCATAATCTATTGACACAATTATTTTCAATTATTTATTTATTGTTATTTTATTATTTTCAAAATTTTACATAGAAAAAAAAAAAACGAAAATGTCTTATATTTAATTGATAATTAAAGTTTTAATGTCAATATAAAAAATATGTTTATGGCTGAAGTACGTATTTGAGAATTTTCTTATAATTTTTTTATTTTCATATATTTATATTGATTTTGGCTGTATCCTCTATATGGGATTTTTTTTTGAAACAGCGGCACAACGTCTATATTTTGTTGGAATAAGTAATTTATTTCATAAAAGATATGTTTATGTTGCACCACATTAATAAAGTTTCATAACGCTGGTTCAACAGATTATTGTCGAGTACATAAAAATGTTCCTGTTTTATTTTTACTTGTTTTTTTTTTTTTTTTAACTTTGATTTACCAAAGAATGTTTTAAGGTGTTTCTTTTTTGGTGTTTAAAAAAAGAAAAACAAAAAATTTAAAATAAATGTTATAAAAATTTATTCAATATCCTGATTTTTATAGCTCGAGGAAATTTATTATAAAATCGTTTTATTTTTGTGTTTTAACATTTTAACATCCTTGTATTATGTGTTTGCGGCTCTTTACAGTGAGATATGAGGATGTGATTTGTGAAAAATTACATTTGGTGTGGTTTTAGAAAATTTAATTTGAAAAAAGTTTTTTCCAAACAATTTTTTTTTTTTGATTTTGCTTACTTTTTTGTTTACTATATTGTAAAATGAAACCAGAAAATTGAATATTTTGACATATTTTTATTTTGTATAATTTTGTTAAA
The DNA here is from genome assembly GCA_963942445.1 of Argyra leucocephala. Lineage (NCBI taxonomy): Eukaryota > Metazoa > Arthropoda > Insecta > Diptera > Dolichopodidae > Argyra > Argyra leucocephala. Next base: position 209,857,216 of record OZ012677.1, on the reverse strand, counting down.
TTCTGTTTATTATAAATTTGGTAACTTGTACGTCAATTCCAATTGATAGCTAATTATTATTGGTTTTTAGAAAGGATAGAATTTGTTGACTACTACTGACTACTACTAAGAACACATAGAGTTCAAAGAAAATGATGTTATTTGAGTATCTACTATACATTAGAGTAAGCTACTAATAAACTAACTTATGAAAAATGTAATGATTTCCAAAACTGAAACACATGTAAATGGCAAATAAATGGCAAAAAAAAATATATTCATAAAGTCCTCCATTTATAATAATTGTATGTAGAAAATTTTCTCAGATTTATTTAGTTGATGTACCAGAAAAATTATATAAAATATATACATATACATTTTGGTTAAAACATTACTCATTCTACTTTTGTATAATTTTAGCACCGTGACTAATATAAGAAAAGGTAATTCTACCTAGTTACTGACAATAATATATACAAAAAGAAAATTTGTTATTGAATGGTTCTCACCTAATGTTAGCTATTCGGAATACATTTAAAAAAAATTACAATTTTGTTTATTATATTTATTTTCTTTATAACTCGAGCGGAAAAAATCCTGTGGCAATTCTTTTTGAAAGCATATAAAATTAAAATGTGGAAAGTAATTTTTTGTAAGAGGAAATTCCAAAAATTAATTTTGCTATAGGATGTGAAATTTAAATTTTATAGTGCTTTATTTGTATCAAGAGTATTATTATAATAATATAAAACTTTAAGTTTCTGTATTGGTACATCTAAGATATATTTCACTGCGTATATGAGTATGTTTTAAATGAAAAATTTTTAAAAATGAATTGTGTGTGTATGTTGTAATTATTTTTCCATTAATGTTTTTAAAGTTTCCCTTAGATACATATTTGAAATTTTGTTTTTTTTTTTCATATAAAAAAATATTATGAAGCTTATTTCCTTTTTTTTTTTCAAATTTATAATTGTTTTTTTCCAATTTTATTATGATTTCATTACCATCACGAGATTAAGGCATTTAGAGTGAATTATCAAAGAAATAAAAATAAGATTATCTCTTATATATTCGTAGAATTTTATAGCATGTGTTTTTTTCAAGGGAGTATTATACTTGACCTTGTGTTGTCTTTGTTTTCTATTATTTGTACTGAAATTGTTTCTTTTATGATCTTTCTTTTATTATAATGCTTAATGAATTATTTCAGGTTTTTCCACATATTAATATGTACACATAAAATTCAAACAACATTTTTTTTTTACTGTTCAGTTTCATTCATTTAACTGTTCATATATTCAGACAATCTTTATTTCAATAATTCGTAGTTAAAAGATTTAATTCGTTTAACAAAGTTACTGGTTTGCCGCTTAAATTAATTGCCTGATTACAAAATTCGACAAGTTAGAGAATAAATTCAATTAAAATTTTGTTTTATTATTTATTTATTTTTTATTTTTATTTCATTGTTTAATTAATATATAATAACTGTTCTATAGACAAGCGGTTTTTAATATATGTAAAAAAAAAATATACATAACATAATTAAGGTGATATTTAAAAAAATTTAAGAGAATAAATGAAAAAAAATACAAATTAACATATTTTATAAATTAAACAATTAACAAATTTAACAAATTTAACTAAGTAATTGTTTTAATATAATTATAAGAACAGAAGAAAAAACGAAACTTATAAAATTGTATTCAAAAAATAAAGTCAGAGAGTTAAATATCAACTAAACTTATAATTATATATTAAGAATTATAAAATAACGAAAAAAAAAGTGTTTTACAAAAGCAAAATATTATATACTAAATTAAGCAAACAATAAAAATAAAAGTTAAAAACATTTATTGACTATCTAAATTTTTTTGTATGCTCTTGACAGTAACTTAGCTACAATCAAAGTTCACCAATGAAAATTTGAAGGTAGCAAATGACTGCGGTATAAATTCATAAATTCGACTGTTAATGCATGAAAGTGCATCCACTCAAAATGAATAAGAATAAAGAAAAACAATTAAGAAAATAATTTTTTTTAACATACATATACATATACATGTGTATATATTATTTAAAAGGTGTGAAATATACATTATAAATATTGCCAATTATTTTTTAATTCAAATATTAATTCAAGAAAATTATTTTTAACGCCTTCTTTTTTTCTCTATGCTTGAAAAATTGTGAAAAGAAAAATTCTCTTAAAGAAACTTTACCTGCTTTGTATTTTCTTTCATTTGTCTTCGGGCTATTTCTAATAAAAGTCTCTGCCTCAGTACATCAATTGGATTCACAATAGACAATGATGATTTCGCTCGTTTATTTCTCTCCGCCAAATAATCCTGTTTGAGAGGGGGAAAAAAATAAACAATTTTTATTTTATAATAACATTAGAAAATTTTCAAAGAAAACAACAATATGAGCATAAAAAAAGGAAAAAATAAAATAAAAAGAAAAAGAAAAACAACAATAAATAACATTTCTACAAAAAAAAACAAACAAAAAAAGTACCACTCTAGATAAAGAAAATTATTGTTTTCTTTTTCTTCCTTTTTGTATCTTAATTTCATTGTTATTTTTTTTTTTTTTTTTTTTTTGTGACGTAAGAAACGACAAAATTATTCGAATGACAAATGGTATATACGCACTAAGAGAGAGGTTATGAAAGTTATGATGATAAATTTTAATTTTAAAAACTCTGATAAAGACTTCAAATTGATTGTGATAAAGAATGAGGTAATAAAAAATTAAAATGATAATACAGAGAGTGCCATAAGTTGAAAAGCCTATTATATGAAGTTTTATTTTTTTTTTAGTGAACTTGAATTGAATTATAGAAACTTCAGTATTAAATAAAGAGGGCTGTAAGGTGTAAATGCCCATTTTTGCCACAGTAATATTTTCATTAAAAAATTACAAAAAATTTCCCATAAGAAAAAATTAATTTGCAGGAAAAAGAGGTGAAGTTTTATTTTTGCTTCACTTGGCAAGGCTTTTCATTTGAGATTTTCATTCAAAATTAATTGAATGAAAAAGGTGCGGAAACCTTCGAGCTCTGAACAAACTCTCAATCAAAATGTAATCTACCTATAGAACTTTTATGTATGTGTTTTGTGTCTGTATTTTGAACAAGATTGTCGAATATTATCCTGTTACATTTTCTGGAGCGGTATATAGTAGCTTAAGTGAAGTTTCTCATCACAGAAACATAAAACATATGGGATAGCCCTTACGCAGTCTAAAGCCTTTTTCAAACGAAGTATCCAAAGACTGATTCATATAATCAGGGAGACTAGATCCAATGTCAGAACGCCGATATGGCTTATCACGGGTCATGGCCCATTTAACAAGCATCTATTCAAATTTGTTAGATCGAACACAGACAGATATATTTTTTTTTATTTTTATTTTATTTATTCATTTATTTATCAAAGAACTCATTCGTTCGTACAGAGTGTATATATAAAAAAAAAAAAACAAGATAACAAAATTAATAATTCGGTCCAGTAGAAAAAATGAAAATGCAGATTCTGCTTAGAAGATACTCTTCTCATATTCCATTTCTTTGTGATGGCGTCCAGCTTGCAAAAATTATAAATATTTCCAGGAATACACATAGTCTGATTCTAAAATTGAAACTATTAGAGCAATAATATCGTTTATCATGGACATGAACCTACAATTCTGAGATAAGCAGGGAAGTACAATAGATCTTAAGATGTTGCGCATAGAATTCCCCATCAAAAAGAAAAAGTGAAATTTCAATATTATGTGAAAAGTTACAAGACGATTACACAATTCTCGCCATTGAATCATAAAATTGCACAAGTTTTTGCAGTATTTCAACTAACACTACTTTGTTCCAGTTAAAATGTTTGATTAAGGCTTAGTTCTTTTTTTTATCTATAACAAAAATAAAATTAAAAACTCATTAAAAAATATTAATTTTCCGGAATCCTTTTTTTTTCTACGAACACAAATGAGTTTTAATCTATTTGACACTAATTTTCCACTTATATTTCAAGACAATTCCATCATACTATGAAGGTCAGCTGTATTAAATAACAATTTCTAGATTAAATACATTAATTAATATTAATTTTTGCAACATTTTTAATTTTATAAAAACAATAATTTTCAACAATTTTGTTTTGAACATTTTTAGCTTAAATTTGATTTCATCTGTATTCTTTAATTGCTTTGATAACATTTTCGGTTATAATTTATTTATTTTTTTTTTTATTTTATTTTAAGTTTTTTAATTCTAAAGAAAACCATTTTCCTCCTCTAGAAAAACAAAATTAAAATAACGCTAAAATATCACCTGCCTTTTATTTTTTTTTTAGTTTATTGTATTGTTTAAGGAGTTTGATTAATTGTTGTTGTTGTGTTGTTATGATTAATTTTCATATATTTTTAATTAGCAATTATTGAAATTAATAAAAAAAATTAGATAAAAAAAACAAATAATTCCATTAAGTACATATTATTTGCTTAAAGGTATTATTAAAATTCTAAAAATTCTCTAAAAATAAATTAGATTAGAGTGTAGAAAGTTTTAATGTTTTGCAAAAAAAAAAAAAAAAATTAGGTTGAGAAATAACGTGGAAACTTGTAAAAAAAAAGAATGAAAATCAATCCCCGGTTATTGTAATTAATTGGTATATTATTTACACAGTTCCGGGAATAATTTTTATAAATATCCATACTTATGTAAATATTTTAATTTTCTTTTTATAGATATTAATTTTTTTTTTGCTTCATTTGGTAAGGGTTTTTTATTTGAGATTTTCATTCAAAATTAATTGATTAATGCTTATAATTTTAAAGATTTTCTCTCGAATTTTATCAAGCTATAAAAAAACTTACGATGGGGAAATGCGATGACGTATCATCTGTTGATATTCAGGTTAAACTTTGACATCATCCACAATTTTTTTCTTTCTAATCCGTCTTGCTAACTACTGTCATCCGTTATAATTTTATTTTTTCAACAGTTGTCTTCAATTTTGTCTAATCATTTTAATATTGATTTGCCACTTGATCTTACATTGTAACAATCATCTAGTATTTTTTGTTAGTTTCCTTTGACTGTTTATTCTTACTATATATATATATGTCATATTCACTTAATGACCTTGAACTATGAGCAATCATTTTACACACTTGACAACTTACTCAAAACCGAAAATAATTTCTTTTTTGCAACTAAGGGATTAGTCTTTTGAAACATTGATTAAAATCAATTTGCGATGATGATCTTATTTATTCTAAAAAACTTTTGAATGAAAGTTTTTGTTTTTTTAAAAACTAATTCTTGCTCTAATATATATATTTTTTTAATAAAAAGCCGTGTACTGGGATAAAACTTTAATACTTCCTTGCATTGGATAGGAAATAAAGATGAAAAAAATATTTATACAAATTAAATTGATGCTAAACTAAAAAACGATTTGTTTCTCTTTAATTTCTAAAGACTATATAATATACTGGACTATTATTATGGAAACAAGTCGAAAGAAATGTAATTCAATATTTATGAAACACAGGTCATGCACAAATTGCCAAAGCCAGTTTTATGCCATCTTGAAATTTCCACTGTATAGAAGAGAGCATCATTTATCGTTCTTCTTGTATCTCTTTGGAACTGTTCTTTAATTAATATTAATTTTTTTTTAAGTTGAAAACACTATTAGTATTGCGGCACATTGTGTCTTTTCTCTATATTGAAATTTTGATTTAAGACAAAAAATAAAAATTATGCTTTTTAATATGTGTTTTTATCTCCTTGGTTGATGTGATTTGATATTCACCATTGTTAAAGAATGTAAATTATTCAAAACGAAGTACTGTATATTCATTTTACTGATGGATTGGTTATATTTGTATGATCTATATCTATTAGTCTTAATTTTCTTTTATTTGTCCTTTTAAGTATAATTTTAATATAAGTACGATTTTTTCTGATGGTCTATTAATTTTATTTTCTTCTGTTCATTTGATTTTGATTAATAGTCTATATATGATATAAAACATAAGATTTAAAAGTTTTATCCAGAAAATGTAATAAATATATGTATTATGATACAACTAATTGTAATCTTTTTAGTATTTTTAGTTAAAACTTATTTTCGGTGAGTACAAAACACTGAAGAAGTCTGCAAGTAGTAGACGAAATATGCAATTCAAATAACAATTTAAATTGATGTTAGTTGTAAGTCTGAATATTTTTTAAATATTACTCTTGGCTTTTGGTTCACAGTATATTCATTTCATTTTCTGGATAAAACTTTTAAATTTTTTAGAAGAAGAATTTTAGAATTTTATACAAATATTGTGTACATACATTTAGCTATAACATTTTTCAAAATTTATGTTGAAAATTTAGTAATGATAGCTCCAATGAAATTGTTTTCAAAGCGACAGTTCAAATTACGAATTTTAAACTAATTCAGCTCATTATTTTATTTAAAAATATAATGTATATCGTACGTATGTATGTAATATGTATGTATGTACATATATAAAATATACAAAAAAAATATACTTGTTTGGCTTCAGCTTTAATATATAAATCTATCAGAAAGTGGATTAATTTCTGATTCATATTAAATTACGGTAAAGTAAATATAAAACATTTTCTACATCAAATGGTCACAAGAAATTTTGAATCTCCCCATATAATTTCACATTTAAAATTTGATCAAATTAAGATAATTTTATGTTCGCCTACTATCAGTATACCAATAAAATTATTTATAAACTCAATTATTATTTGCAAACAAGAAAAGTTAATTAAAGTTATTGGAGATTTTTATATAAAGTAAAAAAACTTGTTCAGAGATTCGCCCAAAGGATGTGCATTTCTTGTATTGAAAACAATATGTTTTTTTGTTTTAATTTTATTATACAAAATTGATGTCTTAAAATTGAAATTCATGATAAGTACATTAAAATTTAATATCCTTAGTAAAAACCAAAATATTTTTTTTTTGAAAATAAATGACGTATAAAATAAAACCAAAAAAAAAAATTGCAAATGTATTGGCTATTCAGTTTTCAATCTTCACTTACTTTTTCTCTCTTTTTCATACAGTACAACAAGTCGTTTTTGTGCCTTGTCATAAATTAAGTAACGAATCGTTAAAAAAAAAATAAATAAATCCAAAAATAATCTTGATGCAGAACATTCACATACGTGAGTATGTATTTTGGTTTTTATTTTATGATTATTTGGTATCTTTATGTAAACCATTAATGATATTTCCAATGACAACAACAAACAATGTTTATTTAATAGATTTCATATGTCAGATATAGTAAATTTAGATTTTTTTTTTATTTTTGTTAATTCATAAGAAAATTAAGCATTGATTTGTTATATATACATATACATAGCTATGTTTATGTCTAAACTAAACTAAACAAAATGAATTAAATTAAATAAAATTAGAAAAACATTGGGATAAATTAACAAAACTGTAGTCAATAAAAAATAATATACATTATGTATATATATACAAAAATCAAATACAAAACCTTAATTATTGCTATGCTGAAAAACACATTATTGACAATACTGTTTCTTTAGGTTTTACATTGGCCTAAAATTGTATCACAATAAAAATGCTTTCCTTTACATCTGAATTATTTTTGTTCTACATTGTACATATTATGTATATGTTACCGACAGAAACCGTTCTTAGGCGTTCTAGTCTGAGTATTATTTTATTCTACCAGTAATATTTAACTTTATAAGTGACAATTAAGATGGGATTTATATTCTTTAATATGAAACTAACCAATAGATAGAAAAAATATTTTCATCAGATATTAATTTTTTGTAGCAGATTCTGTTGTAAATTTGGAACTAGTATTGTAAAGTTGACTTGCTCTCTTTATTAATATTATTTTCTAGTAGTGAATTAAATAGTAACTAATATGAAAACAATTTTTTCATCAATTTTCATATTCACTATGAATGAATTCATAGTTCGTGATGAACATTAAAAATTTAAACTGTGAATTCGCCGTAAAGTAGGCAAATAAAATATATAACTTGTACAAAAGAATTAAAAGCATAATTTACTCTTATTTAAATTTAAAAAAAAATCTACAATGAAAATATGAATAGTTTGTAATTAAAACTCATTTAGATATTTATTTGTGTCAATTCATGATGAAATTTTTATATATCAATAAATCTTCTTCTTTCGTTTATCTTTTTTTATTTAGGATTAACAAGAAAAAGGATACATAGTAAAAAGGATAATTTCTTTATAAGTATATGTTTTTACATTTTGACAAGATAATTACAAACATTAAAATTACAAAGATCTTCTTAGTAATAAGCATGATAGTTCAAAATATATATTGACCTTTAAAAATTTTACTTCTGATATTTTTTACTGGCTTTATATTTTTTATATTTTTTATAATTTAACTATTAAAATTTTCAACTCCACAAGTTGAACTTGAATCATGTTTTTGTATCAATTGTTTTATACCAAATATATATTTATATATATATATATTATATATATATATATATATATATATATGTATATACAAAAAATGTAACTCCAGACATGAAACTTTGTTTTTTTTTTATCTAATTTTCAAATGCAAAGCTCAATTTGTAATTTATTTTTGAATTAACTATACAAAGCACAAATTATAAGTACAAAAACAAAGGTATGTGAACTTTGGTTTTTTAATAGTACTTTAATATTTTTTAAGATTTTAATGACAATTATCTGACTTAAATTATGAATTTTTAAATACCAATAACGAATTAATTCTAAGGAAAACATTTTTTTTTTTTTTTCAAATATTTACAAACCTTTTTTCAGAGCTTCTTTTAGTTCATTCATAACCAATGTAATAATAAACTCAATTCATATACCTAGAAAATTTAAATATCGTAATTATATCGTAATTAGACGGTAATTAAGCAACAGTCAATTAATTTTTCATTCTTTTAAAACAAAATAAATAAAAATGCTCTTATCATTGGTGTATTTGTGAAGTAATTAAATATTAAAAGATTATAATTTGAGAATTCTTAATTACAAATTTACTACAAAAAAAAAACAAAAGAAAAAAAAAATAAACAAAAAAACTGTTTACAAAATTTAACTGAGTTAAAATTTCAAACTTAAACTAATTTATTTTTGTATATAATAAATTCTTATTTAGAATAATATTCATATATAAAAATATATACCATGATATAAATTAAAATATATATATATATATGTATATATATATATTATATACATATTATTATATTAGATTTACTTTAAGGATATGTAAACACTTTAGAAATCAACACGTAATGAATGCTATATAATAATATGTACTATTATTGAAGTCCTAAAGATACATTTAAAGCATAGAATAAAACATGGAAAATTAGAAAAACAAAGTAAAACAAAAATAAAAACAAAAACTACAAGTAAATTACTTGTATATATACAGTTAACTTGATGATGTTGGATAATGATCTAAGGATATTTAAGGATATTAAAATTAATGCGCGTTTCAATAATATGATAATGATTTTGAGTTCGTTTCCCATAAAAATTTTATGAAGTGTTTAAAAATCAACAAGTCTTAAGGATACCCCATATTCAATAAAATATTCTATAAATTATGAGATTCAATTAAGTTGAAATTTTTTCACAGTTATATAGCAATATCGAAGTATTTACAAGTACATATAATATACTAGAATGTACGTACATACATATATCTTTTAATATATATGTATATATACTTATATTCAAATTTTTCAAATAAAATTCATTTTGAATATTTTTCATAAAGTTTATTCAAGTCAGTGATTTTAATTCAGTACTTTTTGATTTGAAAAAAAAAATGTCGTTATTTTAGTACTGAAAAATAATTTAGTATTTATTTTAGTTATCACGATATTTATTTATAAAGAAAATGAAAAATTAAATGAAAATATTTAAAACTTTTTCAATAATTTAATTAAAAATAGTGAAAAAAAAAAAATATTGAAATTAATTCTTCATTATTGTAAATACCTACTTTTTTTATTTTATTTTTAAAAATGATTAACTGGAAAAACGAACAGTCATCTGTTTTAAGACTACAAACTTTTATATAGGTAATTCTGGCAGTGAACCATTTTACTTTTCATCTAATTTTCACTATCTTTTTTACTTTATTTACACTTAATTTTGTGAAAGAAATAAGTTTAGAGACCGACATATTTAGATCACATCAGAGGTCCATTATGGTGCCATTAAATAGTTTTCAATAAAATTATGAAATATCTTCACTGTGGTATGCAATACAATCATTCCATTAAATTCTAATGAAACTGAATTAATTGAATTTTTACTTTTAAGTTTAAATAAATTTTAATTGTTTTTTAATAAACTTGTAAAATTTTGGTTTTTGAAAACAGAAGTAAAATCTAGCTTACTAGAAAAAATTAAATGTTATGTTAACGATCATGAGATCTTTTACTAAATTTATTTGAAAAATCAAAACTCGAAGATAATCATTTTTTGTATTAGGTCAACATATTAAAATCTGAACTTCAATACCATGAGCTCTAAATTAGGTAGTGAAAAAATAAATCATAAGGAATTGATTATGTTTTTGTTGTCTGTTCATGGGTCACGGATGCATGGTTCATGGTGCAAGCAACAAAATGTTAAATGATGTAAGAATTTGCTGGATTTTTTCTGAATGAAAACTGCATCAATGATAAGCTCATGATAGATAGGTCTATGATATATGAGTTTTGATTTGAAAGTTTGTAATTTATAATGTACAAAAAGCACATTATATGATTTGTTAGAATTAAATTATAACATATTTGATGATTTTATTTATTATGTTGTAATTAAATTCTAATAACAAATTCAAAACAACAAAAATTCCGCAAAAAAAAAAAGGATTTCAACAGGCCTTAACGGTGGAATTTTTTCCTATCTATTTGTGAAAAATAATTTCATCGCGAAGAAACTCTACTCAGCTCTCAAGATTTTCATTTAAATACGATCGCTCCCAACAGAGCAACAATTTTTATTATTTTTAGCTCTCTTATAATATTTCAAAACTTAAATTAATTTAAATATGTAATCCTACTGCATAAAATAACCTAAATGTTTTATTGAAACAATTAGAAGGTTTTTAAAGTTGAACGAAGATATTAACGAATAACATATAAAAATTAAACAAATTATCTCATTTCCAATATGAATATATTCTCATTTCTATTGTCATTTCTATTACGATTATCAATTTTTCATGAATATATTCAAAAGTATTTAAATTTCTATTTTCTTTATCTTGTGTTAAAAAATTATTTAATAAATTAATAAATCTAAAATTTAATATTAGAACTTAAATATTAATTAATTTAATTATTTATTCATATTAATGAGTGTCCTACTTTTTATGCATTTGTATACCTACCTCTATCTACTTATTATATACATATATATATATATAATATATGTTGTATACACAAGAAATGTAATTGACAAATTAAGTTTTCGGAAACTAAGAGTTAATTAAGAATTTTCAATTACTGTTGGTATAAACTATATCAAATATTAAATACAGATTTACATCTTATATATATATATATATATATATATATTATATGTAAATATGAAATTTTATTAACACATTCATCTTTATTCTCTTGTATTTATACTCTCAAGTTGTAGTTTTTCAAATATAAGTTCAATATTTTATGAACAGTAGAAATTTTCATGATATCAAATCTTAATATTTATTAAATTATACCTGGTGAAGTCCTGGGTAATTGAACAGAAAATTTTTATTTTGTTTAATTTTTTTGTTACAATATCATCATTTGCATACATTCGGATAGCATTAACTGTTGACGAACTTTTCCGAAAATTAATTTTGTTTTTATCTAATATATTAATACGATAATAATGTCTGTAATAAACTTTCCACTTTGGTGAATTAAAGCAAAAAACAGTAGCCCAAAAATTTAAATGTGAAGCCTTTTCAAAATATTACCCCGAAAATTTGCCGATTAAGAAATAAAAAAAAATTAAAAAATATTAGTTTTTATTCCCATATTTCAAATAAATCATTTACAGACGAACATACCCAAGTTCTAAACCCACATAGAAATACTATATATATTTAATACAAGAACCAAACATAATAAAATCCAAAAGATATGATGCTTTTTCAAATAAGAAATATTTTTTAACGTCATTCAAACAATTAAAGTTATCCAAAAATAAAGTACCTATTAAAAAAATTTAAATTTGACTGGTTTGTGTCTTTAAATTAGTCTACTCGAAATATTTCTAATTAACCAATGCAGGCACATTTTCAAGTTCAAATGAATGTTTATTTTGCAAAGGTAAGTATTGACAAGCAGAAAACAAAATATTCCTATTGTTGCCCTATGCTCCACGGATAGGGCGGGCTTGTCACCTTTAAAAATTCACTAGATTTTCTGAAAATATTTCTTATATGAAAAACACCAGAAGCAAGATATTATAGAGAACATATCAAATATTGATTATTTCTTCAATAGGTCCTAAAATTATAAAACTACCATCTTCTTCATTCTCACATTATGTCTCCGTTGTATGCAAAAGGAAAATTTTAAACCAGATTGGACAGTTGTACATCGGTGAAACCATGGAGGTAAGAAAAAGCAAATCATAGAAAGAATGAAGTACTCTGTTATTCTTAAATTGAAGGATACGCTAAGAAAAATTAATTGTTTTGTAAATATTTAAATAAAGAGGAAATAAATATTTTTTTAATGTTGGACCGGCGAATATTACGCCGGGAATAGCTGGTAATTATTTAATTTAGTTATTAGAAATGTTAGGATATTGATTGATAGTACGAAAATCTTTTAGTGAAACTTTGAAAAAATTAAAATAATTTGAACATGCATCACCAAGTCTCTTGCATTACATTATGAGTACATTATATTTAAAAACAAAATTATTATTGCAAATGTATTTGTCAATTAAATTCGTAAACATAAAATAAACAAATAGTAAAATAAAGTGGATTTTTCCCAGATTAAAACTAGCTCAACTAAATAAATTGAGCAAATTTTTATTTTTTATTCTATACACAAAAACTAATGTTATTTAAGAAGAAAAAGTTCTTGATTTGTTTCGCAAATATATTATAATCCGTCAGGTAGTAGATATCTTAAGTATCAACATCAACAACAAATAAAAATTCAAATGTAAACATTTTTCTAATAAAAACTATAAATAAATATAAAAATATTAACTTATATTTTGCAATTTTGAAAGTAAGAAATCTTCATTTACATTTAGGATATTTTGAACAATGTTACCCGTGTTGCAAATAAAAAAAATCATAAATTTATTATTCTCCTAAGAATATAAATTTTTATTATATTAGATACTTGGCACATGGAATACATTTTAGAAAAGTTCATTAGAGTATAATATTTTTTTTTGTTTTAAATCGAAATTTTTAACTTTTTTTCTTAGTCATTTTGAGAGTGAGTGTCAAAAGTAGATAAATCAGGAGTGGCATTTTGCAAGATGATAGTGAGATAAAAAATAAGCACAAAATCTGTTTCGGCATTATGTGATAGTGATAGTGACTGTAATAGTGACAAATAAATTGAGAGTGAAAACAAATTCGTTGTCGTCACCGTCATACAAAATATTATTTTTTCTCTTCTACCAAGCTTTTTATAGGTGTAAATTTGTCATAAAATTATTATAGTTTAAGTTTTTTGTTATAACAATTATATGTTGTACTGTGATATTAATATACATTTTTAATTGTTGCTTAATGTTGCTAGTTTTAAAAATGATCACCTTACAAAATACCGAAAATTTTCAGCAATATTTGTGATCGCTCTTAATTTTTGTCATAATTACTATCAATTATTGTTGCCTTACAAAATTCGACTTCAATATATTTGATTGTTTTAACAAATTTTATAAATTTTTGTAGGGAGTAAAACCAATAATTATTTATAAAAAACATAGCCACTAGCCATAGCGATAGCCACACTAGCCATAATTAACCACTAGCCAAACAAAGCCACTAGCCATAACCATAGTCACCCAAACAACTTAACCTATCTTAATTTAGCTAAAACTGCGTAACCTAATTAAAAAAATAATGTATTATATTTTGTTTTCTACATCCAGCAATAATTTGATTTGATTAATTTGTCCTTATGTGGTATGGACATTTCAAATTTTAAATTTTCTCCGTTTATATTGCTCGTGTTATAAACAATGGCTTTACATGTAGCCCATCTATTATAATGGTATAATAAAAATAAAAGGACATAATTACGATTTTGAATATAACCGTTTTTATCTAAAAAGATCAAATGGTCAGGAGCTATGAAGCCCGTGAGCAATATCTTTTTGATGTACTTCTCATTGTGGTAGAATATATTTGATATTAAATTATTTTTCGGAGTGTTTTGTGCTTTATCATAATGTTTTCGAATAATAAAATTATCGATTCTAATTATGTTAACTTTCTTGCATAAGTATTTATTATTATTGTAGTAATGCTTGTATTCGGAATCGGGCTTTCTATATATAAGTACAAACTCTTATCCACTTTGGTTGGGTTCTCGTTCACTATAGCCGGGGCCCCAAACGTAGGTTTGATATTACCCGTTGCAAATATTCGTCTAAGTGTTTAAGAATACATAATTTAATAAATACACTCAGAACATTTTGGGTAATTCCCATCGATAAAAAGATTTATTTCCGATACATATAATGTAAATGTATGAGAAATAAATTTCCCTCATATATATTAAAAAATAAATAAACAAAATTTGTTTAATTGCAGAAATTATTTATAGCAAAAGAAACGAAATTTAATTTTAATAGTTTTTGTTTATAAAATGAGATTAACACATTGATTCAATTTATTTTGACTCTGTATACATAAGGCTTATCAAAAAAAAAAAAAATTCCCATGCCTATAATAAAGAGTTGACATAACCTTGAAACAAGTTCACTTCCGTATATTTTTGCATATTCTTTAAAAATATATTTTATTCCATATTATGCAAATATGGCAAACGTATAAACTTTAACAAAAGAAAATATTTGATAAAAAATTCCATTTACATTTTTTAAAGTTTTGCTAGGAAATATAAATAGAAATTGTTTCCTTTTTTGTTAAATTTTGAGATTGTATGTATGTATGGGGTAGTATGTATTGTTGCAATCATTTGAAATTTCCAAAACTTTTATACACTTGTTAATGATTTAAATTTTTAAGCATCGTTAATGATTGAGTAAATTCCTTTTAAATTGTAACAAATTGTTAAGCAACAACTTTTAAAGAAGTTAAAAAAAAACAATAAAGAAAAAAAAGAGTTTTAGTAAATTAAAAACTTTTTAAAGTTTTAAACAATATCGTATTTCTATTTAAATTCTATTTAGGTAAATTTTCAATTGAAAATACAATTTCAGTTAATGTCAGTTTCATATGAAATGTTTAAAATTTATAGTCTTGGTCCCAAAGGTTTTTTAATTGCTAAAATTACAATATCTTAGGGTTTTTTATTTATCCATACATGAAAAATATTTTTAAGAGTAAAAAAAAAAAAAAAAAAAAACTTTAGAAAGAGTTTAATTAAAAACTTATATGGATTTTTTTTAAATGAAAAAAATTAATTTAAAGTAATTTGGTGCTATATAGACTCTTTTAGTTACTACGTATTCCAATGCTGACGTATATTATTACATTATTACATCATATTGTTTTATTCGTGATTTCCTTTGATTGCCAGAAGTACTTTTTTCAATGATGTACACTTTTTTAAAACATCGTTCGCTCACCCAATAACCTTAATTAATTAAGTACGATACTGCAAGTTTTAAGTACAATATTTTCGAGTACTTATTTACCAAATTTCTGGCTTATCATTAAATGTGGAAAACTACTACTATTGTAGCTTCATTTTATTTAAGTGTTACCAGATTATGCTCTCAATTATTTTTTTTATCATATATTATATCCCAATGACAAAGGACACTGGACTAATTCGAAAAACCCATAAAACATGTTTTTTGCTTGGTGGGGAATTGAACTTTTTGTTAAAAGGCCTTTCCTTGTTGAACCTTTCTGTTGAAAGGCAGATGACCCAGCGTGTGGTGCTTGATATAAAATTTTGATGGATAGAATAAATATTCTAATTGTGTTAAGAAATAAAAAAATTTTGGTATCAGAACTAATTACCAAAATTCGTCATAAGCTTCATCACATTCAAATCAAAATAATCCATCATAATGTCAGACAACAAATATAATAGGTCCGGTATGAATTTCCATCTTAAAATAGATAAGACAAAACCGCAAAGATCAAATTCTCCAGAATAAAATTCCCCAGGACCAAATTCCCCCAAGACCAAATTTATAAAAACAAAATTTACAATGAAAATATTTCCTTTTTTTATATCCGCAACAGAGACTGACTACGCAAAACAAATTTTCGGCAATTTTTTTTTCAAGATTTTGTCCTTGGATATCTTGTCTTATTAAGGTTGGATTTTTTTCAGTTGGGGGAATTTTTTGTGGGTTCTGCTCTATCTCTCAATATAATCTACAACAGATATCATTTTTAAAGTTTAAAAGTCTATTATGATTTTTAAGCAAAAGTATCTACGATTTGTAATAATCAGGTAATGTAGATTTTGATAAGAAAAAGTATGGAATTTCAATCACACAAGTTATGAAGAGCTTGACAAGAATAAAATTGAGTCATGAATCAGAAATGTATAATTACTGAATACTATATAATGACCACTCTAAATACTGGAGAAAGGGAGAGATCGAAAATGCATTAAAAACAATGAAAGTGGTATAAAATGTATCTTGTAACGTTGCACATTAGCTTAATTCATACCACCGATAAATATTAAGAGGATCACAGGAATATATATTTATATACGTTTTGAACTAGAAGTTCAAGAAGAAGTTAATCGATTTTGTTATTACAATTACGTATTTAATTCATAGGCTGCATACTAACGAAACAAAGAAAAAAAAATCGTACAATTAGTCAGTATAAGTTTAGGATAGTATTGATTAGTTTAGTATAGCTGTCAGCATTTCAAATACATTTAGAATAAAAAAAATTAAAAATTTACTTTAACTTATAAAATTTAAATATAAATACAAAAAAAAATTTTTAATTAACTCACCTGAATCAAACTGTTGTCTGATGGGAAATCAGCGTAACTTTTATATTCCTGTTGGGCACACACACAAACAAACGAACTAGCACAAATTAATGTAACAATCGGCCAAAGCCATACGGTAGCTTTCATATTTCTGTAATATTATCATTCAAAATTTTATTATAAATTTAAATTTTTAATTTTTTTTTTTTTTTGTATTTTAATTTTATTTTTATTCAAATATTCACTTAGAAATTTAAATTTTTTTTAAACCTTTTTCTTTTTAATTATAAAAAAAAAAAATGATATTCTATAGTTAAGTCAGCGATTTTTTTTTTCTTTTTAATTGAATTGAATTAATTTTTTATTTCAGTTGTAATCTTTTTCTAACAGTTCTAATTGATTATTTTTTCTACAATATTTAAATTTGGCATATTTTTTTTTTCAAAAATAAATAAAAAAAATACGAAATTAAAAAAATCAGCTCCAAATTAAAACACAGGAAAATTTGATTAAAACTAAATTGAATTCTTAAATAATAATAATAATAATTATGTTAGGTCTTTTAAAATTTGCAAAATTTCAATCGATGATTTAATAATAGCAATTATCTAGACCTATGTCTAACAATGAAATTATGAAGAAAATTAGAATTTCATTTTTGAACAACTGTAAAATAGTTTTGAAATTTTCCAAAGTATAAAAGTAAATTTTCCGAAATAGACCGATAGTCTATTTAGATTGAGTTTAATCTAATTTAAAAAAGAAATTTTATGAATACCCGAAAATTGCGATAAATTAGTGTAAATATTTACAAATCTATTTATATAATTAACGCCCGTATTATGATAAACTAATGGGATAATATCGATTGAAATTTTTTTAGCTAATTTCGATTTTAATTCAATGGAATTTTTTTAGACATTTTTTTTTTTTGTACGATATTAATGTGCTAATTTTATGGCAAAGTAAAAAAATAATAATAAAAAATAAGAGTTCACATTTGTAGTTCAAAGTGTTTTTTTCTCTTCCTTTTCCAACTTTTCAATTTTTTTTTGTATTATTTCGGATAAAAATAGATACGTCACTTTTACACATTTGGGTCACTAAGTCATACATATTATAGTTTCTGACGATATTATTTACTCACTTAGAAGCTTATCACTTTGGTGTATCATCACTAATTTAGTTATTTTAATTATGAATTTAGAATAATTTCAGCTGGTTTTGGAAGTAAAAAACTTCTCCGATGTGCCTAAGAAAATAACTTGGGGTGTTTTCATAAATGTTACAAACTGATTACAAGTTCGTTTGTCGCTCTTTACAATAATGAAAACAAATTCTACGTATATTCCACATTTACTTGATAATTTTGCAAAAATTCTGTTCATTTAATATATGTATTTTACTTCAAATGTGTTTTTTTTATCTGACAAGTGTTTTCATAAATTCAGAATGTGCAGATTGACTGATTGATAAGAACAACCTTACGTAAATATTTTAACTTTTTTTTCAGATTTTCCACTGAACATGCATTCCATACCTACATTGACTCTATTTTATCCAATTTTAAATTTAGATCTTTTTGTAAAAAAATTAAAGTATTTATTAAAAAATAATCCAACAGAAATGGACAGATTAATTAAAGAGTGAATTATTATTTATGTTATGATGTTATATAATAATTGTATATCTATATATGTAATCTTTAGATTGAAAGTAATTTACTTTTATTTTTAAATATGGCTTTTTCTGTATTGTTTTATACCAAAACTAATGTTTTGTCTATATCACGGTTAAAGAAAATTAAATTTTTTTAGAGTAGTGAAATATAAAAAAAAATATTTACTTGTATGTGTGAATTTTATAAAATACTAGCAAAGATACCTGACGTTGTCCGGGTCGACCACAAAATGTATCGAATATATTTCAATCAAGTTCAATTTATGAATCGCATTGAAAAAAATTGGTTTATCAAAAATATTCTAATATTTTTTTTCACTACGATAACAAAATATCAACAATACTACAACTTAAACTATACTTATATTAAAATTATTTCTTTGCAAACAATATTTCGGTGGTCTTTTCTGATGAACTATAAGCAAATACGTTCCTTGCTGTTGAGGTATTCTTGAAATAAAGATATGTTCGACTTTTCAACAATCAATTGGAATTTGTACTTAAATGAAATGAGGATGCCAAGTTATTATTCTTAATCTAGTACTGTAGTTTTGGTTTCTTTGAGTTTCGTAAAGGCAATATTGAAGCTACTACTTTTAATTCCAATTGATGAGGATGAACAACTTTATTTTCATCGATAACTGTATCTATCGATTTGTACACATGGACCCCCTGGAACACTCTGCAGTATTTTCTGATTAATAAAACGAATCGTCACATTTTTGTGGCTAATTTACATAGCCACTTCACATAGTCATGTAAAAATTTTATACTGATTCCTAAATTTGAAAATACTTTTTCAGGACAATACATGTTTTTTTTATTTTTCATAGAGTACCTATGAATAAATTTTCAAGTATGTAACACAATCTTTTTTTGAAACATTTCTGATAGAGTATGTAAGTGTAAATTTTCATGCCTGTAACACAATTGGTTTTAAAATACTCCTAAGACGTGCTAGGAGTTGTACGGCAGCAACCCGAACCAGTCCAAATTTTCGAAATCGGTAACAGTCGTATTCATTTATTTGTGAAAGAGAATCTAAATGTAAATTTTTATACCAGTTACACACATGGTTTTTAAAATATTCCTGAGTCTTACTAGGAGCTGTACGGCAGCAACCTGAACATGTCATCTGATGGCTTTGTAAAGTACCTTATTTGATCATGAATAACTGTGCAAAATTTCAGAACTCTATCTTTAAGACTGTGGGCGTGTATGGCGAACAAACAAACAAACAAACAAACAAATAAACAAACAAACAAACAAACTTTCCCTTTTATAAGTATAGATTAAATATTTTTCTTGTATATAATTTTGTCAATAAAAGTAATGAATATTAAAAAAAAAAAGAAAAAAAAAAATAACTTTTTAAACAAAACATTTCGTAAAACTAATATTCATGTCAAAAAAATGTTGTCAATCTTTGTAATAACAATATAAAAAAATCAGTCAACATAAGACCTACAATTGATTTGGAAAACCTAGAAAAACAATTTAATTGATGATAACTAGAATTTATTTTTATTTCATTTCAAATCTTAAAAGAGCTCAGCCGCTCCAATAGAGTGTTTCATTACTTACTGTATTTTCTATAAACAAAATTAAAGTATAAGAATTACAGAAAAAATAAAAATGGAATACACAATTTTAAACAATTTTTTTTTGTATCCAGATTCCAGCACTAACTCGTGTTTATATGTATTTATAGCAGAATTTTAATAAATGTTATTCCTTTTTATTTTTTTTTTCTATTTCAGACCTCATTTTAACTATATATATTGTTTTTAATTTATTTTTTATTATTTTTATTTTTTTTTGTTTTATGTTTGTTATTATTTTTCGCTTTGAAAATTCGCCTTTCTGTAATATAAGCGATTGTTTTAAATACTAAGTATTTTTTGTGGGATATTAGCGAAGTGTCAATGCCTTAGTAGACAAAATAAAATGCTGGACAAAACTCAGAAGCTATAAGTTATGGTAAATTCCTTTATAATGACGACTAGGTTATATTCGTTATACTCATTATATGTACGTACCTAGTATCTATATAATAATAAGTAGTATTTTACTCAACATGGTATTTACAAAAGTATTTAATAAAAAGTGTATTTCAAATCCCAGGTTTTTTGTAAAAAAAACTTTTTCTAAAACATTCATTGTTTTTTTGTTTTCTTGTTTTTCTGTTATTTGTTAAAAATAATTTTTCCGCTAAGTTCTTTGTAATTTATATATGCCACCATATATACTGTTGAATAATCCGGGTTCGAGAAGAAGAAAGTTAGAAAGTTTAAAAGATAAAAATCATATTCAAATAATAAAATTTTATTTTTTGTTTTTGTAAAGAAGGAAATTACAGAGGTATTGTGTAACTCTGAACATTTATCCAAATTTACCAAGACATTTTTTTATTTTTTGTTTTTTTGTTAGGTAATTTTAACTTCATCTACCTGTCAAATCTAAAATTCTGTAAAGTGTTGTGTTGTTTTTTTTTTTAGTTTTTTATTTTCTTTCAAAATATGTTTGAATATGATAATTACGAAAAAGTTTTATTAATGTAAGACCAATTCTCGAATTTCTTGAGGCATATTCAGTAAATATGAGAAGTATTTAAGAAGAAATGAATACAGAATTTGGGTGGGGTATGGGATGTTTTTTTTTGTTTTTCCATTTCTACTTTTATTTTATATAATTTTAAAAATTTTAATGAGCTATCCAATAAATTCCTAAATTATGTATGAGATATGTATATGAATAATTAAAGTAATTTGTAAGGACATACAAGGACGTTATTAAATTTCTTTTTCCAAAGAAAATAATTTTTTTTTTTTTTTTTTTTAACCGAATTATTTTTATATTTTATTATGTAGACTTTTAAATGTAATTGGTAATACGATTTTTTAATTTGAACTGAATTTTTTTTTTTGTTTTTTTGCAATTTCTTTTGCACTACAACTTTACATGTATTTTTATGGTTTTCAATTTCAACAAAGTAAATAGGTTTACCTTGACATATAAAAATAACAATTTTAATGAATTTGGGAAAATATATTTATTTAAATGAAAAATATATATATGTATGAGTTTAAAAATGCAAGTGCGTACTACTGCCTTAGAATTAGTATTTGTTAATTTAATCGAAACAAATTAGACATAAATAATTTGGAATGTAGAGATTTTGTTTTTGTTTTGTTTAGTGTATTATAATGGTTAAAAACACATTACAAAGTTCGTTTTGCAAAACACCAATTAGATCCTGAGTCTGAGTCATCAACGTCCTGCAGTTTTTGCTGGCTACTCTCCAGTTGAAGATACGAAATTGTTTCATATCTGCTGATATTTCATCTCTCCAACGTAGGTTTTGTCTGTCTTGACATCTTGTACCTTCGGAATGAAGGATGAAAATTTGTATTTCGCACAAAGACAAAACGTAAATACTAAACAAAAATCCTTATATCAAACCATTAATTTTGTCAAATTTCAACAGTTTCAACATTTCCCCTCTCAAAGATTTTGATATTTAGCGGTAATCTATAGTCTCAATGTAGTATAAGTTTTTTTGTAGTATAAATTTTGTCTTCTAAAATTTCCTACATAATGAACGAATTTGGAAAAAGAAAATATTTTTTTTTAAAACCGCTTTTTGCTAAACGGCTTTTTGCAAAATGTTCATTTTTGTCAAATAGGAATTTTGCAGATTGTCTTTTTTGTGAAATAATTTTTGATTGAAAATATTTTTGCAATATGTTTTTTGATAAACTGTATCCGACCCTGTTATAATAACATATTTTATTATTTTACATCTTAATAATGGTAATGTAATAGTTCAGAAAAGGCAGACGATGAAAATGTGGCAAAAAAAAAGAATCACGATTATCAAAAAATTACTAAACAATTTGTTGCAAGGCTGTTGTAGTTGTAGCGATTCGTAAAATGATTACGTAGTTAAATTTTTTGCTTTTGTAGTTGTCAACATAAAGTTTTAGTAGTTGTAAATGTTGTAAAAACTGTTTATCTTTAATTTATGTTCAAACTAAATATAAAATTTATTTTATCATTTTACCTTCCAAAAAATAATATAATATAAATAGCGTTCCGGCGTAGCTGTATTTATTTTATTAACAATCATAGTAAAACAGTATTTCCTTATTCCATAAATCAGATTTAAAGCCCTTGAAAAAAGCTAGTTTAATGTTTAAGGAAAAAATAATGTTTAGCGACTTTAACTCTGACTCATAGAACGTCGGATCTCGCAAACAAATTTTTGCAATTTAAAAAACATTAGGATGTTATTTTTTTTAAAAATAGAAATGTAATTTTTTTGTAAATGAGATTTTTCCAAATGTTTTTAGGCACAGTAGATTCTACAGTAGATAGTACACCATATATAGGGTATAAAATTATTGTAAGTATAAACACATAAAAATTAATTAAGCAATTACTTGTAATCTTAGTTCTGAAAGTCAGTTACCTAAAAACTTTTAAGTTAATATTAAATAACCAGTTTTTAATTTCATATCAATTCGTAGAATATCCAACGTTTATCTTTACACTATTTTCGTTTAACCAATTGTTATTACGAAGTTGTACTGCTATTTCCTGAAATCATTATTTATTCACAAGTTAATTGATATAAGTCTATAATTTTGCTACCAATCGTTGGTGCCACATAGCTGTACAAAAGAAACAAATTTTGTCTCAAAATATTTGAAACTGTGCTTGCGTCATCTTTGGATTGTTTTTTTTTTCTTCCTCTTCTACTGATTCCGGTATATAAACAAACATTATTAACCCCTTAATATAAAATCATCCTTGACATCCAACTCATAAAAAAAAAAAAAATTATCAATATTCTATAAATATATAAAAATCGATTGAAAAATTAATAATAAAAGGAAAAGTAATCTATTCTCTAAAAAAAAGAAACTCAAATGAAATTTACCTGATTAAAAAAAAAAATCGATTTATTAAATAAAAAATGTATTCTCCAGCGGTCTATTAGAATTCAGCGCCAATGACCTTAGAAGTTCATTGAGGTACATAAATGCTATAATAACCATCTAAATATTCATTTTTTGTTGTTAAATTCTTAAAAGGATATATAAATAGAAATTATAAAAAATTACATCAACTACACATATTATCTAGTTTTACAATAAAAAAAAAACATAAAAATTTCCACCTATTCTAAATATAAATTTTAAATTTTGAATCATCTTCACGTCGTCGTCGTCGTCGTTGTCGTCGTCCATGGAAGCAATAACATTCGTTCTCTTGTTTTTTTTTTTATTCTTATTTTTCTTCTACGTCATTTTACATGTGATAAATTATTTTTGTTGCTTATTATCTGAAATTTAATTAATAAAGTTATCACCTGCGGCAAAGTTATACACTATTTCCAATCTAACATCATTTGCATAACGATTCGAAATTCAATACATATCTAAAGAATATACATAAATACATACATATATGTATGTAAGCTAATTTAAAAATTATTCAAGTTGTTTTTAGATTCTAAATCTACGAGTATCCGGGTCCACATTCAAATTGAAAATTATAAAACGGAAAGAAAATGAAAATGTTTTGTTACGGTTCGTTGTAGTTAACTGCTGCTACGATATTTTTTTTTTTCTATTTTTTTTTCATGATGAAAGATAAAGTTTTCAAGACTTTCTTTATGTTATTTTATTTTGACTTGTTAATTTAATTTCTATTATATTTCTTTAACATTTCTTTGGATTTCTGTGTAAATTGTTTATTTTTTTGTTCTGTTCAATTGCAATTGTTTGGGGTTTTTTCTATTTTAGTGCATTTTAGTTAAAATTTCATTTCTTATTAGAATACCATACTTTATGAATTTATATACAATTAAATTCAACCATACTAAAGTAAAGGTTTTCCATTTATATAGATGGAATAACAATCATCCTACATATTCTGTTTTATTTTTTTATACCAATTTGTTGATGCCATTTGAAAGAAGATCTAAACGATATACCTTTGAATAAGAAATTTGTGACGAAAATAGTTTTATTATATGTTTAATAGATATCTATTTGCTTCTGTTTGACTTTTTTAGATAATTAATTGGAACTGTAATTAATTGTAACATTATGTATAAGAATTTAGAATTATGGTATGATTTCATTTTAATAAATGTTGTAGTGGTTTTACAATTTTTAACGTTCGTTAACCAATCACTTACAAATTTATTACTACAATATCGATCTTTTAGTTTTTGAAATCTATGAGTTTTCAAAATTTAATGGGGCATCCAGAATATTTGAATGCGATTCTATTGTTGTATTTGAATTAATGTGCATAGTAGAATTTATAATTCCTCTCCATATTATAGTTTCATGTTTACAAAACATATGCTGAAGATTTTGAATTCCAATTTCATGCACACCCAAAGGCAACAAATCTTTCATGGCAATAAAAAAAAAATTTTACAATAAAAACATAAGTAATAGGGTAAAAATAATTTACTATCAAACATTAATTAGGCCAACACTTGTGTCTGGTATACCTGTATAGTATAATATTAGCGAAAGTTTAATGGAAAAAATCCGCCAGTTTGAAAGAAAATGCATAAGATTTTGTATTAATAAAAATCGCGAAAGCCCGAATCGGATTACAAACATTTTTATTCAAATAAATATTTGTACAAGGAATCAAACATAAATAGAACAGTTTTATGATAAATCTAGTTCGTATAAAAGAGTGCAAAATATTCCAGAAAATGGTTTAATATCTCATATGTATTTTACCACAATGAGTAGTACATAAAATAAACTTTGCGTACGGGATTTATAGCCCTGAACATTTTATATTTCTTGACCAAAATTGTTTCATCCAAAACCAAAATCATGGCCTCATACTATATTACTATAGTACACGGGTCCACTGTAAATACCGATAGAATATTAACTGGGCAATAGTAATTGAGATAATCTTCAATTTGATATGTTCATACTAGAGAGAGACAAAAACATTAAAATAGTATATTGTTGGTGGTTAGAAAGCAAGATCAATTGATAATAGGTATTAAACATGTACAATCTAGGTTTAAGAATTAGATTAATTTAGTTTAGATAGGCTATTTATTAGCTTTTATAGCTAATTATTAGGTTAGTAAAGTTTTAAAGTTTTAAGGTTAGTAGGTTTAAGTAAAGTTAGCTAGGTATAGGTTTTTATTTAAAATAACAATATATAATATTGGGTTTTTAAGTCTTACTTTTACAATATATGTATTATACAATAAACATTATGAATGAACAAAATATATATTAATAAGTAATTAGAATTAACATAAAAATTTTAAATTAATTTAAGTGTAGCTAGTCATTAAAGCCGTTTTTCTTCAACTATTTTTAGGCTTAAGAAAGTTTTGTGGATTAAAGACATATAATAAAAGTTAAATTAAAAAAAAATAAAAAATTCCATGTACATAGTTGAATGTCGATTACTAAATACAAACTTACATATTAAAGTCATTTCCGGTATCTGATAATTTTTAAAGTCATACAATACAAACAAATTTTTTTTTTCCTTTTTTTTAATTATTATTCAGAATTGCTAAAAGGATTATCACACCTTCTGCGCAAGTTATAACATATAATGCTAAATAAAAAATTGTTACAAAAAATAATTCAAAATTATTTCAACTACCCAAATACATACCAGTTGGATTCGGTACAATACTGTATAATAATGGATAATGATTAAAATGAGCAGCAAGACGCAGATAAAGTTAGTTATGGGTTTTGTTTTCTACTTATTTCACCTTTGTTAAATGAGCCCAATTGCTCATACAGAGTGTATAATATAAACTAATATAAACTAAAATATATAAAATAAGATAATTAACTTATTTGTAGTTTTGTATACTCATAACAGCTGTACCTACAGCTCGTATAAAGTGTTTTGTAATTAACCAATATTATTCATCAGTTATAAACCAAAAAAAATTATTTGTAAATATTTAACAATACTTAATACTATAGTAACAAATTAAGATAATAAAATTGGTTAGTGAAAACTTAATTCAACTATCTAACAACTATTCCTAATATTCCATTTACATTCAAATTTCTATTTATTTTCGAAATCAAACTAAATTTGATTTAAATAATAATCTTTGATTTTTGCTCTAAATAAACATATTTTTTTATTTGGCAAATCATTAAATAATTCAAAAGCAATATTGTAAACTGAATCACAATCATTGAATGTAAATAGTATAGGATAAAAAAAATATAAAATTATTCAACTTTAGACATTAATAATAAAAAAGATAAGATTCATCAATAAACTAAACGTACTATACATATTTACTTACTACTTGTAAATAGTTAAACATAGTCAAATTAATAACTCATTATCTACTAAGTTTTGGAAAGCTCATTTGCGCATTTATTTCTCTTTTGAATTTTTTTACACTACTGAGATGAAAATCTCACTCAATTTTAATTTTATCTCACTTAGGGATAGTATTGTACAACTTGTGGCTCTATTTTATAGAGTATATAGTCAATTGAACCTAATATTGGAAAGTATTATTTTGATATTTCCTGCTGATCTTGTTGCGTATACCCATATGGTATGCATTGGGTTTTCCCCCTAGGGTGCTTGTATTTGTATTTTCTGTGATTATCAGATGTACCTGAGTAACCAATTT
The DNA here is from genome assembly GCA_963942445.1 of Argyra leucocephala. NCBI lineage: Eukaryota > Metazoa > Arthropoda > Insecta > Diptera > Dolichopodidae > Argyra > Argyra leucocephala. The sequence continues at coordinate 209,829,665 of OZ012677.1, read as the reverse complement.
GGTTTCTAGATATATGCTATAACGAAATAGATAGTTAAAGAACAACATACAGTACAACATATACAAAATTAATTTAGAATCAAAGTACAAGTAAGGGGAACTAAATACCTGTATGAAAGTTTAAAAAAATATCAAACAATAACACAATATCGATATTAAAATTCTTATTTCCCACTATAGAGAGAATATGCTCCTAAACACAGTCAGTATAGGACAATATTGAGTCAGGCCCAGGCTCACCATGGATTGTAGCGCCCAAAAACTAAGTAAGTAATTATTTTACTAAGTAAGCATTGACTATTTTATTGTTGCAGAAAGGGAAGAAGGCAGGATCAAAGAAGTGAGTCCGCAGTATATTTCCTATCAAGTTTAGTCTGTTGAGGCTACCTAAAATTTTTTACCGGAAATCAAAATAATAACGTAAATATAAAAATAATGAATTTAATAAATTAATGGTACATGGCTGATTGTAAAGTCAAATACAAATCAAGAATCAATTGACTTAGTTTCAGTTGGTTAATTCAATTTATTTTGACTTTGGTTTTCAAATGTACTTTTGAATTTTTAAAAAGTTGAATTAATAAATTTTTAGCTTTTCATGCATTATGTGCCGAACTGAAATTTTCATATTATTCAGTGTCTTTTTTTGTTTATTCGTGGCTTATCAACTGGCACATAATAAATTTGGATACTAGTGTCAAGAACTAAGCCTTCTTAAATAGCAAAGTTCCTTATTATTTAGGTATTAAATTATAGTCGCAATTATTTGTTGACATTTATTTTATCCCAATAACAAAGGGTACTAGATAAAGCAAATAGTTGCCTTCATCGGAAATCGACCGGGGACCTTTCGGTTGAAAGGCAGTCGCTCTATAACTATTACACCACCCAGTATTCAAGTAAAAATCATATTTCTAGTTCTGAAAAGGCAAATAGTGTTAACATGAGTTGACGTCGGCTAAAGATAAAGTTTTACACTATAATCGAGTTCAAGAAATTAGCTAAAAATTATGTAATCCAGATATTAATTATTATAATTGTTATAAATAGTCCCAAATTTTCCATTTAATTTTACTAAATATATGCTTATCATAGGTAAGGTACATATATTTCGTCTTCCACTTGCAAGCTTCTGCAGTATTTTGTACTCGGCTGGGGAAAGATGTTTATTTTAAGTTTTAGATGCTAGAACAACTCTTTGTATATTATCGGTTTATTTACTGTAATTAGAAATTAGTGAACTAATTGAAATACGATTATGCGGTATCTATTTGAATGCAATTAGATTTCCTTGTAGGTTAGTATTATTCTCTATAAAGAAAAAACACAAAAACTACTACAACTCACTTAAGTTATGACGTAAAAAACGAGCTAGTGATATTCTTGTATTCTTTTGAAATAAGTAATTCCATCCATCTACCGATCATATAAATTTGAGTAGTACTCCTGGATATGTATTAATATAAAGACATATCTGTTATACATAAAGTTGTACATTTTATTCAATTCATAGGTAAACAAATACTTTTTTCATATTTAAAAATTATTAATATAAATCAATTGTATGATTCGCTTCCACTTGAATTGTAAATATAACTATTATTAATTCTTTTAAAAATATACGTACAGTACAAATATATGTATATACAGGTTGGACTAGAAGTGATGAATCGAAAATGGTTTAAAAATTTATTTTTTAAACATTTTTTTTATGATTTTTTATATTGTGAAATTGACATTTTTTAACTTTGTTATACTTTGATTGTATACTTTAAACTACAACTTAACACATACTTGCTAATACCAAAGTAAATACAGGGAAGAAAAATAAAATAATTATTTGATTTTAATATCCAAAATATAGGAATATTTATTTACATTAAATTTACTCATACTTAACATGATTTTCATTATCCAGAAAAAGTTTATTCAAAATCTTAGTGAGTTTTTGGACCATCCTTTGTATAAAAAATGTCAGTCTCATATACAAAAATTTTTTTTATTTAAATTATACAAAAATGTTTTTATTAAAATTGAAAAAAATTTTCAATTTTCATTCAAATTATTTGAAAACATTCTTTTTCATCATATTTAAATTGAGAGTCTACTAATTTCTGGAAATCGTAATAAAACAATTTTAATTTATTGTTCAAATCAATATACCTACCTATCTATAGTTGGAAATATCCTTAAAAATGTAGGTATGGTATTCAAATATTGAACAATCAATGAAATTTTTATTGTTACCTTTATTTTTAACTCATATTGAAAAATTTGAATTGTCTCGTTTTTATATTCAATTGATTTCAGTGCCAGAAGCTATCAATGATTGACTGGTGTTAGTATTGAATAAATCAATCAATGGAAATGTTCATTTATGTTTATCAACTGCTGCTACCTTATGTGGTTTTATATTGCTTATTTAAAAAAAAAAATGTATACCTACCTACATATTCGAATTATTTATCTGAATTTAGAATTAATTTTAGTTTGCAGAATGTATTCATTAATTGTCCATTCTTCAGTAGGTCATAAAATGAAAATTATTTTATACAGTTTTTTATCAATACACTTTTTATGGTAGATCTGTGCAACAGGAGGAACTTGAGATTTACAATTTTTTGGATAATTACATAAATTTTGTATTTACTAATTTTTAAATTATAAATTTTATGAATCACTTTTAAAAATATAATTTTTTTATTTTATATTGTTCCAAAGCACACGTAAAATATTAGATATGGCAGTCCAAGTTGATTGGGGATTTTATTCGAAGCTAAAAATAAAAAGTTTATCAAGGTCTTTCAAATAGATCTGCCACCCTATTCGTTTTGGGAATGAAAAACGCAAATTTAAGTTTGTACATTGATTAAAAAAGCAATTAGCGTCTACATATAGGGAATATAGAGTTTAAAATAATAGAATTTCATGATACAAAAACGAATCAAATCTAATGCTTTGCATCGAAAATAAAAATATTAGCTGTATTTTTGTACATAGTGTAATTAGACCTTCTTCTTCATCCATTTACTCTATATTTAGGGCGTTGTAAAACCTAGACGATTTAGTTAAATTTTAATTTCAAACTTCATCATCAAATTCAATAGAATAGTAAAAGAAAAGGATGGAAAATCGAGACTACGAACAGAAAAATATATGTAAAAGCTTTGCAAATCAAATAATTCATAAATATCAGAAATAGTTTGTGAAAACTAAAATCGCTTTTTATTTGTAGAACATTAAAATAAAGGTTCAACTGAATACAGACAATGAAAAATGTTTGCAAAATTATAGCGCTTAAGGCGATTACCGTTGAAAATTTTTACCGTTGATTTATTTCAATATTTTATTTGTTTAGTAAACAACAATGTAGAATTGTATAGATTGCCAGAATAATAAAATTCTTTAATATGCATGTATGTGTATACAGTTTAATACCTCAAATTTTTTAAATAAAGAAATAAAAGTCAAATCAAATGTCGTTGCATAATTAAATATAGTTTTTTTTACTATAAAATTAAAAAAACGATTTATTTAATCGCTTAAAAAAACGTTCAGTAAGAAATTTGCGATTAAATAAATTTAAAAGACTGTACTCAACTGAACGGGGTCGGTTGGTCAACAAAGAGTATATGCTATACTTATTATATTAAAAATATGTATAATTATACGTACATATATTATTTATATATAAAATTTATTTTTATTGAATAGGTATAGGACTATGCTGTTATGGAGATTTGATTTTTCAATAATTTCATAAATTATTACAATGAAATTTTTCACAAAAATTACTTTATTTTCAATACAAAAATTTAATTTAAAATATATTTATTTTTCTAATTATTGTTGTTCTATATCCATCATGTTCGTTATCACAGTTATTAAAGTTTCATGTTTCTTTGTAGGCAGGCATACATATTATATCAACTTTTCACTAGGATATTTTATAAATTTAGAAAATTGCAATTATATAAATTTCTAATTATGTTGTTATCAAAGAATAATCTGTTCATTTGAATTTCATTTCATTTTAAATGATTTTATATTAGATAATATAATGAAATATAATTTAGAAAAAATATTACATTATATTTTACATGTCACTGAAATATAATTAAATTCTAATTTTTTCAGGAAGTTAAAAAAATGTTTTTTTAATACTTAACTGTCAATTGTCATAAATTATTCAGCAATATAAGTTATTTTTTTTTATTATTTTATCAGTAGTCAAATATCGTACCCATTAGACCCTATCGATTGACTTTATTTAATTTTGTACACTGATTGTGTTTCTTTAACAAATATCAAAAAATATACATAAACATAATATAATTATTTACAATTTAGGCAAATTCAATTGTAAACCAATCAAATTAATTCATGATCGTATTTCTTCAAGGCCTAAAAATAGATAATATAAAACTCTTTTGACTATCAGTTACTGATGGGCTTACTATTTTAAAATACATATTATTATTAAAAGCTGGAATAAAGTGCAGTAACATCTTTAAAGATAAACACTGAAATTTGTCTACAAAAAGAAATGAAAATTTAAAATTTTAATTCAAATTCAATTAAAAAACTTAGCTAGAAAATAAATTTAATAAAGTGAATAAATTTTATTTCTAAATTTGAAAATTAATTATTTTTCAAAATATATATAGCTATATATATATATATATATATATATATTTTGTAGAAATATGTAACTAAATACATTTATACAATGTGCTTATAGTATCTATTTTTTTTTTTTTTGTTTGTTTTTATGACCAATTTTAATACGTGATTAGAATTTGAAAAAAAAAATTAGAAAATATTTTTTAAAGGATAAAATTTTTTTTTTTTTTATATTTTTTTCATAAATTTTTTTTTTTTAAATATTCTTACCAACTAAATCTAATTCTATAATAATTATATTTTTTCCTTAACTTTACATTTTTCGATTTGATTTCCTTCTTTTGTTTTTTATTTAGGGTAATACAAAATTTAAATAATAAAATTATTTATTTATTTCTGACCTCAAGTAGTCTTAATTTCAGATTCAGTTTAGAAAATTTGATTAAGAAAATAATTCTTTTTTTTTTTTTTATATGTTCTGGACAGTAACTTAGGTAGAATCACCTTTTCGTGCTTAATTAAGTACGGTACTGCAATTTTACACTACAATATCTACAATATTTCGAGTATTTATTTATCAAATTACTGGCTTATCAACTCATTAAATGTGGAAAACTACTACTATTGTCAGGAGCTAAGCCTTTACCAGATTATACTCTCAATTATTTTTTGTCATTTATTTTACCCCAATGACAAAGGGTACTGGACCAGGTCGAAAAACCGATAAATAATTTTTTTGCTTCATCGGGAATCGAACTTGAGACCCTTTGGTTGTTGAAAGGCAGGCGCTCTACCTACTGCGCCACCCAACGTGCAATCAAAGCATTTGATAAAAACAATTGACGTTTTGTAAGAAAAATCAGTGAAATACAAATTATTAATTATATAATATATGTGTTACTATATATGTGCAAAATGTGAAGTAGGTTATATAAGAAATATCAAATGAACTTAAGAAATAAGAAAATAAGTATGCATGTATGTATAATAATTTAATGACATTCGTAAATGAAATTGGTAAGTAGTTGAATAACAAATTCAGTAGTCGTGGTTATTAAAATACCACCAATAATTTGTTTTTTATATTTTAACTTTCGTTTTTGTTACAATTTAGAAATAGTATCTTTAGAGTTAATGAAGTAAAAAAAATCTTTAAGATATTAAAATGAATTAAAAATTCAACATTATTTTAACACTATTGCACGTAACACTTCCACACATTCAAAAAGTAATAATGATTTAAGTAACAGTGATTTTTTTTTTTATAACATCGACAACATTGACTTTAATGTCCAGCTAATATTGTCAAAATCAAAATAGATGTTTGAATTTGTGACTAGTTTTCAAGACATTTTATTTTGATGAGTTTTTGGTTTTTGTTTTGTTATTTTTATTTTTGTTTTATAAATGAAATAATTTTTTTTTAATTTTGTTGAATTAATTCTAATAAACAAGCTTTCATTTAAAAAAAAAAAAATAGGAAAACTTTTTGACTGCGGTACCCCTAAAAATATAAAATTATTTTTTTACATTATCATTTTGTAAACAATTGTTTGACTAGCTGTATGCACATATACATATACATATGTATATTGTTGTTTTCTAGAAACTAAATAAAAATTGTTTTCAATCAATCTTCTGACACTATTAAAATTGTCGTTAAAGTAATCAGGAATGTCATACGTCATACAGTGTGTAACATACTAACATAATATAAAAAATAATGTAGCGTCATAGACTTAACATTATTGGAACACTTCTGAATTGTAATTATTTTTTGAACTCACCAATAATTAAGGCCTAGAACTGTTTAAAAGGAAATATGAATAAATTCAACAATATCACATTTTATCATGTGGAATTTAACTATGCATAAAGTTCAGAGTACCTACATAAAAGATTAATTATTTAGATTAATTTGATTATTGTATAATGTATTTAGTGAATAATAAATATAATAATTTATTTGTTTTTTTTTTTTAAATATGCAATGAAATAATATAATAATATGGAAATAATTCTATAAAAATTCTAAAATTCTGCCCCTTTTTTATCTTAAACTGGACAAAATTATATTTTTTATGATTAATTTATAATAATTAAATATGCAAAAAATAAACAATTAATTATAATTAATTATAATATTATAAAACTATATAATGTCAAAAATCCTTATGGCAAATTTTAATTAAAAAAATACCAGTCTAACACACTCAATAATATTGCACAATATTTACATTTAATAATATTTCTAATGTCGTCGTCATGTTAGTGGCCTATATTCCGCGAAGAGTGCTAACGCAGCGATTAACATACGTTTCATAACCCTTTGTCTACAAAACAATTTTGTAGAGTGGATTTTTGTAGACAAAGATGTATGAAACATATGTTAACCATGGCATTAGCACTCTTCGTGGAATATAGGCCAATATAAGCCATACACTTCAATCGTATGATTCAACATACTGATTTATAGTGTATGCAAAGCTTTGAAATTTTTTGCTTGTACATGCATGAATGTGTAGTGTATTAACTATTAAATTGCTACAATTTTAAAATCGCTTTTCCTTAGTTTTAAAACTATTATAACAAAAATATTGCACAATATCTAATTTGTATCTATGTATATGTTTAATCTGTGGGCGAACAAAAAAAAAATATCGTGCAATATTTATATTGTTAAATTTTAATGTAAAATTATATTATTTTTTTTGTTTTTAATAAATAACGGGTTTTGTGCATTTCTTTTTTTAAATATTGCAAAATTTTAATTTGAAATTTAATTATATGCTAATTTTATAATTTATTTATTGAATGAAGTTATAAAAAGAAATCATTAAACCATCAGTGGGAAATAATAAATGTAAAATAAATATAGATTTGAAATTATAATAAAAAAAAATAAAGTTTTTGATTTTTTTTTTGAAAATTTTAATAAAAAAAAAAATAAATCAGAATCAATTTAAATATTCAAAAAATAATTATTATTGTACCGAAAAACTTCCCATTTCTATTTCTTTTTCAGTCTAATTATTAGAAATTTACCTCTTTACCTATTCTTAAATTGACGTGAGAAAATATATTTTTAAATTAAGTCAATTTAAAAAGAAAAACTGAAAAGAATGGTTTTTCAATGTAAGCTCTAAAAAAAAAAGAAAAATTTACATATTCTTGTTGTCAAATTTTCAAATATAAAACAAAATACCTAAGTACATGCAATCAAAAATAGGCCTCTAACCATTTAAACAATTTTATTTTCAGTTATTTTCACATCTAGTATGTACGAAAATAACACCTCAGTAAATATGATTCAATTAGAGCCGAGGAGGACAACAAAATAAAAAACAAAAGGGATTTTTTCTCAGAAATATTCTTTCTTAAATATTTCAAAATCTATCTAATATGTGTTTCTCCTTCAAATTCATTATATTTCGATTCAACAGTACCAAATAAAAGTTTTACTACCATGACAACAATAGAAATATTTGTTTTATGCTTGTCAATACTTATCTTTACAAAATAAACATTTATTTGAACTTGAAGATGTGCCTGCATGGGTCAATTAGATTAGAAATATTTCGAGGTAGCTAATTCAAAGACACAAACCAGACAAATTTAAATTTTTTTAATAGGTACTTTTATTGGGTAATTTTAATTGGTGTGATTACTTTAAAAAATACTTCGAGTCTTTTTATTTGTGCATTAATCCAAAGTTTAAAAATGCATATTTTCGAATTTGAAAAAGTTTATGATATTTTGCTACTATTCAGATTTGGTTTTTGTATTAGATATTACATATATTGTTTTCCTCTATAATTTTGGAACTTGGATATCTTTGTTTATAAATAATTTATTTGAAATATAGGAACAAAAATTAATACTTTTTAATTTTTTTATTTCTTAATCGGTCATTTTTGCGGTAATATTTTGAAAAAGCTTCATATTGAAATTGGGTTTCTCTCAATGCTTTTTTGCTTTAATTCACGAAAGTGGAAAGTTTTACAGACATTATTAAAGTATTAATATTGTACATAGTATACTCTTTTTTTTTATATTGTGTGTGTTTTTGTGAGGTCTTGGAAATTGCGAAATATCTTTTAATTATTTTGATTGAAAAAACTCTCAAGTCCGTAAATATACAGTTAGAACAGTGAATATATTATATCGTTTACTTTTTTAAAATACTGTATAGACATTTGTTAAAATTCACATTCCTATACAAACTCAATGGCTCTCACCTACACACATTATGTTAGCGTATTTTATATTTAAAAGTATTTAAGAAAGCTTAAACAGGATCTTGAAGTAAATTTATGCAATTTATTGTGAAATAAATATACGAGTATGTTAAGTTCAATAAAAGGATCATTTTTTTTTTCATGTTTACCCAATAGAACAAACCATATTACAGCTCTTGCATTATTCATATATACAGTTAATAAATACTTAATATACATGATGCTGCTGTGTGTACATGGTTACTTTATAGCAATCAAAACAATGCCGCAATCGTTATACATATTTATAAAATTGATTGATTGTTGGATGTGATTTTGATTTATTTATGTTTTACAATCAAATAAAAAAAAAAAAAAAAAAGTAAATAAATAAAATTTAATTTTAAAGTTGAATTGTTGTATTTATTTAGTATTGTGAATTAGAAATATTAAAAATAAACGCAATTTATAATACAAATAAATATTACTAAAGGTATCATTCGATGTCAACTTAGCTTTTGTATTATTTAAACAAAAATAAATTTTCGATCTCATTTTACTTGAGGCTTGAATATTTTTTTATCAAAGTATCTTATCTATTTTCTGTTGTATATTAATATCATTACTAAAATTCTATGATGTAACGTCATTGATTATATTTATTATTCATTAAGAAGTTATGTTAATAATTATGAGAACTCGCACGTTGATTGAAATAACAGGGTATACTGTAAATAACGAACTATTTTTAAGGTTTGAAAAGTTAACAAAAACAAAATAAGTACATGGAAGAGATGAAGTTCTATTTTGATCCAGTTAAAAATTTAAAGTTAATCACTATATAAAGAGAGTATACATTTCGGGTGAGGTTGAAGTCATCATCATTCAAATTCATCATTTCAAAATTTAGTTCAACACATAATTGATATACCAAAACGACAATAGATCTGAAAAGAAGTCTACATCGTTAATAATGGATGCCTATAACTATATAGCTTTTAATTATTTGTTACACTATAGTTTAATTATTTAAAATAAATAATAAATTATAGAATTGTATAAAAATTCAATTTTGTATCATGTTCGATTTCGGTTATCACATCACCCATCAAAAAACTATACTTAATTATTTTGGATACTAGGAAAAACGTTACTTAATTAATTTGTATGACTTCATCAAATAAATACTTTTATATTACATTGGCTTTAACATACTTTCATATATTTCGAATTTATTCAACAAAGAACTTACATATTATAATATGTATGTTCATAAATTGATTCAACAATATCCCATCCGATACAATAAATTTAATTAAAATTTAATTGAAGAACCTAAAGAAAAAATAATAATGATGTATGTATATATATATATACATACATTGATTATTATTATTTTTTCTGGTTTTTTTTTTGTAACTAGTAAGCCACTACTTATGCTGGAAATCTTTGAATATTAAATGAATTGATGACATTATATATAGGTAATTGATAGATTACTTTTTAATTATTTAATATTTTTCATAAAAAAAAAGAACACTACAGGATGAACTTAAATAAGCCATTATTTTAATGGAATACGTAAAGCATATTAAAGAAAAACACTTAGAAGGGAGGACACATGAATTCTTTGAACTAATTCGAATGAAATAAATTATAATATCACCCTTAAAAAAATATCTATCAAATATATTTATTTATTCAATAAAAAATTCCCTTACTTACTTAATTATTATCGGTTGATTTTATATCACTTTTCATTATTACCGATATTGGATGGTTTTTTTTTCAGTTAAAAATTATTTTACATGTTTTTTTCCAATAACACCTTGACCTTGCCCATCGTATTTTACCTTCTGGTTTCTAAGAATACAAAGATTTTGTTATCTGTAGATTCATTTGACAAACCGAAACAACAATAATAGTTTTTTTCTTCTTTAAATTTGTTCAAATTTTTTTTTGCTCATCTGCAGATAATTTTGTGTTCATAAACATCAGAAGAAAAAAAGCTACGCATAAGTAACAAACAACACAGATTTTACTGCCTTTATGAACACAATACAAAGTATTATATTGACAGGCAATTTTATTTGTCATATATTATATATATATATATATATATATGTAATAATATATTTTATTTGTTATACATATATTACATATCTTTGACTTTTGCCTCATTTAATTGGAGACCCACTCGTTTATTTGCTACTGAAAAGTAACAAAAGCCTCACATTTTAATTGTTTGTAATAAAAATAAAAAAAAATTAACAATAAACCAATGGAATGATTCTATTTATTTCTTCATTATATTTTATATTACATTTGATTCAAAAAAATTATTTTGAATTGAAAATTTTCTATAAAATTTTTAGCAATGATAATTCAATTAAGGTTATTTATTTACATATGAATAAGTCTAACAAGTACTATTTATAAGCTTTGTTACAAAACAGTAAAGAAATTTTCTTCATATTAGTGTCCTCTTAAAAGGTACTAAAGTTTTTTTTCTAATTAAATATATCTATATATGCTTAGATGTGTGTGTACCCTAAAGAAATTAAAACTTCAACCTTGAAATTATTATTTTTATTATTATTACATCAAATTTATTTTGTTAGGTTTCTTGTTATATCAAATTATCAATTTGAGGAAACCATAAATTCCAGAATTTTTGTTTGTTGTTGAAAATTTTTAAATTTCAAGTATAGTTACATACATTACATACATATTATGTATGTAGTTCATTAAATACCAAATGGAAAAAGACCTATTGAGAATTCTTATTACAAAAACAAAAAAAAAAACTTTTGGAAAATTATTTTTGAAAATTTTATTTAGGTTATTTATAGATTTGCAGGACTTGCAGTATATGTATTTATACATCTGTTATAGGAGCAAAAAATATGTTTTCTTTTTGTTATTTTTTTCCGGAAAGTCAAGGGGATTAAAACAAAAAAATATTTCCGTTAAATTTCTATCATTCTGATATTTATAAAAAGCCAAATTGGTCTGTCATATCACAAGTGTCATATACAATTTGTTACATTTCAAGTGTTCAATACACAATAATATGAAAAAGTAAAAAATAATGAACAATTTTTAATAGAAATATTGGTAGACACGAAAATTTAATTTTTAAGCCCAAACTAAGATTAAATTCGATAATTCATTTTAGTATGTGTGTGTACATACTTCAATGTCCTAGTCAATTATGTACGAGTACATATAAAATTATATAAAAACAACTTTTTTTTATTACCGTTTTTTTTACATATTTTCATGTAACAAATTTCTGTTAAAAAAACTAAAAACATCTTTAAATTGGGAAATTTAAAAATTTTAAATTTTTTTGTTTTTTTTTACATAGTTTTTATACATTTTATAACAACCTTTCCTTAATTAATAGAAATTTAGGGAATTGGTTGGCACAAGCGAAATTGTGTTTGAAATGTTCAAATTAAAATTCAATACCATGTTTATTTAGTTAAAAATGAATTTCTTAGTAAGCGAAAAATATAATAATATTTTTTAGAATTCAAGAGGTTAGAGACATTTTAAGAATATTTTTTAATTCGTCATTTGTTTCAAAAGATATTTTATTCGGAATTCACTTCAAATATAATCAAATTTCTTTAAAATAATTCAAAAATTCTTATTTTTTGTATTTTTTGTCTAAGCAAATATACGTGTACATGAATTTGAATAAAATGTACAGTAATACCCCAGTAACAAGTCAATATATATAGTTTAATTTCAAATAAAACATTGAAAATAGAGTTATTTAAATAAAAGTGATTCTGAATATGTTTATGTATTAAAGTTTTTTTTTTTTCTTTATTTATCTGTGTTCACTTACAATTTTATTAATTCAAAAATAGTTACAAATTAATTCAATATAATAAATAAATTGAATAACAATTTTAAAGTTGTAATTTTGACACACATAAGAATTTTAAGACCGTAGCCGAAGCTGTCTGGTCTTATAATTTATTAATAATATAAAAATTCAATTGTTTGACAATAGTTTTTTTTTCTTTTAATATAAATACAATTAGTTAGAAATTCATTAAAAATTTACACTAATTCAAATATATTTAAAAACTAGTGGCCCCTGTTGAGTAATTATATTTCAAGTTGAAGTCAAATTTAAAGTTTTTAAAAAAACAGTAATTTACGTACTGACATAGACTTCGCAAGATATAGCAGAAACCACTCGTGTTTAATAAAAAGAACTTACTACACTCGTGGTTAGTAAGTTTTATTTAGGACACATAAATACACGTCCCTCATATACGGCTTTGTTTCCGATATATTCCCTATAGTAAGTGGAATTTAGTGATAAAATTACTAAAAATAAAAAATTTTGTCATTAAAGAGGTATGTATATATATACCTACATAATACATAATTTTAATAAAAACTATATTATTACTACAAATATCCAAAATTTAGAAACAGTTACTTAAAAAGATAAAAATGAAGAATTCAAGTGATTTGTTTTTTTGTTGTTTTTATATTTTTTATTTTAGATGAAATTGTTTTTTTCTTTTTTTTTTGGCATATGTACATAGATTCATTTGCAAGTACATAATGTAAACTATAATAACTGATTTGTTTGCTTTTGTTTATTATTTTCATAAGATCTCACTTATGCATAATGTATTTACTGAATAATAAAATTATATGAGTTAAAAGTTTTCAACTGTGTGCGCATTTTTCTTTTATATATACATCTTATATATTATATCACAACTCAGAAGTTCATTAAGGAGTACGAGAATCGAAATAAAATGAAAAGGTGTCTACTGCGCAGGACCTTAAATGCTTGTCAATTATAATTATAGATTGCCCATTTAAACATTAAGAAGTTGGACGATTTTTTGTATTGACACAAATTATCAATTGACTTAAAATTACCAGTGTAACAGATTATGAAAAATGATTATCTAAAGTGTAACAGATAATATAATATACAACAACAACTACGAACAATAGTAACTACATAGACAACTTCTGCAGAAAACTTTTTATTGTTTATTTTTTCATTGATACTTTGTTTACAACAAACAAATAGTAAACGTAATGCAACAAAAGAACAAATAAAGTTGTGCCATCACTGTAAAATGTAAAATATGTATATACAAAAAAAAAAATATTTTTGTCGTTGGGGTTGTATAGTGCTAGTGAACGACAACGACGATTCCAACTAGACTAATAAGTTATTATTTCCTGTTTTTATTGTGATGTAATTCGGTTAAAGAACAAAGCTTAGAAAAATATTGCTTTATACTAAACAATTTAAAAATTGAAATACGTTGCTCTATAAATTGATTTGTAATTTTAGTGATTTCTTATTTTTTGTATTTTGTACAATTTGCTGGTATGTATATCAATTAACTAAATGTTGAGAACTATATTTTCTATTATCAAGCAGTAGGCCTTCTAAAATAGTGCAGTTTCATTTTATTTAAGTTAATACCACAAATTTTGCTCGTAACATATTTTATAAAATTTCATTATTTAGAGGGATTCCGATTCGGGATCTTTTAATACTAATTAATTAAAATGCATATAGAAATTTTTTCATATGTATTTATTAATAAGATTTTTAATTATTTTTACATTAGTGCCCGTCACGTAATTTCGTAAATTTACAATTCGTATTATTTCGGTTCTTTTATATCGCTAGGTTGCTACACTTCATACTAAAAACCAAAAAAGTTTGCTACACTTTCATACGAAGGTTTATAAACGAACGGATGATTAAATACCAAATCGTAAATTTACGAAAGAAAAATAAGAAGCCTCTGAGCTATTTAATTTTCATTTCGTATTTTCGTATCTTCGTATTGTTGACAGTTAATGTTAAATATTAATAATAAACAAAAATAAATACAAACTACATATCAACAAAGTACTAATCAAATTAATTTTTTATTAACAAACTTAAGCATTCAAAATTGGTTGAATAAAAATAAATTTAAATGTGTAAGTGAAATTATTATTTTATAAAAAATAAAAATAAATTAAAATAAACATTTGTATTTGCTTCTGAGGTGTTTTCTAGAAGCATGGATTCTTCCGTCAAGGACCATATTTTTGTTACGCATCTTACGCGTCTTAATTTTTATTGCTCCATATCACAGAAAATTACAAATTGAAAATAGTCAAATTTAAATCTAAAATAAAAAAAAATACCAATTAAAAATAATTAAATTCTAATAACAACACAACCATAATTAAAATTGGAAATCAAATTTAAACAGACATGAGACATCAGATATCAGCTGTTATTACGAATTTACGAAATGAAAAATACAAAATTTACAAATTTACTCGTCACGCAAAATTGACTACTACAAGACATCTTAAATATCTAATATCACATCTCCATTATTTTTAACAGTATAGTCAATAATACAATAAGGGTATTCACAAATATAGGTGTAGATTGAAAAGTGAAAACGTAGTATTGTACTAGGTGTAGAAGTCTATTAACCAGTGTAAAATTTTTATATCACCAAATACTTAATCTACAAGACTTGTCGATTTTTACAATACTCAAAACTATTGTATACCATTAGTATTGTACTTTAGTTGCAATTGTACTTTTTAAATTTGACATTTGTAAAGTCAATACATATATTTGGGAAATGGCTGAGATAAAGATAGAGATAATTTCTTTATTAAAAAATTTAAATTGAATTATTTTATGAATGTAGTTACAAGTAAAAATAAGAAAGTTGATTCTCACTTATTCTCTTAATTATAAATTAAATTCCTATGTAAACAAACCACTATTACAGTCAAAAGTACAATGGTGCGTTCACGAAATCGTTAATTTTTTTTTTTTCTTTATTCAATTAATTAAACTAAAAATAAATGTAAATGTAGCAAATAATTTGTTTTTTATCTTAGCTTTATAGCTGTGTGATCTTATAATTATAAAATTATATGATCACAAATTGTCGTTGTACAAATCTTTGTAGATCTACACCTACTACACATATACACTTAATCTTGAATACCCTTATTATTTTCGAGTAAAATTAAATAGTAAAATAGGCAATAGAAATTTGGGTCAGTGTGCGTACTTTAACAAAAAAGAAAGGGAATATATAAAAAAAAACGTTAACCGAGGTATTACTGTACTCGTATTTTATAGAAATTTTGTAAATAGAGCACAAAAAAAAACATAGAGAAGAGTAAATCACTTGAATAATTAAATTACAGTATATAAATATAGTATGTATATATTTGTATATATATATGTATACATTTTCTTTGTACTTTTTAGTACTTATCACTTGTCATTTGCTATGAAAACATCACGTTCAAATATTAAAATAATATATCGAATTAAATAGAATTCTATAATATTTTTTTTTTTAAATTCTTGAATGTTAATGTATACATATGTACATATGTATTGTGTGTATACAAAAAATTTAAAATTTCAACAAATTTAAAATAAATAAATAAATATTTACTGAAAGCAATAATATTTTATTTAATTGAAATTTTTGACGGATTGAGAATAATCTAAAAAATTTTAAATACTTTTCTTTTAATATTTCCTTCAACAGAATAATGAAAAGATCGTTTTACTTTCTTATTATGTGTTTTACAATACTGCCGTATCCAACTTTGTATTTTTATTTTAAGGTATAGAATTTAAATTCTGTTTAATTTCTTTTTATTTTTGTTATTTTTTTTTTTTTAATAAAACTAAAAACAAAGACAAAAATTAATTTAATTTGGTAGGCTGCTGAGATTAAAAAAAAAAAAAAAATTTAATAAGGATTTGAGGAAAATCATTTCCATATCCTTACTCAAATATTTGAATTTTTTTTTTTTTCATTTAAATTTTTATAAGAATTTATTAGAAATATAAATAATCAAAGAGGGCATATGGAACTAAAAAAAACCTACAGATAATTTAGTTTTAAAAATTCTTTGATGTTACCACGTACGACGAAACTAAAACTAAGTATAGTGTAAATATTGTGTAGATACAAATAATTATAGAGGTTTAGGAGAAGGACTTTGTACTTATCAAGGACTTATTATTTCCTTGTATGAATTAAATTTTAAGTTAGATATAAATAGATATGCATACGTATTTCAAATTTATATTTGAATTACAAAAATTTGTTTTATTTTTTTTTTTGCAAATAGACTGTCCGTTATTCACAGCAACATTTTTAATTTTACACTATAAAAAAAAAAAAACTAGTATGCAGGGAAATTCAGCTGATACGGAGGGAACTGATATGATTTATTTTGTTTCTGTAAAAATAGTTGAGACTACGAGATATTTGTCATTGCATTTTTTACAAAATCAAAATAAATCATTAAATTTGGTTTAAATACGAATTCAGCTTTTCTGTAGGTATACAAGAGGATATTTAAAAATTTTATTTACCAAAAAAAAAATAAAATATTAAAACGAAAATTAACAATTTACAATTAAATCGTCTGCTGAATGAAACGATGTATGGTAGTTATACGTTATTATTAGATTATAGCGCCATGGGATTCCTCGTAGTCGATTGTATAAGTACAACTATTTTACAATATTCTAAATATTGATTGTAGTATGATTTTTAGATAAAAATCAAAATATTTTTGATTACAACTTTTACTAAATTTAAAAAATAAAATATGGCAAAATATGTTTACATTCTTCTATTTTTCAGCCTAAGATTTTAATGAAAAATTAAAACGGCTTATAAATCTATACACTATTTTAGAAAAAAATCTGTATTTAAAGTTTAGCTTTACAAAAAAATAAAATACTGTATGCTAATTTTATATCACATCTTTCAATACCATTCCTAGTTCAAATATTATTAAATAATGTAAGAAGACAATACGTTGTTTTAAAATTCAACAAATAAAAATTTTCTTAATAAACAAAAAAGTAGAATCGCGTACAAAAGGTATACGCTATTTCAATATTTAAATAAAAAATTTTAATTTTTTTTAAAACTTTAAATACAAATTACTCGAAACTATAGTTTTTCATATACGTTGTTTCATTTCCCAGCAGACGAATCATCTCCGTATATTTGCTCAATAAATTCAACTTAAATATTACTAATTTGTGTTTAAAATAACTCTATGATACTAATTAGTCGAAATTAATAGAGTAGAGCTAAAACACTAAAAAACTAGAGATAGCTAGATCGTTGCAGTACAGTGATTCTGTCATCTGATTACTAATACGAAAGCAGAGTTTAAATGTCGCTTCTGAAATAGAATGTTTTTTTTCATTATTCATTTAAATAAATTGCGTTGCGAATCCAATAGCTATCATTAAAATAAGATGGACCTATGCTATATTACAAAGGCGAACTTGTTCTACAATATAGATATAGTTTTTCACATTAAAATTAGTTGATCAAAATATTAAGAAATCAAAACAGTAAAACTTTTTGTGGTGTTAGTATACAAAGACTTAGCGAAAATCTGATATATGGTTACATTTGTAGGTACATTTAAATGACATTATTACAAATAGAAAAATTTGTTTTTTTACCGTTACAGTAAAATTTGTATAATTGTTAAAAATTAGTCAAATACTTTCCGTTTAATTTTACTAAATATGCTCATCATACAGATACGCGTATTGGACTTGCGATTATTTTAAACAATCGCCATTGTTAGTTAAAATCCAGGATGGTGCAAGGATCTAATAAACGCAAAACTGAAAAATGTCATCCATATAGATTTTAACCCAAGTTAAACATTTTCGATATCATACAGTTAAGTACAGTTTTTTTATTAAGTACTATTAAAATTTTTATTTTTAGGCAATTCGTATTACGATTACATTTTTATTATTCAATTCTTTATTAGGAATTCTTATAAGAAAAGATTTTTCACTGCGCCTACAGTGTAAATTAGTAGAATCTGTTAGGAAAAAAAAAAACCAAAAATTCAATCAAAATTAATTACCCAACATGAGTATTAAAATTTAATTAATAAATTTGATTATCCCTGGAAAATAAAATAAAAATATTCTACCAAGAAATATTAAAGAAATTGGAATTAAAATTTGGGTGGAATTGAACAAAAAAAAAAAAAAAAAAAAAAAAAAACTTTCGCAAGAACATGATGCTGGTGGTTTATTTTTATGATTGCTGTTTGACAAAAATTATGATGGTTAATAATATAGAAATGTTATTAAATAATTTGATAATATAATGTAGGGATGATAAAACTTTCGAAACTAAATAAAATCTTATTTTTTGTAATAATATTATATGTATGTAGATGTACATAAAAGATTAAAATTTAGAAATTTTGAGAAAAGTTATTTTAATTGCGTTTATTACTTTTTAAAAAATTCCTAATACTTCAACATGCTATTATATTGGTTCAATAGCTGTCAACGAGCAACGAAGATAACAATAAAGTTTGAATGTTCAAAATAAATAATCAAACAAATTAATATATTTTTGGCTTTAAGCGTAATGATTGATATTTTTCTAGACTCTAACCGACTTCTAACCCAATATGATAATAATTTGAAATTGTTAGTCAAGCTCTTGTATCAGATAGATTTTAGATAGATTTTGAATTTCGGAACGGATTCAGTCCCTATATCACCGCAGCCACAAATGGGCTTATTGTGATAACCCGATTTTGTTATTAAGTCTCTGAGTCGTTAAAGATACCTGATTTTGTGATTAAACTCAGGATATTCTTCAATGGTATGCTGGATAGCCATTCGCATTCACAGAGCAGATGTTCAATATATTCTTCCTCTATTCTGCATAATTTAGACCCATTTTATAAAGGTGTTTCTTTATTAGGCAGTTGCCTGTTATTATCCCTGTCAAGATACGTACCCGTTTCCTGTTCAAACTTAGAAGGGTTTTGGTTTTTTTGGGCAAGCGTCCAGGCATGAGCATTTTTGCTTGAAGATTTCCAGGAGCGTTGGCCTAGAAATCTTCAACTTGTTGCTCTACCCAAACTTTCAATTGCACATTAGCTGTGCTCAAAATAATCCCATACTCCCATACAGATGGTTTGATGCTTTTCTAGCTAGATATTTTGCAGTTTTATTTCCTGTAATGCCGGAATGTCCTGGTACAAACATTATTGTGACTTTATTGGTTTTACCAGGATTTTGAGTATTTCCAAGGAATCCCATACTAGCTTTGATGTGATGATATATGAATTAATAGCTAGTATGGCTGTATTACTATCCGAGAGAATGTAGATTTTACGTTTTTTGTAATTTCTTCTTTAAAATTCTCTCGCACACAGAGTTCTATAGCATATGCTTCAGCTTGGAAAACTATGCTTGTAGAGTCTATGGCTTGAATGAATATGGGCCTTGAGGCTTTTTCCATATACTCCAGATCCTACTCCATTTATTTTCTTGGAAAGAGGGTGGAGAGGTTTCCCACGTCTCTCTGCTTGGCATAATTATATTGTTCTACATCAACAAATTTTCTTTTTTTTTCTTTGGCTATAAAATCAAAGTTGAATGATAAACTTGTAACTTACTTTATAAAAATTAAAATATAAATTTACAATATAACCTCCAAAATAACTGATTTGTTATAATGGCAACATCGATTGTAAGAGCAAGAGTTAGATCAAAATCAAGATGGTTAAATGAAGTCGAAAGTGAAATTTCAATGACATATAAATGACAGTTATTCCAAGCAGATTAACATGAACACAGATTGTAAACTAGGTTAAGGCTCACTTCGAGCTGTACCATTAGTAAATTAAAATACAACAACTATAATAGGTAATCTGTTTAAGTTAGATAATGTTAAGTATATAAACAACTTTAATAGAACAATATAAAAACCAATAATAATATGACTAGACAATGCTTAAAATTGAATCAGAATATGAGAAGTGATCAATTAAAAATTGAGTTAACCTCTAAGATTAAATCTAATACTGAACTGATATCTATGTGATGATAATGAGGATAAATTAAAAAATTGTAATATATATTGGTACTATCATTGTTTTGTAAATTAAAAGAAAAACTTCAAACGAAGTAAAAACTTTAAAATAATTTTCATTTTTAAAAGCTATATAATTAAAATTTTATTAATATAATTATATTTTAATTACTTATCATAGGAAAAAATTATTGAATTTTTTCTTTGTAAATTTTCTCTTTAATTTCAACTTTCGATAAAGTTAGTTGAACCTTAATTATAAGTTAAGAACCTTCTTAATTATAACTTAAATCTACACAATTAAGATGTCCAAAAAACTTTTCAATATCAAAATGAGATTATTAGAAAATAAATTAAAATATATTTAATATTCATTAAAATCGGGATTATTCTTAAATTATTTTTATTCTAATCAACCCTGATCAAATCATAAATTTTTTTTTATCATCATGAAATGACAAATTTATTATCTAAAAATTATTTTAAGGACAAATATTTTGTATTATCTTTTAGAAATTTTATTTTATAACAATTGAATTATCAGAGAGTATATTTGAAACTTTAAAAAGGAAAATACAAAAGAAATTTTCATATACATTTAACTTCAAAATTTAAATATTAAATTACTTGTGGCTAATTAGTAAAGCCAAAAGAAATTTTATAGTTATAAAAAAAAAAAAACAAAAACGAAAAAAAATATTTGTAATGTTTTTTAAATAAGAATTTTTCATTTTAATGAGTTCAAGACATCTCAGGTGTTATATTTGATACTATGGCTATTATACCCACCTTAAAATTTGTTAATTTTAACCATTAATAGTTATTTTTTAAAGGTATTAAAACAATATGATACAACAATAATAATTGTAGTATATGAAGTATTGTAAAAATACCCTTTCAGAAAATAAATTTATTAATTTAAGTCTAACAATTTTAATTTTTTTTGGAAACAATACAATTTATTGTAAACGAATTAAGTTAACTTATAATATTATAAAAAAAAATACATAATTTTAGAGCAATTAATATAAATTTATTCTTTTTCTTCATTCTCGTGCAACCCCTTCAATATAAAAATGGGATGTAGACATTATTGGTAATTATTGGAATCAACTTTTGGAACTCTATTGAAATTTCTTCTCAAATTCTCTGGCACACAAAGTTCTATAGCATGTGCTTCGGCTTTTATTTCCGAAACAAAATTCATATAAACGTGTACTATACAATAATTTATGAAATATATTATCATCTTCATTATGAGTTTGAAGACAATAGAGATAGATTTTGTTCAATAGGAAAAAAATTGTACAAAATTGTGACTAAAATATGTTGAACTAAATTTATTAGAAAAATTCTGAAAATAAAATTTTAAATAAATAAAAAATATGTTTTGAGTTACATTTTTGCACTATATATAGTAACATACTATATCTTGTACTTTATAAGAACATAGAAAGGTGTTTTATATAAAAAATATCTCTGAAAACAACAGTACCTATTATTGATTGTACAATCTTTTGTTTTTTGGTGGTTTCTTCACACTTGAATTTTTAAATTTTCATTTTTCATATTTTCATATTTACATTGGTTATATTTTAGATTAAATCAAATAGAGACTATTCCTTTTGGGTCTATAGCCGTGTATACTAACATTTTACAATTTTTTTTTTTTTTATCGTTTGGTTATGATACCTCAGAGTACAAAAATGAATTTTGTATGAAAAACAACAAGATTGATTTCGTTTCTTTTTTTTTTTTTATTAAAACAAAAAACGAACTTGTCTCATTTTTTATACACGAAATTTTTATAATCATCTAAAATTTTTAAATGAAATCAATTCCAATTCTAAATTTAGAATATGGCTGGACCATATTCTTTTATTTATATTAAATTCCAATTGGATGATGAGTCCTATGTATACTACAGTGTATTTGTATAAGAGATAATTCTCCTGTCAATAATAATAAAAATCATTCTAAAAAAATTATATCATAAATGATTTTTATTCGCATATTTTGAATCTAATCAAAAGAAAAACAAAACAATAAAAAAAAGGTGAAAATATTCCAAATATGTAAATTAGATTATTTTTTGTTTTTGTGTTGGCTTGATAATGTCCTTGTAATAAATGGAATAATTTCTAGGGACTTGAAATTTTGATTTATTTTTTCAAAATTTGTATTATTCATTTTAAATACGACATGAAATAAAATAAAATTTATTTAATGATATTTCGATGCAGCTTTCATTTTTTAAAAGAGTTTATTTTTTTTATTTTTTTTGTAACAAAAAAAAAAAAGGTTTATGATTACTGTATAACAATATTAATGTAAAAACTGATATACAAAAAATAATAAAAAAAAAATATTTTATTAAAAATATATTTATAACATTTTTTATTGTTGACTTTGGAGTGTATAATTTTTGTAATCTGATTAAAATTTATCAATTTTAAATAAATTTTTTTTCAGAATCTTTTTTGGTTTTAGCTTTTTCTGGAAAATACATTTTTAATGATGCAATTTAAGTCGAAACTTTGATAAAATGATAAAGGGTTCATTATGGTACAACCGAATCAAAACTATTTGTTCGCATGAAATCTAACGAGGCGGTACTAACGAATATATTAATGAATAAACTAATTTTGGACTGTTAAAAAATTTAATGATTTTTTTTTTTAGATTTTT
Source organism: Argyra leucocephala (assembly GCA_963942445.1). Taxonomy (NCBI): domain Eukaryota; kingdom Metazoa; phylum Arthropoda; class Insecta; order Diptera; family Dolichopodidae; genus Argyra; species Argyra leucocephala. Next base: position 209,806,198 of record OZ012677.1, on the reverse strand, counting down.
CGAAATTATTAAATAATTTTACAAGAGTACAAAAACCCAAAAAAAAAAAACTAAAATTTAAACGTGCATAACTAATATAGAATATAAAAAATTAAAGTTAAACAGATAAAGTTTAATGCAGTGCAGTGAATTTACCTAAAAAACTTGTGTACTTAAACCAAAGTTCCATTGTTATACTAATGAAAGTATATAAGAGCAAAATTATTTAAAAATGAGTGTTGAAAATGAGATTAAGACAAATTGTAGGATACCATTGAGCAACCATCGTTCATCTTGGAGCAACGCAAACGCATTGATGAACAATTAGAGCATCGATAATATGTGTGTACTTCTATTTTCTTTGATCTTATATTGAATATTTAAAAAACAAAAATTAAATAACATATTTTTTTGATTTGAAATTATAATGTTATTATTATCTAAGTTTTGACATTAATACTAAATAATAGTAGAAAAAGAAGACCTGTTTTAATATCTGCTCTCTTTGCTGTTTTCACCACTTTTCGAAGTTCTAACATTAATATACTTTTAAAGTTGATACCTAGTTTTTGATAGTTGATACCAAATTCGTTTTTAATGGTAAAGATAACAAACCTTTGCAAAAGTGTAAAGGTCGATTACGAATATTGTCTTGCAATTCTGTTTTCATATTCGTTTCAATTGTGCATTGATTTGAAATCCCTTTTAAAATATTTTTTGCTCCTATATATGAATAGTATGCTTTAGATTATTTCTTAATTTGTCTCTGATTAATTTACCTTTAAAAAAAATTGTTTTTTATTTTATCAAATCAGAAAATTAGTCCGACGGATCATTTTTAAATTAAATGTTGCAAGATGATTGATTTATTTGTAGTTATGTCTGAAGTTGAATTAATATAATGTCAGTACGTTAATTTAAAAATTGTCTTAAATAATGTACGGTACTACAATTTGTTAAATAAAGTGAATTGATTAAAGTTTTACTAGTTTCTGGATATCATCGTGGAAAATCTGGATCATTCTGGATACCATTTTCAATGTGAAGAAACTATAACCATTCGGAGGGATTAGGTTTTCTTAAATAACTCTATTTTTAATTTTTTCTAAGTTACCAGACAACTAACTAACTACTCGTATAACTATAACTAGAATTATAACTAGTTATAACAAGAAATTTGAAATTACAGAATTTATAGTTTCTGACACCACAGTTTGATGATTTATGTAATTTCTGTACTGAGATATATATACTTGGTATAAAATCTCTATATTCTAGAACGATCTTAATCCGGCTTAAACATGAGTTTATTTAGAAAGGTTTTAATTTAAGGTCTATAATAATAATAATAAAAATAATTAATAATTTAGGCTAATATTGATATTCCTTATTAAATATCAAAATTCAGCTGTGAAGCTGTGAAATTAACAATTTTTAACCTTGATAGATTACGACTATTACACCATCTACATAATACATTAATTTACAATTTACAATAATAGCCGTATTTATTTTTTATAAGAATTTTTCATATGATCAAATGTCATTGAATGGCCCACAACCCTATCGATAAAAGACCCATTGATTTGACTGGAAACTTATACTTCGTCAAATTAATTAAATAAAGAAATCCATTAAAAAACATCATTTGCTTTTATAGGGACAAATATCATTGTCTGTAGAAGTCCATATATTTTTTATTAACTTTTTAATAATGGTTTTTCAAGTGTTTCATAATAAATTAAATACTTATTAAACAGAAACGTTTTTAAGAAAGCAAAATACAGTTTCGAAACCGCTATAGGTTCAAGCACTTCCAAAATCATATGCTTAGTAAAAAAGGACAAAAAAACAAGTTAGAAATAGAATGGCTTGTCAAATAAGTCAATTACACCATGTAAACTAAAGTTTTGTCTTCAAATAAAAATAAACTAGTTTTGAAGTAACAATTTTATATTATAATTTATAGAATATGCTGAAGGCTATAGGTGAAACATTATTAAAATAAAATAAATATTAAAACTCTAAGGTATGTTTCACCCAATTTTATTAAATATCTTAATCGATTTCGGTTATTACATCATCATCAGAAGACTGAAATCTAGGGTTTTAATATTTATTTAATTTTGACAATTTTATAATCAATTAGCTCGGTAGATGAAAATAGGGAAAAACTTACATTCCGTACGAATCATCAACCGCTTTTGTGAGATCAATAAATTAAATACACATTTTTAAAACTAGTTTATTAGATAATTTTTAATATTTTGTCGTTTTAAACTTTTTTAAAGAACATTCTATGAATAATAACGGTAAAATAATGTATGTAAATAATTATATAGTAATAAATGTTATTTAAGTAATAAAATTAAGTAAAATTTAATAAGTTACAACAAGTTGTCCTCAAATTGATTCAGATTAAGATCCTGGTAAAATTTTTCTTATATTTGTAAAATATTTTCATTTTTTCATTTATTTTAATTTGTACAAGTTCTTATATTTAAAAAAAAAAATAATTATTATTAATTAGAGAAAGAAAAGAAAATATTTTTAATAATATTTGTCAAAATTTTAAAAATTATTAAAATTAAATTTTCTATCACTTTTCAGTTTCAAATTCTAGTCAAATTAATTTCAATTCAATTAAACACTGAGCATAATTTTATTTAAAATAAAATTTTTAATTATGAAACCTACCAATTATTTTTAAACTTAATAAATATCAAATATAGTTTAAACACTTTTTTCCTTAAATATTCTTTTTTTTCTTTTAAATTTATCTTAAATTTTTTTTTTTTTTTTTTTTATAATTTAAAATTTGAAAAATCACGATATTTTATTTTTTAAGAAACTAACCGAGTTTCTTTTTTACCGTCACGTTAAATATTAACGGTTACAAAAAAAAAAAACAATAAATTCTTTTTGTAACGGATATTTTTTATTTTTACAATTTTTAACTTTCGGTTCTCTGTGTTTTTACTTTTATTGCAGTACAGCAGAGCATTCAACAAGCGAATAAATTCTGATGATAACTCAACAGGATGAATAAGTTACCGTTGTTTTTATTTATATTCAAATTAAAAAAGGACATGCGCAATTTTTCAAATATAATTGAAAATATTTTTGCAATATTTTTGTATAAAAAAAAAAAACAAACAACAACACTAACATAAAAAGGAAGAAAAAGGATCTGTGTTTTTCGTTCCATGCTCAAAATACTGTGTATTGTGTAAAGAAAATTATTATAGGGCAAAATATGTTTATATGCTATGTAAAATAAAGTTTAAAAATCTATATAGGTACATATGTATTTTTTAATGTTAATATTATTTTGCAAATTTTACTAACATATTATAATAATTTTATAAATTTTATTATAATATATATATATTACAACAAATTATATTGCCTCTTATTTACGAATGTTTGTTGTGAATAATTTTTTTTTTCTAAATTGACCTAAGTGAAATTTTAACTAATTTTTATTCACAAAAAAAATGCTTGTGTTATATGAACCAGTATATGATTACTGTAAATATGTTAGTATGACATTAAATGCGAAACTCTACCGAAAAGTTCATATAAAATAAAAAACAAAATAAGAGCTATAAATACTTTTTAGAAAAGTTGTACTGATTCATTGGCACTTAGCAATATAATACAATTTCATTAACAATTACTGAAAGCGTCATAAAACTCCGACATTCAAAATGAAGCTATACACTTAATGCTGCCATTGGGTATTTCTGAAGTTCCCAACAAGACTACGAAAACAAAAAAAAAGAAAATAAGTACATAACCATGAATATTTTTAATATTTATGGTGTGTGTCAAATGAAAGACTAATTCTAATTCTAATTACTGAGACAACAAACAGACAATTTTATTGACATTTTCTATCATTGATTTACATGTATGTTTTTCCATTAGACATGAACTGTCATCAAATAGAAACATTTCGAGTTAACTAATTCTAAAACGCAAAACAAGAAAAATTTTAATTAGTCAGTTCTAATTAAAATTCTAATTTATATATGTATGAATATTTGCCACAATTAGAATTTGTGATCTTATTAGGCCCATAATACACCCTTCCAACCAAACTTTGAAGTATTACAAGAAAAAAAAGACACTTTTCAATTTGACGTCTTTTACAGATTAAATTTGTAATTTTTGTTGTTGTTGCTTTTTATTTCATTTCTATTAGCTTAAACAATATTATTAATTTCTTTTAAATAAATTTGCACTTTTTTAATAGATTTCAAAATTCTTTGCGAAAAAAAAGTCGATACATACGCATCAAGACCTTAAATAAATAAAATATTATCATTATTGTTGTAATTTCGTACTTGATATTTTATATTTAGTATGGTAAAAATTCATTTATATTAAAAACTTTAGAAACAGTTTTAGATTCGAAATACTTAAGCTAAAAAACCTTTTTATTTTAATTTTAATTTTTTTTTCTAATAATACCATATTTTTCAAGATTTAAGCTTTGATTTTTCTTTTAATTTTTAACTTAAAACTTATCAAGCAATTTTCATATAAATTACCTAGAAAAGAAAATTTCCCAATTTATTGTTACCGTTATGGTAAGGATAAAAAAAAAACCTACGCAAAAGATCTTCACCAACCATACAACGAGTTGTACAAAATACAAAAACAAAAAAAAAGCAAAAACAAAAATGCAAAAAATATTTTTTTTTTTTACTTCATAGTTGTCGTCATACAAATAAAAGAAAAAGGATCTGAATCTAATATACATATGAGGATGTATATGCGAGTATATTGAAGAGAAAAAATAAGAAATTAAACATTTTCAACAACAATAATTATAACGGTAAAAAATGTATAGTTTCAAATATTCTAAATATGCCCATTATCATATAATATTTAACTGTTTATGAATGTGTATGTGTGTGAACTTAATGTATAAAAATTTATATTGTTAATAATTTTTGTTTTTTTTTTTTTTTTTTAAATTAATAAACTGAAAAAAACCTACTCATATCCTTCTTAAAATCTATATTTTTTCCTTGTAAGTATTTTCATTTATTCTTCTCATTTAGAATAAATAGATTTTTGTTTTTCTTTTCTCTTTACACCTCTATTTGTGACGTATTTTGATCCCCTTTTTTGAAAACAAATTACAAAAGCAAAGTCTAAATAAGTAATAACATGATGTAATTTAACACATCCATTAACAATAATAGCAAGTTATTTTATTTAATAGGATTTTAATTATAAAAATTAATTCTTCATCAGTGACGCCATTTTATAATTGAAAATTAATTTTTTAATTTTTTTTTTTTTGTAAATAAAGTTTTTTGAATTTTTAAAAATTTATTTTTTGATTTTGTGTCCGTTTGTATTTATTTTGTTCTGTTTTAAGGCAAGTACTCTGCCTATTCTAAATTTCTTTTACATATTTTGCTTTCCTATAAATACTTATACAAATAAATTGAACTATATATAAACAATAATGTCAAGAATTATGAAAATGTCTTGTAGATAAGTATCAGTAAGTAAACATGATAAAAAATAATATTTTAATTTTAAAATTTCTAAAATTTAATTTTGTTCCATTAAAAACAAAGATGCTAGGGTTATTGGAATTTTGAATTACAACGCAAGTTTGGAAAATAAAATTAATAAATTTACATCAGTAGCAAAACTACATTCAGGTTTTTCATCATTTTTTTATAGAAAAACGGATGAGAAAATGATGAGTGTTTACGCTATTTACTAATTTGACGCTATCATGGTTTTTTATGTGTATGTATATCATGTATATGTATATTTGCTGTTACAAAAATTATTCTTTTAGTAAAATTGAATTATGTAGTTGGTAGCAAAAAAAAATAAATTTTGCTAACATGAAACAAATCATCATACCTAACTTATAAACATATCAAATTATGGAAGTAGAATTTTTAAAATTTGTGAAGCACCACAAAAAAAAAAGTAGAGGGACTAACGCACTTTGCCGATCGATTTAGAACGGTGATTATTTCATCTGACTATTAATCAGAAGATGTCAGATCCTCGATCAGGGTATAGTTTATTGTAAACAGTTTTTAATTATTCTTTGAAATGAAGTTTAAAAAGAATTTGGTTATCACTCAAAGTAAAATTGAATTATACTATTATGAAAGCGAAGTTAATCTACAACAGATGTAGTTTTCCACATTTACATTAGTAAAAACAATTATCAAAAATCAAAAAAAAAGGTATTATATTTGATTGTGTATGCCAAGTCTTTGCTTTAAAGTAGCTAGCTCTGTTCATTCAATAATTTTGGAAGTATCTAGTAAAAAAAATTCATTATTAGAACTAGGTTACATGAAAAAAAAGTAATTTTTCAAATTTTTCAATGTAATTTGAAACTATGATGTTAAGAAGAATACAGTCGTCGATCTATTCCTGATCTGCTACACCAATAACTTAAGAGAGGCTTAAAACCTATCAGCCTGAGCATAAGCAGTTGTTTAGGAACTTAACACTTGTATAATAATGTTTACGAACAGTTAAATTTAACTCTCTGCTATAATATCAAAACCAGATCATTCTATAAGATTATCTAAGTTAAAAAGTAGGCAATTCATGTTGTTAGCATATTTTTTGGCATTAATATCCAAATTAATTTTTAATATCCAAATTATTAAAATAATCACCTTTAAACACACATAAATTAAAAACATGATTATTTTTTCATTTAATGCATAATTAATGAACCAAAAAAGATAGACTTAAATTTTAAGAACCTACAATTTTTGGCAAAAAATTACTTTTGATATTTTTCGTTAATAATCAAGTGTATAACATATTATTTTTTTTAAATTAAAAACTGTCAAATGTATTTGACATGTATGTCAATTATTTGCAAATTTAGTTGTATGAGTAACAATTTTCAAAAATAATTTTAAATTGTTGTTAAATAACAATAAGATATTCTTTAAAATATTTTTTAAGATATTAAAAAAACACAAATATACAATATATACATACATACATACTTTGAATTTATTTATGTAATTTTACTTCTCTTTTCAAAATTTTTATTCTAAGAATTTTTTCAATTGAAAATCAAAATAAATAAAAAAAAATGTTTAATAAAGAATTAAACGTACCAGTATTAATAAAATTATTTACACACGCATTTCAAATTTTGAAATTTTTCCATATCATTAATCTAGTTTTTATAAATTATTCACAACTAATTATGTAGTTCTAAATAATATGTAGTCAATTTAAAGAATATTTAGTTACATATATACAATATTAACTAGTTTAATTACTTTTTAATTAAATAACACGTGAAAAAATGTACTTACATACATACAAATGAGATATCTAATTTAAAAAAAAATTTTGCATACAAATTTTAATTACATAATTTCATGTACTTAACTTAGTACCTACGTGCATTTAGTACTATAAAATAAATTAATAAAATAATCACATACACAATGTTATTCGGATTTAATCAAGTAGGTATTAATTTACCTAATAAAAATTATTTCGGTGTTGTCAAATTTCATAACAATTTTTCTTTGCTTATTTACTACGTTTAACGGTTGTTCTTCCTTTTCAATCATACAAAAATAAAACGATTATCATCGTATGATAAAATTTTGTATATTTAAGTCGTCCACAATACGCTTCCATGTTGTTGGATGGATGTCAAATCAATGTTCCAAAACATATGTACCAGTAAAAGAAATAAGATTAAATTTAGAGTACTGATTAAATAAAATAGAAAATACTGATGAATAATGGAGGATAAAGTTCAATGCTGCATTCACTTAACTCAAGATAAATGAAAGAAAATTATTTCATGAGAATAATGTAATTATATAAAAAAATCGAACTGACTAAGTAATAAATAAAATATTTCGGACGAGTAATTTTAAAAACATCAAATTTAAATTCTTCAATAGCGAACGTTCTTTCGATTCATTTTTCAATCTAATCTTTCAAAAGTAATAAATGTGGAACATGGAAGTTTACAAAAAAAATTATCTTTTGAATTCAAAACAGATTTTGTGAATTTCAAGTTCAAAATACTAAAATACATAATTTTTTTTGATTTGATTAACTTTTGGGCATTGGGTTTAGGCGAACACTTAACATTTTAATCTTTGTTTTAGACTTTTTAAAATTCTGATAAGAAAAAAAACTTCAAGGTTTGCAAAAATTAGTTCACAAATTCAAAAAAAGCAAAAAAAACGTTAAATGCACCCATGTGGCCATTGAACAACACTGATTTAAAATATTAAATCTTTAATAATATAAATAAACAGTAATTTCTGTTTTATTATTCATACTAAATTTGTGTTAGATTCAAATGCCAGGAATAACTGTGAAAAATTCCAAAATAAAATTGTTTTTTTTTTTTTTTTTTTTAATATTTGTTTTTGTACATTAGTTAAATTGTTGCAGCTACTAACTATAACGAATCTGTGAAAAAATTCCATAATTTCTGAAATATTAAAATGAATGAAAAATGTTTTAATATGTTTTTTTTTTTGCAAAAGAATTAAATATAATTTTTGCTCCTACGAATAATAAACAGATTTTCGTTTTTTTTTGTTGTTTTTGGATTCCTGAGAAGGTATCAAATGAAACAATAAAGAAAATCTTAAAATTGTTCTTTAATTTTCCTTTTGTTTTGTTATTCATTGTCGTTGTCACTCGTCGGCATTATATACACATATTCGTATTTATTTATCTACTTGCCCCCATTTTATGATCTTAATTTCATATTTTTTTATAATATTTTGAATTTCTTTCTTGATTTTTATTTTCATCAACATCATTTGATATATATATATATATATATATATACCATCATTCTACTGCAGTAATTTCTGTTCTTGAACATAGAATCGCCATAAGAACACACACAGACTCTATCAAAAGTTGAATTGTAATTAAATGAATAAAGAAAAAAATAAAATTGTAACTTGAAATAAACTCACGTAAATCTTTTTTTTTGTTATAGCCATAGTCAATTTCATTTATTTGGTAATCATGGCAGGTTATGAACAATAACAAAAATTAAAATAATAAAAATGATGAAGGAAAAAAAAAAATTTTTTTTTTACCTAACATAAGCACAAGAATTTTTGGAAAAAAAAAAGAAAATACAAAAAATTGTGGTGAAATTTTTGACCAGTTTGAGATTTTATTGAAATGAAAGATCTTTAGGTTACATCACATAGAAATTCGTGGAATAACAATAATATTTCGTAAATATATACGTATATAAATGTATATATGTATGTATCTACATTCATAGATATGAGATATATTTAATTTCGAAGGATATTATTAAAATATAACAAAAAATATTTTAATGTTTTTTTTTTATATACATATTCTATACAATTATGAATACAAATTTAATTATTTAAAATCATATAAAAAAAAAAAAAAACAAATTTTTAAAATATGAAATTTAAATTGGTGAATTTCCTTTACAAAATTGATGAATCACTGCAAAAATCTTCTTAACCTTCTAACAGACAGTAATCTATGCAGTAAATTTAAATTCAACGAAAAAATTTCATATATTTATTTCGATGTTGACATGTTGTAGAGCAAACCAATAATATAGTCTAAAATTATTGCAACATAAGAAAAATTATCTATCTAAAAGTTTTCAATAATTAGAATAATATAAAAAAAAATTGAATACAGGATTCAACAATTTAAAATTCGAATTTTAAAAACTAAAGGATACATAACTTAATTTGAAATTTTTAAAAATAAATAATTGGATGCCATAATTTGTTCATATCATATGACAGAAATATAAATATAATAAATTCAAATTATTCAGAAATGTCACAATTAGTTTTGTACTCAAACACTTAACAACTGAGAACAAAAAAATCTACTGAGTACCTTTTTTTGATCTATTTTTTAACTTTTTTGTTCTAATTTTTGTTTATTTTCAAATCTTTTTATTTAACTGTCAAAATTTTAAGAAAAAAACAACAACAAAGGTTTTCCAAAACTGTCAAAAAAATTCAGAACAAGATTAATTTAGAACTGTTTCGCACAATCTAATGAACACAGATCAGAACACTTTTAGACAAAAAAAGTTAAATTAACCGAAACTAAATGAACACAAAAAAGTGTTCTAGTCTAGAACGTTCTAAACGGTTCTATAATGCCTGATTCACTGATTCAGAACGTATGTTCCGAACTCATATGCGCGCGCATATTTTTTGTATGAAAATTTGAATTCTCTCAATTTTCAAAAATGTTCGGAGCAATCATAAGAATTCTCTTTTAACAAAATTGTTCGGAACAAAATGTTCTGAATCAGTGAACTAAGCATAACAGTTTACTGAACAAATCTATTAAATTAACAGAATTGTCAAGTAAATGCAGAATATAGGTAGAGTTTGTTTTCATTATTGTAAAGTAAGTTAACTGGTGGTGGCAAACTTGTTATCAGAACCAAAATATGCATATATATAGTTTTCATGTGTCTGTCTTTCTAACGCTAACGCTTTGTATGCAATTAAATTTTTTTTAAAGAAATATTCATAATGTATACAATTAAAATAAATATCAAAAATAAAGTCAGAAAATAAAAAAAAATGTTTTTTTTTTTATAAACGAGTTTATCAAAGAGTGTCTATCAATTTATGTGAAATGCGAATGCCTTATAATTTGTAAACTTTTTATCTTTTTTTATACAAATTTATTTTTACTGCGTTCTTTTTTTAAATAATTTTTTTTAAATTTATTTTTCAAATTAAGGTTAACTCCCTCTGCCCACTAAGGTTACAAACAAAAATACCTTTGTATAAAAAATAATTAAATTTCCAATAATGGTACTCCGTCTGGCCTATTACAACATTTTCATTCAGAAATTTTTTAATTTTGTAATAACGTTATTGTGCATTTCACATATAAGACTGGAAATTGTTTTGCGGGTATCCTCTACAAGATTAATGCTTGGCACCCGAAGTTTTTTTTAAAATCTGGAAATATTATTAATAATTGAAAGAAGAATATGTATTTGTTCAACATTAACTGATTGTTCCATTTACTGTTATTAATATTATATGATATATGATGAGTACTACTTCCAATAACTAATAAGTTAAACTAAAATCTAAACAAACCAAAATTAAAATAAATTATTAATATAACAATTCAATTTATATAATAATAAAAAAAATTCTAAAACATTTGAATTCCGTCAAAATGTAGTATCGTCAGTGAATGTAGTATCAATTAAATATTTATATAATATTGGATATATAAATAAAAATTTACAATTGTACATATATCTTCATCATAAAATCATCGACATTTCTTTGAAAAACACCATAGGAAAGTTTATTTTGAAAGTACCTACATAACCGGGAATTTTATATATATATACAGATATACAACTATATATAACGAGTAGTAAATACTAAATTCTATTCATTTCATTTATTTATTTGTAATAGAAAAGTTAAAGAGTTCATCATCAGATATTCTGATGGATGAATGAATAAACAGGATATACAAAAAAAAAAAAAAAAAAAAAAATATAATACAGAAGTAAAAAAATTCAAAATTAGTATACTTAAATGCTATTGAAGAGAACGTTTTCCACAATTTTCTTTTCTGTTTTTGGACTTTCTTATTCCCATTTGTATAACGAATTCTATTTCCCAAAAGATTTTTGTCTTTGAGATTTTTTTTAATATTTACAAAATGAAATTTTATTTCTTTTTATTTTTTTTTTCTGAAAAAAAAAAACAAAAATTGTTTCTAAGATCTGTAAAATAAAAATTTTCTTGAAATATAATTTGAACTTTTTAAAAATTTCATTAATAGAAAAGAAAAAAAAAATTCTAATTGTTTTCTTAAAGTACACCACAACAAATGAAAAAACCTTGCTATTTAAGATATTTTTTTTTTTTTTTCTCCTATTACTCCGCGTGGTAGCATAGGGCTTCGATAGTGAACCTCCATTCCTCTCTGTTGAGTACTACTTCCTTAATATCGTCCCAGGTATAATTGTTGATTGTTAATTCTTGATCGATTGTGCATCTCCATGTGTTTTATGGTCTGCCAGGTCTCCTTTGTCCTTGTGGATTCCACTCTAGAGCTCTTCTTGCTATATCACTTTCTGATTTCCTTAGTGTATGTCCTATCCATTTCCATTTTTTCCTATTTATCTGTCTGTTGATGGGTTCTTCTCCAGTTATCATCCATAAATCCTCGTTGCTAATTCTTGCCGGCCAGAATATTCTGCATATAATTCTCAAGCACTTGTTGATGAATACTTGTAGCTTCTGTTTGATTCTGACCGAAGTGAGGCATGTTTCACTGCCATATATTAATGTTGACTTAACACATATCTCTAAATATTGTTAGCTTTGTTGTTCTCGATATTTGGTTGCTCCGCCATATCTTCATTAGGCTGCCAAATGTTCTTCTTGCCTTATTTATACGGCTGTTGACATCTTCTGTTGTACCTCCTCTTGATGTTATGATGCTCCACAGGTAGTTGAATTCTTCTACGTATTCTATCTGTTGTCCACTCACTGTTATTTGCTCACTATCACTATTGTTTGTCCTCATTGCCTTGGTTTTCTCGATATTTAATTCCAGTCCCGATTTCTTTGCTTCTTCCTGTAATCTGTTGACTTTGTTCTGTAGGTCCCTTTGATTCCTTGATATGAGGCATACATCATCTGCGTAATCTAAGTCTTCTAAGTTGCCGAAGAGATCCCATTCTATTCCGTTTATTCCAGTGCAAACTTTTCTTAGAATGTCGTCTAGTATTGTATTGAAGAGAAGTGGAGATAGTGGACATCCTTGTCTAACTCATATATTGGTGTAGAATGGATCACCGATGTTACCTCTGTGTTGAACTGTTGTCTCTGCATCTTTATACATCGTTTTGATGATGTTGATGATTTAAGATATACAGGTATACCAAAAAAAAAAATAGATAAAGTTTTGTTACAAGGTGCTCGTGATAAAGTAAAAAGTGGATTGAAGGAATAAATTTATTTTTAACTTTATTTGAGTTATATTTTGAAAATAAATAATTCAATAAATTAACTATTATAAGTTCAACTTCACATTTTGCCTGTTAATAAGTATTTATTTAATCTATATGATAATGATAATGATTGTGATTATGATTAGTTCTTTTGTTCATCATTAAAATGTTAAATTTGCTGTATATATACTTTTAAATGAATAAACTTATTTCAAATGTATTGTCATACTATTTAATATGTGGTTTAGATTCGAAAAACAATCATCACAATTGAAATGTAACAATAATGTGAAAATTGTTTTAATTTGATAGTTACCGTATTTAACCGTAGAATAAATATTTATATTACCGAAGTAAAAGTATATTATAGTTACCGAATATTTATAACGTAGAATAACCGTATTTTTAAATTAAAAATTTTGAAAAAAAAAACTTTGTTTGATTATCTAAAGAATTTTTGAAAAGTTGAATTTTAATCGTTATACGACAGTTGTTAAATGTTATTTCAGTTAACCTAATTTTATAAAATCTTAATTTCTTTCATATAATCTGATATGAAAATGCAGTATCTAAATACACCCTGTATTTAATATATAGTGCAAATATTTCCTAATATTAGTACCTAAATATTAAAATTTAATAAATTCCAATAATAAATAAAATTCTGATTTATGCTGTTATTCCTGCTTATCTTTTGTAAACAATGTTGAGGAACATTCCAATAATAAAATGCAAATCCTTAATAATCCTTAATTGTTATTTTTGTTATACTAAGAATTGAAATTTATTAAAGAATATAAATAAAAGGATTTTTATTTAACTAATATATATACGCACAATATCCTACAATATATTATATATACGTTAGTACATAGTAATTATTATAAATATATTGATTATATTTTTAAGAAGATTATTTGACACCACCTTTATTGACCAATAAATCGAAATACATTATAACAATTTTCTTTTTCCAGTTCTTATTTTTGTAAAATTGATATACAAAAATTTTATGATAATAATAACCTTATGTATAGAGAGTATTAAGACATTTTAAGGTAAATTTATTATATTTTAGTTAATAATAATCTATAGATACACATAATAAATAATAATATTTAGGTTAAAACGTAGTTTTACGTATAATTTTAGTATAGGATGTATTGATATTAATATACATAGATAGATCGTATATACATTAGGAATTTAAGTAAGTTCTGTATAACAAAATGTTTCGGTAATCTTCTTGTTTTTATTACGTTTTTTTTAATCCCTATCGAAACATAGGTCAAAGCTTATGAATATGATTTCTTTTAACATGGTTTTTTTCTAGTAATTTCATACAATTTCAATTTTGGTAATAAATAAATTATCATAATAATGTAGAAGAAATGTGGATTTGTAGCCGGAGATGTTTATATGTTAAGCAGACAATTTCTAATCTGAACTCAAAATAAATTTCAAAATTCCACAAAAACAAGAAGCTTTCCTATTCATACAAAATTATATTTTTTAAAATTCTATCTTTTGAAATTTTGTAGGAGCATTACGTAATTTCTTGAGTTTTGTTCAAATTATTTCTGAAACGCCCTGTATAGCATTTTTGTTTAAAACCTTTCGATTAACTTAAATTATTATAATAAATCTGAGATTTGTGGGTGATAGCTATTTATTCGTCATTTTTAACTGAGGTCAGAAAGTTCAGAAAATGCATTGCCCACTTACAAATAGAATCGACTTCATTTCGTTCTTGGTTTATTTTAGTCAAAAAGTTTATTTACATTTTTTTCATATCTTATTCTCAGTAAATAATGTAGGTAGAATTATCTTTCCGTACATTTCGTACGATATTTAAATTTATTACAACGTATAAGGTGAAATGAGTGTTACTTTACGAATATTTATTTATTTATGAATATACGGTATAGCTAAATCAACTAATAAATGTGGAAAGCTGCGAAATTATTGCGGAAAGTATTGTATAATAATTTAACGAATTAAAAAAGTGTGCACTAAACAAAATATAAAATTCAGAATTGAATAAAAAATTGCAAAATAAAAATTCAGTATTGCTAAAAGGAGTTTTGTAACTTCAAATGACTGGAAAAATGTATTCGAACCCAGAAGTTATTATACAAAAAAAATCATTCAGAATTCGTATTTTATTTTAAAAAAATATTTTTTTTGTATAATTTGATTAACAAATGATTAGATTTCTTTATCGAATTTATTGACTGCGATTATAGAGCTCGTCTGTGTATCACAATAAGAACACATAAAAATAAACACATCATAAAAGTAAATTAAAAAATTGTGAAAATATAAAAATTTTCCTAACATTATAGATTATTGTAGACTAATTAAAGGATATTAAAAATCACAGTCTAATTTCCCAGAAATGTTAATAATAATAAAATAGTTATTTGTCCATGTCATTAGTTAGATAGTTATCCTTGAAATCAAATTTAAAAATTTTCCATAAATTAATTAAAAATAAAATTAAAAAAATACATATATGTATAAAAAAAAAATTAAAAAAATTAGTCTCAACTATTGTCATATAGATGTCATGATTATCAATAATTATTATAAATAATGACATCATAATTATGTCAAATCATTAGAGGAAAAACATATTAATTTTTAACTTAAATTGTCTTTTAATAATTCAATTAAATTTTTATAATACATATGTATATGTATATACAAAGTTAAAACAAAAATGACTGTGTATTTAAAAATGTTTACTTTGTATAAATCAGGAGCGTAACTATATCTGATTAATAAAATAAAAAATTATAAATAATCAAGAAATTACTATTCATGTTCACACGCAAGGTAGATTTATACCATTTTTGCTGTCAAAAATATTATGACACTGACGTATGACAAAAAAAAAATCAAATGCACAAAATTTGCCGGAAATTTTTAACTTTGAAAGATTTGATAATCCCTCACTGGCACCGGGCGCGGGGTGACTGACCAACAAACTTTAGTAGATTGTGCATTATAAATCTGATTTTTTTTTTCTATATACTAAAAAGCTATATTAAATTTAGTTTTTATAAAAATTTGTTTTCTAGCGTTAGAGTTTTTGTATAATTGTCGAATTGTCGAATATTTTTCTTTTAATCTTAGATACGCGTATTTCGGCGTCTACTACTTTCAAAATCTGATAGCTACGAATTTGTATGCACAAAGAAACTATTTATTATTATTAATAATATTCACATCCCTAGCGTAAAGCCATCGTAATCGTAAGGCTGCCCTATCGTTTAACTTGGTATTTACACTTAATAAATAATTTCCCAATGCAGTAGTAGGTTAGAAATTCATTGAATATTTCAACATCTACATAATAAATATAAAAGACATTTTTAGTAGGTCTTGGAATTTATCAAATTGTTTTGTACAGCAATCATAAATGAAAAAATATCTACCATCCATTGGCACATTCATGAAAATGCTCGTCTCGTCTGCTATATTAATTTCTTTTTTATTAGTTTTTAATCTTTGTTTCTTTTATATTAATAGCTTGATATATTTATTTAAACTAAGAGCGTATTAAATTTTTAATATTTATTTAAACCATTTAATGAGCGTATTAAATTTTCCAGATGTAGAAGAAATTTTTTTAACTATACCTTTAAATACTGTTCCATTTTCAGGGTTACAAATTATTAATAATCTTTATTGACTTAGTTTTGAACGAGAGCATAAAACAAACAACAAATCAAATCAATCCCAACAATGAATCAGTAAATCAAATAATATTTACAGTTACACTGTAAACCTCATCATTGTAATCTGACACACACCATCCAGTCATTTTTGCATATAATTTGTTGTCTTTTATGCTTTTAGTTTTTTACTTTTTGTTTACACTTCTAATAAATTAGAAGTTTAAGCATCGTGTAAATGTAGCATTAAATACAACACTGCAAATATTAGTTATCAAAATATTATGTTTGTGTTTACACATTTTATTTTATACCCACACGTTTCTATATATACTAATAATATTTACAATTTGATCAGATCAGAATTATGGCACTTTAGTTTTATTATATGAACTCTGATTGATGTCACAACAAAAACAAAAAAAAAAATAAAAAAATTCTTAATATAATAATAAAATCATAATTTCCAATTGAAAGAACATTATGACTTTAATAAAAATTAATATTTTATATGGCTATATAATTTTTATCAATTTATTATTGACCTTTAGTATAAATTTGTAGTTAAAATTGACGTAGGTACAATAACAAAAAATTATTTTTAACTTAAATTGCGCATATTTTTTTTTTATAAACTTTTTTTTTTTTCAAATTTAATTGATTAAATAACAGCAAAATTATCCTTATAATGTATTTTATTAACATTATACCTATTCAAATATAAAATAAAATTCACTTTCATTTCAAAAATATGTGAAAATATTTAGAGTAATTTAAAACATAAATAGTTATTCCAATTCTTTTATATATCAATCTATTGAATCCTTTGAATAAAAAAAAAAAAAAAAACCATTGCATAATGAAAGCTTCTTTTTTCCTACAACTATAACATCTGCAACTGGAAACTCTGTAATTTACATACTGATATGTTATGTTTATAGAAACTAATACTTAAATATGTTTTGTTGCAATTCAATTTAAAGAGTTCTTGATGTTATTCTGGTGAAAAATAAGAAAGGGATGGATTAAGATTTACGTAGTACATGTTGATACTGTGTAGGAAGAAGTTGAAACTCCTATATGAATATTTTGTGCATTAGTATTTGTGAATCGAAATTTCAGCAAAACTTTGTATATCTGATCGATATACGTACATATTATGTACATTATCACCCATATTCTGTTAGACCGACCCATCGTTGACGAGAAGAAAAAATTCATCTCGTCTCGTCTCGCTGAATATGCCTTTCTGTTAGACACTGTAAGCGGCGCGATAGAACATTTTATTTGTTGGTAGTACTGATAATTTTTTACTATCAAAAATAATTATTGGTATATAAACGAAATATGATTTATAAAATTTTTGGAAAGTGTTAACCCCACTAACTTAGTATTAGTTTTAAAATATTTTTTAAATGAAAAATAAATATAAATATATTTATGTTTTAAATATATTTTGTAGTTTAGTACATAAACGTAGTAAAGCAGTAATAGTAAAGATGGTTTTTTGTTTCAAAAAAACAAACACAATTTTAATAATAATGCAAAAACAATAATGAAAAACTGTTTATTAATCTTTATTTAACTATTTTATCTATTCAATTTATTTATTTAATTCAATTTTTTGATAAAAAGAACACAAAATACTTTTACGAGATACTCTATCGCTTACAATTTTTTACGAGATAAAAAAATGGCTATCTCGTCTCGTCAAAGGTCTAACAGAATACAAAACTATCTCGTCAGAGATATTCTCACGCGATCTCGCGAGATGGGTCTAACAGAATATGGGTGTATGTATCAATTACTAACTAGGTCCATTGAACTTGGATTAAAAAATGAAAAGGGTACAAATCTTAGTAAGCACTTGGCTTTAACGTTACTTTTCATACTACAACAAATAGAAATAGTCAATTCTTTCAATTAAATTGTTCACTTGTACAATTTTTTTTTTTTAGGAATAAAATTATAATAATCTTTACATATATATAAGTTTAGAAAGAAAAGTATTTAAAAATTAAATCGTTCAGAATTTATAATTTAAAATTTGAACTCTGCATATGAATCTCCATATGTGGATCTGCATTTTGAACTCTGCATATATGCAAAAAAATTATGTAAATACCAAACGTTTATGTTTCTTCTATAGCAAACTGTCAAAATATAAATATACATATATGTATAAATAAATATTCAAATTACATTTTTTGACCTTTTTATCGGAAAATATTGACCGATGAACTGTCGAAAATAATTTAGTTTACGTAATATGTAAGTACTAGCATCATTTTTTTTTCACCAATTTAATCCCCTGAAACCGGTTCTAAAGAAATACTTCTATAGTTAATATAATACAGTTAACATTTCATCTTTTAAATCAACTTAAGCCAATATGCAACATCCATTAGAACCTTATATAAATAAAATACAATATTATAAAATAGATGTTATGATAGTAATAAAATCGAATTGTAACAAGTATACATAATATCAATGAAATGGAAGTGTAAAAAAAAAAAAAAAACATATAAAAAAATTTAAGAAAATTACATTTTTCCGTATGTGTAAAAGAAAACAATACAAACAAAAAATAAAATATCCCAGTTCCCAGTTATATCAATCTATTTCCCTTCAGAATTGTATAGCTATAAATACATTTTATGTTTATATATTTTTTTTATTATTATTATAATATTTATTATAGTAATTTCAAGATTATCATAAATTTGAATCGTAGTTTAGAAGATTAAGCATAACTTATAAGACTGCGAAACATCACATTTGCGATTTTGAATAGTTTCGTATGTCCCCTTCTGGTTGAAGAAAAAAATAAACGTATTTCATATATGTATTTTAAAGACGTTGAATCATTGATCTGAATTCTGACTTGTATTCAATCATCATCGATCTTGGCCGAACTAAAATTGAATAATAGAATTTCTAAATAGTTGGACGTTCATGCTTGTTCAGTAAATAGTGTTATTAACATCTTAGTGAATCGTATTTTAAAATTTGGGATTTAATCTTACTTTAGATATCTAATTAAAATTGTGATGTATAGCTCTAACTGAAATTTAGCTACAAAATAATATACATATGTACATTTAAGGTTTTACATTTTTTTTATGAGATTCTTGATTCCTTGTACAGACGCATACACCTATTCAATTGAAAAAATGCATTTTAAAGCCCTGGTACTTTTAATTTACTAAAAATAAAATCAACTTGCTACTACTAAACTTGATATTGAAGCCCTGGTATTTATAATTTGCTAAAAATAAAATTAACTTGCTACTAAACTTGATATTGAACTTTTTATTATGATTTTTTGATATTTTGCACTCCATATAGAACTTCAGGTTCCACTTGAAGTTGTGTGAAATTTAGTAACAGATTAAAAATATGTTTGGATGATTAGTGTTAAGAATATATATCCATATAATAAGCCCGCAGATATATTTAAATATTTTTAGTATTTGGATTGAAATATTTTGTTAAGTAACATAAAAAAGGAAAATATTGTTAGTATGTATGTATAGTCGTTACTGTATAGTATTATTGTTGATTGATTGTTAGCTAATGTGTAGACCATTGAATGTATACGAGTACAACTAGTAAAACTTAGCTGAAGGGAACATATTATAAATAGTGATTATTGTTGTAAAAGTTATTTTTTTATTAAAATAATAATGTAAAATAATAGAAGAAGGTATAAAGTATAATAGTTATTCTTAAATTGGAATAATTGATAAAAAATAATATTCATATATAAAGTACATTTGAATTCCAATATAATATTGGTAATGTGAACGAAAATTAATATAAAAGACGTATCAAATAATTTAAATAGGTATACATTTTAAATATTTATTTACTATTTAGGTATTATTTTTTTAAATTCATATAAAAACAATAAAATTCAATTATCAATTGGAAGTAATATCATATAGATATGAACTCAGATATTAAATCAGAAGCCATTAAACTCAATAAATTCTTGTTAAATTAATTTTTTTATAAAATAAAAATTTAGAAAGCTGTTTTCTCTAAATATTCATTAAAAATCAAAGAACTTACAGAATTTTCTTTTCGATTAGCTTCAGTTGGCTCAGCTTAAAGTTGTTAAGCAGCGTTTATATGAGGTCGAAGTAATCTTGAAGTATACTTGAAGCTGTTATATAAATTGATGATTAATAGTCCTACTCATTTTTGACATTATCAGGTAATGAATTAAATAATTGATATATACAAACCTTTGTAAATAACAGTTGCTTTCCTTTGTGAAGAAATCAAGCCTGAAATTAAATATATAATTTGAAGATAATGGATGATGTACATCTAAGACTCGATATAGTTTGGTTACATTATATGTTTCATTATGAGGAAGCAAATTATTTTTCAATTTAAAAATAAAATTTAAAACATTAATTTTAAATCTTTATCATTTTAACATTTAGTCATTTTAAAGTATGCATACATATATACATATATTAAATATCAGTTTAATTGGCGTGTATCTGCTTTATTTAAGAACAATTTTCTCTCTCCGATTCTGCAGTTCTTGTAGCCTATTCAAATAAATTATTTAATCAATAACTTGCAGTGTTGAAGTATCAAATAATATCATTACTAAATTTCGAAATAATACTCTCCCTATTGTTTTATCAACGTTTACTTGTACATAATTTGTTTGATTTAAAATAAACCTATTATTGATTATTTCGAGATCTATATTAATTTTTCTTATAATATTAATTTTTTTATAGAACAACCAGACTTTGAATAATATATTTAATAATCATAAAAATAAATTATTTCTATAAATATTAGTTTAATACTTATATAGGTGAAAAATAACAAATTTCAACATTCCAACATAAAAATATAAATCGAAAATTTACGTTCTATAAAAATTAATTTTCATAAGGATAAAAAATTTAAAAAGAAATGTGATAAAAGTCAATAACAGGCATGATGTACCCATATAAATTTTTCTAATTTCTAAAATTATGATAACAAAAACAAAAAAAAAAAACAAATGTACGTAGGACTCTAAAAATATATTTTAATATTTTACCAGCCTAATAATACCCAACTATATGTATATATTCTGACATATATATTTTGTCAGAGAAGCTACCTGTACGCATACCCAATTTATGAAATCTCAGTCAGTATGTATATTATGCTTTTAAATAAAATTAGGTATATTTTTTCTTAAAAGAATAAAATTAAATATTTTGAATGCAGGATTTATGTATGTGTAGTGTAGGTAATATAAGGGTTAAATGTCAATAAAAACAAAAAAATGTTTAATGAAATAAAATTCAAACAATTTTTTTTGAGGTTATGATATACGGAAATCAAGGAGTTAAATTGTAAAGGATGATCCATCATGTTATTAAAAAATTTTATTTGAATTTTTATTTGTGAATGAAGAGTTCTTACGAAATTCATGTATTTCGTAATATACATTTAAAAACATTTTTCAATTCAATTTTATTTACATTTTTGATGGTGGATTCTTTTCATCCTACTCTTTTTACTTGAATCATATCACTTCATAGTTAAAATTTTTAATTTTTAAATTTTGTACTGCTATGAGAATTATTATTCTCTCCTCTAAAATACTTGTTTGATTACAAACGTGTCAATGACATTTTTATCAAAGTGCAATAAATTAATCATAGGTTTTGTTCCTCTTTTCTTACCAATGATTTTGATAAATTAAGTTTTTTTCGACTAGATGTCATAAATTGTCTGTAATTAAAATTTTATGTTATTATTTGTACCTTGAAAATGTGAGATAAGTTACTTATAATAGCCCTATATGATTCTTGTTTATGATCTCAACTTAGTTCTTAAATATGTCTAGTTTCTTCCTTTTAATTAGAGTTTCTGAAAACTCGGGAAAATAAAATTCGGCGAATCCGAATATTAAATTTCGAAATTCGTCGAACCCTTCGGATTCCTTAAATTTTTATTAAATGTAGTAAAAGAAATAGTTTTTATTAAAGTAATAAGTTCTGTTTAAATATTTGATTCAATTAAGTATATTATAACATACAACTAGGGGCCCCTGTTGAGTAATTATATTTCAAGTTGAAGTCAAATTTAAAGTTTTTAAAAAAACAGTAATTTACGTACTGACATAGACTTCGCACAATATAGCAGAAACCACTCGTGTTTAATAAAAAGTTTTGTGGTTAGTAAGTTTTATTTAGGACACATAAATACACGTCCCTCATATACTGCCTCGTTTCCGATATATTCACTATAGTAAGAAGCATTTAGTGATAAAATTACTAAAAATAAAAAGTTTTGTTATTAAAGAGGTACGTATATATATACCTACATAATACATAATTTTAATAAAAACTATATTATTACTACAAATAACAAAAATTTAGAAACAGTTACTTAAAAAGATAAAAATGAAGAATTCAAGTGACCTACTATTTCAAAATGAAGTACTTTAACTCTACTATATAAAAATAAATTTGCTCGTCATATGAACAATTCAACTGATTTTTTTTGTTTTTGCTTTTTTATATTTTTTATTTGAGATGAATTTGTTTCTTTGTTTTTTTTTTGGCATATGTACATAGATTCATTCGCAAGTGCATAATATAAAATATAATAACTGATTTGTTTACTTTTGTTTATTATTTTCATAAGATCTCACTTATGCATAATGTATTTACTGAATAATAAAATTATATGAGTTAAAAGTTTTCAACTGTGTGCGCATTTTTGTTTTATATATACATCTTATATATTATATCAGAAGTTCATTAAGGAGTAGGAGAATCGAAATAAAATAAAAAGGTGTCTACTGCGCAGGACCTTAAATGCTTGTCAATTATAATTATAGATATTAAACAAAAACAAAAAGATATTTATTTTTTTTTGTCGTAAGTAATAAAATTTTAAAAATAACAAGAAATTTAAAGATTTATCAAAATTTCGACCTTATTTTGGTGCAAAAATCGGAAGAAACGGAAAAAGCTCTTTCAGATTCCGCTAAAATGGGTTCAATTGAACATAGAGCGTTGAACAATTTTTGCAAATTTTCTGTACGTTTGCAGTATTTTTAGAGAGAGTAAATTCCTGTTTTAATTTGTCAAAATCAGTTTTCTCCATTGGTTCTTCATTTCAACTTTTTATTATTTGGTTTAGTTCCTCCTCAATAGTAATTTCTTTTTGTTGTTCAGGTTCAACTAAAACATCTACTTGCATATTAAATTAATTTTTTTTTACTACTAAAGTTGGGTTAGCTATATCTGTTGCTAAATTTATCGTTTGTTTTGATGGAACATTATTTGTATCCTTCAGGTATTTTAAAAGATTCATCAAATTTACATTTATGCGTTCATCAACACGCTTGGAAATATTAACCAATAATACAGTGCTAATTTGAGTATTAAATTCCTTGAGTTTATTTTTCATGAAATTTATAGTAAAATCTACTGAGAGCAATGTAGCATCTTTTCTTCCGAGCTTTTGAATAGTTAACTTAATCGGTTTTAAGGCTTCACTCAATTCGTTGAGAAGTTTAAAATTTATGTTATCCAATAAGTTGGTTGCATTCAAATCAGCAAGTATTTCTTCTATAAATTCCCGACGTTGTAAAAAAACTTCAACCCTGTTTGCCATTGAGTTCCAACGTGTTTTAATGTCCAGTATTAGTTGGCGTTCATTAATCATGGCGTACATTAATAATAAATGCAAATAAATAAAATGACTTGCATTGTTTTATTAAATTGGACGTCGCCTACTGGTATAATATTGGTACAATATTTTTTGAATTTTTGAATTTTTAAATTTTTAGATTCGATAAATCAGGCGCCGAACTTCGAATTCGAATCTGACGTTGAAGGTTCGGCGAATTCGAGTTCGAGTAATTCGGTTTCAGAAACCATACTTTTAATCGAATTTATTAATTTTCAGTTTGAAATAAAGTGATAAATTTGCGTTTTTCTTCTTTAAATGTAGACTCCAAATTGTTATTAAAATACCTATTTATTTAGTCGGCGCTTATAAATCTCGAAAATTCTAGGTCTGGCCCAATATATTTCTTCAATATTAAAAGAGAACACTATTCTAGTTGGGAATTTGTGATTTTTCATATATGCAGATGTATATTTAATACCTATAAAAAATATGTGATTTTCATATATCGCCTGGTCCCAGATTGGATTTGAAGATTTTCTTCGCTCGAACGTTTCGTTGCATTCGTTCAACTTTGCAAAGATGTTATTATTTTTCTCTAACTTATATTATGTCTTAATGAAGAATTTTTTGAGAACACATACCCTTTATTTTTTTAATGTCCCCGAACCATATATATATAGTACAGTTTATTAGTGTAGTGTAAAAATAAGTTTTTCCGAATATTCGAACATGAAAAGAAAAACATCTTCACTGTAAAAAATTATCAAGTTCAAACACGAAATTCATAATTGATACACTAAAAATATCTACATTATAATAAAAATAAAAATAAATCATTTTTAACTTTCAAAAACGATTTTTATTTCTTATAATGATTTACCCTAACACTGGTAAAAGAGTATTCCATTTTTTTTAAATGAAAAAATGTGTTTGCGTTGGCATGTGCCTCCGGGAAAACTTCAAAATGTTAAAATTTTAATTTTTCGTGTTTGACTGAAAAATTATATTTTTTTTTTTTCATCTCAATATATAATAAATAACTTATATACATAATTATATACAAACACAAATATTTAAAAAAAAAAAAAAAAAAATGTTATTTATTTCAATAAAACTCAACTTAAAATATTTTTAAAAAATATTTTTCAAGACAAGGAAATTGAATCGGGAAATTTAACATATAATAAAATTTAATTATCTTTAAAAAATAAATATATATATATATATTTAAATTTTAGTTAAATATTTTAATTAATTTATTCCTAAAAATTCGTTAGAAGTTTATCATTTCCAAAAATTATTTTAATATGAATAAAAATAAATTTTGAAATAGCATTTTAATTAATGGCACCTAATACTATGTGAGTAATTTAAAATGTACATCACAAATACAAATAAAACATAAATAAATAAACTAATAGAAAAGTATGAAAATATCAAAACGAGAATATCTAATAATTTTTTTTTTTAGAATATCAAGGCTATGGGATGAACACCCTAACTATTTTAAACCGAGATACTTGGCATACAATTTCATATACAATAGTTTTTTCTTTTGAATTGTGTGATACATTAATTAATTTAAATATGCAAATCCATTTATTTTAATAAAAATCAATGTTCAGACTTTCAAATTTCAAAGTTTTTTTTTATTGTAAAAAGAAATTTCTTTGATTTGACGATATACATAGGTATATATACATGTAATACATATGTATACATTTTATATTTTAATTATTTATTACAGTGATTGAAAAAATACATTCTTTATTATACTGACTCACAAAATCCCTTTTCGTAATTCTTGTTAATGTAAGCTGCTGAAGAATATCCATAATATACATAATATATTTTCATTTACATTTATTTATTTAATCCAAAATATACAATAATGTTTCTCTTACTATACTAATTATTTTGTTATTTTTACAGAGGTTAGACTAAAGAAAAATGTTGTCTTTACAGCTGAAATATTTACAAATTATTGATAATACAAATTACATATGGATTTTAATAGCTATTTAGAAATACATTATTTACAAGGAAAAGTGGAAAAACTTTTTGTGAAATAAGGTTATAACTACACCTAAGACTATACTAATACTATTCTATAAATTTGGTATGCTAGACACAATTTATATTTATGATCGATACATATTTTGGACAATCATGTTCTCAGAAAACTGCAATTTGAAGTTAAATTGCTCCCTTAATGTTGATATTTTACTCTCTATACACTCTCTATAGTATTCAAGCTGGCAAGTTTCGAGGTTGAGTAATAAAAAGGAAGGTTAAACATTAATTTTAATATTTTGTTTTGTTTAATTTGAAATTTTGATATGTGGGTCTTTGCGCAATCACCCCAGACTGGAGATCCGTACAGCAGAATAGGTTGAAAAATAATTTTCATTCAAATTAGTTTATTTTCTATATGGAAAAAAATTGAGCTCCTGTTTATGAATGGATATAGTACCCTAATTTGTTGATTTTATTAATCGTATTACTGATTTGTGGCTGAAAAGTTATTTTTGAATCTGATGTTATGCCTAAAGTATATTATTGAGTCTACCCAGGCAATAGTGTTTGTGTTTAATAACAATAAATTTTGTAGTAAGAAACAGTTTTTAAGTGTGCGTGTAAAATATATTGCACTTGTTTTTTCAGTATATAATATATATAATATATAAAAAAAATATATATAATATATAAAAAAAAAATATATATATATATATATATATATAACATTAAAAAATTACATTCAAATATCCAAAAAAAAATAATAAGAACAGTTCAATGTTATTTGACGAACATCTTAACAAAATTTCATAATAGAAATTTATCTTTTAACTTTCAATGAAATAATTTTCTATTTAACAATAAAAAAAATTTCTTAAAATTTAATAAATAAAAATAACCGCTTAATTATAAATAGATGAGAATTCATTTTAGCTTTAACTTTCAAAAAGTTAACTTTCGTATATAAATTACGTTCGTTATCAATGATCAACCTAGAGGAGGGCAATAACAAATATCATTTTAATTTTCTATTTTCAAAGTAAACTTTTTTTTACAAACTTAATTGCAATCTACTTATGAAGAACAATGCAATTTATTGCACTATTAAATTGCAATAAAATCCACCATTAAATACTTTACTAATACATTAACAAATTATTATCCTCATTTAATTATTTAGAATATAGCTATGTACATTTATATATGTACTTATATTTAGCTTGAGGTTTCCCTTATATTTATATCTGATATAAAGTACATTCTTGTTTGAAAACTACTAAAAATTACTTATTGCATCATTATTATTTTATACTTTGTGGGTGGAATTACTATTACTCCTCGTAGATGGAAGTAGGTTCAAGATAAAACAAAAAAATGTTCTATGAGTTTCTTAACTACACAAGATAGAAACTAAACTTCAAAAGAAAAAATAGAAAAAAAATTCAATCACACAATAAAATTTATTAAATCTATTCACCATGATGACCAACGTTTTTGAATAATATTTTGTTTTTAATTAAAATTATTTTTAATTGATTTTAGAAGTTATGTAAAATTATTCCTATAGCTACATTTTCGGGGCCCAAAATTACGTAAAAAGAAAAAAAAAAAATTCTATGAAATGGAAAATCAAAATTTTTTACATTAATTTGTACTTATATCTATTTTTTCTATATGTATTTGAATTTTTAACATTTCAAGTATCTATATTTAATATTATAGAAGAAAAAAAAATAATATAATTAAAATGAAAATAAACATATACCTAATATGCACTACTTGTAACTGTAATAAGAATGTCGTTAAACATTCAAAATAGTGACTAATTTCTATTATGTCGTTATGCATAGTGTTACTATTGTTATGTATAGTGTTACTATACACAGAAGAATAACTGTACAATAGGGTCGGCCAATCGCAAGAGTCTACTGGGTTTTGAGTTTTTTTAATTTTCAAAAAAGTCAATTTTTGCTATCACATTTTCAAGTTAACCACAATTTTGCTGTTGACTTTGAAGAATTTAAGAATATTTTTTTTTAATTCTATAAAATTTATTATACTTAATTGGATAATTAAAAAAAAAATGTTTAGGAAAAATTTTAGCAACAAAAGACAACTGGAAAAACTAGTCAAAACTTAATATTTAAATACACAAAAACTTAAAAAAAACTATACGTATTTAAAACACAATTTATAATACTAATATATTGAAAGAAAAATTATTTCTATTATATAAGTAAAATATCAAATCACACATTTATAATATTGAAATATAAGTACCTAACTCAATCTAATCAAATGTTTTTGACAACAAAAATATTGCCTGCAATGGCAACATTTTTATAGTCAAGTCAATTTTATTCAGTAGACTTTCATGATTGCGTGACTTATTTTTGTTGACTTTTGTTATTAGAAAAATGTCTAATGTCATTAGACTTTCATGATTGAGCCCAGTTTTTTTTCAATTTTTGTATATGACACTTTATAGTTCGACTTCACTTCTTGGCCCCTTCAATATTTAATTTTTGTTCCAATGCAGAAAGATTTTTTCCCTTTTTATTTTTTTTTTCAATGGTGAAGATAACGGGATAAATACCCGAAAGTTTTGCCATACATACATTTATTAAGTCAAGGGTTTTCTGGAAGAACATTACAACTGCATTTTTGACAGATATGACTTTATAATGCAGTTGTATTTACAATTTTTAGCTCTGTCTAATCAAAAAAAAAAAAATTAAAATATTTTCAGTAATTAAAAAAAAAAATGTTTAATTTTTTTCCTAAAATTATTCTAACAAAACTATATATCTGCAGTAATCCAATAATGGAGATCATACATTAGCTAAAAATCCATTCAAAAATATATATGTCATTTTATACACTTTTGAAACGACATAATTAGTGTAAATTAAGCTTGAGGTAGAAGTTGTATCAAAACACAAAACATCACTGAATATTAATTTTAGTACTGATAGTTATTTTTGATTTCAGATACTCAAACTTTTACTGCTTTTACTAAGGTAGTAATAACGTTCGCATTTTTTTTTATTCAATGTCTCTTTTTTTATCGCATATAAAATTTTGTTAGTTTTTTTAAATATCTTATATGAAAAAGATCGGCGAAATTTAAATCTGATGAATGCTGGACAACACCAACAACAAATATTTTCTTTTTAATTATCCCTCCACCACGAATTTTCCATTTTCCGATAAATTTTTGTGTAAGTTGTAATTTTATTACCTGACCAGTCCAAACTACAATTTGTATAAATGTTTGCAACGTAATATTTGTACAGATGGAATTCGGATTTCTTTGGAATTTATCAATTCTCTTTCCATTATATAAAAAATATGTTTTTTCTTTTCTAAATAGAGTAGGTCAGTTTTATTTTCATTTACATTTTTGATTTTTTTACAATTGCTTTCAGCTTTTTAAAAATGCATACAACAACAGTGTTAATTTTCGATGGAAGTAGTATTAAGTAAACTCTGCTTAGTAGACTACTTGATGCTTTTTTTTTTTTGTACCCTGAATTTTCAACGCATTGAATACATTTCTAATTTACGTTTTTATGTTTTTCTTTTAAGGACGGTTTGTTATTGTTCTCCATTTCTTGCAGTATGGATGGACATTATTATTTTTTATTATTATTTTTTTTTTTGAAAAGCATGAATAAAATAAAATGTACCTACACGAATATAAAAAGAAAAAAAATTTATTTCAATTATTTTCCCTGGTAAATTTTAGTTAAGAACTTCTTCAATGAAAATTACGATTCTGACAACTGACTAGAGCAGAATTAAGAAAATAAAAAAAAACATCAAAAGTTAAATCAGTTATTAAGACATTAAATTTAATTGTCTTTAAAAGTATATTTTTCTTATAAAATTTAATAAATTATTTATTAATTATATGTATATGTATCTATATATACAAATTTTAAATAAAAAAATCATGAGTAATTTATATTAGCATTGTGTGTTCCAACGCATAGAAAAAATCTAATGACTTTTGTCATGTTCTTTGAAAACTTGTTATACGAAATCCATTTTATATCCTTTTCGATTTCAGTATATACGAGTATGTATGTAGTTCTATTCTCATATAATTTTATCTATTCATTCACAAGTTTCTAAATTTACTAATAGATAGAAATTGTTTTCTGATTAAAATTCTTTCCATGTTTTGTTTTTGTTTTTTTTGTTGGAAATGAACTTATTAACGAATATAAAATTAATTGCATTTAAGAATCAAATCATGTCTTCAATAATAACACTTAATCCATTATCTTAGAATTAAAGTTTATGGACTAAATATATTAAGTTACTACATTAACTAATAAGTTTTATCAATTTATTCAATTTGTACATTGCGTTACATTACAACATGATGAGATTTTTCTTCAATGAATTTATTGAGCCCTTTTATGTCCTTCTCTAATTGCCTTAAGTAGCCTTTAAACTCAGTTAAAATTTAACAATAATTTGTTTTTTATGGTAGGTATACACAATACATTTTCAGAAAAAAAATATAGGTTAACAAAGAGTAACATCTTGTGATGCTGGGACTGCATTTGTCATCTATATAATTCGTGGCTTCTACTTCATTAGATGCGATGGAAAGCGTTTAAACTTGACTGATTTCAATTTGACCATTTAAGTCTTCTGAAATTTTTCCTTCCCTACGCACGCTGTATCAAATTCCTTAGCGCTTAGCCTATAGGAAATGTTATTATTTTAAAGCTTGTCTGTCTGTTTATGATTTTTAAACATTTTGCAATAAAAGTTATTTTGGCTATTCAAAATTATCAAATTACCGTTATGTTTAATTATTTTTATTTATTTTTTTTTTTTTTTTTGATTTTTTATTATTTATACATTTGTATTTATTTTGTTAATTTTTAATTAACATTAATTTTACCTGCTTGTCTGTAATTACTTTGGCTTAGAAAATACTCGTCATATGTTTAAGGAATTTTCTGGTACTCAAATATAATCTTGAAAAACGCTGAAAGAGGTGTTTTTTTTTTTTTATTTCTGAGTGAGTACCACAATACAACTTTTCAGTCCTATAGTCAGGTTTTAATTCTTAATACTATGTGATTATGAGTATTGAAACGATTAGAGATTTCCATAAGGTTTCTGTGGAAGTGTCTTTAATACGAATATATAACGATAAGCCAAAAAGAAGTTGCCAAAACAGTTAGTTAAATTAGTATACGGTAAAATAAGTTTAAATAAACAAATCTGTGGTTAATCAATTAGATTGTTCTCAGAAGTATGCATGTATGTAGTTAGTTTTCTTATAAAATCAGCTTTTACCTTTATAATTATGTTTATATATATATATACAATAATAAGTAATAATAAATACAAGGCCAGAAACTTTATTTTCCTTTCCCCAAATTTTTATTGTCATTTGTTTTAACAAAATAACACAGAATACTGGGGGATCAGGTCGTAAAACCAATTTTTAGCAATGTTTTTATCGGTAATCGAACCTGGTATCTTTTGGTTGAAAGGCATAGTGTTTTACCTGTGCCTGGATTGATTTTTTTTTTACTTTTTAAATTTATGCATTCTACGGTTCTTTTTGTAGAAGAGAAAGTGTACATAATATGAGCCAGGTTTTTTATGATATTCTGCCATCTTAAAATAGTGCTTTTTTAATAACTAAATTAAAGTTAATTCTATTAGACTATACACAGTAAATATTTCTAAAAGATTCTAGTATTACATAATATATTATGTTAATATTATATAATAGTACTATATAACGTACATGTAATAATTAGTAAAATAAAAATAATTTGTAATTAGTTCGTAAGAAAAAATATACTTCATGTTCATCCTTTCATCCATACAAAATAATTGCCATTTTTTTGCCTACTTGCACCAACATTATTCAAACTTAGTATACATATTTTAGTTCAAGTCTCAAACCTTGTCACATTTGAGGAATACTGTTTATTATGTATATAACTACTTATATCAATAATTACATGAATGACTTTTAGAAAAATTTAAATTATTTTTTCTATATAATTTTGTAACTTACATAAAAAAACATATAAATACAGTATATACATAGGTATACATATATAATATATATATGCAATTCTAATTACAAATGATTCAAAATGAGTAATCCGCTTCATATAAACTAAAAGTAAACGATAAAATATTTAAAAAATGTTTTTATGTTTCACACTGGTATCGCTGATAGCGTTGAATTTGTATTGTTAACGAATTCATAATTTTTAAATTTAGTTCATTTATCTCACGCTATGTGCGCTAAACAACGCTTCAAAATTTGCGTGTGTGTTAACCATAAAATTGTCATTCTCTATAAAATAAAAAAAAAATTTATTGCAAATTCTGAAAACTTCAAAATATTTTAGATAATAAAATTTTTAAAATATATAAATTGTAATAATTTTGTTTATAAATTTAAGCATAAATTTTTTAAAATAAAATAACTGTACAAATTAGTATATAATTCGCACTGCTGGCAAGTGTTAGATTTTTTTCGTGTCAAAGCCAAAGGTGTCGTAGTTAGTAATTTGGTGTTTGTTTTGAATATATTCGCCCATTGCATTAAAAATATAATTTTAATTAAAATTTGTAATGAAGTTTGATGTTTTTACCTGACTAATAATACATCTCTTTTATAAAAATGTCGGGTGGAAGAGATTCAAGTGTAACAAATAATTCCAATGGAGTCAACAACCATAATAACAACAATAATTCTATCAAATCAAGAGGTAGGCCGGCTAAAAAGCCAGCAACTTGTACATGGTGTGGCGAAGGCAAAACTCCGTTAATTTATGTATTTCCAACCCAAAATGGTAAAAAGGAATTTTGTTCAGAAAATTGTATTGCGGAATTTAGGAAAGCATATAGTAAAGGTGCATGTACGCAATGCGATAATGTAATACGTGGAGATGCTCCATGTAAGGAGTTTTGTTCAACTTTTTGCCAAAATAAATATCAAAAACGAAATGGAACACATTCAAATAGACAATCAATGAATAATAATAATTCCAAAGAACAAGAACGTAATCGTAATAGTCCATCAACGACACCAACTGGACCATTTCAATATGAAAGTTTTCATGTTTTTGACTGGGATGCGTATCTTAAGGTAATTGTATATTTTATATTAATATTTACCAAATTGTTCAGTGTGAGCTTAAGTTGAGCGTTACCGTGTAAGTAGTTATTAAAATTTTTATATTGAAAAAAAGAAATTTCTATTTTAATATAAAATTTATTAAAATTTATTAAATATTATTTTTAGAAAACACAAAGTGTTGCTGCACCATCTGAATGTTTCAAACAAGCGCCTAATCCTCCTCAAAATGATTTCAAAATTGGAATGAAATTAGAAGCCTTAGACCCACGAAATTTTACATCAACTTGCATAGCAACCGTTGTTGGTGTTTTAGGATCTAGATTAAGATTACGCTTAGACGGTAGTGATAGTCAAAATGATTTTTGGCGTTTGGTTGATTCTAATGAAATTCATCCAATTGGACACTGTGAAAAAAATAACGGTATGTTACAACCACCATTAGGATTTAGAATGAATGCGAGTAGTTGGCCAACATTTTTAGTTAAAACATTATCTGGTGCAAAAATAGCACCTGAAGACATATTTCAAAAAGAACCTGAAGGTCCAAAGAAAAATTTATTCAAAGTTGGCCAAAAATTAGAGGCAGTCGATAAGAAAAATCCGCAACTGATTTGCTGTGCTACGGTTGATGCTGTAAAAGATAATATGATACATGTTACATTTGATGGATGGCGTGGGGCATTTGATTATTGGTGTGAATATGATTCGAGAGACATATTCCCGTGTGGTTGGTGTGCAAGAAGTTGTCATCCAATGCAACCTCCACGGTCAATGCAACCACATAGATCATCACGGCAGTCATATACACTTATAGAAGAATGTGATATGAAACCTGCGAATCCAGTAACTGCTCATTTTCACATGAAATGCAACGGTGGTCCTTTAGTAAATTCATCGCGTTTACCTTCGAAGGTAACAGGACCAACACATCAAACATTAGCAAAATTATGTATACAAGAAATTTTAGCTGCGAGTACAGATACATCTCAAGTATCCCCATTGTTATACGCTTTAGAAGGAGAAGTTCATATAGTAACAGCTGCGGGGAAAAATTTTACAGTAATAAATTTTTTTTTAATTCATTAAAACTTTTTATATTATAATTTTATTTTAAATTTTAGGTAAAAATACCTCCTCATCAAATGAAGGATGATAAAGGATTTTCAATATTTTTGGAAAATTTATGTACGTCATGTAGAGCTTGTCCCAATTTAATATCATTAGAACCAGAACCTGATCAATGTGAGAAATGTTTAAAAGCAATGCTAAAGAGAAATATCAAATCAGAAACTCCGCCACCTGTACAAATTAAAAAATGTAAATCACCCTCTGTCGATATTGATGAGCCAGATATTTCAACTACTCAAAGCAATATTGAAGATATAAATCTCAAAGGTAATAATTTAAAAAAACGAAATTTGATTTAATTTCAAACAAAATATTCAATAAAAAAAAAATTTAACTAAATCAAATTTGTAGAAAATGAAATGTCTTCAGCACAGGAGTTTCAAACAACAGAAATTACACCTATAATAAATAATTCAAATGAGATTCCAAATTCTACATCTCATGTAACATCAACTGCTAATACAACGACTTCATTGCCATGTAGCTCAACAATTGTAGCAGCTGCATCAGAATCAACGTCATCATCAACTTCATCGTCAGCGTCATCCTCATCATCGACATCATCGTCGTCATCTGCATCAGTGTCAACGTTGTCGTCGACGGTAACAGTGAATAATGTTGCGACATCATCTAATAATTCAGTACCTTTTTTAAAATCAACTCCAAATGATTGGAGTATAGAAGAAGTAATTCAATTTATAGCAATAAATGATCCATTACTGGCTGTTCATGCAGATTTATTTAGGAAACATGTAAGTTATTGCTTTTTGTATAATTTTTAAATATAGTAATTTAAATTAGGAATTTAATTGGTACACGAAGAAAACGCATATATTTTATGTTATATATATATATATATGTTTTATTTTAATTAAGTTAATAATTCGAGTTGCTTCTATACAGAACAATTCTTGCTTAACAGTATTCTGAAATTATTAAGTTATAATGCATCAATTTATTATATGATTAGATATAAAAGTGATTCAATGACATTCTATTTTATTATAAATTAATTGTGTTAAATTAATAACAAATTACAATTTATTTAAATTAATCTTAGAACAAAATATTAACTACTTATATAAAAAAGACAAGCTAAGCAACTCAAATCATGACACCATATTAACTAAAACACTCTTAAAATTAAAAAACTAATTGAATTAAAGTTTGGCTTTAAATTGTGACCATTCACTCGATGTCAATAAATTTCCAGCAGCAAAAATATTCTTTGGATCCAATTTCTCTTTAGCTGCTTTATAAAGTTCTATACCAGTTTCTGATATGGTTTCTTTGTACCATTTACTGCGTAGTTTACCAACACCATGATGATGTGAAATTGATCCACCACATGCAATTATTTCATCACGAGCATTACTTTCAATTTCTTCTGTTGTTTCTACTGGATTTGGAATGTTTGAAAATCTAAATGCGAAATAAAAGTATATGCAACAACCAGCATCGTAGGTCTGCGTTACACGGCATGAAACAATGTAATGAGGAATTTTTCGGTTTTGGCAATCCTAAAATAAAAATTTTAATTATATACCTAAAAACAAAAGTATTAATTTAATACAAACTTACTTGAGCTATTCTTGCTTTAACATTTCGACATAATATGCTACATCGATCCCATGGCACTGAGGTTTCGAATGATTCAGCTACAATGTCATTACTCAGAGCAAAATCCTATAATTTAATATATTATAATTTATGATATAAAAATTATTAAAAATTATTTTAACTTACTCTAATATAAGCTATTACAAAAGTCAAAATATATCCGCGTTCTCCATTTTGTCCACCAGCTGCAAATCCATCATATTTTTTAGCAATTTCATATATGATACTTTCTTGTCTTTCAACATCTTCTGATTCACCTTCAAATAATAAAGTAGCTGCACAAATTTTTTTCAAATCTAAACCTTTAATTTGTGTTATATAGGTTTTTTTCAAGCCATCAAGGAAACTGCCAACCCATCCTTTAGCTTCTTTTAAACTTTGTCCAAGTATAAATTGTTCATTATCCATTAAACGTACACTAGCTGGCTGACAACGTCTTTCAGCCACTTCTCTCATAAAAAGAACACCATCCTCAAAATTGGGAAATACTAAAGAACCATAACGCTTTACAGGTGGTAATGGTCTAACTTTTAATACTACTTCGGTAACAACACCTAAAGTTCCTTCAGAACCTAAAATAACATGATTGAAATCAGGTCCACAAGAAATTCTTGGTGCTGAACTTTCTTTATCCAAAACTCCAACTGGTGTTACTAATTTCACTTTAACTAAAAGGTCTTCTATATTTCCATAAATATTTTTTTTCATGCCAGATGCTCTGGTTGCAACCCAGCCACCTAATGTGGAAAACTCATAGCTATCAGGCTCATGACCAACTGTTAAACCAAGTTTTTGTAATTCATTTTCTAAATCTTGTCCAACAATACCAGCTTCAAAACATACTGTTAAATTTTTACGATTTAACCATAACATCTTATTCATTTGTGAAGTATCTAATATACATATCATTCGAATTTCATTTTGAGGACAAGTCACTGAACCAGATACTGATGTTCCACCACCAAATGGTATAATAACAACATTGTATTCTTGTGCCAAATTTACAATTTTTCTAACATCATTGTGACTTGTTGGCCAAACTACTAAATCTGGAATTCTTTTATATTCATTATTCCATAACATGTAGATATCTGATAGTGTTTGACCATGACAGCGTATTAAACGATCTAAGCCTTCTATAGAAAATGAAACATTGCTGATTTTAACAGCATCTAAAAATAATTTATTTATAATAGGTTCGGGGAATACTGTTGGCAATTTTGGTATTTTCAAATCATCTTCAACTTTAATATTAAATGTATTATAAACCCATTCCGTGAAATATGGTAGGGATGAATCATTTAACCGATATCTAAAATTATTTAATAATATATATATTAATACATATATATACATAATATGTATTGAGTTGAAATCAATTAATAAAAAAAAATTACTTATCGCCTTGAAAGCATATTTGATTATTTTTGGCATAAAACATTGAATCATTGTAACCCCAGCCATACCATTTTAGTGCATCTTGCCTAAAACAAATTAAATTAAATTTGAAAAAAATAAATTCAATGCATTTTTTTTTACGAATTACTTGACTAATTATAAATTATAAAAATATTACCTTCAAATGGAAGAAAATTGTTTTTCAATCAAATTTCCACAATTTTGTATTTGAGAACGTAGCAAAAAAAAAGAAAGTATAGCAGTTAAATTTTTAAATTATTTGTGCTATAAAAGTTATTGATTTATATTATAAAATATTTAAAGTTTCCTTGTTTTATCAAAAACAAAAGATGACTACTAAAAATAATTTTCTTATATATGTATATATATATATATATATATATTTATTGCTTAAAGGGCCTGTCTAATAATTTAAATTGAAAGCTTTTTTATTTTATAAAAAGTTATTACTATAATTACTAAGAAAACTTACTTATATAATATACATATATTTTGCGTGTTTAAAATTTTAACAGTTGGAATTTTTTAAAAATTTTTCGGGGGAATATTTTAAAATATAATAATCTTCCTTCGCCCTTTAAAACAAAAAATCAATTTTTAAATATTTTTATTGGTTGTGGTTGGTACCGTGGCACGCAAACTAATTTATATTATATGATGTTAAATTTATATCAAATTATGATGGCAATTATTATGGAATTAATTTCAAAATGTGTAATTAGAAAAGCAAAAAAAAAAAAAAATATTGATTTTTATGGTTTTCAATAAATTTCTATAATAAAAACGAATAATGAAAGAAAATCAACTTGTAAGCTTAAATCTGGGTTCAGTTTTAATAGATCAATTCAATTTTATTTTAGCAATATTATTCTATGACCAGTTAAAACTCAACAATTTGATAACAACACTAAAAGTTTAGTTTCACCAAATGTCATACATGTTCATATTATATACAATATGAATATACAATCTTATCAATTGTATTCTATGAATTAAAATTCTAATAAGACATTTTATTGTATGGGAGTTTATAATAATTTACACTTTTTACTATATAACATTTACCATTATCAATTCGAATAGAAATCATATTAAAATTAAATTCAAAAATTATCGATGAGCTATGGATAATTAATTTTGTAACAATAACAATTCACTAATATACTAAAAAAAATTAATTCTACCGTTTCTATAATATATATGTATGTAAATATAAAAAAAAAAAAATAGCGGATTAATTTAATATTTTACAATGTTATTTGTTTACCTTCTCTTTGGAATTACACTCTTAATATTTTTCGACATTCTTTGATCTAAGGTGGATGATGGTAACAAAGATGACGATGTCATTGAAAAATTTAGATTTTGATTTTGTGCTTGAAATTGTGACATCCTTCTCTATTTCTCTCTTAATCAAGTAAATTTTGTTCAGAAAAATTTCGTTTTTAATAGAATTTTGATTTGTTAAATGGATGTTAATTAAATTAATTTTTAAAGACTACTTTAATATAAATTTGATTTTATCCAGATTTTTTATTTTGTTTATTTATTTGTTTTTTATTTTTATTTTTTAATTTTCATTTATATTTGATGTGACGCTTTTTATACGGCTCTGAATTATCGTTTATTTTCTTTTCTAGTTTTATGTAGAAATCGATTTTTATTTTCAGGTCTCTGGTACTTTTTTTTTTTGTTGTTTTATTTTTGTATTCCTTTTTTTTTGTTTTTTGTTATAATTGTTTTTCTTATAATTATTTTTTATTATCTTAATAATTTTATTTTGGTATATAGCACTTTTCCTAATTTTTTTTTTTTTTTTGCAAATATTAAATACTTAAAAATAAGATACTATGATTAAACACAATGAACTTATTGAAATGATGAGAGCAGAACACAAATTTAGATACAACTGTATTTGTACGGCGCGTATTCAACAATAGAATAGACAAATTGTTAGATAGTAGTAGCAGGCAACTTTATTAGAAACGATAAAAAATTGTTTTTCTTTTTTTGCTTTGTTGTTTTTCAAATTTATTTTTGTTCTCAGTTTTTCTTAATTTGAGAATTTTGTTTTTGTGATAACTATAAAAAAAATCCCTTAATAATACGAGGAAAATGAATTTGATCTGGGTAACTGTAGGATATCTGTCTGAAATTGAATATTTGTTTTTTTGGTGGAAAAAAAGAAAGTATGTAAATAAAAATGTTTTATTGGATCAATTTCCATAAATGTGTGAAAAGAAAATTAAATGAGGTATTTTTCAGTTGCATTTGCATTTCTGTCGTTGGCTTAATTTTATATTAAACTTCTTTTTAATTGACAATAATTTTTCCATGTAAATAAATAAAAAAAAATCTGCAAAGTGCACTTGTAGTTAACAGTATGGCTGGGATATAGAAAACTAAATTAATATTTCTTTCATCCGATTATCTTGGCAATTAAAAAAAATAGTACCTACACAATTTAAAAATAATTTTTTCAATGTTTGATGGAAAAATATTTTTTCAACATATTTTTCACTTCGTGTTTCATTTAGTCTTTTGAGTTTTCTATTTTTCTTTAGCATTGCAAACATAAATAAATTTTATATCATTCTTCAATAAAAATATTTTGAGATTGCGATAAAAAGAGGGGAAAACTTGCACATGCGCTCTATCACCCGGTTAAAAAATGTACATGTGAAAAATGTTTTGATAACCATTTCCATTGTATCAACGATGATCAACCTTTTCAAT
The DNA here is from genome assembly GCA_963942445.1 of Argyra leucocephala. Classification (NCBI taxonomy): domain Eukaryota; kingdom Metazoa; phylum Arthropoda; class Insecta; order Diptera; family Dolichopodidae; genus Argyra; species Argyra leucocephala. The sequence goes on along the minus strand of OZ012677.1, from coordinate 209,765,781 downwards.
AAAGAGTACCAAAATTAAATTCAAATTTTATGATATATACTTGTCTTATATACATATTACATATAATTTAAATTTAATATAATAAAATTATATAATTGTATTTAAAAAAATGATGAGCTGAATTGGAAGTACAATATAATATCAGAAAACGTTATAGTAATTTTACGAAAAGTTCATTGTAGTTAAATGCATTACAGATCCATCCTAATTCATTGATTAATTAATAGTTTTAATTCCATTGCAGTTTAATTTAATTTTCTAACATTTTGTTCGAAAAAATATAACAAAAAAAGAGCAGTACAGCTCTCACCTATTTCCTCTGTTTCTGATTATTTAAAATCTTTTACAAACTCAAATATAATTTATTCATCAAAAATTATTTAATTTCAAAACGAGCCGTTTTGGTTCCGTTATCATTAGATATTTATTATTTCGATACGGTAATAAATAAATAAAAGCAAGAGCACGTTGTTTTTTTTTTTCATTTTTAGAAACAGCATGATTTTGATAGGTAAAATTTTGTTGAGTTTCAGTTATTGAAATTCTGATTGTTTAGAGGGTTTGAAAAAGATAAACCAAAAATACATTAGCAAATTTGATAGAAATGTTTGGACTGATAAACTTTCTATCCTATAGTAAATATTTATAGATATGATAAATGTTTACATATATGTATACATAATTATTATGTTGTATACTTAAGGGGATGGTTTTGGCTTATCTTCGCTTATGTACTGTGTATGAATAAATAATGTCAATAGATACGTACAGCCATATAGGTCACTTTAAATAGTCTAGTCTTATTTTTTTTTTTTTTAAGTAATTAATTAATTTTAGTAATTAATAATTGAAAATTCTTTGACTTGATTATCAAGGAAGATGTTAAAAGAGAAAGAGAGAGAAAAAATTTCTCTAATTAAAAATAAGATGAGAATTAATTATTTAAGAAAAAATAATAATTTTATTACAACACTTTAAATAATCTTTTTTGAAAGTATGCATGTATCAAAAATGTTTCGACAAAAATTAACAATTATTTAATGAAAAAAGTAGTGTACATGTGTAGATGACTACTACTAGCCGGTAATTATTAATTTATTATGGTGAGTTGTTTGTATACGTAGTGAGTGATGTTAGGAAGATAATAGGAAAAATGACTAAAAAATTATCATCAAAAATTAAAATATTTTCAATTAAAGTTGAATTTAATATTTACGAGTATACATATACAAAAATTTAGTTAGTTTGTTTATATACTTAACTTAATAATCAAATATGTTTTATTTATTTCAGGAAATTGATGGCAAAGCGTTACTTTTACTTAATTCAGATATGATGATGAAATATATGGGTCTTAAATTGGGGCCAGCCTTAAAAATATGCAATTTAGTTAATAAGATTAAAGGAAGACGTAATAATTTATCTCTGTAAATAAAACTATAACTAAAACAAAACAAAAAAAAATATGTATTTATATATATAATTGTATGTATAATTAAATCAGGATTAAATAATTTAATAATTAAAATAAATAGGTTATGATAAAATAGAATTACAAAAAAACAAAATAAAAAAAAAATAAACAAAAAAAAAAAAACCAAAAAAGGCTACATAAGATAGACTTATAAAAAAATTGTTAGGGAAATTCATAAATCCTTAATAAGAATTGATTCTCAAAATAAGTTGTTTTCGTAACAGTTGAGAAAGCTATCGGTTCGATGTTTATTTTAAGATAAATCTTAAAATTTACTTAATTCAAATTTAAACAAAAAAAAAAAAAAATAAGCAATGTAAATGATTTGGATTAAAATTTTATCCTTTATCTTACAAGTTGTCAAAAGATAGTCTTTAATTGGCTAACCAAATATGTGTCATACTGCTGCGGGCGACTGAAAGAATCCAAATGTGAATCAATTCTACACCCCCCTTCTTAAAAAAAAGAACTTAACAAAATTAAGAATTCCTTTGTAAATTAAATCTCCTAAATTAATATCAAAATAAAAAACAAACAAAATATATTTGATAAAAGAAAAAACAAAAAAAAAACCAAAAAAAAAAAATGTTGGAAATTTTTGAATTTTTAGTTTAACAAAAAAAAAAAAAAAAATTTAGTAAATTTTTTCATAGTTAATATCGATACTGTAACTGTGTAATCTCCAATTTCCAAAATTGAACTTATATTTTATTCGATGACATAAAACTTATTACTCTACATTTTACTGTAACATAAGTTATTTATATTCATATGAAAACAAGCAATGTAATAAATTATGTAATTTCAAACTGTATACATTCTATTTCGTAATTGTCAATTACACAGGATTATAGTATCTTTATGCAAATTCTTCATAAAAAAAAAAAGTTTATTTTTTTTTTGTTTATTTGATGATGATTGTAATTAGAAAAAGAAAAAAGTATGAAGTATGAAGAACAAAATATAAATACATAAATATTATATTATGTACAAACATTTTTTTTTATTTTTCTTTATTTTGTTTGTTGTTGTTGTGATAATTTTTCACCCATATATACATAATATATATATAAATTTAATATATTAATATATTTAAAAGTGAATTAAGTAATTAATAATAATAATAATAATAATGTGTATATTCATTATTTTGTAATTAGGTATATTTTAAAATTTTGTTTCGAATTTCAATTCAAATTTTTTTTCATAACATAAAAATTGTTAAAATAATATCTAAAAAGTGGTGGTATTATTTATAATCAGAAATTAAACTAAAGTTATCAAAATTCTTTTTAATTATATTGACTAAGTAATAATGAAATATGAATTGGCATATATATATATGGTAAATTTATTCTTAAATTTGGAAACAGTAATCAAATATCAATTGGAATTAGGTATACATTTTCAATGGATACATAAAAAATAATAAAAAATTATTATTAAAATACCACTACTATTTATCAAATTTCCACATTTATAATTTTGTAAGAATTTTTATAATTTAGCAAACCCACACGTTATGTAATTTAGTTTTTAATATTTAACGAACTGATTTATTATTTTTTTTTTTTTTTTTTTTTTGATTTTTTATTATATATTTTATTAATATATAAAAAAGTAAACTATTAATTATTAATTATTATCATTTTTATTTAAAACAGAAAAAATAATATACAATATGTAAGAGAAATAAAACAATGTAGAAGCATGTCGTTAACTATGTATCAATATAATATAAATAATACGCCTTTTTAATAGAAAATTAAAAATAACAAAAAAAGAATGTTTTATAAAAAGAAAAATGAAATTTTTAGAGAAAATTTATAATGTGTAGATATTTTTTGATAAAATTTTCAAATCGTAAAAATAATTAAAGATTTATATAATAACAAAAATTTGACTTTTTAATTCATATACTCTATATTATTATTTAAAAGTTTGTTCGGAAAATAAAATCAATCCATATATTTTAATTTGCATTAATATTATAAAAATAAATAATACATTAAATAAAACGTTATTGGCTATCTGAACAAATGTAGTAAGATAACTCAAATTATCTCTCTGAAATTGAAATATTATCCAATCATTTTACAAATGACTAATTATTTTTACAATTTTGTAGAATGAAATTTATTACACTTAAGAATAAAATTTGAAATTTTATTAAAAATAGTGAAAAGAAATGTTTAGTTTAATGAAAATGATTGTTTTGATTTCAGTATGGTAATCGAATTGTCTAATTAACATAATAATAATTTAAAAAAAAAAAAACTTAATCAAAAATGAATCTCAAAAGCTAATTATTCAAAATTCTCTACACATATAATTTAACTCATGAAATTTTAGATATTAAGGCAAAAAAAAAAAAAAAATGGAAAGCAAATAGAACAAATTAAATCAAACAATAAAAAGAATGAATTAGGATTAGAATTAAATTTTCGCAATGAATTTAAAAAGGTAATTTAAAAACGAAAATGAGCAAATTACATAAATCATCCATATAACAAAAAATAATATATATATATATATATTATGTATTAAATATATTATATTCATATATACATATATATAAATGTAAAATTTATAAAAAAAAATACAAACTATGAAGTTATAAATATGTATTTTCAAAAAAACATATTTATACATACAACATTACACACATTTAAAAACATACATATTATACACATTTTTAACATGTTATTATATTATAAAAAAATTTTTTTTTTTTAAATTAAAGGAAAAAGTAACGCTTTTTTGAAAAAATTTCACAAAAAAATTGTTGAAAGGGTTAATTTTCAATTAAGTTATTTTTTTGTTTACCTTGAAAATCTGCATTAGAACAAATTTACCAGCATGTGATTTCTGTTTCTTAACGATACAGTATTTCTATGATTTCTATATTTTCTTTTAATTTCAAGATTCTGTTGAGCACATCTTAATTAAAAATTTTAACTTAATTCAAAATTTTTTTTAAATTAATAAATAAATAAAAAAAAAACAAGTACAGATACATTATGTATAGTGTTTTGTCCAACAATATTCACAGAAACGTACAATAAAACATGATATTGAAAGAAATAAAGTTGTAAACTAATACACATATATATTATATACATATATATATTTATATTTTATTGATGAAATATCAAGAAAACATGAAAATGTACGTTTGGTTTGAGTAAACCTTTGTTTTTTTTTTATACAAAAATTTTTTAATAATAAAAAATAAGTAAACTTAAAAAGAAATTAACAACCCTAAATAAGTTTAAAAAACTTTCACATACTATTTATATAAATAGTAAATTTTTTTTATTCATATTAAAATTAAAAATTATTTATAATTTCAAATTTTCACAGCAATGTATAAATTTCATTTTGAATTTATTTAATTTTTATGTTGCAGAAAGATGTTTTTTTTTTTTTTAAGTATTATTTTACTATATTTTATTTTTGTTTAATTGTGGACAAAAACAAAATAAAAAAATTAAAAAATTTATTTTCAAATTAAAAATAGCACATTTTGAATTTTTTGATGACATGAATAGGAAAAAATAACACAGTTTTGATAATTTTCAAACTGTTTGGATTAACAAGATTTTAGAAAATAAATAAAAAAAAAAAAAACTAAAAAAAATACAAAGCCTATGTTAAGCTTGTTATGATTAAAATTATATAATTTTAAGGAAAAATTAAAATAAAGAACTATAAAAATTAAAGAAAAACTTGTTTTCTTTCTATTTATATGCAATGGTGATAACGATAAGTATATAATTACTTCAAATAATACAGTATTTGAAATTCAAAAATTTATTGAGGTAAATTTTAATAAATTTTAGGCAACCTTGTTTAAAAAGAAATTAAGATTGTGATTTCAAGGTAAATAAATTATTTTTGAACAATACAATGTAATATAAATGTGAAACGTATTCTTAGTCGTAAACTGCATGGTGCATGGTGATTCGTAGCAAACAAATAATGTTGAGACAACTAAATATGTACCTTTTCCAATTGTAATTCAGTAGTAGTAAATTGTAATTAGGAAATAATCAATTTGAAATATATAGTTTCTGAATTGCAAATCATTATTTAGAATTACGAATTGAAAATTGTGTAGTGCTAGTGATGCATAATTAATTTTTAACCGTTTTCAAACTGAAAAAGTCAATTTAGAATATCAGTTTTTAAGTTTAAATGATTATAATGAAATTGTAAAAATTTCTGAATTCTTAATATATTTTTTTAATCAAAAATATTTGTCGAAACTAAAGTGAAATTACTCAACGAAATAACTATGTATATATACAGTAAACTGTATTTGTACATATGTATTTATTTTGTATCATTCTAATCTAATAACTGAAAAATTTATTACTTCACTGATTATAATTTTACAAAAAATTATATTTTATTTCTTAATAAAGTTAAGTTCAGTTATGCTTGATCAAGCTTTTCTTATTAGAAAATTTGTTCCGTTATATATTTTAAAGTGTAACATATTTGTAAACACTGTTAGAATAGTTATTTACAAATATAAAAAACTTATAACTAAACTATTTAAACTTTTTTGAATTGCAGAATTAAAAAATTTTCAAAAATAAATTAATTAGTTATGGATATTATTTGATTTTCTTGAGACCATGAAAAATTATTACCACTTATGCAGTTTGAAATTATTTTCTCGAATAACAAATTCTCTTTCGATTAATTATATTCAAAAAATTTAACTAATTGCTTTGAAATAACTACACCGTTTGCCATTGTTAACATTATTAAAACTGATATTATGAAGAGCTAAATATGGAAAATGAGCTTTTAAAAAAAAAAAATACTGTATATTAAATAATGTATATAAATTTGAAGTTATTAAAACAATATTGGATTTTCCTTAATTATTTTTTATATTTATATTTAACTTCAATTTCGTACATTTTTATTTTTTCTCCTTTTTCTATTTCTAATCTTCTCAGTCTTTCATCTTTTTCCATTTCTAGTTTCTTCAATTCTAATTCTTGTCTTCGTATTTCTAATTCTTTTCTCACTTTTAATTGATCCAATTGCAATTTTTCTTTATTGAATTCTAATTCTTTAAAAAATTTTTCTTTTTCAAACGACATTTTCAGTTTTAGAAATTCATTTCTTTCTCGGTAAATGAGAACTAATTGAGTCATTGAATTTTTCGTTGATATTTGTTTTATTTTATCTGAAAATCGACTAGACGGTGGTTCATGATTGTTTTTAAGGTTTGGTGCACTTAATATTGAATTTTCGGATGAACAAGTTTCAACATATGCTGGTTCAGCTGATACAGTTGATGAATTATTTGAACAATCATAAATTTCAACAGAATTTTCTGTTTTTACTTCGGGTTCAAATACATTCGATATATTATCATCTGAAATTGTCGTTGATTCTAAATAATTATTTAAATCTTTTGCATTATTATAATCTAATTTTTTCGAATATGGAAAAAGTTCTTCATAAAAAATTTCTGATAACATGTCATAAAGTGGACAAATTTTCTTTATTCGCTCTGGGAATTGTAAAAAAAAAGAAAATTTGATATTTTATATTAAATTACTATTATATGTACTTATTACCTTCGATTGTCGTTCCTGGATCAATTTCTAGTAATCCAGCTTCGGCGGATCTTTTGAATGTACTAGCTTTCTTGAACCTAGCTTTCAAATACTTTACTTTCCATTTTACTAAATTCCATGTAGCTGAAATATTTGTTTCTTCTATACATTTTTTATAATCAATTTGTGATGTGGGTTTCTATAATTGAATATTAATAAAGTAATATCTGAAGTAAACATATCTATATACATATATATATATATATATACCTGAAACTTTTCTTGTTCCTCTTTAATAAAACGAATTATCTTCAAAATTTCTTCTTCTGTCCACTTTCTTCTTTGTTTTTTATTTAATATTTTACGTTTTTTATTAAATATTTTAAAATTTTCCATTTTGTAACGAAAAAAAAAAAAAAATTGTTTTGATTCTTGTTTGCTTAATACTTTGTCAATTGACATTTGATTTGACGTCCTTGTCGAACATTTTAGTATAGATACTGGTAATTGTAATATTCTAAAGTAATTGAGTACTTTTCATAATAGAGGAATTAAAAGTGTTAACTGAGTTTGGTTGAAATTTGATTATATTATATTTGATTAATAGAAAATTAAAATAATATACTATTGAGAAAAAACTCTCGATTTACTAAAAACTATAAAATCTTGATTAGAAAATAGTTTTTTATTAAATGAGTATGTACTTGCAGAAAATAACGAAAACTGAAAGGACTAAAAAGTAATCATGTTAATACATACAGTAATCAGAGCCAATCAACAACGCATTTCATTGCAGGGTCTGTTCAAAATAAATATATAATAATGTTCCTTTTCGTTTCGTCCAATAATTTTTTCACTCACTCATAACAGGCAAAACATTGTGGAAAAAAACAGTTGATTTTTTATAAATTAAAATTTTATTTTGACAACATCGTATTTCTTTTGGATTTAGAAATAGAAATATAACTTTATCTAACTAAAAAATAAAATTATTGTGTATTAATTGTATAAATAAAAGTTTGATTGCATTTCTTCATGTTTTTTTTTGTTGAAAATTTCGAGTGGCAGAGGCGTTTTTTTGTTTTAAATTTGCCTTATACCGGGTGTGCCAGAGCATGCGTATCAACTTTTTATGAGGGAAATGAGCCGTTATTTTAAAATTAAAAAAAAAAAATTATTAACGATGGTGCTCTATAGATTTGTGATATTTTCAACTTGCGGAAAGGACCGGAAAAAGGTTTTTTAAGCTCAAAACTCGCCGAAAACGAAATTTTCAAATGGGACGAGGTACTTTTTTATGCAAATTTGGATTTTACAATAAAAAATTAGAAACTTATGTTAAATGATTTTTTTTTTTTGTTTTCTCATTATTTTTCTAATAATTTCATGTTTTCTATTATTTCTTATAAAACAAAAATCCTCCATATTTTCCTTTGGTAAACCAAAATTAATAATAATCATTTTTATAAATAAATTTGTTTTTCATATTTTTTTATTTCAGTTTTGGGTACCTACAAAAGTTTAAACTAAAAAAAAAAAATTTACTTCACAAATGTTTCTTATTTTTTGACGTAGATCCGAATTTGCATAAAAATTAAAAAGTACCCCTTCCCATTTGAAAATCTCGATTTCGAATGTCTTAAAAAACCGATTTACGGCCCTTCCCGGTAGTTGAAAATATCACCAATCGATAGCGCACCCGCGATTTACATATTTTTACATATTTAATTTTAAAATAACGGCTCCTTCCCCTCTTAAAACTGAAACACTGGAACACCCGGTATATAGACGGTGGTTAGGTAAAGAATGAGTTTTGCTATAAAGACAAAAAAATAGTATTGAAATATTTGAACTATTAAATGGATTAATCTTAATATGCCATTACAGTCGTAGAGAGAAATTAATAGAGTAGATTTCTCTAGCGAAAAGCTGATACAGGAATAAGGACCAAAACACTATCCATAGGAATAACTCCTTAGACCTTGAAAGAAGAAATTTATCTATGGAAACGTGTGACCAAACTGAATCCATGGAGAAATAGTTGTTTTTTTGATTTTGAAATTTTTTCTAATATTTAAGTTAATTTAACTTGTTTCAATTTAACCAATGTCTTATGTACCCAACAATATTTTATAGTTTAAATGCTGTATAATCATTCATCACATATTCTTCTGAATATCCGAATAATGCTATTTTTATTCTTATTGTTTTACTATGTTTTGTTAATATAAATATGTAGATTAATTAACTTTATTAATTGTCGTATTTGATTGAAACATGAATTATTAATCTATTTAATCTAGTCTAAATCTAACTACACATAGGTAAATGCACAGGATCGCTTCTACTAACGGAACATGTTGCAAAAATTGGATTTATTGTACTGGCTTTGCAGTGAATGTGAAGAAGAAACATTTTTTTTTAGGTATTTTGCGTCTGTTAAAAGCAATTCCAGGGAAAATTCTGATCGGAAAAATTTATCAGAAGTAAGAAACAGAAATGTGACTGAAATACTTCAGCTCATCAACGGTGTTAGGTGTCTCGGCGCTTGAGTCTGCTGATAATCCAAGGTTAATATGCTTATTCTGAGAGAGTGTAAAATAAGCCCTGCTTGTGTACCCTCACATTGCATCAACTAACCATCCGAATGTGTGATATTAAATTATTTTGAGTAATCAGATAAATAGCAGTTAGAATGTACATAATCATTTTTTTTTTTACTGATTTATGATTTATAGACAAATTTATAATTTTGAGAATACTTACTTATATAAAATTTACGCTTTTTGTGAATTTTTAACAAAAAAAAAAAAACTAATTCTATTTCTTTTATTACATTTAAGATGATGTTGTACACTTATGTATATTCAGTATTTATTTGAATTACCATTTACAATATTATCTAATAATGAATAAATTTTAAATTACTTTATTAAAACAATTTTAGCTTCCTATTATTTTTCTAACTTTATTTGATGAATAAAGTAATCATTAAATGTGCATATACATAATGTATTTTTTTTTTATATAAAATCTGTTAATTAATTTCTAAAAATTTATTAAAAAATATTCAATTACAATATATAATAATAAATATTTGATATTCGTAAGTTTTTTAAAACCATTTCCTGATGACAAATATTTTTTCTTTTATTTCAACTGTACCAACACCATAAAATATGTAACAACTGCTCCAAGTACCTTTGAATAGTTTTTATTTTAGAATATATAAATAAAAAATATTTTTGAGTTAAATTACCGAAGCAAACAAGTCCAATGAAACAGTGAAAAATTTCGCCCCGGAAATTGTTAATGCCTTTTGACATTGTTGACATACAATTTGTACAAATGTTTTTGCTTCTTCGGAACCATCATACCAATGACATGAATATGCAGCTTCCATTACCGATGAACTCTAAAAAGCAAATTCAAATTTAAAAATATATTTCATAATATTATGTCTATGGGCTATTTTGATTTGGTTTACAAAACTCACTTCTTCAATTAATCTATTACCAAATATACAAAAATGAAATACTTGAGCCAGTGAATAACTTAAATAACCTAAAACTGTGAATGCATATACATTAACACCATCTATTTTAGTAGCTTGATAAGCTAAAAGCGTCAATGTAATTGTTGCTGTTAACATATGCAACAGTAAAGCTACTCCATATGTATCACCGATAGCTGCAACCAATCTGAAATAAAAAATTTTAAATAGTAAAACAAAAAATTTAATTTTGGCCCCAAATACAATATACCTAACAACATGTTTATGCCTTTCAACCCAATACTTAATAGCACTTCGCACCATCATTTCTTGTTTTCTTGTCAAACCATTAGGATTACCATTTACTCCATTTACTCCATTAAAATTTTGTAGAGTAGATGGTGCTCTGAATTGTGCACCCCAATCAGCTTTTGTACTATATATACCACTTAAGTCTACATCATTTACATCTTTTTCTTGCAAACCTAAAATTTTTCTATTTAAACAAAAAAAAAAAAAAACAAGAAAAAAACAAAATAAAATTACCATCATTATTGATCAATTCTGATTTTGATGATGCTGATAATGATTTAAAGAGTGCAGCTGAATTTGGTCTATATGTATCCAATGATGCTGATAATTCCATTAATGGTCTCATTATACCTTTTAAATGTTGTAATTGTTCGCATGCAAATATCAACCATGAACAGAATAAAACATCTGTTAAGTTTGATTGCATCAGAGAGAAAAACAAAAAAAATATTTGAATACCAAATGTTATCATATACATCATGCCATCGAAAGCTTCCCATGGATACCATGCTTTTATTGGTAACCTTGGTATGGGAACTTTTTCAGTTTCATTTGTTTCTTTATTAATTACAAATTTAATACTTTCACCAAAGAATGTTATGGTTGTCCAAGCTTAAAATTATTAAAAAAAAAAAAAAAATTTAATATTTAGAAAATTAAATGAAAAACAACAATTTTCTAACCAACAACAGATAAAATGGTTGTAAATACAACACAAATTAAAAGTTTTCTCATTTTTGATAATGCAATTCCATGATATCTGGCATCAGATTCAGCAAATAACGGATGACTATTTGACTGATTCCAAATATTAAGTGTTCTAGAAATTATTCAACAAAAAAAAAAAAACAATTAATTATAGTTTATTTAATTTAAAATAGTCAATAGTCATATTTATTGAAATGTACCTGTAAAAATTCTTTGAATTAATTGCAAAATATAAAAATTTCGTGATACAATGTGTAAAAAATAACACTGTTATTGCATTGGCTGTTAATTCATTTACTTCATCAGCATTAAATGCCATATTAATCAAAAATGAAAAATATTGTACAATAACGATAATTAAATGTATTGCTGAATATATTTTCTTAAATATTACGGTGCCACTTGTGTAACGAAATAAAAAATGTCCACAAAATCTCATTAAACGAATATTTGGCATTAAATCGGCCACTAAGCCAACAAATTTATTGTCACCACCACCATCCATCTGGAAGAAAAAACAATTTAATAAAAAAAAACTAATTTAAATTAAAATTAAGGAAAATTTATAAAGTGGGTCAAATTGTCTAAGTGTGTAATTAAAAAGGGTAATGAATGATATTGAGTATTGTAGTATATGTAGGTGTTGTATATAGACTGAACCAATTAATTGCTTTTATGACGACTCGAGTTACCCATTTGTTGTAAGTATTTTTTTTTTGTTTAAAGAATTATTCATTTAACTTCGATTCTCCTGTGATTTTAAAAAGGACATTCAGAATAGGATATTTTTTTAACATTAATTGTTAAAACTACCTTTTTACGTATGGAACTGTGTTTATTATTCATTTTAGGATTCTTCTTTCGAATATGCATAGATAAATAATTTTAATTTATTTTCATCATTAACAGTTATTCATCAGCCTGCCCAGTTGTAGATCAGGATCAGGTGTATTATTTTTTCTTGTGTTATTATTGTGGTGATAACGGGGAAGAAAATAATAGAGGCAAATAATAGATGATTGAATAGGCTAAATGACGTTCATGAAGAGGCATGAAAACCGAATCGATGCATGTAGCAAGATCACACAATAATAAGTTTCGTTAAATGAAATAAAATTTTGATCGATTTTGATTTTTACAGCATCGTTATATATCAGTCTGTTTGATGCAGCTGAAACAAAATATTGTCGATCAAAATATTCATTAAGCTTATTATTTTTTTTTTTTACACTCTTGACAGTACCTTAGGTTGAATCATCTTTTCGTGCTTAATTAGGTACGGTATTGAAATTTTACACTACAATATCTACAATATTTCGAGTATTTATTTAACAAATTACTGGCTTTATCTACTCATTAAATGTGGAAAACTACTGCTATTGTCAGGAACTAAAACCTTCTTAAATAGAATATAGCTTAATTTTTATTTAAGTTGTTACAAAATTATACTATCAATTATTTTTTGTCACTTATTATATCCCAATGACAAAGGGTACTTACTAGACCAGGTCGAAAAACCAATAAGGATTTTTTTTTGCTTAATCGGGAATCGAACCTGTGAACTTTCGGTTGAAAGGCAGGTGCTTTATCTACTGCACTACCCAGTGTGTAACCAAAAGTGAATTGGAACCAAAGGTGAAACATATCTAGTGTTTCTAATTTTATTTAGTAAAAATATTTTATTTAGCGTCTGCAGCATATTCTAATTGTACAAAATATATTAGATATGTTAAGAAATAACGCGATAATCAGAGTTTATCTGAAATAAAAGTGAAAATCAGTAAAATTCATAAAATGTGTGCGCAGGTGTGTTAGTTTTATACGCTTATCATGATTCTCGAATCGAACGTATAAGTAGATGATTAGCGAAGCGAACTTAATACGTTCGACAATTTGTCGAATGAAAAATTTAAGTGACAACCGTAAAACAAAAATAAAAAAAAATATTTTTAATGTTTTTCGAGTGAAAATTTAAAAAAATTATGAATAACATAATATGATATTATTTGCAGCTATAAGAAAATAAATAAAAAACGGTTTGATAAACTAGTGCAATTAATGGAAGAGATTCCTGATACACTTGAAGAAGCCTTAAATAAATAATAGCAGTAGATGTATCCCAAACAATCGAAAACTGAATTAAAATTTCCAGTGATAATTTCATTCTGGGGAACATCGTACTGCAGAGACTAATTTTACTATATTGATAAAATTCCATTTGTTCTAATTTGAGCCTTCAGTTTATGTTTTATTGAATTCAGATTTTTCTTTTCTATTTTAAAATATATCTTGAAATCTGTTTACAAAATTTATTAGCACAAAAAAATACAGTTTCTTTTTTTTTTTTTTGCTTTTCAAAATATTTAATTTTCCAGTGTTAGGTTAGCAACGACTTTTCCACAGTGAATGAATTTATTCGCGAATCATGATCACATTTACGCGAACATTCGACTGGCATATTCGCTTCGACTCATATTCGATTCGAGAATCATGATATTGGTATTAAAGAGACACAGACACAGCAATCTGTCACTGCTTCTTCAACATCGAGTGTAATATGCGTAAGGCCGTAAGGGTAAGATTGATCTTGCAACAGATGAAAAAAATAAAAAGTACATGTTGTATAAATTTTCAGAATGGAATTTTTGGAAAATTTATCAAAGAAATGACTAATAAATAAAAAAATGATATAAAAAAGTATATTTAAAAGGTAAAATTAGATAAAATAGATTAAATAAAAAACATTTGTAATTTTGTAAAACACAGTTTATCATGACGAAATGAACTAGTATGTTTTCGGTAAAATGTGGTATCTCATACCAATGTTTCTTCTTATATTCTATCAAAATAACATTAAGATAGAATACGTATACGTAGAACTTATTTCATTACTCAAATAACAAAAAAATTAATTACTTCCCGGAAAGGCCTTAAAATATGGTATTATAGAATTCAAAAATTTTATTACAGAGCAGAGCAGTTAGTCACAACCACTGATCAAGGAAGTATTGTTGCTTCCGAAATATCAATATTTGCAATCAAATATTAAAAATTATTAGTGAACGGAAACCTGACAACAATTAAATTATTTAATTTTATTAGTTTAGAAAATGAAGTGCATTAAGTACCTTTCAAAGCTCTATTTAGAATCCTTTAAATTTGTAATAAAAATTCCTTTTTTGATTTAATTTTTATAATTAATATAAATGTAATTATAATTAGTATTTATACAGTTATTGATATCCAAAATAATAATATTAATAATTTTTTAATTTTATAATTTTACTTAAAAACTGTTTTTTTTTTTTTTTTTTTTTTTTTTTAAATTAATTCACTTTCACAAGTCCAAAAATTAAAATTCATATTTAATTCTTTTTATTTTATTTTTTTTTTTTTATAATATTTTCAATGAAGTATAATTATGCTTGATATTTCTATAAGAAATATTTATTATTAATTTAAAAAAAAAAAAAAAATTACCCGCTAAACAAGAACTTAAGTAAGTGATCAAGATGACAAACTTTTCGAAAATAATGAAGGTCTTGTTTATTTTTTTGATTTTTTTTTTTTTTTTTTATAAAGAACAAATAAATCTGTTAATTCTCTCATGACATTTAAATTTTTTATAATATTCATAAATTATTTAAAAATATAAATTAAATTTCGATTTTTGTTTTGTAAAAAAAAAAAAAAAGGAAAACAAAATAATAAATGAATTTAAAATTAAAATAAAAAAAATAATAATCAATATTTTAATACAAATAAAAAAGAAGTAATCAAATCAAGGATATACGTCTATATTATATTAATTGAATTTTCTTTAACTAAAATATTTTGACTGTATTTGTAAAGAACGTGGCCCAATCCAGATTGTAAGAATATAAAATTTTCCCACAATTTAATATTGAATTTTTCTTTTTAAATAATATACATACTTTTTTTTTTTTTATTTATTTTTATTTTTCTTTTTGTTAGAATATTATAATATTGTATACAGATTCCCACATTGTTGAATTTGAAATAAGTTTTTTGTTCATGTAAAATATTTCTTTTAACCCTCGAATAATAATCAAAAAATTAACACTACTGAAAGAAGAGTGAAATGTCATAAAAATAGACTTAATTTGAGATTTTGTTTGAAGTTTTGTAGAGATGTAAAGAATTATTTCTATAATTGAAAAGTTTAAAGAAAATATTTAAATAATTTAGCTAAAAACAAAAAAAAATTTATGAAAAATTATAACTAAAGAATCAATAAGAAGACAGAGTCGGTAGACTACTAACTTAAGGAAAAGCAGATAACCTAAGATAGAAAGTCAAGGTATATAGAAAGCCATTCACAAATGAGATAAAGAAAAAACATTTTGAAGAAGTAAAAAGCATGAAATTTTGTATGATCTCTTATTTTATCTCATTAGTCATTAGATTAGAGTAGATTTTGTTTAAAGGTCTCTAGAAAAGTTTATAAATCAAAATATAAAATAAATATTTATTACACAAACCCAATCAATTTATAAATTTACAAAAAAAAGCTCAACTTTAAATATATACAGTGTGTTAATCTTATTAGTTCATTGCTATATTCCATTCTTTTTCTATAAAGTTTCATAACCAGCTAAAGTTTTGTATGGGACTGATCCATCCACTCCAAACAGTTTGGGACTTAATGAAATTTTTGAACCACTTTTCATTATCAAGAAAATTACTCATATCTCTTATATAGATAGAGAAATCAATGATTTTATTCATTATCACATATCCGTTCCTCCAGTTAGTAATACACATCAACATATTCAATGATGTACCATGGTAAGTACCTCCAAATTATTTTTTCCATTTAAATAACAATATCAATACCTAAAGCTTACTTCTTATATCCGCATCTGTGATGAGAACATAGTATATAACATCTTTATACAAATATAGTTTTATCATTTGGACAACCCTTATAAGATAGATTACCCACGTAACAATTTGATTGCTATAAGACTCTTGCGCACTTTTATAACACTATTATAAACACTCTTATAGCAGTATTAGTCTTAATTTGAGTGCTCCGCAATTGCTGCGAAAGATTATAAATACGTTATAGCACTAAAATGAAGAATCCTATAAGGCACCGGAGCAAGTGCTGTAATATTTTTATAGGATTAGTATACATGTATTAGTGTATATGTTTTTATTTTGAAATGATATTCATTTGAAATAATTTATGTTATGCGAGAGTGAGAAAGGTATTATTTTTTATTTTCAAATAATAATTTTATGGAGTTTATATTTATTTCCTGAGAAACGGAGATAGATATTAGTTAATAATATAAAAAATGTTTTACTAATAAATAATATTTTTCGGTCAAAAATAATTGTATTAATATTTATAATTATTGTGACCAAAATGCAAAATTTGGCTGGGAATGAAATTTCATTGACATTTATTATAAAAATAATTCGAAAAAATACAATGCCCTCCAAAAATAACCAATTTTTAAATAAATAATAGAAAATATATTTTTATATTGCATCTTTAAAATATTTAATAATGTATGTTAATTAATGCATAACATCAAATTTGATATTTAAATAATTGTTCTTTTAAGTAAAAATGATATTTTAGCGAAAAGAATGCAAAATAAAACTTTTTAGTTTTTGTTTATTTAAAAAAAATTTACCTCGTTTGTAGAAAATAATGGCCGTCGCAAAATATTTATCTAAAAGCTACAGTAAGTTTATTAGTAACATTATAGGAATACAGTAAAATAATAACATCACTACTGCTATATTCCAGCAATTCTATTCTTATAACAACACTTTAACTCTTAATATAGGATTACACACTTTTGGATTTATAAAAATATTGCTGTATTACTTGTGGAAAATCCCATTATAAACAACTCTCGCAATTGCTATAAAAACATTCTTATAGCAATATTAATCACATTATTCCCATAAAAACATCATTATAACACCTTTAGTGCTTATCGGGAGTCATATAGAAGTCTTGTAGCACTAATTTTGTTTTTATAACAATAAAATGTTACGTGGGTTGTCAATAGTCATTATATACGTGTGAGAATAATAAAATTCATTTTTCATTGCTGTTCACCACCATTTTAATACTTACCTAAAATTAATAAAAAAGAATAAAGTTTAATTGATTACACTTAACTTAAAAATAAATAAAAAATAATAAGTGTTTGTAATGAGTAAAAGCTAATATTTTATTTGTTTTAATTACAACATCCTACAGCATCTATTCCAATTTGTTTAGCATACCTTCAACTTTAATATGTTTTGGTGTAACCCAGCTTTCAGTATAAACTTTTTATTATACTCAAACCTGGTGCTCAATTTAACAATTAATAATTTAGACAAATAGAAAATTTAACTTTAAAGGACCCAACAACTTGATAAATGCTTCTGTACCTATATACACACATAGCTTAAAAGCATTTGTAATCTAAAACTTTGCAAAATTATATAAACAATTTTACATTCTGATGGTGTTCAAATAATAAATTTAAGCAAGAATTAAAGCAAGTGTAGACTAAAACATTTCAAACATCTGCACGGTTGAAAATTTATGTATAAAACTAATAAATTTTTCCTATTCATATAAATCCTGACTAAAATCATATAAAACTAATAAATAGACAACGTATTAAAATCAATAAGTATTCTGGATTAATTTTTTTCATTATTATTATAATTTGTTATAATGTATTATATACGTACATACCTTGTTTAGGTATTTAAAATAAAATAAAAAATTGTTTAGTAACTTATAAAGATAAAATTATTTAGCAATATATTAATTTAATATATTATACATATTAGATGTTATTATATCTTGAAATATATTAATTTAATATTCTTGTAGGTATGAATCAAGTTTATAGTCATATCATATTAAATTTATATGACTGTAGGTATTAGAATTGGATATGCAAATCTTTATTAATTTAATAAGTTAATTTCATATTAATTGTTATAAAAATAACTTATTAAAATAATAACGAAGAATTTATTGTATTTTATACCAAAATTATATTAAAATAATAAGAAAAAGGTCTTATTTTTCATATTACAATTTATAAAAGTATCCCTTTATGGCATACAAGATGCAGAAGGGATCATTATGATACTTATACGAAAAACATTGTCCAAAATGAATCTCATAAAAATAAGTAAAAAATAATTGTATGTATTTAAATTTATTTATTTTTTTAAATTTCTTACAAGTAACCATTTACCAAAACTTTTATTTATATTATATAATATTATAATATTTTGCAATACAATTTTATCCAATATAATATATTAAGTCTTATAAACTAATGTTTTTAATACTTTTTCATTATTTCTATAATTATATAATTTTTTAAATTTCTGCTTCGATTCATACCTCATTGTAGAGTATTGACTTAATGAGCCCATTTTGCCATAACATTCGGATAATGAATAAGAATATGGTGTTTAGGGATGAGTTTAATATTATATAAGTACATATTTACAAGATTAAATAAATGTTCCTCAAAATGATTTTTCAAACCTATTAATTACAACAAAGTCATTGAACATTAACATAATTGATTAAAATCGTCACTCAATTTTTATACTTCTACGAATTTAAATTTATTGCCAGTATTTATTATTAAAAATATTCCTGACATTTTAATTTTAATTTATTGTAAATAAATTACTTCAATTTTAAAATACTTAAATTTTAAAATACTTCACAAGATTAGTGCTTCAGCTTCAAGTTCTTTTCGAAAACTGCATCATCTAATTTGTTTTACGTTTTACAAATTGATATGAGAAACGTATTAATCGAGCAATATTAATAAGTAAATAATATTAATTTAATATTATTAGTTTATTAAATTTATAAGATTATTTTATAAATTAATTTTGGAACATTTTTTTATAAACTTACTTTATAAAATTTATAAAAAACAATAATAAAATATAGTATTTTATAACTTTGTCATATTATAATAATATTTCTATATTATGCATAGAATTTATAAATTTTATTTATCAAAATTAATATATTTCTATTCAAATTAATATTATTTATTAATTTTATATAAACTAGTTTATTACTTTACATTGGATAGGAGTTTCATATTAGATCATCATCATCATCATCATCTTATAGCGCTACAGCTCTGGGTGACCTTTGGCCTTCATCACTATGCTCCTCCAAAAATGTCGATCTTGTGCCGCTTGTCTCCAATTTGGGATTTGTAGGATTTGAGCATCGTTTTTCACGTTGTCTGCCTATCTGCTTCTTGGTCTTCCTCTACCACGGCTGCTATCGGGCTTTCTATTCAGTACCACTGCTTGCTTTCGGCTTTCGCTCATTCGACTTACGTGGCCAGCCCACCTTAGTCTTTGGGCCTTTGCAAACCGTAAAATGTCCTCACTATTAATCATATTATTGAGCTCGCTGTTGCTTCTGATTACATATTCTCCATTCTGTAATATATTTGGGTCGAGTATTTTTCTGAGAATTTTTCTTTCAAATATGCGCAGGCTATTCTCCTCGGCCACGTTCATAGTCCATACCTCACATCCATACTTCACTATGGGTCGTATGAGAGTTTTATATATTGTCATTTTGGCCTTTCTTGATATTAATTTTGATTGAAGCAACTTTCTGTTTGCATAGTAGCATCTATTTCCGGGCTGAATTCTATTATGAATACAGCATTGCATACTATTATCACTTCTTATTGTTGCTCCGAGGCATGTAAAGGTTGTAACTTCTTCAAAGTTGTACTCTCCAATTGTTATATTGTGAGTATTTCTTATTTGTTCATTTCTTGACATTTTTAGATATTTTGTCTTGTCTTCGTTGGTTTTTAAGCCTACTTTTTGTGTCTCCGCTTCTAGTTTTACAAATACTTCTGCCATATATCTGTAATTTTTTGCCATGATTACTATGTCATCCGCATATGCCACTATTTGTGTTGTCATATTGAATATACTGCCTTTCTTTTCTAATTTTCCTATGGCGTAATGTAGTTTTAAGTTAAATAATAGTGCGAATAAGGCATCTCCTTGCCGTACTCCCGTTTCTATTTTAAATTCACGGGTTATTTGGTTTTGTATTATAATTTTAGCTTTTGATTCATGCATTGTCATTATGATGAGGTTTGATAATTTCTGAGGTATTCCCAAATGTCTTAGAGCTGCTAAAATTATGTTTCTATTTATGCTGTCAAATGCTTGCTTGAAATCTATAAAAAGCATGTGAAGATCTATGTCGTGTTCATAACATTTCTCCATGCTTTGTTTCATGACGAATATCTGGTCAATCGTTGATCTTTGGCTTCGGAGTCCGCTCCCAGTATTTCTTCAGCAAAGTAAGCTAATCTGGAGTATATGACATTGGATAATATTTTGTAAGCACAGCTTAATAACGTTATCCCCCTGTAGTTGCTGCATGTCATTTTGTCTCCTTTTTTGTGAATTGGACAGATTAGCCCCACCTTCCATTTCTCCGGAATATTTTCTTGCACCCATATTGTACATATTAAGCTATGTATCTTTTTATGCAGAAATTCTCAAGTTTCATATTAGATATATAAGAATAATCAGATCAAAGTGATTTATAATTAGAGGATATACATATTAATTTTATATGAAAATATATATACATAACGTTTATACGATAAAATCTATTAATTTTTATACCTAAATTTTCAACCGTGTGTATTTGACAATCAGGCATACTAGAGTTTCCAAAAATATTCCCAATTGAAAACAATTAAGATTAAAAATTTTTTTAACTTAGATGTACGTTACTAAGTTTAGACAGTTCTTTAAAACAAAGGTATGTATAACAAAAAAAAAAGAATTTCGAATAGTTAACTGCAGGGTTAACTAAGAATCAGAATGTATAAATTTATTAACTTTGAGTCCAATCCACTTTAAGAAAATTCTACGTTTAAGAAATCAAAATATTAAATAGCAATAATAAAGTTGTATTTTTTTTATTTTTTTATTATTTTAACAAATATTTAATTAAAATACAAAAAAAAAAAAAAAAATAATAACAAAATGATTATATGAAAATGGAATAAAAGAACAATATACGAGGATACGAACTTGGCCTCTTTACTATTCGGTTTGATGATTTGTTGATATTTTATGATGAAATGTTAATATTTTATTTCAATATTTTTCAATTTCTTTAAAAATTTTCAAAACACTATAACTAATGGGTCTACATTAAAAAAAATATAAATATTACATTAAACCATTTCCTTAAAAAGTATGTATATAAGTAGGTATGGTTATCTACATTGAAAAAAAAATGTTTATAAATTTAAATTTTCTAATATGTATAAATAAAGAATAAAGAAGAGGTATCTTGGAAAGTTTATTTATATTGTGTGGCATCCAAAAAAACACTTTAAAGGCCCAAATCAAATTATCAATGCATCATTACTCATTATATTTGATTATTATAATTGGTTCTATCTTGGTTCAAGATCATAGGTTATCAAAAAATTATTTCCATTTAAATTGATTCTGCTCATGTGTGCCTCTTGTTTAATTTAATATTTTCGCCATAGGATTTGTCGTTCCCTTCTACATTGTTGTCAATATTTGTTTTCGTCATCAACTGGTTTTATGCCATTCACGTTTCTTTAACAACCTTGTGGATTTTAATCTGACAATATTTTGCGGTAAAATCGTTGAAGTTATCGAGTGCATCATCGCAAAATCAAGTGATCTATTCCTAATTTCTCTATTTAATCATTGTAGGTCAGACTATTATTTTTTAGTTCTTTATTGGAAATTATGTCAGAAAACACACAGTTCTCTTTGCAAATATTTTTGTTTATAAAATGTTGAATGCATTATCTTTGGTTCACTTCAACTGATTTTTCCAATTTTATAAGGTTAAGGATTCTGTTTTTGTGGATAATTTAGAATATTATTTGTTATAGATTTTTGAATCTAACTATCGATTGTGGACTATGTTCTAATATATTCACAACGTTTACACATTAACAAAAATATTACAATAAAATTCAAGTTGGCAAGTCTCAAAAGTTGAGGCAATCTGAAGGTCAAGCTTTTATGCAACAGTATAGCAACCTGAAGAGTAATGTGTGTATGTTATGTAGGTAGTTGTTTGAAGAGAATATAATTTTTTTTTGTTTCACAATATCTTTGTTGGTGTTTTTATTTTTACTTATCATCGCTGAATTACTAATTTTCTTGCCTAACACTTAATATTTGATAAATTTATTTGAACATTGAACTTTCGATAAAATTATTTGCACATTAAATTGAATCGAAAGAAATTTGAAATTTTTATAAATAAATTTTAGTGCTTTTAAAACTTCTTGACATTAGGCTTTGTTCTCAATTTTCAGCTATCGCCTTAAAAAATCATTTCTAGAAGTTGTTTACGAATTGCGTATTATTGTTCTGTACTATATATAGCTTTTAACTAATTCAATACTAAAACTGATTGATTTGAAAATATATGAGTAAATGATGCTTAAATCCACTACACCAGTTACAGAGTCTATTGGTGGTTTTTTCCATTTTTTATATTTAACAAATTTGTTGATTGCTTCTACTCGTCGTATGCCTCCGTATTGATATACCTTCTCCTTTATTTCTATATTATGAATGTTTATTTAATTCTTGATATTAAACTCCTATAATATCACTACTTCTTCACTTCACACATTTTTGATTTATTCTGAATTGCTATTTATAGATTTTTTAAAATTTTCATTTCTCTAAAATGTTAAAATGTTTTGATATTTACATTTATTTTCATAAATTTACTTTAAAAAAGTGAATATTTTATTTTATTAGTGTTGTTCAAAATATCCTTACAATTTGTTTCCCTTTAAAAACTATGGTTAAGTATAGTTAAAGAATTTGATTAAATATGGACAATTATTTACCAACATTTCCATTAAATTAGAGCCATTTTTATTTTGTTATTTTACATTTAAAATATGTACAGCAGATCAGAGAGCGATACAAATTTTTAGATTTATTTTAATTTGTTGAATAAATTTAATTTCGCCTGCTGAATTAATGCAATTTTGTTTTTATTTTAATTCTATTAAAAATTTTCATCTTATATTGGGTGGTGAAGAAAAGCTGGTATCAAAACAGTTTTTTTTTTTACAATATTACAAATACAAAGAAAATAAGAAAAAATCAAACTAAGAAAACTGGGATATTAAAATGAAATTAAATTTTGTTCTGGCTTTTATTAAAAAAACAAAAAAAAAAAAAAAAAAAAAAACAAAAATCGAAAACTTTATTAAAGTGCTGAATTTTCAGTTTATTTTTTTTTTTGTTAGTTTTTTAATAATGAATGAAAAAGGATGAAAAAAAAATTCTCAGGTGTTGCAGAAAATTTTATTATATCCTTATAGGTAGGTGTTATTTCCTGATTAAAGTTTTAAAAAAAAAAAGTTTAAAAAATTTGTTTTTTATTTACTTTATTTGTTGGTAAAGTTAAAATTTAAAATTAAGTTATATATGTATGTCAAAATTAGGTGTAGGTTAATAAAATTTTAGAAATAATTATGTATATGCAATTTATTACCTTTCCAGTAAAAGTTTAGTATAATTTAATCAAATAATTTCAAATGTTTTTTCAATTTATTAACAATTTATAAAGTGAAATTTCGAAGTGAATTAGAACCAATTTTTTTGTATGACTACTACTTTTCGCATTGAAAACAAATTGAAACAAGCAACAACATCCACAAAAGAAATTAGGGTGAAAAAGGACCTATAAAAGTTGGCCTACAGATTTATCTGTAGATAAAGATAAATTTCGAAGTGAATTAGAACCAATTTTTTTGTATGCCTAATACTTGTACGATTACTATACTTGTATTGTACTGTATGATTACTACTTACTATAAACTCAATATTCCCAATATTATACTAAAAGCTGCCCTGAATAACCTTCAGCTCCTTAATATCATTCACATCAATATTATGAGTCTAGCACCTAAAATTGATATATTAAGATCCTGTATTTCCAATATCAATGTTCAAATTCTTATGGTTACTGAAACTTGGTTAAATTACAACATAACCTCTGATATGGTTAGAATTCCAGGTTTTAAGCTTTTTAGATGTGATCGGAATAAACTGGATAGTTCTGGTAATAGAACTCGGGGAGGTGGTGTAGCAATCTATGTTAAATGTGGTCTATCTGTTAAAGTTTTAACTCACTCTGTGGAAAATGATGATATTGAATTCATTTTCGCTGAATTAAAATGTAAAAACAATGCTATTCTGTTAGGAACCGTATATTTTCCTCATCCCTCAGCATATAAATTTGAATATTTTAAAAAAGCTTTAGATAATTTTGCTAGCAACTATGAATGTGTCATCATTGGGGGGGATTTTAATGTTAATATACTTGACAATAATCATGTGTTAAGAAATGTTTTCTTTCGAACTATTGAGAACTATTCATTGAACATAATTAATAATTCGATACCAACTCGATTCGGTGAATCTTGTTCCTCTCTATTGGATTTATTTTTGACATCTACGGAAAACCATGAGCTAAAATCCTATCTAAAAATACGCCGGTATATCGTCTTAAGAAAATAACCCCTGGACGATCATTAAGAAGTGCAAATTTAACTATTCCTAGACACTCTGGTAGATTAAGATATCTATCCTTTTTTGTAAGGGCTGTTGGGTTGTGGAATTCTTTGCCGAATGTAGTCAGGTGTGAGTTCTCTATTTCTAAATTCCTTGAGCTTTGTTGGGTATATTTTAAGGAAAAAGTGTAATCATTAATTAAGAAGAATACAAATTTTGTAGAATAATGCTTGTTAGGTGTGAGACGTCTGAAAGATAGTTTTGTTTGGAGGAGAGATTTTTTTGTTTTTGGACTTTTGTTATTTTATTACTTTATCTCCGTATTTTATAGTTTTAACTTTAATTTGTTCTTGTTTTTTCTCTTTTTTATTTTATTTTTTTTATTTTATTTTTTTTTTTTTTTCTTTTTTTTTAAATTTTCTTTTATAAATTTCTTCTCTTTATAAATTATTTTCATTATTGTTAATTTCTTTAGGTTAAGGTTTAATTTAATTTAATTTAATTTAATTTAAGAATTATGAATTTGCTACACATTATACTTTATATACTCCTATAGAGACTTACCGTCTCATGTATATGTACGAAATAAAATGAATAAAAAAAATAAAATAAAAAACTACCACACTTTCAGTTTAACTATTTTTACAACTATTAATAAATTACTACTACTTGCAGGACTCGCACCACCGTTCTTGAGATCTTTTATTTGGTTTTAAAGCCAAAACTCTGGAACTTAGGCTAAAATTTTCTTTGAAGCATAAAGACCAAGTACATTTATTACTAATACGATAGCATTCGCAACTTCTGCCAACTACTGCATATATATTTTTATTTTTATTTCTTTTATGGACGTTGTTTGTTTCAATTTGTTTTCAATGCGAAAAGTAAAGTATAACTTGGGTTGAAAGAAACATAAATTAAGTGAAAAGTATTTTTATGTGTGATTGGAAATATCATAACGTTCGTTTATTTATTTATTTATTTATTCAATTCTTTATGTTAGTATACATAAGACGATTAGTCTTTATAAGAGTATACAAATAAAAATTATTAAAAGAAAATATTAATTTAAATACATACTTAACTTACAACTAAATCAGCCAAATAATTTACAGATAATAAAGCAATTAATTCAATTAATTCAAATAGACCAAATTAAACAAGCTTAAAAAGAACACAAAAAAAAAACAAAAAAACAAATAAAATAAAAAGAAAAACAATAAAAATATTTAATTCAATTAAAGTGAATTCAATTCAAAACTATATAATATAAAAAAAATAAAATAAAACTGTGTTTGCTAAATTAAATAATTTTCTACATAACTAATTTTTTTTAAGAAAAAAGTAAAAATGGTTATTCAGTAATGTCAATTTCACACTTAAGTTAATTAAACATTATATAATAAATTTTATTTCAACAAAAAATAATAAAATCAAAATTTATTTAAATATCAAATTTTACAATAATATAATAAAGTGTAAATTCAACATACATATATATTTCGTTAAATGGATAATACTAAATAAATAACCTAAAAAATATAATAATATCAAATAATTGAATAAAAAACAGTGCTTTTATTTTCGAACAGTTTTTACAATTCTTAAAAAATTAAACTTAAATAAACTTAACTTAAATAAATTTAGCTTAACTTAAATGATAAATAACTCAACATTGATTAAAATAATATAAATTATATCGTCACTTAATTTTATAACTTCTTCAATGCTACTGTTTACATAACCTGGTTGTCAACAAATTTGACATAATAATTAATATTATTAATTACAAACTCAACGAAGATAAAGTGTGATCGTGTTAAAAATAATTTAAGTAGTAGAGTAGACGATAGTAACGATGGAGGCAAATAAAAATCCAAAAGAAGATCTATAATTTCAGTTTAATTTTTCAATTTTGGATCTTAAATCATACATAAATAAATTTTTTCAACAGTTATTCATGTTGATCTTTATATACGTGCACTCGTGTGTGTTTCTAAATAAGAACAACCATAGCAGAAAAAGTGAAAGATTGATAAGAATAGCCAGATTGTTGCCAGTTTGTTTTAATTTAAATCAGCGTTGTCAGATTGTTTTAATTTAAAACTTTAATTAATTATTTAAAATTTTAAGATAAATAATAAAAATAGTAACAACAACAAATAAAATTAAAATTAATAATTTAAAATTGAAAATTTAATATTACAAATTTTAATAATTTTAATAATTATAATTTAATAATAGATTAAGATTATGGGTTATTGAAAAATATTCAGTTTTTGATGTATCCCTAAAACTAATTGCTAAATTACTACCTCTTATACATTAACATATAACTGATCTACTTGATATTAAAATATATTAAACTATAATCTTCAATTCACTAAATAAAATGGATAAACAAATGAAGCTTCGCTCGATATCATCAGCTAAATCAAGCTCTCCATCATTTGCTAAAAATGCAAGCACTGACCATCTCACTGAATTAATAACTAGTTTGACTAAACGCTTCGATTCCTTTGAAGCTTCCATCAAGGAAATGTTGAATGACAAAATTCTTGATATGGAGCATCGCCTGGAATTAAAAATTCAAGACTCAATCGCCAACTTTAATAAAAACTCTGAAGCTTTAGGAAATAAAATGGATAAATTAGAAATTGAAGTACATAATAAAATCGTCACTGAGTCCAAAGCCAATTATGAGAAAATTTTGGGTGAAGTGTCTGAACGGATGCATTCATATGATACAAGCGCTATTATCGAAGAAGTCAATTTGCGCATCTTTGAGCTGGAGAGAGCATTGCACTCCAATGACTTGATCGTTAATGGTATTGCTGGAACTCAGCATGAAAATTTTGGTGAAATCTTTAACAGGATAGCTAAAGTTATTGGTTTCACTGGAAACTTTGATTGTGTTGGGTCTATGTTTCGCATCAAGAGTAATACATTGATTATAAAATTCTTATCTAATTCTTCAAAAGTGTCATTTTTTATTAAGTATCTGCGTTTTAAACACCTGAGAGCCTCTCATATTGGTTTTGGTGGAGCTACTCGTATCTACATTAATGAAAGCGTTCCATCACATACTCTATTTCTTCTTCGCATTGCGAACAAAATGAGAAGTGATGGTTGGATAGTGAAAACTTTTACGAAGAAAGGCCTCTTATATATTGTCAAGACCGAAGGTGGAGAAGCGGTTAAAATCACGTCAAAAGACCAATTGCTCAAAAGCAGTGATCATAATGTATCTAAATTTGTTGATGTTTAACTTTTTCTCATTAGGGAATCGTCAAATACTCTTTTCTGAATTTTACAAATTTTAACTTTAATTTATACATACTTTAAATTTTTATTTTCTCCTTCTTGCTGTCTTTTGGTTGTTTTGGATGTTTAGTTTTAAGTAACAAGCATGGTTCTATATATGTTAAATCGCTGTTTAATGGCACTTTTATTCTTGTATACCCGTTTTCTTTTGGCTCTATTGTTAACTTTTATAAAAATTTCATTCAAATTTATTTTAATATTTAATGATTGTGGCTAATAATGGAAATAACTCACTTTCTGATACTACTTCTGCATTTATTCCCAATATTATACTAAAAGCTGCCCTGAATAACCTTCAGCTCCTTAATATCATTCACATCAATATTATGAGTCTAGCACCTAAAATTGATATATTAAGATCCTGTATTTCCAATATCAATGTTCAAATTCTTATGGTTACTGAAACTTGGTTAAATCACAACATAACCTCTGATATGGTTAGAATTCCAGGTTTTAAGCTTTTTAGATGTGATCGGAATAAACTGGATAGTTCTGGTATTAGTACTCGGGGAGGTGGTGTAGCAATCTAAACTTGTTAAGAAATAATTGTACACAGCTAATAGTACTTGGCAGTGCATTCCATAATATTGCAACTGTTACAAAGAACGATATATGTCTAAGTCTGTCATTGTGACGCTAAACAATTAAATTCACACCCCTGGGTGATCTTCCAAATATCAACTAATTGTGTAAGTATATAGGTGTCGCTTTAGAAATTAATTTCTTCATGTAGTATATATATCTGTAATTCAAGAAATTTGCGAATGAGCCGTCAAGTATCAATTTAGATACATCACTAATTCTATCAAATCTACGGCGATTGATAACAAAACGGGTACATGCATTAAAGATAACATTTAATCTAGACAACTCACATACACTCATACCCGCATAGACCACATCGCAGTAAGTAAAAAATGGCATAATTAATGACAGTATAAGCTTCTTCTTTGCCCATTCACTCAAATAATATGAAAATTTCCAAAGCTTACGAAAGCGTGAGAAAACACACCCAGAAATGTGATTTATGTGATCACACTCCACGTAAACGTTTTATTAAATACAACACCCAGACACTTAGCTTTACTTTATATATTAAACGTTTTACGTATTCCTAAAGGTTGTCATTTTCTTCAATTCATTCATAAGTTAATTAAAAATTCTAATCAAATACACAACCCAATGAAACCGCGCTGATAGTGAAACTTCCACAGAAATAGCTCTGATTACGTCTAGTACTACTATTTCATTTTATACCATACACTACTGATTCTATACTACTACTACTCCCAGTCGGAAATTTCACTTATTCCGAAGTCATTCTTCACGCATTAC
Organism: Argyra leucocephala; assembly: GCA_963942445.1. Taxonomy (NCBI): domain Eukaryota; kingdom Metazoa; phylum Arthropoda; class Insecta; order Diptera; family Dolichopodidae; genus Argyra; species Argyra leucocephala. Next base: position 209,735,936 of record OZ012677.1, on the reverse strand, counting down.
ATTTTCAACCTGACTACTTCCTTTTTCCCATTGCGATTTCATGTTACATTTCTTAACGAATGTCATAGGATGTAAGTAGTCCCTTATACATTACAATTTCATGCACAAGAAAGTACTTCAATACATAGATGAAAATGTAATGTATAAAGAAGCACTTCTATATAAATGCACTTCTAAAGCTATCTATAATTATAATTGACAAGCATTTAAGGTCCTGCGCAGTAGACACCTTTTTATTTTATTTCGATTCTCCTACTCCTTAATGAACTTCTAATATATATAATATATAAGATTATATATAAAACAAAAATGCGCACACAGTTGAACATTTGGTACACATACGATTTTATTATTCAGCAAATACATTATGCATAACTGAGATCTTATTAAAATAATAAACAAAAGCAAACAAATCAGTTATTATAATTTATATATTTACTTGCAAATGAATCTATGTACATATGCCAAAAAAAAACCATCTCAAATAAAAAATATAAAAAAGCAAAAACAAAAAAACTCAAGTAGAGTTAGAGTACTTTATTTTGATATAGTAGGTCACTTGAATTCTTCATTTTTATCTTTTTAAGTAACTGTTTCTAAATTTTTGTTATTTGTAGTAATAATATAGTTTTTACTAAAATTATGTATTATGTTGGTATATATATACGTACCTCTTTAATAACAAAACTTTTTATTTTTAGTAATTTTATCCACTAAATGCTTCTTACTATAGGGAATATATCGGAAACGAAGCAGTATATGAGGGACGTGTATTTATGTGTCCTAAATAAAACTTACTAACCACAAAACTTTTTATTAAACACGAGTGGTTTCTGCTATATCGTGCGAAGTCTATGTCAGTACGTAAATTACTGTTTTTTTAAAAACTTTAAATTTGACTTCGACTTGAAATATAATTACTCAACAGGGACCCCTAGTATATAGAATATCTAACTATACATAGAAGCACTTCTAAATGTAATGCATAAAGAACTACTTCTATATAGATGAAAATGTAATATTTGAAAAGGTGCTACTATGAATGAAAATAAATTCACTTTAGCAAATAAGGAAGGGCTTGAATAAAAAAATACTTTATTTTTTCTATAAATTAAATTTTTTATTTTTGTTTTTTCTTAATGTTCTTAATTATTATCTAAAATCTAAAAAATTTTAAATCTGAAATAGAAACATAAAAACAAATTCAATTTCTACAAAACTAAAAAAATTAAATTATAAATAATTAAACCACAATATTTGTCACGTCACTTTATTAATTGACTGTGATATAACAACTGAGAGCTCAAAATGTTTTCAAATTTTAAATAGAAAAAAATTGTTGTTTTTACCAAAAAACAAAAACCGGTATATTATCCAGACATGTCTTCAATTTTACATCGAATAATTTTTTTTTTTTTATTAAAAAACAAAAATCGTTATGTTAATCAGACTACAGTGTTATAAATTACCTGCACATTACTTTGTAATGTATGTTTGGAAGTACTTCGTACGCTATGTTACATTTAGATTCAAAAGTAACACATGAAAATTTCAGCACTTTTCATTGATGAAATAATCAATGAAATTTGAACTAGTGCAAAAGTTTCTGATTGGCTACCACTACTAAACTACTACTTCTACTACATAGTTCCACTTCTTAAAAGAAATAATGGGGCTTATGATTGAACGGGAAAGGTTCAATCGTTTTCCGAATATCACTGACGTTTGTCATTTGGTATGACAGAAAACGAAAACGGAAAACGTTAATTTCGAAAATAATTTTTCATATGATTGAAATCGATCGGAAAACTTTTGTAGTGCAAAAATCAAACGTTCAGTTGTTCTGAACATTTTGAGGGAAAAAGTTTATAAACTTAAACAAAATGTAACTAGTTTTTTTTATATAACTAATTTAGGTATTTATATTTGTATTTTTGTAAATAAAAAATTAGAATATAAACTTAGAAACTACTTTATTTATATTTATTTGTAAAATAAACCATTTAATTTATAAAAACAAATACATATAAAATACAAGTAATGCACAAGTAATGCATTTAAAAAAATTCTTTTCTATATAAAAGAAGAATTATTTGTTTCTTTTTTTAGTTTTTAAATTTGTTTTTTCTTTATTTTTCTATATTTAACTATTTTTTCTTTCAATTTATAATTTATGGCACACTACTCTACACTATTCTTTTTTGTTTTGTTGTTTTATTAAAATTTATGTAATTGTTTATTAAATTTTAATTCAATTTTTAATTATAATTTTATTATAAACTGTTTGTATAAACTGCGAAGGAGTATCAATAAATAAATATATCAAAATAAACAGAAAAACAATCACAAAAAATTGAAACATATGTTTTTGACAACTGTCAATTAAGTTTCGAAAATTTTCGAAAAGGTTTTTATTCACACGTCTTCAATCATATCAAAATGTGAAGAAGTGGATAGTGATGATCGTTTCGTTTCGTTTTCCGTTTCGTTTTCAATCATAAGCCCCAATAATTGTTTCAAAACTACCGGAACAATTTAAAAAAAAAAACTCAATTAACCAATGTTAAATTCGACACTCTCAAATTTAATGAATTAAATTAATTTAATTTTTAAATATTAAATTATAAATATGTACTACTAATAATATTATGCTCTGGTGTATCAGGAATTAAATGATAATAAAATATTTTCTGAATTTCTTTATCTCAATTAATTAATCTTCCATTATAAACATAACAAGCAGTAAAGTTTTGTAAATAAATAATATAAAACGCAATAGATTTCGTCAACAACAAAAAAAAGCTTATAAGGACCCTTTCAAAAAAAAAAGAAAAAAATTTATACAAGAAACCAAGAATAAATAATATCGATTACTAAACCAATAATAATAAATTATCAAAATGAATTTTTCATATTTGCTAAATTTCAATGTCACCCAGCTGTAAATTGAAATTACTTTCTTTTTTGTTTTTGTTTTCTGTTCAATCGATGTATGTACCTTGCACTTGTGTGTAATTAAAAATTTAAAATCAATATCCTTATAGGAGTTTTGTATGAATGCATTGATTTGTATAAAAATAAATATAGTAAAGTAAAATGATGATGATGAAATGACCTGCATCAGTACATAATATTGTGAAAAAGATATGACTAATAGGATGTACACTGAAAAAATTTTTCCTAGTAAGATTGACAAAATAATTTTGTAAACTGTTAACAAAAATTTTTTATTCATACAACAATTTTTTTTCGATTTTATCAAAAATTTTTGTTTTCTCAACAATTTTTTGTTAATTTGTGAATATTTTTTTATAATTTGTCCAAAATTTATAATTTGTAAAATGGAAAATAAGTTTTGTAAAATTGACTAAGAAAAATTAATAATTTTTATCAAAGTGAATAATATTTTGTTATCTTGACAAAAAACCGTTTTAAATCAATATTTGTATATTTGACAAAATTTATCTTAATTTGACAAAAAATTTTACTATGCAGTTCATTGCAATTAATAAATTTTTCTTAATTCCACCAAATCTATTTTGTCAATAAGAAAATTATTATTATAATTTTTGATGCCATAGTCAGATTAACAAAAGAATTTTGTAAACAGTTCACAAACAATTTTTTTTCCATTTTAGTTGAAAATATAAAAGTAAAGGTGCGATTTTCTGTGAAGTTGCGTTTTTGAATTTGCTTATTAAAGAGTTCAATTAAAAAAAAGTGATTAGTTAAATAAAAAAAGGCAGTTGAAAAATTAAATTACCCTTAAAAAAATAAAAATCCCTTCAAAAACAAAATGAAAAATGAATTAAAAAAGATTTTTTGAAAAATTAAATTAAAAAAAGATAACTTAATTCTAAGTTAAAAAACTAAATACATAATGTGAAATATTTAAAGTTAAAATTTATTTACTTATGTATTTTAACAGAACTAGTGAATTATTTAATTTACGATGTTAATAAATTTGGTTAGTTTTAGTTGAATCTTGCAACTAAAACATTTATTAAAAATAGTAAATAATTTGAAGAAGGAAAAAAATAAATTTTACTATATTTTATTAAATAAATAATTTGAAGAAACAGTATGAACCAAAGAACTGGAACAAACAGAAACTGAAGTCTGAACATTTTTTAAATATTTTGAACTTTATTTGTATAATTTTGAAAAATGTAATGTGATAAGAAAAACTTTATTTTTTTAACTTTATTTTAAATTTTTTGAATGTAATAATGAATTTAATTTTTTTTTTGTTTTCAAATAATAGAAATGTTATAAAATAAATTAATTGTTAACAAGACTATTATTGTTTTATTTCTAACTGTAATAATATCATGCATTTATTTTTCAGACCCACATATATTATGTAGTGCTAGTGCTTATAAGGAATGCCTTGTTTTGCTAATATAAGATATGGTCCACATTTAACTTGTAGAGTACGGTATGCATATAAATAAATAATTTACAGATTAGTTTATAATCAAAATATGTTAAAACAAAAATAAAGTTATTTATAATCAAAATATGTTAAAACAAAAATAAAGTTATTTATAATCAAAATATGTATGTTAAAACAAAAATAAAGTTATTAATTTGTATATGCATACACTACCCTATTAACAAAATAATTCTGTTAAATCGACAACTAAATAGATGTTATTTTGACAAAACAAAATTGTTGATTTAATAAAAACTTTAATCTCTAATCAACAAAATATTATTTTCATTTCAACATATTATTTTATTACATTGACAAAATATTTTATCATAATAAAAATTCATTTCGTCATATTAAGAAATTTAGTTTTGTCATTTCTTCAGATATAAATTGTTATATAGACAACTGTTTGTCATATTTACAGAATGAAAAAAAATTTGTATTTTTTTGTCATATTGACTCATCATTTTTGTTGACTCTATATTTACCTAGTTTTTGTCATTTTAACCCAGATTTTTGTCAATATTACCTAGTGTTTTTTTTCAGTATAATAATAGGTAAAGTATTTGAGTGTAAACCTATCGTATAGATTTTATAGAATGTTCAAGATTTTTTAATACAGTGAGATACTAAATTTGTTTTATTATTTTATTTAATAATAATTTACTTACTGTAAAATAATAAAGTTTTTATATTAGCAATTAAAAAGTTCGAATTTCGTAATATTAGTCGCGCAAATATTAATGAAAGAGGGTCAATGTCGATATCGATATTTTTTGCAAAATAAATGAATAGTTAAAGGATTTTTGATGCTAATATATAGGATCAACTAATGATTAAAACCGACACGCAATAAAATTGCATAGATAAATTTTAAAAATTTAAATAAAAGTGTTTCAAATTCTATGAAAATATAGTAATTCTTCCAGCACACCAATTACCTTATAATACAGCTCAGTTGCATCCGTAGGCCTTTACTTATATTTGCATACTTTTAATATTATTGCTATGCCATGAGTTATTTAGTTCTAAAACAGTTTGAAACTAAATAAATAAATGAAATGAAAGTTAAAAAAAAAACTGAATGTAAATCAAATCTCACCAATCATATTCAGAAATACTTTTACTCAGTCAGTATTCAGCACCTTCAAATTTATTTACTCTAAATTTATTACGTTTCCAACAAAAAAATTTTTTTGTTACGGTTACCATAATGAGATTTAAATAAGCCTGTTGATATTCACACATTTGACTTCTTCCATACCATACCATAATATGAACTCTATTTACTTACATATCTGCTTACATACATATATCATAATTCCCTTGACACAATTGGTAAAATTAACTGAAATATAATATAAATACGTCTATATAATATAATATACTTATTTGTATGCCATATAATATTTTCAAAAAAAAAATTACAAAAAAATAAAAAACAAGAACAATAACAAAAGGAATACATACAAACATTAGAGTTGATTAATTAAAATTTTATAAAGAGCTTAAAAAAGATTTTTTCTGGTTTTTTATTTAAAAAAAAAAAAAAAAAGAAAAAATATCAGGACGAGACGGATCGTTCGTTACATAAATTTAGTCACAAGCCACGTAACATGAATAAAAAAGGTGAGAGAAAATCATTTCAAATGATGAGCAAAGCATGATTTTAAATTTAATTCTGTGTAATGGTAGGAGATGGTAGGAGTAAAGGGAAGTAGAATTATTAAAGAAAATATTATTTATTCAAATAATAGAAGAAAACCTATAATAGCTATAATAAAATTAGACACAAAAACAAAGCAGAATTCGAAAATAATAAAAATATAAAAGGACGACACACAAAAACAAAGAAAAAACAAAATAAAAAGGCTATGAAAGATTTTCAGGGTATTAAAACATAGAAATTGGACAAGGAATTTTTGTTATTGGTATTTTTTGTTGCTGTTTTTTCTTGTTTTTTTTTTTGTTCTTTTTAAGAAACTTATGTTGTGACAGGGTATTAAATGAATCTTACTTTGATTTTTGTTTTAATTGATAGGATTTTGATTGGCTTTTCGGCTTTTGTTCTCTCCTTATTTTCTAATGACGATAGAGAATATTAAAGTTATATTTTTTTCTTCATTATTATTATTGTTTTTGTTTTTGTTTTTGTTATTTATGTAAAGAACATTTAATAATTTTTGTTTTATGTGATGGAAAGAGGATTTAATTGTTATTATTCAGGAAGAAATTAATTTTTATTGATTTTTAAATTTTATTGAGTTTATTAAATTTTTTAATTTTTTAGGAAATTTAATTTAAAAAATATTTTTTAAAGATTAATTTAAATATATTTTTTTAATATATTGTACGAATTTTATGTTGTTGCTACTTCGTTTTGTGCATTTCGTTCATGAACGACTAGAAAATTCTTAATATTACATTTTTATTTTCTATGTACTTTTTTTTTTTTTTTTTTCTTTATTTTGTTTTCAATAATATATTTTGTTTTATAATTCATGTATTGCAAATACGTAATAGATAATTAAATTTAGTTTTATTGATCATAGCTTAGATTTAAGCTGTCTGATCTTATTGTTTTTTGTTTATAATTCAATTTAATTTAAATAAGCTAAAGAGTTTTTATTAAGAATAAATTTAAAATTAATTTAAAATTAATAAAAAAATAATATAAAAAAAAAAAAAACAAATTTGTAGATAAATTTATAATTGTCAAGTTAAATAGTTTCATTTTTTCCTGTTTTTTTTTTTTAATTATTACATTATAAGTCTTTAATTTTTTTTCACACCTGCTAACACAATTACAACAACAATATTGTTTCCATACGATTTTTATCATAAATCATTATCATTACCATTACATTATTATAATTATAACATACTTTACTATTCCCTATTGATTTTAATTTATTGGGTTTTGATTGAATATATATATATATATATATTTTTATTTCATTTTTGAAAATTCTAATTGAATCAATTTGTTTCAATTTTGCTGGAAGTTCATTATATAACTTCAAGTATTTAAACAAACAATTATTCTTTTGTTGGTTTGTTCTAAATAATGATAAGTAAAAATTAGAACAATTTCTAGTGTTGTTTTTTTTTTCTTTATTAACAAAAAATAATGTTTACATTATTTACATATGTATTTGTATAACAATATTTTATCATTGAATTATTCATTATTGGAGGAAATATTAATATATAGAAGGATTCAGACCTTAGCCTAAGCTCTATGGTCGTATAGTTATTTACATTTTAAGAGTTATCAACAAAAAATAAAAAAAATAAAAAAAAATTAAGTTTTGATTTAAAATAATTAAAAGTAAATTTTCCTAAATATTCAATAATACTAAATTTAATAACTACCAGCATTCCAACATTCCTTCCCTATTACATTACCTAGTCTATTTTAATTAAGTTTTAAAGTTTGTGTTCCCTATTAGTTTTTAGTTTTTTCCTATTCCTTTCACACTTTATTTACAATATTTATTCTTTAATTTTTATTCTTTATTTTTATTTTTTATTTTCATTTTTATTTTATACCGCAAGTAAGTTTTCGATTTTGCAAGATAGTACATTTCACGTACGTTCACTATATAATAATTCCGTAGGATATCATCTTGGTGGAAAGAAATTAATAATTTTAATAGCTTTTTTTATGTATGACATCCAACTGTTTGAGGTATGTTTGTGGAGCGTTACTCCAAATGGGATTTAGGTATATAATATTAGAGGATATGTATGAAGAGTATATTGTATAAAGGGTATTGGTATTAATATATTTCCTCAGCCTTCTTAAAATAAAAATGTAAGGAGTGATTTTTTTAATTACATAATTAATATGTTGTCGCCATTTCATTCTATTGTCAATAATTATTAATCCTAGGTAATTGAAAGTTTTTACTATTTCTATGGTTCCTTGTTTGTGTGTTATATTTACGAAATTATAGTGTTTATTACTGAAAAGCAATATTTTTGTTTTCCTAACATTTAATCTCATCCTATTTTTTTGTAGCCATTCATCAATTAAATTTAAGTCATTTACGATCGAGTTTTTTAGATTTTCCTCGGTATTGCAGGAGTACTTAATAACAGCATCATCCGCATAAAGTTGGATGATTCCATTAAGGTGGTGAGCATGGTGATGTCATCGATATAAATTTTAAAAATATCAGGCCCCAAGATGGATCCCTGTTGTACCCCTTGTTTTCTATTGGTAAGGTAAGATTTAAAAAATTTTATTTGATTTTCATTGAACTTTAATAGCGATAATTTAAACAGAAGTACATCATATGATCAACACAGTCAAATGCCTTTTGTTGGTCGATAAATAAACATCCAGTATATTGTTTTTTATCTATGCTTTTAGAGATAAAATCAGTGAGCGCTAGACAGGCAGCCGTCGTATTTGATCTTTCTTCAAAACCATATTGTTCCTTATTTAAGACACCATTGTTTTTAATAAAATCTATAAGTCTGTTTTTCACAAATTTTTCAAAGGTTTTTGGAAAAGGAGTTTAGTACAGAAATAGGTCTATAATTAGATAAATCTGTTGTATCACCTCCTTTATGTATTGGAATAACATTAGCCACTTTAAATGAAGTTGGAAAAACTGAATTTTCCATAGAAGTATTTATTAATTTACAACCAGAGTTTGTATCAATTGATTATTGAATTTTTTTTATTAATTTTGCTGAAATACTATCATATCCCGTAGCAGCTCCTGGTTTTAAAGAATCAATTATTTTGTTTTAATTTCATCTGAATTCGTAGGAGTTAGTTGCAGTTTTTGATATATATTTTTGGTGAAACAACCCAAGTAATTTTTATCAATGTCGTTTACGTTGTCGAAATGTTTTTTATAATATTAATAAAGTAAGTGTTTTGGGGGTTATTATATATTTTATTATTAAGATGTATTTTTGATAAATTATTTGAGCTTTCGTTACAGTTTTTATTATACATAATCCTTTTATATAGAGCCCATAATATTTTGCTAGGATTGCTAGGATCGCAAGAAATGGCTCGAGAGTAATAGTTGAGTTTAGCTTGTCTGATTTCTTTGTCAACAATTTTTTTATATTTTTCATATAAGTTAGAAGTTTTAGTATCATTAGGATACTTTTTTTTTTAATTTGAAGAAAGAATCACGAATCTTTATTTTTTGTAGAATCTCGCTGTTCATCAATTCTTGTTTTTTTTTTATTTATTATAGGCTTAGATTTAGTATAAGATTTAATCTTCCGTGTTAAAATTTCGACTAAATCATCAAAAGAATCATAATTTTCTAGGTCATTCCAAAGTCTATCATCACCAAGTTTTTCATAGCTCAGAATTGTTTTGGTGTTATTGTTTAACTCTTTCGTTATTTTTAAATTCGTACTTACAAAGAGCATTTGATGGTCAGATAGAGTTGTGTCGGCAACGTGTAAGTTATAGTTATAACTAACTAAGTCGGTAAAAAAATGATCAATTACTGTTTGTGTGGTTGAACTAATCCGAGTTGCAAACTTTTTCGTTAATTTGTTGTATACAACATAGCCATTACAAAAGATTCTATTTAGGTAATTCTTAACATCAAAATTATTTTTATCTAATAAATTGATATTAAAGTCCCCTAAAACTAAAGAATTTTTATATTCATAAGTAATTTCATCGTGTGTTATTACACACATCAGTGTTATGAGATGACTGTGTATATTTATCATTCTATTTAGAATAAAATTATACAAAATAAATTTATATAAATATAAATTTTTTAAAACCTTTAAATCATTTTACTTTTAATAAAAAGAACAAGTTCGATTTATTAATTAATATTCAATCTTGATACATAGATATTTTATATCACCATTGTATCTATAAATATTATTATTATTTGTGTTAACAAACAAAATTATTTTTATGTTTAATTTTATTTTTTATAATTTTAAAGACCGTAAAGTATAGTTCACGTATGCAAATATTGTGAAGGCTATTATATTTTTCTGAATATAGCATATCTGTAGGAAATGTATTTGGATAAAAGTGAATTATTTTGATAGCTTTCTTATGTAAGATATCTAATTGAAGTAATATTTGCTGATTTGCTCCACTCCATATTGGGTTCAGATAAGTTATGTGCGATAATATAAAAGAAGAATATATGGTATACAAAACGTTTCTGGAAATAAATTTACGAACACGACGAAGAATAAAAGGGTATGGCGAAATTTTGCGAATAATTTTTTTAATAATAATTATCTATCCATTTGACCTTCTTATCAATTATCAATCCTAAATAACATAGATTGTCAACAGTGCATAAGGATGTAGAATCTATAAATTTTATTGCCAAGTAACGAGCTGGTAGCTCTTTTTACACTTAGACCACAATATACACTTAGATCATAAAAAATCCATATTGTGATACTGCGACCACGATAACAACTTTCCTCGAAAAAAGCTTGGTTAATTGTAACTGATTGAAGAAAATCAGTCATCACAGCCTAAATAGGTGAATGAGAAGGTAAAAACCAACTGTCCAAGGACTGGAAAGTTATTAAATTCGTCATTTGTAAATGATTGGTCTTAGAAAATAGCACAATTCTATGGAGACTATTTATTGTTACTGCAAGAAAGACTATTAATATGTTTAAAACTAATAGAGTTTTTCCAGTGTTTATCAATATTCTATATAATAAGTTATTCTTTTGAAATTAATTTAATTTTCACATCGATTAATTGTTTTTTTGTAATAGATTTGTACGTCATATTATATTTTATTTGATTATGACATTTGGGTATATGCATAATATTTTGTTTGTTATAATATGCAGTTGCTGATCAGAATCAGATAATCATCAGCCAAAGTATAATTTCTCAACTGTACCCAAATGACCAAATAGGTTTGAACTGATGACTTATACATCAAAATTTGTTAATTTATTGTTATTTTCGACTTTGCGAACTAAATATCAATATTTATATACTTCTGTCTCTATACATAAATTGCTTTTATTCAAATTTATTCAATATATAGGGCAATGTATTGACTCTTTTTCTTCTTTTTTTATTTAACTTTTTTATTCTTGTTATTTCAACTTAAAGCCTTACATGTTATATCCCTATAGGTATTTGGCAGTATTTTGTGAGACCAGTTTATTCATATTACTTTTTTTAAGATTTATTTCAATAATTTAAATTTTATTACATTATTATTACATTTTTTTTAATTATTTGAAAGAACGTAAAATTTTATATAAAGTGATATTCATAGGTAAAATTCGGCAAAATTGCAATTATCATCTTTCGTTGTAAAACCACAGATATATAATTTTTTACTTGCTCTTATTAAAAAAATCTATCGAAACATGAACATGTTCTATCTAATCTATGTAATATTGAACTTAAAAGTAAAAGGCAATAAAATTCAAAATTTGCCATTAGAAAAAAAGAAGAATATGAGACTTATTTGACAAACTTTATTAAACAGTTTTACCATTTTGTGGTGTATAGTTTGTCCAATAATATATTTTCCTGTAGTTATAGCAGTATCATTTCATGTAATGACTCAAATAATGGTTTTTAAGTATTTTTCAATTTATATTTATCTAAATATTTACATACATACATAATATATATTTACAATTTTGTTTTGATTTTAATTCAAATGATTGTAAGCTGTCAAAAAAATTTCCCTTTTGATAAAATTCCAAGAAATAAGTAAGTAATTTTAAAAATATTTCAAATATTCAAATTAAATGAAGTGTTGTTATGTTCATAATAAAAATCATAAAAAAAAGTTCTTCAAACGAAAGAAAAAAATAATAAAAAAACTTGATCCAGAAAAGTTTCTGGAAAATAGAACTTTTTTTTATTATATAATAATTTTGTTAGCAGTCTATTTTAAAAGAGTTTTCATAAAATTATGATTATAAAATTAGAATAATTTACCTTATAATTAAGTCATTTGAAAAATTATAATGTGATATATGTATATGGTATATGTGTATTTACATAATTTATAAAAATTAAGAATTTTATTGGTCTTAAAACATCAGATGTTACCACATTAAGTAATTATATGTATGTATGTATATACGAAAACTTAATACCATAGGTACCACATGCTCTAGATTATTATTATTATTTGATATTTTTTATAATTATATGTTATATGTATATAATATGATGGTACTTTTAATTTTATTTTAAATTTTATTTACCCAAAATTATAAATTATTATTTTTTTTAATTACTTGTAAAACCGAAAATATCCCAACAAAATAGGAAATTTTGTCGTAATTACTGAAGAAATACATGTATACATATAGCATGTAACAAGAAATTTATTATTAAAATTTGATTAATTTTAGAAAATTACGTTGTTGTACTTACGTTTTTGTTTTTTGTTTTTGAGATCAAGGTAAGAAGCTTTAACAATCACATTTATGGTGCAAGGATAATAGTCCAAAATTTATTTTAGCATAATTTAAAAATCATCCGGATCATTGTTATTGTTCCATTGAAAATCCATCAGTGGAGTATATAAGTTGGAAATTTTAGGGCACCTCTGGGTACAGGGTATACAAAATTCAAAATGTTAATTTATCAAGTTTTTAAGTGTTTAGCATTTGGTTATTTTTTCTATGTGTACTGTCATGGCCAATATACTTATTTTTTATTACTTATAAGGACATAAATTTTGTTAACAACTTATTTTTGATATTTTAATATAAACATCTTGATATTTCAATAATCTGATAGTAAAAATTATAGAAATTTACATTTATTCTGAACATAACATGGAGGTATGTATATTTCTGGCGGTAAATCAGAGATTGATCTCTATACCTGTTATAAACATGGAGTATAAAAAATTAAATTTGAACTTAAGTTAAAATTTACAATTTACTTTCTTTGTCACATTCAATTGCTGGTCGAACTGTTTATGGCTCAAATTATTTTCTTTCAGGAATAAAAGTTTTATATAGTCGAATTTTTCTTTATAGACGCTTAAGCTATTCTAAATTAACTTTATTTTAGAATTTTTCAGTCTTATTAACTTAATTACCTAATACCAAAATCTAAATTTAATAAAATTAACTTATATTTTATATTGATGAAATTAATTTCTATTGAACTGAAACTTTAACTTAACTTTAAAAATATTTTGAACATTCTTAAAGAACTTTAAAATACACCTACTTAAAAAAATGTGGGTGGATGATCTTGGCCTTATTTTGTTTTTTTGATAAACTGTATAAGTATATATATAGTGGGTATTCGTTTTTTATAAAATAAAAAATGTACATACCATGTACATACATTATATATATATATACATAAATATTATATTAATGCTATCCTATTATTTAATATATAGAAGTTGATATAAATAATAAGATATCTACTTGTGTAGGTCTTAAATATACAAAAAAAAAAAAAAATCAATAAACCACATATGGTAATATTCACCTAGGTTATGAGTGATGTGTACGCAAAAACCACATAATACAATTGAGTATGTGTTGAAAATTTAAATAAAAATATCTTTTCAAAGCTTAATAAAAGTGAGACGAAATACCTATTTTTAATTAATTATGAGATAAATTGTTTTTCTTTTACTAATACACATATATATATATATATACATCAATATTTATGTATAGTCACAATATTTATGTATATAGTTCGATGTCATGGGTATTAAAAAACATAAAAATAGATTTTTATTTTTTAATTATTTAATTATTCAAAAACAGCAACAATTTTTTTTTATTACAAACATACACATTCTTATGAATTTAATGTATCTTTATTTTCTTCTTTTTAACGTTATAAGTGGAATTATGCATATACAAATATAACAATATTGTAATTTGAAGAAATTTTAATACAATCTGGGTCGATAATTACATACCTACCTACTTACATATATTATCTAATGATATTTTTGTAAAAGTACTAATTATGATTGATCGATAATTGTCACAGCTTAAATTTGTCATTTAGAAAGAATATAAGGAAAATACCGAATAACATGCAAAAAATAACAGTTCATTTATTTTATTAGTTTTATTGCGAAATTTTGTTAAGATTGCTTAAGGTACTGTTAAAGTTCACAGTTATTATATCTACTCAATTATATGTAAGGCTTAAACAATCTTAATCTAAATCTGAAAAAATTATTTATTAAAAATTAAAATAAAATTAAAAATAATTCGATTTCTGAAATTATTGAAATATTTTTGTTTTAAGCCGTACTTTTAATTTTTAATAAAAAGTTTCATTCAGTTAACGAAAGTTTGGTTAACTTAAAATTTCATCCGTATAAAAATATAAGCATCCTTAACGCACATCATTATATATATTGTATTTGTACATATGTAATAACGGACTTTAATAGACTAATTTAGTTTGGGTGGTAAGTTGTCTATTCTATATATTATTCGATGGCTGTTTAAGGTAAATTAGCTTACAAGTAAGTTCAATAGTTATAAATATTCATGAGCACATCTGATTCTACATTTCTATTAATTTCAGTTGTATTGTATTTCTAGTTTAAATCTCGATTATATTGCAAATAGAAACAAGGTCTTCTTTATACTCACTTATATTGATTTTGTTCCAACAAGATCATTGAAGAATTAGTATTATAATTGTAATTACTCTTTATTTGTTGGTGAACTGGTAGAAATTTTTAATTTTTCCAAACTGGTTCATATTCATTCCAGTTTCTTATTAACTATAATAAATTTCTCAGCAAGAAAATTTAAAAGAAATAATTCGATTTTAATTTAATTATTTTCTAAATTAAAACACAGTAATAAATTAATTTGTTTATATATACAACATGAACATACATATTAAATAATTCATTATTATTTTTTTTTTTTTTTGTAAAATATAATTACATATTAAATTCATTCATTCTAAACTTCTCTTTCATTTTTATCATTATATAATATATACCATTATTCGCCTACTGTAATACTCAAATTTTAAGAAATTCTAAAGAATTGTAAAAAAACAAAATTTACAATTATTTTTTATTTTCAAATTCAAAGAAGTGATTTAAAAGTTCAACAAGTTCCTAAATTCCTCGAAAGTACTCGTTCCTATTTTTTAAATATTGAAATGGCTCTTCAGTTCAGTTGTAAGGAAATTTTTATGTTGCGCATAAAAAATTTTCTCTTCCAAGAACAAAAAAAAAAAAATCAATGAAATTTTTAAACTGCTGTCATTGAAATAATTTAATTTTGATGTAGAAAATATGATGATGAAATTAGAATTATCTGAGTCCACTACAACTGAACTTGACAAAAACCATTAACAAAACTTGTTGAAAATGAACTTGATCTTCAATAGATTTAAATTACAAAAAAAAAACAAAAAACATGTAACGGAAAAACTTAAAAGGAAAATTTTAAATAATAAAATTTTGTACACTGAATTAATTTTTATAACAATAAAAAACAAAAACAATAAATTAATTAAATAAAAATTGCACTATTCTTTTTTTTTGGAACTAACGCGCAATAATATGGACACAAGTATATCTATGTGTAGATATACTTCTTAATTATATAAACACAATTTCAAGTATATGTGATTATTTAATCCATTTAAGTTTTTCAGCTGGTAAATTTCACTTTACTAAAATAAAAATTAAATAAAGTGAAAATCTAAAATGAATGCCAAAAATATTATTTCGATTTCATTAGTAAAATAAATAAATGTATTTCTCGTTTATTTATCATCGAATCATTAGTAAAATAAATAAATGTATTTCTAAGTTTATTTTCAGACTTTCAAACCTCTCTTTCTATATATGTAATGGCCCACATCTCCTAAAGAAAAGGGTCAAAAAGTTTTGCATACATATTTATATGTATGGATAATAAAATTCAATTCTATATATGTATTGGTTTTTTTCAATAGTTTAGGTAGTACTATAATTTATAGAATATGCTGTAGGCTCTAGGTGAAACATTATTAAAATTAAATAAATATTAAAACTGATCTCAGTCTTCTGATGATGGTGTAATAACCGAAATCGATTAAGATATTTAATAAAATTGTGAAATATACCTACAGTTTTAATATTTATTTAATATTTGATGGTACATTGTATACGAGTCTAGAGAGAGAGAGAGAGAGAAAAAAAATTAAATAAAAATTAAGTTTAAGATAATAAGACTACACTCATTAATGAAAGTATTAATATTCATCTTGTATTTATGCCAGGTTATAAGCTCCTGTTTATGTTTAAAAAAAACACATACGATAAAATTAGGCTCCACATTCGAAATCGCATTTATATTAACTATGATAGCGCAGCAGTGAATATAATAAAAGAGCAAAGATGGTCTAACAAAGTCATTAGAATCTTTAGTGACAGTCAGGCTGCCTTAAAATCTCTTGAAAGTAACATCATCAAATCTAGATTGGTGGGAGAATGTTCGGAAGCCCTAAACCTCATAGGGCTCCGAAACAAGGTACAACTGATCTGGATACCGGGTCATAGTGGCCTGACTGGAAATGAGAAGGCTGACGAACTAGCCAGATCATCGGCGGGAAACATTTATGGCCCGGAACCAGCAGTTGGTATATCTATTGGTAATATTAAACTATCAATAGAAAACACCCTGAAAAGAGAAGCAAATATTCTTTGGGAGCGTATGGAAGGCCACAGGGTCTCCAAAATATATTCACCAAGAATAAACACCAAAATAACCAACTTCTCAACTCTCAATAGAGGAGACTGTAGGAAGATGGTGGGCATACTTACTGGTCATAACCACATGAATAAACACATGTGTAGACTAGCACTAAGTGACGACCCAACCTGTAGACACTGTCTGGAAGAGGAAGAAACCTCCACACACGTTGTAGGAGAGTGCTTAGCTCTTTCAAGGCTGAGACTCAGGCTGCTGGAAACGCACTATATAACCTCAGAAAACTTCTGCAGGATAAATCCACCCAAACCTATTGGCCTTTATCAAAAGGGTCGACTAAGTTGAGGGGTGGAGGACGGCATAAAGGGCTAAAAAGCCTACATGCCGGCTCTGACATATTAGGGCCACCTCCGTAGAAGAAAAAAAAAAAAAACCATAATTGCAAAAGGAACGTTAGACTCTTCCCCCTCTCTAGGACAAGACTAACATTGACTAAGATTAGACATTAACCTTCAGTTTTTCCCATATTGAAAATATCATCTGTTTATATGTTTTCCAATTAATTTGGATATGATAATGTAGAAAAAATATAACTCTGAATTTTGGAAGAATTCAACTGGAATTGAAGCGGCAATTAGCTGTTGTGACCAAATCATGATTAAGAAAACTCTCTTTTTTAGTTGCGACATCGATAAACTTAATTCCAAAAATTTTATAAAAATAATAAAATGCTCCAATAAGTTTTCTCATGGCTTGGAACAAATTTTAGAGTTGGTCGGATCAAAATCCGTTAACTAAGACTCAAATCAAACAATTCCAAAAGAAAACTTTCAATTCATTTGAAAAATTAATTTGGTTTGTTTTTCGTATACATTTGTATTTGGATGAACGAAACCTGAATTTGAACATAACGTCTGCACTGCTCTAGTTCATTTATTTGTCTCAAATTGAATTTGAATTTTAAATTTGAATAAAAATAAAATTATGGACAATAGCATTTCTGTATGTAGGGAAGAAGTTTCTAGCTGAAATTTATTAATGAAAGTTTGTGTTTAACTTAATATAAAATTTAATAAAAATATACAATTTGTGTATCTTAATAATATATAATCTAAAATTTAAAATATTATATAAGATTTCTTCTATTTTATTCTTATTTTTTATTTTTTTTTATATAACTTCATTAAGACTAATGTAGTTTATTATAAAAGGGCTTGTTGCCTTCTTTTTTAGTATGTATATGTTTCTACAATGCCACTTAGGCGAAGAAATGAATTATTGTATTATAACTTTTGAAATAAAATAAAATAAAAAATTATTAAAAAAAATCGAAACGATTTTATCTCACGTTGACAACGAATTCAATAGAGAATCGTAGGTCATATTTTTAAAATTTTCTTCATCCAATGGCGCTGTCAATGTATGAACTATTATTTTTCTTCTTTTCCTATTATTCCATTGTAAAAGACGTGTTTTGCATGTCTCATATGTGACATATAATTTTATTAGAACCCAGTAACCTCTAGGTATTTAAATGACTTACTTTCTACTTAAATTTAGTAGGTATGCATATAGGTATAGGTATAGGTATTCAGTATATTTACATAGCTATAACATTCATTCATAAATATTCTTTTAAATTTCTTTATTTATTTTATTTGCAACAATTTTTCAATATGTTACGTAATTATATTTATCCACATACATATGCATACATACGGTTACATGAATACATATAATAACTCTTAATCTTGATATCATCTTCATTTTACAAATTATGCTCCAAGGATATTAAAAAAAAAAAAAAAAAAAAAAAAAAAATTCCTTTTTATTTTGTGTTTTTTATACATCACACTATAAGCAACAAAATCAATGTCAAATACAATAAAATCAATATTACAAACAACTATAACAACATTTATTTACAAGAGCAATAACAATAAAAATAAAAATTACAAAAAATTTCTATCATCTTTACAAAAATATTTTTTAATATATGGTAATACGTGGTATGTAGGATTATATGATTTTGAAATGTGGTGAACATGCATTTTCATTTCATTTCAATAATCAAAATTATTCCCTCCAAAAGGAAAATTTTGTGTTTTATTTTTCTTTTTGATTTTGTTATTTCTTTTTATATTCATTCTAAAAAAAAAAAAAATGTTCAAATATATATAATCCATATAGGTAGTATCTACCTACACACTCAATTCATCATATCACATTAGATCCACCAAAGTATGTTATGTACAACAATCATTCAACTAGAAAAATTTCTCCCATCAATTTTATTGCAAATTTTTCTTTTTCTTATTTTTGTTATTTAAAAAAAAAAAAAAAATATTTTTTCTATTCAACATTTGCATATTATTATTTTAAAGGAATGAAGTAGATTTAAAGTAGAGACGTACGTAATGTACAATCACTGGTGATAGTGATGATGATGGACTAACAATTGATGTTCACGATTGAAAAAAATGGTACTGAAAATTCAATTCGAGCATTCCCATATGGCCAATATAGTGTTGAAGTCCTGAAATTATAAAAACAACAATATTTAAAGTTGATAGAGAAGAAAACTCCTTGAAAACGTGTTGTCTATACTATATTATATTGAATTATATGGTTGGTATCATCTATGAATATAACTAAGGTGTGCTTGCATACATAAATATAATAAATATATATATATATATATAAAATCGAATATGCACGAGGATGTACGAATTGTTATCAATAAATATTTTTATTGCAAGAAGAGAATTCTTCTTAAATGGAAGATATTTTTATTTGGAGATTTGGAGCGAATGAACTTTATTGAAATTTTTTTATTTTGCTTTTTTTTGGATTGTGGAACGTAAACATTTGAATAGAAATTATTTTTTTGATGATATTATATGTAGCTATTATGAAATGGATTTTAAATGTATAAATAAATTTTTTAAATCATTCTTATTTGATTAAATAGTATCTATTCTAAATGGTTTTGTTGGATCATTATTTATAATTAAAAAATATTTTGTAACATTTTCAGTTAATCATCATTTCTCTTTCTTTGTGAGTATAGACCCTCAGCATATTAGCTCAGATATTGTGTAGTTTTGAGATCATACTTCAGCTTCAGTAATCGTTATTTTCACAATAGAAGTTGATTAGTCTACTTATGTATACTTTGGGTAGTGTTGCTTGCAACTAAACAAATTTCCAATTCAAGAAGATTTGAGTCGAAAAATTCAAGGAGATTTGAGCTAGTTCTTGCCATCGTTTAGATTGTATTTTTCTGTTCAGACCACAGAGTGATATATTTTGAGTACTGACACTGAAAGCGTACGTGTAATTTCACCTGGTTTTCAATTTTTGTTGATCCAATTAAACTTTTCCATAGCCATCAACATTTTATGTTTCATCAAAATTGTGTCTATTATTCTGAATTATTAACTTTTAAGCTTTTGTTGCTTAATTTTCAATTGACAAACCTCTTTTGTCAATATTATTTATATGGATGTATTATTTGAGAATAAACTTAAACTTATCATTGTTTTCATAGTTACAAATAATTGATATTATAAAAATTTCCAAAGTGATTGCACCACTGCAGCAACGCTGGATGATATTATTTTTAATATTTACATATTTCGAAATCAGTAATTTTGCTTATATAGAGTACAATTATTAAAATAATTAACTAATTGGGAAGAGTTATAAAAAGATTACAGTCAGATTAAGACTGTTGAACTAAAGAAGAAGATGAAGCAAATATAAATAACCAAACATTAATTTAATTAATCTAATAGAAAAAAAAAATTTAATTTAGATTTGAATAGGAGTGGGGATATCTGAATAGAATATTGTTGCAAAGAAAATTATTAATATTCAGCTAAACAAATTTGAATAACTCCTTTAACTTGTAAACAAAATTTTTTTATCCCAAGTTAAAATTGGTTTTTCAACAAAACTGTAAGATTGTTTGTTTTTCAAATGTCAGTTTAAGTTTCACCACTGACAACATAATTTTATTATCAGGGATTTTCTTATCAAAACAGTCATTCTTCAGAAAGTTTTATTTCTGTTTTGTATTGTTTTTTTGTTTTTGTGTTTTTGCTAAACTTACTCTCAGAGAAGCTTATACCGTTATACTATACTACCATCATACCATCACTGACTGACAAACACGTCTATTGACTATTTTCTACTATTCTATCGCTACCTAATTTGTATATTATTATATAAAATTCTCTTAACGAAAATCATAAAAGTTTTTTCATTCTCAAAAAGTTTTCTTTCTATTTCTCTATGTATGAGAGAAACAAACTCAATATTTATGGTGGTATGGTATGAGTGTTTATTTATGTATTTTATGTAGTCATCATCATCCTAATTTAAAATTCATTACAAATGAAATGTGGAATATAGTTTTGTTTTTGTGGATGGAAAATCATGTGTAGTTAATTTGTAGTCATAAAAATTGAAAATAAAATCAAAATAAAATAATAAAAATAAAAACAAAAGAAAAAAAAAATAATAAAAATACGACCTGATTTTTTCATTCTATATTTTTATAGTTTTTGTTGTTGTTAGTTTTTGTTTTTGGTATAAAGTCAAATTTCACCTTACGCAAGGATAACAAACAAACACATAGAAGTATATTTTTGTTAACAGTTATGTCATTTTGCAATATACAACACACAACAACAACAAAAACAACAATATTAAATTGGGGAAAATAAAAAAAAAAAAAAACAATAAATGTGAAAAAACAAACAAAGAGAATTAAAGAAAATTTTTTGAAAATTTTCTTCAGTTAAAAATGGTCCATCGTGGTGGCAGCATCCCGGGCGTATCGAGTGGACCTTAAATAGCGCATTTAATTTTAAGAATCGCTTAATTATTTGTAGTTGTTAAGAAAGTCTTGGAAAATTATTTAACAAAAAAAAAATTAAACATTAACAGAAAAAGAAAAAGAAAATAAAAATAATATTTTTTTTTGATTTGATCCTTAGTTTTGTTTTTCGAACGGAATCGTTGTTGTTGTTAATTTTTTTTTTCGTCTATGAATTTTGTTCAACTTATATATTTCGGGTTTGTATTATCTGTGCGGGGTGATTAAATTCGTTGTTTTTTTTTGTATGTATGTGTATTTGCTGTTTTAACAGTTAAATTTCAATCGACTTATATATATATATATATATATATATATTGTATTTTTGTATCGAATTTAAAAATAAATATTTAAAATAAAATGAAGAAGTAGTAAAAGTGTTATTCTCAGCAATAAAACGGTACTTCAAAATAACAATTTTTATTTGTTTTACTTTTTTTTTTTTATTCGGTTCAGCGAGAATGGAAACATTATAACGGAAGTTGTGCGTTTTTTCTATTTTTCTTTTTCTTTTTTGATTATAATTTTTCTTACCTATTTGTTTAAATGAAACAATTTGAATTGAATTGAAGTTATTTTAATAAATTTTCTAAATAACAAATGAAGATAAAAATAAAAGAACATAAAAACAAAGAATTAAATAAAATAATAAAGAAAAAATTTGTAAAAAAAAAGGAAATGAGTAAATGAAAGTAATAAAAAGAGTTTTTCAAAGTGTTTTAATCGAATGGAGTTAAAACAAATAAAATTCGAGTTATAAATAAGCAATAAAATCTACTTTCATCTATAAATATATATATATGTATATGTATAACTAAAAATTTAATCAATAAATATCCGTGCAAATTTATTATTATTGCTATTTATTTTTATATTATTCTAATATGTATATATATATATATATATATATATGAGTGTGTATGATTTTATAAACATATAATACGATGTATGCGTAAATATTTGTTAATTTCTATTTTGAATAAAAATATTTTTTATAGAAAAGAAAAATAATTTGTTTCGTTTTTTGGGCATTTCTATAATTAAAACACAAGGAACAAAGATAAAAAATAAGGTTTTAATTTTTTAAGCCAACAAAAAATAAATAGAAAAATCTTTGCTGTGTGCATGAATAAAAAAATTTTGTTTTTCTTTTACTATATTTTTTTTTTATTTGAATTTTTTCCTACAATTTACATCTTTTATTTATTTAAAATTAAATTTTACATTTTTATTTTCTATAAAAATGAGGTTTCATTATAATTAAATACGAATATAATGAGTAATGTACAAATTTATAGTTGGGTTACACAATGTATTTACAATGTTATATTTATATACATACAATTTTTATGTATTATAATATAATATCATATATGCATGGCTATTGAATTTAATTTATCTTATCTTGTAATAACTTGACTTGATGCAAATTTTATTGAATATATTAGTAAGAATAAAATGACAGAATGAAAAACAAAAATAAAATGTAATAAAAAAATAATTTCATACCTGGACATAGGATAATATTTCCCAGGATATTTTTTTTTTTTTTGTTTTTGTTGTTGTATTGAAGGTTTGTTAGTCAGTCCATCTGTATTTAATGTGTTGAATGTTCTTTTTTTATATAAATAAAATTTATATATATGTACATATGTATATATATAAAACTGTATTGAACGATATAGATTTATACATAAATATACATAAATTTTAAAACTATATTTAGAAAATTTAATTGAGATGAAATTTAATTGAAAAAATTAATTAGGAATAAAAAAAATTTTTTAAAGTATTTTGTTTTTTTTACTTTTTAATTTTGTGTTTTGTTTTTTTGTAATAAAAATCTGATTTTTAACTATAAAAAAGTGAATACATTTTTTATTTACGTTTATAGAATTGAATTTTTTAACTGAAAATATTTTTACTAGAATTTTTTATATTGATAAGAGTTATTTATTTCAAAAATTTGTTAAATATACATAAAAGTGATATTTTTTGTTTCTTGTAATATTTAAATTAAAATTAAAAAAATTATTTAAAATATTTAAATTTGTAATAACAAGTAGTAGAAAACATAATAATTAAAAATTTGAAAGAATTATATAACAATTTAAAAATATAAAATTTATAAGAAAATATTATTTAATAGAATAAAATATGGTCCACACCCTAAATGGATTTTTAGGAACTATACATAGTGTATTATATTGTGCTAAGTTCTAATATAAATAAATAAATAAATAAATAATTAAATATACATAAATTTGTAAATAAATAATTTTAATAGAAATATAAACAGTATAAAATTTTAAATAAAAGAAAATATTTATAATATAGAAAAAAAATTAAAATTTTATTTAATATAAAAATGATAATGGAATTTTTGGAAGTTTAAAGAATTTTACAAAAATTATGAAAGGTTGGTACTCTACACGTTTTTAATTTTTTATAGAATTTATTTGAAAAAAAAATGATTTAACATTTTTAATCATCCTGGTCCGAAAGAAATAGAACTAATTATATTATTTATTAATCTTAAAATACTAGTTGTATAAATTCCTCATGTACAAATAGTTGTTTAGTCTTGTTCACTATATGTATTACCTTGTTGTTTTAGGTCAAAACTCTAAACATAATGTATGAACACTTGTATGCAATTTTGTGAATTTATTTCAGTTTAATTATCATATAAATTCATAACAAATAACATGTTTAGTAATAGAAGGATTTCCTTTACGTTTATTTATTTAAAAATCTGCCTAACTTACCTATCTAGTCTGTATACCTATCTAATATCTAGTTGTACTCATATGATATATTAAAATTTAGTATTAACAAAAAAATATTGTATTACTTATGGTCCTGAAAAGGACGATATATTCTGGAGTAGAAGATATATAATACCGAACTTCATTAACTGTAAAATGAGGTGAACGTCGTGATGAAATATAAACGTAGAAGATTACATTTGTTTTTGATCAGATCCGAAGGTACAAGATGGGCCAAACAAAGGCTTTGATGGAAAAATGAGATCTTTACATCTTCAACAACAAAATGGAGATATAAGACTTTTAAGATAGAATTTATAAACAAATAAAAAAAAATATTTATTAAATAAGAAACAAACACCTTACCTCAGCATATATAATTCAAATTTTTAGAAAATTGTAGTGAAAAATAAATAAAAACTTTTCTTGGAAAATGTTTTCACTTTTAATTTTAAATGAATGACAAATAAATTCAATAGATTCAATAAATTAAAAAAACAAAATAAAAGTTTAACCTTTAATTGTTTTAATTCACAAAAATAAAATTTAAATTTATCCTAATAACAGCTACTTATTCAAATAACTTCAATAATTAAAAGTTCTATATAATTTACTTTTTCAAATTAATTGAATTCAATTAAAAATTTTAATTTTTGTTTTTCATTCTTGAAAATTCAATTACTGAAGAAGTTCTCCAATTACATAAAAAAACAAAAAATTACCGAATTCAATACTAATCAATAAATGTTTGCAAGTATTAAATTTTCTTATTGTATGTATATCTTTTAAATGGAATTAACAAATAATAAAATAATTATACATTTGTATATATCTATATATATATATGTCTGTTTATATGTAATTAGACGATACTAAACAATTATATCCTAAGGATCAAACAACCGAATAAAACAAGAAATAAATCTATAATTAATTGACATGAAATGTTTTGCCTTATTAATATCAAATTTCGTACAAAACATTTTTACATTATTTTTCAGTTAAAATTTTCAGAACAAAAAAAAATCAGAGCAAGTCCCAAAATTAATAAAATAACTTATTTTTATACAACATATTAAATTTCAATTATAATTATTATTATTTTCTCCTTTAATATGCTCTCATTATATTTATATTTTTCGATTTTCGATTGTAGTTTCATTATTCATTTTATTTGTCCTTCTATAAAACTCATTCTAAAAAACAAAAAAAAAAGGAAAAAGGAAAAATTAAAAATATAAATCGAAAAGCCAATTATCTGTTGTAATTTTCAATCATTTCAAAGAATTGTAGAAAAAAAAAGTACATACTTAGAAAAATAAAAAAGAAAAGAAAAATTTGAAAATTTTTTTTCTTTTGTTTTTATAAAATCAATAAATGCTAGAAAGAGAAGAAAAATATTAGTGTAAGGAATAAATCATTTCTATTCAATTGAAATCTTTTTAAGGACTTTTAACAGAAGAGAATCATATTTACTATACTACTACTACTACTACTACTACTACCCACTTTACTATCCATTTTAATACCCATATTAAGAAACAATTTACAATTCATTTTACTGGAAATTTTTAAAGTACCCTCTCAAATAAAAGTTAAACCAAAAACAAAACAAAACGATAAACAAGTAGTTTTCATGTTTTTTGAGGATTCAGAAATGATTTTTTTTGTATATGACTTTTGAATTCAATTTTTATAGTTTTTTGTATTAAGATTTTTTTTTTTGTTTTTAAATCGTACAATTTTGAATGTTCAACATTTAGTGAGACATCACTTATTTTCGGAAGATGTTTAAAACTATAAAATATGATAGTAACCTGTAGCATTTTGAATCGACTGAAAATTGAAATATATTTTTAAGAATCAGAAAATTTTGATGAATATTGTTGAAAGTAAGAAAAGCATAAATAAAAAAGTAAGAAAGTAACTGTACATTAATTTAACTGAAAATTGGAACATTGTTTTTTTTTTATGTGTAATTTTAAAGTTCACATACAATTCAGAGTATTTATGCAAAGCTTAATTCTATAAATGTATTTGTATTTCGTCGGCTTATTTCTATTTTCGAACAAACGTTTTAGAATAGGTTCGAGTTTAAAGTTTGAAGTTTAATAAAACAGATTGCCCGATAAAAGTTTATTTTAAATTTTGGTATTAGTTTTGTATATTTTCAAGCTATAAAAATAAAACTATCATTACTATTTGTGTCCAAAATTCGAGGAGATAGATCTGAAAAATCGAACCCACCTTTTTTTGCTGTTGGCTATATCCCATGGAGAGTTAAGAAATTTGTTAACATTGTATGAAGTGTCCGAATTTTGCTTGGATATGTCCGATTCTAGCACAATTTTTTTTTTTCACTAAAGTGGTGTAAAGTAGATAAGTCTAGAAAAAAATAGGTTGAAACTGAATAAAATAAGAGAAAAACGGTATTAAACAGTAATGCTTATTCATTTTTAAATTAACAGCTTTTTTCACAGATGTTGTTTGGTAAAAAATAAGTCGGCATACTCTGTGAATATGCGATGAAGCTAAGTAATATTTGAATGAAACGATTTCACGTGTTTGCTATTGGATGTACGGCGACGTTTAACATTAAAATTTCTAGTAAAATTTGGTCTTTTCGTTATCCGACAATTCCCAAAAAGCTTCAAAAATATTCTGCCTCTCTTTCGTAAAAAAATTTTTGTACAGAAAAAGTTAAAATATTTTTACAAGGTGGTTTTATATATTTCGGTTAAGTATCTTAATTTTTATAATTTTTATAAGATTAAACAGCCTCTCTTAATTTCTTCTGAATATTCTGTTCCATAATTCAGGTTTTCTTATTTTTGTTATTCATCAATGAAGGCTATGTGTTGTTTGCAGATTCTAAATATTTTTTTTGAATGAATCATTTTAAATATAAAAAGGTTCTAAACTAATATTTATTTACCATAAACTTGAAGGTTGAAAATTTTGGTCTTTGTATTTATCATTCACTGTAAAAAGTAATAGTAATTGCATATTGTAATTAAAATAAAAAATATCATACAAGCATATATACATATACAAGAAAAATCTGGATCAGCAGAGTAATATCTTTCTATGTTTCTGACTTTTTTTGAGTGTGAATTATCTTCCTCCCAACTGTTAAAAATTTCGTCTTGCATACACACAAATTTTTACAAGGAATTAATTTCAAGAATAAAAATAGTTACCCTAAAAGAGTTGGTGACAACGCCGGTGATGATGATGATTCCCTTTCCATTATTATTTTTTTTTAAACAATACAAAAATATAATACTAACACTTTCAGAACTTTAACAAAACTGAAAAAAATATTAAAATGCAAATTGTCCTTATATATTTTTCCACAATATACATTCCGCGGCTTATGTTGATTGCTGAAAGCTAGCTCAATTTGTTTGTCGTAGGTTTCAGACATATCCACATAAAATTGCTACTATCCAAACAAAATATGTGGAAATGGACGAAATTTCTAAAACAATTTTTATTATTATTTTTGGACATATTCATAATATTATCAATACTCTAATAAAATTTCATAATGTAAGTAGACCAATTAAAAACTTACGGAAAACCTAACAACTTTTAGTCCATATCCTCGGATCATTAAGATGTCTTATTTAAGGAATTACAATAAAATTATCGAAAACTTCATATAAATTTTCGGACAATGGAATATCCAAAAAAATGGATATGTCCGACTTTTGTATTCAAAAACGTTTAAAAAGTGGAGATGTCCGAATCTCGTCTCTCCATATCCACCAAACTAAAATAGATAATTAAGAACGGGTTAGAAAAAATTAAAGACAGGCCCAAAAACCGAAGAACCAAGTCCTAAGTCAAAAAACACAAAAGTGGCGTTTGTCCGAAATTATAAATTTACCGACTTGTGTCATAAATTTTGTTTTAAGTGTGACCGTAGCATAAGCAGTCTGGTCTTATGCCAAAAAAAAAAATGAGATATAAATCGATGTTATATACATTTTTCTTTTTTTTTTTTTTGTAGCTTTCTACAATTGGTCAACATGGAACACTTAACGTAAATGTACCAATTTCCGTCCCCTTAAGGAAAAATTAGTTTAAGTTGACAAAATAAGCAAAATATAAGCTTTTTTTAATTTTTTTTTTCAAATTACAATAACTAGTATTTTTTAATTAAAAAAAAAATATTTTCATCTAATTATATATTAATTATTTCTAAATAAATAATAAAATATTTTAACTCCCAAAAAAAGTTTGATTGTACGTATTTCCGCTCGACAATTTCAATCTGAACTAATTCCGCCCTTATATGAACTCAGTTCCGTTTTTTGAACCTATTTGCGATTCACAGTACCTATTTACGATTTTATTTAAAAAAGCTATTTAAAATAATTATTAAGAGTAAAATTAATACATAATTAATTTTTTAAATAATTAACTAGTACTTCTTTAGTAAAAATCAATATTACTATAAGTAATTTAAAAACAAAAAAAAAAAAAATAGTTGAAATGTAAGTAAAATTATTTGTTACACATAAAAATATACATTTATTTCAATATGAAAATTAAAAAAAATTAAACAATGCAACGATTCAGTATTTCAAACAAAAAAAAATAATTCAATATAACATAATTAACTTAAATATTATAACAATGCACATTTAAAATAAATAAATAAAAATACAAAATATTTCATATGCATACAAAGTAAAAATCACATTTACTACTTCTTAGTTTTGGAATTTTTTATTTGTATGATTTCAGGCACATTATATTGTCCTCTGCTGTCCATTAAAACTGGAGGCTCAATTTTGCAGACTATGTCACTGTCTGAATATATCAGAATATCTTCTTTTACAGGCCATCTCCAAAATGTGCCAGTCATGGTCATGCTTTTCACTCCTCTATTTAACTTATTGTGAAATATGTACAAAGAAATTATTTTGGTAATTTATAATAGACGCTTTAATAAAATTTTGGTGGCAAGGCAAGATAATTCCAAAGATTTTTTAAATCATACAAAATATAGTATAAGTAAAACATAGTTTTGGAAAAACTTATTCTTTAGGGTTAGCGTTAGAGTAAAATTTATCTTATTGTTAAACATAGTCGAATATTTTCCTCTTAATTTTGCTAAATATGCTTATAACACTGATACGCGTATTTAGTCTACTAATAAAAGCAAAATATTCGCTTATTTTCAACAATTAAAATATAGTTTTTTCTTTAAATATAAGACTTGGTATGAATTTAGTGAAAATAGCTTACACCAACATATTTAGTTCGGAATTACATATTGCACGTATTACCGACCCACTTTTTCATACAAATTTTTATAAAAACTCAAAATTTAGTTGTAACAAAAAACACATATGCGAAATTAAATTTATAGGTCGTAATAAGGTCCAGCTTAGTTTGTTCAATTTCAATTTAAAATCGTCCAGTAACATTCTTATATAATCAAAAATAGGTGAATAACTTAATTAATTATTTCGATATATAATTTTCCTAATTCCGCCCGGTCGATCGTAAATACGTACAACATAAATTTACGTGTCCCTAATTCGCGCCCAAAACTAATTAGCAATTTTACAAATTGAAGAAAGTATATGTATGTAATTATGTATGTATTATAATCTATTTAATAATATATCTTTTACAATTATTTGAATAAAGTAAATAAGTGAACATCATAATTTTATGGTCTTAACAAAATAAAAAAATTTTGAAACGTTTGAACCAATATTTTCACTAAAATGGCTACCTAGTTTAGGTTTCTATCAATAACTTATTTATTAATATGAATACAAATGTGCATTGTTTTGCATTACAACGAGGAAATAATATTCTTTTTTTATTTCAAAAATAAATTTGAAATATAAAGCATGGAAGTATTGTATTTACAAAAACAGGGTTCGGGCGGCATAATGTACTAGGGCGGTGATAGCTACATTTACGTTAGATATTTTTTTTTAGATTTTTTTTTTAGATTTTTTTTTAGATTTTTAATTCATTTCATATTATAGTAAAATACAATACTTAAAATATACATTTACTAAATAAAAAATAATAAAAATAAATATAGGATTACATTCGGATATTCATTAGAATATGTGATGAATGAAACTTCAAACAAAAATACAGGCATAAAAATATAAAATATTGTTGGGTAACATACATAGTAAAGTAGAAAATTAAATATGGAAAAAACTAAAATAACTTAAAATTAAAATTAAATAATGAAAAAATAAAGTTTAAAATAAAATTTAATAATATTTAAAGCCAAATTTAAATAATAAACGAATTAAATACAAAATTATAACAAGAGATATAAATCTTATATATATCTAGAAATTGACTTCCACCCACAATTAATGTTATATCTGAAATAATATAGTTGATATTTTCTCAATTTTGAATTCGACTTCATTTAATTTTATTTAGGTTAGGCTCAACTTCAAATTGACGAACATTAAATTACAAGGAATATTGTTTATATTGTTATGGAAATATTGTGCAAGCGTTTATAGTGTGGTACAGGGAGTATGATACTGGTGTATGATGTATGGATCATGGAATATGGGTAGTGTATGGTGTACATTAGTTTAACAAAAAAAAAAAACATCTTATCGTCTTTACTAAGATACTGTAATTTGCTCGGTATACAAAACATTCAAAATTAGTAAAGAATTATTTTCACAGCACATAAAATTTGTCCTCTCATCTTCAAACTGGAGAGGATCCGTCCATGACCAACAAAAATGAAGGACGTTAATGAGCCAGGCCTAGAACGTATATGGTCTGTTGGCCACCTAAGTAAGTCACTAAGTAAAATTGGTCCTAAATTATAACTTTTTTTTTTTTTTTTTGATTTTATTTTCTTATATAGGTATATACAAATAAAATTCACACTAGTGATGTATAGTCATGTAAATCATTCTTAATTTTACTTAAATTTACTTTTCCAAGAAATTAATTGTGGGGCTCCAACAAAGATGAATTCGAATTTAATAATAATTTTTAATCTAATGAAATACAATAGAAATTATGTAAGTTACTTTTTTTTTTTTTTTTTTTTTTTTATAATAAAATTTGTTTTTTGCTAGAGGATAAGTAGATAGAGCCATAAGTAATTTAAAATTTCTTTGAACATAATTTTATCATATACATCTATATAATTGTATTCACAATCAAAGTAAGATCTAGCGTGTATTAAAGAAGAGCAGAAGAAGATAATTTCTAAGCAAGGTACTTCAGGTCAGATATATATTACTGATAAACCATTAATAAAAATAGATTTCACAAAATTTAGATGAAAAGCGACTTCGAATAGTTCCAATGCAGTTTGAAACTAGAATAAATAATCTAATTGACGTAATTTACCTTAGTAGTTCAATCTCGTAATAATTTATATTTAAAAGCCATTTTTTACAAAATTTGTAACAAATTTATTTAAACAATTTGAATTTTTTAGACTCATTGGAAGATTATTAAAGTATTTTGATGCCATAGTAAAGTAAAATTACTCATAGTGTGTCTTATTCCAGAATGGTATATTGACTATCATTCTATAATTTATTCTTAAGTTATACCAGTTTGAATTGCGAAGTCTCAAATTATGTTTGTCCTTGTAAAATTTAATTAATGAGTAATGAGCAAAGAGGTGTCTGACAGACAGTATATTTAGTTTTTGGAATAGAGGCCAACAACTGAAAGTTCTATTATTAAAGTACACATGACACGAAGAATACATTTTTGAGCTTTTAGTAATGGTTCAATTGTATTGAAATATGAGCCACCCCAACTAGTTATACCATATTTTATTTTTGAGTGAACCAAAGCATAATAAATATTTAATAAAAGCTTTTTTGAACAATATCGTCTCAATATATAAAATTTTCTAATACATATATTTATATAAGTTATCTAGATGAGGTTTCCAATTTAAATTTTTATCAATAAGTACTTATACCTTTTACCAGATCCAATTTTAAAACAACCTACTGAGCACAAACTATTTAAACATCAGCCAACATGACAATTGCAATGAGAAGCATAATTTAAACGAACACAACCAGTAGAATGATGCCATAGATCAATGTCAGAAGAATTTCTTAAATTAAAAACAATTATTTTGGTTTTATCACTTATTATAAGTTTATGAACTACGAACCATTTTCTGAGCAAATCTACATCAAACTCCATACTTTGTTTTAGTGAATTAAGACTATTTTCATTATATGATATAGAACAGTCATCTGCAAAACCTGTTACCTTTAAAAGATTGTAGAAAAATAGAATTAATATAAATTAAGAATAAGAGTGGACCTAAGGAGTGGGGGTGATCACTTTGTGCAACCCCTTGTGATCAGTACAACCTATGTCATCATTCTGCTGTAACCTTATCAATATATTTATGTGAAAAAATAATATCCATTGTAAAGCAACAACCTGCTGGATTCATATACCAAACAATATTCGATGCTATAAAATAAAAGTATAATATTCACAAAATCATATTTCATATTTATTATTTTGTTAATAAAAATCTCAGCTTGAATTTCAATTTTATTTTTATGATTTTAAATTAAACTCTGATTTACGAATTTTAACGATTGAATAAATTTAAAATTAAAATTTGAATTTTTAAATATTTTGACATGTTTTTTGTTTTCGGTTCGGTGAAATCATAAGAATAAAAAAATATTTAATTCAAAACATTTAATACTCTTCAAAAGCTTCGTTAATTCGAAAAATTTACCTTGGGCGCAAATAAGTTTCAGATAAAACGAAAAGTGAATTTTTAAAAATCATGAAAAACAGAAAACATTTTCCAAAAGGATATTTATTTTTGTTTTTATTTTTTTTTTTACTTACTTCAAATCTATATTCATATTATGGTTATCAAAATATGTATATATATATATGTATATAAATACATTCCTAGCCAAAGGCTTCATATTTTCTTAAGCTTTTATTCATTCGAAGAAAGAGAAGAAATAGTGTGAGCTGATATAGAGAAAAAGAGACAAAGAAAAAATGATGAATTTTAAGAAATTCTGTGTTGTGTACTTACTTTACAAATAAACATATCAAGGTTTTCTTTTACAATATATATATATATATATATGATTTCCTAATATAATACAAGGACAACAATTTCAGGTACAATGATAAAATAAAAACAAAAAATAATATAAAATCGTAAATTGTTTTGAACAACAACAAATATGAGTCACACTACTCCTCACGTCCTCACAAATATATATTTTCTTTTCCCCGACTAGATCTGTATATTTTGTTATACGAATGTATATAATGTATATATAGTTATACTGATTTGTTATTAAAATTTTGAGGGTTTTCCGATTTTATTTAGAATTGTTTTCGCGCAAAACTTTTTCAATTGATAATATCCTTGTGTAATCCTTTTAATCTTGAAAAAAGTTACTGGGGATTCCCAATTTTTGTAACTTTCTTCTCTTATAAAAGAAAATTATTTTATATTTAAACACTCAATCTTTCAATTCTATATAAATATACAATAAGAACCTATTTTTCTAATATTCTATGTTATTCCACCCTCCTTTTATATTAAATCTTATATTTTTGCTATTTTGTTATTATGTTTTTTTTTTTTTATTCTCATTACTTGTATTACATTTAATATATATATATGTACATATAGTGGCGACATCGATGATTCTAAATAAGAATTTCAATTGACGTCTACTGATGGTCTCTTAAACGAATAACATAGGTAGGTAGGTAGGTAGGTATACGATTATGATATTGTGGTAAATAGATTGTTCATTTATTTCTTAAACAACGATACGGTAATGATATAGAATATGTTGGGAGATGGATAAGGTGGGCCGTGAATAGAATAAATAAATCTATAAATGAGGTTAATGTTTTTAACCTAACAAAAAAAAAAACAAAAAAACGAAAAATCCAAAAAGGAATTGAAGGAACCGACAGAATAAAAAGAAGATAAGAAAGTGGAAAAGAAGTGTGCAGCAGAGGAGATTAAAAATTGAATTTATTTACTGGAATTGATATCAATATATATATATATATATATATATATATACCTACACATGTTGTTAGAATTAATAAAAGAATTGTTAAGAACAAGATGTTCAATGTTGTTTTAAAATATGGATAATTGTATATATGTGTATGTGAATTAAATTTAAGGGTATTATAGAAAAAAAAAAATTTAATTTGAAACATATTGTTTAATGGAACTTGTAATTATTGAAAATTTCATATTTTTTTTTTGTAGAGATTAGAGCTTTTTTTTGCGTATAATGAAATAAAAAAAAATTTAATACAAAAATAAATAATAACATTAGAGAGTTTTATTAAAACAAAAAAAAAGTATATGTACATAGTGTAGGTTATTAAATACAACTTATTTTTAAAACTTCAAGGAATCTAACTGAGCTGATATTATATTAACGAGCGATGTATCTATAGATGAGGTGTGATTATGAAGGAGAGTCTAAAAAAATTACTTAAAAAGATATATTTTTGAAAATTAACTGAAAATTAATTCTTAGACTAAATGTAAACTCCACTGATTTTATCAATAGCATATTTTGAAATATATTTCAGTGCAACCCTATAAGAACACATAATTTCGATGAATGGAGCAAAAACTACTCTTATAATACAACCAATAAAGATGACATATTCAAATTATCTAACCCAATTTGGTGTTAGTGTAGCTTATGTATGTAAGTACCTTTTCCGTATATATTATAAACGGTACTGAAACTTATTACTTAAAATGACACAAGCAATGTATTTTAGAATATTTATTAATTAATCAATTTTCTAGTTTATAAGCCAATTAAATGTCAAAAATATCAAGAACTAGCATAGCGGGTATAGTACCCAGAATTTTCGATACAGTTGTTGACACACAAATGCTTATAGCCATTTTTTTTACTAATTTTTGTATAAGTTTACTATTGGAAATCAAATTGTAAAAATAAATCGGGGTTTCCCCTTTGAATGCATTATAAAAACCTTTTTTTTAATTAAAATATTCGGTTGGTTTATAATCTTTAAAGTAACAAGACGGATTTGTTGTATGCAGTTTTTGCCAAAAATATAAAAAATTCTTATAAAAACTTGTTTTCTAGCGTTAGAATAAAATTTTTGTATAAAATTGTCGAAAATGGTAGAATATTTTCCTAGACTATTTTCGACAATTATACAAAAAAATTTACTCTAACCATAGAAAACAAGTTCTTATAAAAAAAAGGTTAAATGTTTTTTAGCTTATTTTGAACGTAAAAATTTAATAATAGTACATAATATATTTTAAACAATTTTGGTGCCAATAATTGACGCATTTTTTGAATACCTATTCAATTATTGACATTAGGTGTCAATAACTGTGTTATATATGGAAGAACATTATTGTTGACACCGTGTGAATAACAATATATATTGTGGGTGTCAATTATATATTGTGGGTGTCAATGTCCTACTGGCATTTTTAGATAATCAATAGTTTTGATTAAAAAATAATAATTACATATAATTAGCTATGTTGTCTTACATAGCATTAGTCAAATTTTATTTAATTTGTTACCAAATTCATATTCTCAGGAAATTTTATATAAAATATTTAATTATTTTAGGGGAAAAAAATGAAATAAACATGTAGGACATAACAACTACATCACATCGGTTAATAAAAATGTAACCATTTACTTTGTTTCGAATATAAATATAATAAAATACACCTTAGCAACTAGTTTAATTTTGATGTTTTCTCTAGAGATTTTCTTGCAAAAATGGATTCGGTAAATCTCTTTCAACCTAGAAATCCTAACCATTTATGCTGCTGCATTTACAGTAAAAATGCTGTGTCAGAATTTGTATTCTGTTAGTTGCAATCGGACAGATAAAATTGTTACAATGAACAAAATTTAATTGTAATCGGAAATTCAGTGAAAAATCGCTTCTGTTAGTTCAACTATTCGAAATTTTTAATATACTAAAATTTTGCTATAAGTTAATATGTTACCTGGATATTGGAAAAAGTATGTGAGGTATGTTAATGAATGAAATGTTAGATTGTTGGCACGTTTGGGGGTCTACCGCGTAATCCTACTTTCGTACGACGACGAAATTCGTTGTTAAACATCGAATTTTATTTATTAAATGAATTTTGCCTTACGAAAGTAGTTATTATCATTAAGCTGAAAGATTATTTAAAAATGTTCCAATATGTATTGTATTTTTCAAAAATTTTGTATCCCTTTGCCTACTCCGAATACCTTAAAACCTATATTATGTTATATAGAAAATTAATATTGCCATTTTTGTGCAATTTTATTTTCATTATAATTTCAAATTTATATTTTTAAGTAATTGGTTTGAAATATGCAACACTTTAATAATGATATTAAATTTATTTTCTGTTTCTCAATCAATGAAATGCAATACAGAATAAAATATTATTTACCCTTAAGTCACAAAAATCGAAAAAATCAAAATAATATAGAAATAATATCAGAATACATATATAGGTAGTATGATAGGTAGGCAAATATAAGTAGGTATTGGCAAGTATAGATATTGCATATATTTTTATAACTGAATTTGACTTGTTCTACCACAAACAGATATGATAAAATTCTATAAAAAAATTATTTGAAAAAATATTCTAAAAATAAAATATATTATATTGAAAAAAAAAAAAACAAAAACAATAAAAATTCATTTCATATTAAAATATACTAAAAGCAAGAAAAAAAATGTATATTTCCTAGATACTTGAAAATATTTTCCCATCATATTTATTTCTATTCGAAATCCTGTTGAATATTATTTATTTGGCAGAATATATTATTATACATACATTATATACATACACATATTATATTTTATATTTATATTTTTTATAATATTTTCTTACCTTTACCACAAAGTTACACTTCCATTTAATATTCAATCCTTCCTATACTTACATGCATGCAAATAAATAAATAAAAAAAATAAATAAGAAAGAAAACCGTTATAATAAATATTTGTAGTATACACATTTTTACCTATCCACATAGGTATATTAACAATTCAATAAATTTTCATATACACACAAAATATGTACATACATTTATAATAATGTTGGTGTTTATATAAAATATTTTTGAGAAAATATGTTTGATCAAAGAAAAATAAAAATTTCATAATGAATGACTAAAATGCCATATGAATTTAAAAAAAAAAAAATTGTTTGAATCCTAAAATGAAATGGGAGTTAAAAATATGAAATGGTAGATAGTGGAGTGATATTTTGCATAAAATATTACAAAATTATTTATTTTAAGTGTAATTGAATAGGAAAGGAATAGACATAAAATAGACAGATAGGGTAATCGTGGTGACAACATTTCCGGTCATATACATATATATATACCTACACTTATATAAATAACACAGCCTAGTTTTCGTATTTCATATTTTTGGTTGTTTTTTTTTTAATTAGAATTTTTAATATATAACCTAAAACTTGTACAATTGAAAATATTGTAAAATAGGGGTATGATCTTTACTAAATTGTATTAAATTGTTGGGTTTAATGAAGTTATTTAATTATTAATTTGTGCATATACATAAGACGTCTTTACAATTGTATACAAAATATATGAATAGAATAGTTACTAACATGAATGGTGGAGATAGATACTGTGTATAACAGCGATGCTAGACTAATCATCTTCTTAAAAGCTTAACGATTGTTAAAGATATTGAATCATGACCTTAGTAAAACAGAATAACAACAATCAAAGAGATATATAGAAGTCTTATGTTTGCCAAGGAGGTAGCCGAAAGATAAGAAAAAAACATAGAGGAAAATATCCTATTTCCATTTATTTAATCATCACAATTAAAAGATCAATTCAGTCCACCTATGCGAATCTCTATTAACTTTCCATTTTTTGCTTACCTGTTTTATCAATTAATAATCAATCCGTTTATATCTGTAGCAAATTTTAAATTTTTCACTTTTAACATTGAATTTAATGAACTTTGCTTGGTTTAATTTAATTTTCCACTTTTGCGTTCAATAAACTACATTAATACTTGCTCGTTGTAAGTTTTTTGTGAATTCGTCTATATTCGCCATAACTGCTAAGGCGGTGTAACCATAACCATCGAATGTAGAAATTGCTACATTTATTTTTTTCGAGAATGTGTTACAAAACAGGCTGAATAGCGAGATTGCGCTTTATTTGCTCGTTTTCGGCTCAAAAAAAATAACAGCCCTCCGTTAACAGTCCGTTATTTGTTAAGTAGAATTTAAATAATTTGATAAAATGGTAAGGAAAATATTAAACCAAATTAGTTAAGAAAAAATATTCTAAGAAATCAAAGAATTTTCATTTTTTTTCATTTATGTCTCAAGGGTATTTACTGGAGAGTTCATTTATTAAATACAAAGCAGGGAAATATATATATATATGTTATATAAATATTATCCTAATTTTTTTTTTATCAAAGATTTATAAAACATATTTTTGGTTTTGAAATAATCTTATATTTTCTTTTGATTCTTTATTATATGTAGTTAATGGAAACAATTTTATTTATTTGCCTGATTTCATCATTATAATAATATATTAGAAGTTATTATTGCCTTGTCTTATAGTATATTGATTATCGGTATTCATTGCTGATGGTGATTCATTTTTAATAAATTTGGTTTTTATTTCAATATCATCAGAAATCCGTTTAGAGTTTCCAAGGTACATAGGTGAATCGTTTGTCACATTTGTCAACAAAACAAAAATGTATTTTTTTATTCCGATTTTACTACATAAATGTGTGAGCGTATATATATAAAGGAAAACTGTCTAGTTAATAAATATTCGGCCATTTTGTTTTTATTTTAGTACAATAATTTTGTATAACAGGATGGATGATAACTCATGAAAAGAAAAGAATGAAAAAAATTTGATTTATTTTCTATATTTTATTAAATTCATTTAATTTTTTTTTTTGTTCGTTTGTAAGTAGTTTTGATAAATTTTTTGTAATTTATCTTTTGTCTAATGTAGAAATATAAAAATCTGAATAATTCATGGAAAATATGTTTAAAAAACGAGTCTAAATTGAATTTATTTAGTCCATGTCTAGTATATATGTATGTAAATATTAAAAATAAAATTTCACAATATTTTGCGTATATGAAAATTGATTAAGCTTAACCTTTCCATATGTTGCGCACTTCTTACGTTTCTTTCATATTTTTGGAATTTAATATAGCTAGTTAGAGCTTCAGTATTTTTCTTTTAATTGATTTTTGTAAAATTTACGTCTTTTATGATTCGAATTTATAATTTCTTATTCCTTGATTTATTTTCCAATACCAATTTACCAATTTTACTTTTATCCGTTGTCTTTATGTGATCTAATCATTCAATTTTTCTATACCTTTTTCTAGATCGTATTACGTTTTGGATGTTTTTGTTTTTGTTTTTTGCATTCTATTATCAGTAAGTTAGTAGAGTACCTTTTATCATACTGAAATTTATTATAAATAAAGTGGAATGAAAAATATTTTATTTATTTATAAATTTTTTTTGTATATCAACCAAATTAATGTGGAAAACTTCTACTACTATATATCAATTAATTAAGTGTGAAAAACTACTAGTATTGTCAGGTGCAAGGTCTTCATCAATAGCTTAGCTCCATAAACCATATCGCATGTATTTTATATTTAATGTTACTGTTTCTATTCATATCTTTATATATCTCTAAATGACTTCGTGTAAACATTTTCATATCAGAATCTACTTTTCGCTCTCTTGCTGGTGTCAATTCAACTTTTGCCGGCTTGTTGTAGTCAATTGGTTGGATTGATATTCTTAAAATTACTCAACATTTTGTTTATTTTTTGTGGCAATTCAGATATTGTATTGTTCTGTAACTGTTGTAAACAAAAACTTTTAAGTATCATTATCATTTTTTTCGAAAATAATTGCTTCGCCTTAATAGTAGAGCATTTTAATTTTTTATAGTTAACATATTGTGTTAATCTTTTTTGTTTATTAATATTATATCTCAATACCTAATAAAAAATGTTTGGTTAAACAAAATTTTTTCGATAATAATGCTGAAAG
The DNA here is from genome assembly GCA_963942445.1 of Argyra leucocephala. Classification (NCBI taxonomy): domain Eukaryota; kingdom Metazoa; phylum Arthropoda; class Insecta; order Diptera; family Dolichopodidae; genus Argyra; species Argyra leucocephala. The sequence goes on along the minus strand of OZ012677.1, from coordinate 209,695,037 downwards.
TATTTTTAAGTTTAAGCCAAAGTTAAAATGTTGATCTTAACCAAATTGAAAAAAAAAAATTTGAATAAAAATTAGGGAACGAATTCTTAAAATTATGAACTCGTATCCTGATGTAAATACCAAAATCAAATTAAAATTTTATTCATTTCGATTCATCTTGAGAAGAAATCTTTACCATAGAATAAAATGATCGATCTTTAATTGAACTTTTTTTATTATTGTTTTTGTTTTGTTATTCTAAGAATGATTTCAAAACCTTGCACATTTTTTTTTAATATTTTTACTTTCATTTTCTTATTATTTATTTTGGGTTATAGTTATGTATACATAATGTATATATAACAAACTTAAGTCTAGACTCTAGACCTCTAGAATAATAATAATAATGCTGATTTCCAGATTAGTTAAATTTATTATTTAATAAGTGATGGTATATAATTTTTATTTAAATTCGTTCTGATAATTGTCCAGCAAAGCATGGATCACGTTAAAATTTGTTTAACTATAATGTTATAACTGGTGTAACTATTTTCTTCTGCATGCATATAGTTTTGACAATAGGCAATATCCTAGTACATTACATGTCAAATTCGAAAACTATTTTATCTATTTAAATCTAAATATTTAGAAAAATACTGTATCCTTCAATTCTTTGGCTTTTGTTTTGGTATAAATTGAAAAATCTAAATTTTCTTCGAATTCATTTATGGAAAACAAACACCTACTTTTCTTAATAAAAGCTTCTAAATAAAAATAAAAGAAAGTTTAATTGCACATTTTATTCTGAATAATTTTTTATTTATTTTTGTCTAACTGGAAATTAGCTCTAATGAAATTATATGAAAAGTTTTCTAAATTTATTATTACCAAAAATTTAGGGCACAATTATTAGGATAGGAAAATGATTTTAACTGGCTGGCTATTAAATTCAATGCCAATATAAAAATTCTAAATATTCTTTTTATATTCTATATATATATATATATGTATATTATATAGATATTAAGGGTTGGGAAGTATAGAAGTAAGTATGTTTATTTAAAGATATGAAATTAGCATCAATGTTAAATCAATGATTAAATTTCTCTCCAACAAAAACATTTTTTTTTCTTAATTTTCTATTTTGCTTTTATTATACATATTTGATTGTGTTTATGTGTATAAATGTGTACATATTTATATATATATACAATTTACTGTTTATGGTATTATTGATTTTCATCATTGATTGTGTATAAATTTTCAAACAAAAAAAAAATACAATTTTCCATTCTATTTTGTTGTTGCTTCCAGTATCGACAGCAAAACCATTAATCAAGGTATGTTTGCTATTAATGCGTATGCATAGAGAAGAGTTCGTATTCATTGTTATTTCCTTTGTCGTTTATTTTATTTAATTTTTTTTATGTTTGTAAAAAAAAGGGACATGAGATAATAAAAATATATTTCGTAAGTGAACTTGTCTTTAAATGGAAATATAGTTAATTTGTATTATTTGAATAAATTTTATAAATAATGGTTTTGATAATTGCAACACAAGAATTACAATAATTAAACAAAACTAAAATTTTGTATAATTCCATATTGATGCAGTGCCAATAGATTTTGAAATAACAATAGATACCGATATTTATTTGTATTTATTAGTCGAACTGGCAAAATACTTTTAATAACCAGTACACGGGTATAGAGCAGTTGATCTTAATCTCACATTGCAAATATCACATGGTAAAAACTCATTTGGGAAAAAATCGTTACGCTATAACGTATTTATCAAAGAGGGTTGATGCCAAATTTTTTACTTCGGAAAACATCCGTTTTGCAAATTTTAAGATAACATCAAAAACATAAATAAAATATATATATACATGTGGGAAATCGTACCACTAGAAGTGGTCATAATTATTAAATCTTAACTTGAACTAGTATGAATTATTTACTTTAACTATTGTGAATGGATTAAGCTTTAAACTGTACTCGTTAGTTTTGAATCAAAAGTTCTCACTTCTTCATAAAAGCTTTTAGGCAGGAGGTAATTGAGAAAAATTTAAGAAAATATGTTTTTTTTTTTTGGTGTTGAAGTAGTCGTAAAGCTCAGACGCTAATTATTAATCGTAAATTAAATAAAACTTGTAAACGGATTTATGCAAAATCCTACATACATATATAAATATTCTATAAAAGGCGTATAGTTCTGATTTTTTAACCAACTCTAAGATTTTTCCAAATTCAGAATATATCATGTACATAAATATGTGTGTATGTATATGTTTACTGGTCCCAACTCTAGGTAAAGAAGATATTTCCTTTTTTGTATCCAACAGTGACTACGCAAAAAAAATGTCCCTCCAAACCCCATAAAAGTCTTTTTTTTTTACACTTAAATAAGAACTATGATACGGTACTTTATTATTGTTGATAACACAAGTAACAAATTTTCAAGCGTTATCAACAACATTTTTGCGAAACAGATATTTGCGAATTGCAAATTTGTTAAGTGAGAAATTTGTTAATTGACTTTTTACGCTTTCTGAGTTTTTTGATAAGTGGAATTAGGCGAAATAGATGTTGTTCATCTGAGTTTTTTCAAATACGACGGGCCCATTAGTACACATGTATTTTTATAGTTACTGGTAGCTTTCAGTACTGATACTTTAAAAATAATTAATTAAAAAAAAATTCAACTGGTACTGTAGAATGAAATATTAAAATATGAACAATTTGGTCTGAAATTTATTCAATGTTTATAGAACAATACTTATATGTGGTGAAATGATGTGCTATAGATTCTGAAAAATTAGTAAAATTTGACTATTTTTTTTTAAATTTGAACTTTAACTTGACATTTTCATAAATAGTGTAATTTTATTACTTGTGGTCTCTTTCTCCAATTTTGTGCCGAAATATTCTAATTTTTTTAATATTTCAAATTTTGGTTTACAAGATTGTTACTAAATTGTTTTCACGTTGTTTCTTTAATGTTGAAATCATTTAAAATTTTTAAATTATTATTAAAATCCATTTTATTAATTTGTCTCTAAAACTTAATGTCAACATCTACATAACTGTTAAACAGACTGGTTAGAATAAAATTTAATTTTTTCTCATTCCTATCTCATGAAATATTTCACTGCCAGCAAAGTGGATGTTTAAGTTTTGATCAACGATGACAGTTGCTATAATTTTTTTTCTCTAAAGTTTTTAATTAAATTTCTTTTACTATAACAAAATGTCAGGATCGCTTTTATTTAGCTTTTTAAATAATTTATGGATTGAAGAAAATGTTATCACTATAGTTTACGATTATTTAATATGTAAACGAAAGTCATGATATTTTCACTCATGCCGGACAATTCTTAGGAAAATATTATTTTTTTTTTTCTATCCAAGCTCGTAAATAGTTAAATTCAGTTAAATTTTTATTTACCTTGATTCGATTTTAAACGAAATTTATCAAATGAGTACTTAAAGATGCGACAAAACGATACCCCGGACAAGGATTTGAAACGGCAATGGTAAGGTATACACAAAAGTGATGGAAATGACATGCGAAGAAAAAATGGAAATTCATGTGCAGTCGAATTATGGAAAAAAATTATTTCGAATTCGGTTAGATGAGATTAAGTTCATGTAGATGGGTTGGATTATGTAAAGAACTTGAAATTGATAATTTTATCAAAAATAAGGATCAATTCATTCTAACATGTATTTCACAGTTGGTGATCATAAAAAAAAATTAAATTTTTTTGTAAAATTTAAGCAAGTCAAAAATGTCGTATCAACATTTTAAAGCATACTAAGAACTAACTCACTCTACGATATTAATGGTTAAAAGAATTTCGGAGAGAGTTGCAACCGTTATCATATAAAGTGCCAAATAATAAAAGGATAATGATCTTGACGCATTAAACTAGATATAATTTGAATTAAAAATTTTTGCATTTTTCTTTTAATTCAGAACTAAATAGGGGGAGTATAATAGTATCCCGCCTACAGTTTATGTACTATTTCGTATTCTTATACCGGTTCTGTAAAATGATATTTTTCTCTTGACGTTTTAAATTTCTGTGAAAACATTTTTTTCTAGTTTTTTTTTTTTTGTTGCAATAATTTAATAGAATTTATATTTTTCTTGGCAACGTTCAAAATTCTTGGCATTTATTCTTGTTACTGAAATACCTTACATAAGTTTTATAATGTTGTTAAAATTCTAATTCTGTTTTTTGTAAACAAATTTTTGATATTATGCCAAACAGTGGAAAATATCAAATATAAATTATCGAATAACAAATTGTTGGTGCAAGTTAACGTTACATAAAATTTAAATTTATTAAGATTAATAAAAAATATAATATTTTTTTTTTTGCATTTTGATAATTTATAATATCAATTGAACACAGATTGATTATAAGCCGCAGAATTGTACATTGCTTTGCCAAACAGAATATTTTAATCTATAGTACTAATCACAAAATTGAAATAGCTCAATAGCTCATCATTAGTGTAAAATTGACTTTTTTGATAGTTTAGATATAGAAAATGGTTAATGAAAAATAAATTAAAATTCTGTTTGGAATTTAAATGGAAATTCAATGATATTAGAACTTGTGTATATTGATAATATAATTGAAAATTAATTGTTTAAGCAAAAAAGCGCTTGAATTGAAAATGAAATTGTTTAAGCAAATAATAAGGTCTATTTCCCGGGCACATAATTATTGATACTTTTTTATATCAGAAATATATAGCGATTTTTTTAGAAAGATACTGAAAATTAGCCGGACAAGAAAAATATTTAAAGACAAATTTTAAAATGTCATTCAAAAGATTCAAAAGACTAACGGACCGATTAAAATTTTCTCAATACATATTAATATCAAAAAATCGCCATGTTTCTGTTGATTAATTCAATAAAATTGTTTCAACCTGTACCAAAAATTAACAAACAAAAAAAATAATGAAAGAACACGAATTTATGTAAATATTTTGTACTGTATTAAAATAGACAAGTAAAAAATATTTGGAAATGAAAAGAGGAGCATTAGAATTTGAATATCACATCAATAAATGGTTTTCAAATTAAATAAAATTGATCATTTCTTTTTATGATAAGTGGTTAGCATAATAATTGATCCTTGACGTCCTTGTTTAATTTTTTTTTTTTTTTTTTTATATTTTTGTTCAATAATAATTTGACTATTCTGTGTCAATTTTTGTTATTATTTTTGTTTCTATTTTCTTTAAATGAGATGGAAAATGAATGTGAATGTGAAGTGTAATTGATCAAAAGAGAGAGATTTTAATTTAAGTATTAAAAAATTAATGGCAAATAAGTGGTTGTTAAAAGAATTAAATTGTGGAATGATATGAATTTTTAATTTAGAAATTATTTAATGTTTGATTAATCTAAATTTAAAATATTTTCATTTTTAAGAGTTATTTTATATTTTATTCAATATCAACTTGAATAAATTTTTTTTTGTAGTTTATTTCAATTTGAATCAAATGAAATTGTTTCTGAAAGATGTATTTAAAGCTTTAAGGATATATTTTTTAGTCACCAAAAGTGTAAAGTTAAAAAAATTAAAAATTTAGTGAAGCAAGTGCAATTACCAACTTGAGAATTGTGACAAAAACTGATGGAAAAAAATTATTACCCTACCTGAAAGTTTAATACTTACATACCACTCGGTTGGGATAGGAAAGAAGAGGGAACATAATTAAGTATTTTGCTTTTGCTTTTGCAAATTTATGGTTTTTGATCGTTCAAATATGTACCAGAAAATTATTTGTAATTCTTACAAAGTAACTAATTTGATTTTGATTTCAATTACTTTTGCAATTATTTTTGATATTTCCTTACTTTTAAATTAAAATCAAATTACTTTGTAGGAATCTCAAATAATTTTCTGGAACATTTTTGAATGATAAAGTACCTTAAATATTTTATTGAGTAATGAAGAAACATACAAAAATGTTCAGGGTGTTAACACAATCATTAATTTACCATTTCGTAGTTACTCACAAGATGGCAATAGTCCCCAATTTGACCGATTAGTTAGATACAAAAACTAAGTTTTAGAAGAAACCTTAAAAATTATAAACTTCAATTCTGATGGGTTTTCTCTTTATTTTTTAACAATTTTCATTTTGAAATTCATCAATTTGTCATCTCCATGTGAATAGTCTTCATAGTAATAATTTTACTAACATGTAACTACTCTATGATCTACAGCTAGCAAAATCAATACAAAATCGGATTTTCGGTATTATCTACTAAATAAAAATTTGATATCAAAACTAAACTATTAATTTAATGTATAATAGTAGAAATGCTCGAGCATTATTAGAAAACGTATACAGTTACAGAATTGAAAAAAAATTAATAATTAGTATAAATATGGTTTACTTACTTTTGAAGAATATTTAAATGTCAGAAATTCGATAAACAGATTCTGGTAAGAACTTATATTTTTTTCTTTGTTTTTTCATTGTCCTGAAAATCTTCATACCAGGATAATTTAGAAAGTCTATTTCCATTTTTTTGTGATATAAAAAGATTCACCCTTCACAGTTTTTATCACAAATGAGTAATAATATCAAATTTGTTCTATATAACTGGTTTTTTGTATGCAATTATTATTATATTATGTATTTTCAATTTACTTCTTTGTGGAACATAAGTGGAAACACGTCCGCTCATTATATTGTGATATTCATCTTGGTATATATTGTTCATTGTGAGTAAAGGAAAATATTACTTTGTATTTTTGGTTATATAAATAATTTCGGTTGGTATACAAAGAAGTAAAATTTACGTTGTAATTGTATATTGGGGTAGGTTGGTTAACTTGTTGGGGCTATATTAATTGCTTCTGGAAAAATAAATTGAACTAAATAAATATTTTTTCAATGTCACGGCTCAAATGACCTACTTATTTTTGTTGGTTGTTTTAGAGGATTACACGTTTAAAATTGAAACTAGATTCGTTCAATTGAAGATGTCAGTTACATCCCTAATTTTACTTTTCCTACGTTGTAAAAATTAAATAAGATAATTTTTACATTTCGCTAAGTTTAGCAGTTGCAAAAAGAAGTGTTGAAAAGTGTCGTTCTCATCTTCATTGTTGCAGCTGGATGCGATTGTTACAGAACGGGAATGAGAATTAAAAGGAATGCTTATATAAGATAATTTTTACATTTCGCTAAGTTTAGCAGTTGCAAAAAGAAGTGTTGAAAAGTGTCGTTCTCATCTTCATTGTTGCAGCTGGATGCGATTGTTACAGAACGGGAATGAGAATTAAAAAAAATGCTTACCTTGACTGCGGATTCTTCAATTGGCCAGTGCGATCTGTTGCAATCACTACCATCTTCAATATGTTCATCAGTTCGCTCATTTTCCACTATGTGAATATGATTAAGGTCTTTAATTAAATTTTGTTAGTTTTTCCATCAATTTTGAAAATATACCTAGTATACTAAATAAAAAATTAAAATGATTCTTAATTTTGAATAATTTTAAGTATAGAATATAAATTTATAAAATAAAAATAAGATAAAAATAAACTGCAGATGATTTAATCTAAAAAAAAATTTTTTTTTTCTTGACTTAAATTAATTTTTAAAATAATTTACATTACAAAATCATAGGTTCGTTATACAAATCCAATCACCACTTCCATTGCAAATATTTAGAAAAGTACAATAAATAGCATATTTTTTTTTGATTTTATAAAAATTCATTAGTTGCACGTGTCTTTGCAAAAATGTTAAAATAAAAATTAAAAATTAAAAAAATTATTGATTAAATATTTATAATTATTCAAAAAAAATGTATTTCAAAGAATTACTAATTATATACATTTAAAAGTTTTAACATTAATTTTTTATACATGTAATGTATATTTTTAAATAAGCATACTTTTTGTGTTGTTTTATTTTTTTTTTTTTTTATTTGTGAATTTTTAATTCACATAAATTAACATAAAATTATTTTAAAGACTTAAGTTTTAATTAAAATTTCATCAAAATTAAATATAATTTGAACATTTTTATTCTATGATCGTTTTTCTAACTAAAACCAAAAAAATAAAATAAAAAATAAAATATTAATATGTATATATACATATTATACATAAAATATGTATTTCATTGAAAGTATGCAAAATTTTCATTATTCATTTTAATTAAAAACCTCAAAACAAAAAACCAAAACAAAATTGTACATATATAAAAAAGGAAAAACAGAAGAAAATTTAAAAAATTCAAATTTCTTAACTATTTTATATTCAACAGTTTATTTTCTTTAATAAATCATTTCATACATCCTTATATATTTACATAAAATTATTATAATAATTTACACTTTTAAGGATTGTAGCAATTATCTGTCAAGTAATACCTCTATTACAAAAAAGTTGGACTACTCAAAGCTTTTTCAACAACACAAAAAGAAGAGATATTTTCATTATAGCCAAAATCTAGACTATACTTTTACTGGTCATTCTAATTTGAAATTTTCTAACATTCAAAGATAGCAAAGATATATTTCTTTATTTCATGAATCAGCATAAAGAATTTAACTAATTTTTGTCTGATTTATTTCACCTTTAACAATTATTGGTTACAAGTATTCGACTATGTACATATAAGTATAAGTATTATTATACATATATATTTATATAAGTATTAGAATATATACATATTCTTTGATCAATCCCGGGAGTATGACCGGCTGCCTTACAATTCTGTAATGAGTATGTGATAATAATAATGTCCCAATAACCAATTACCCCTCCCGTGCCGCGCACGCGGGGATTCACCATTCTCATTATTATTATCATTTAGCATATGACTAGGAGTGTCGTATACAAGGTCATCACAGTGCTTGGAAGAATAAAATTCTTCGTATTAAGAGTATAGAAAAATTTCAATAAATTAAACTATTCAGTATGTAATACTGTGACGAGCATACACTCAATGAACTTTCATTAATTAAACTTTAATATTTATTATTATATTTTAATTTTATTCAAAAAAGAATACAAGCACGTGATAACCCTTAATGAAGAATGTGTTAGTAAGGAGAGATTTGGGTCAGGAAATGCTTAAAACAAGCATGCAAAACAAAAAATAAAAAAAAATGGGGGGAAATTAGTAATTAGTAATAAATTGATAGAATACTAAAAACAAACAAAAATAAAATCCATAAACGGAAAAAACGATTAAAAATCTAGTAACTTTAATTTGCCTTCCAACATGTCAAGGCAAATCAAAGAACAAAAATCAATAAGCAATATGCTCACAAGTCAAAAGTTGAAGCAATTTAAGATCTCCAATCAAATATTTTTTATTTATGACTTACAGAGGTTTAAGACGAATATTAACAACATTGTTCGCTCTTTCCCACAAAACTTTTCTTCTTCCATTTTCTTTCCTTTCCTCTAACTATCCTTTCCTTTTTCAAATAGTCAACGGTACGTAAGTACTTAAAGGTTCAAAACCTAAGTTTTGGCTATAATATAAAAAAAAAAAAAAAAATATAGAAATTATATCATAGATTTAGACTATCTTTCAACATGTCAAGATAGGCTAAATCAAAATTTCGCGATTTTAAATTATGCCGAAGAAGCATTAGTCAATTTATTTAGGTATAAACTAAAGAAATTAAAAAAAAATAATAAAAATATATATCCATACTTACATAAAAATACAACACATGCAAAACGCAATTAGTCAAAGACACAAAAATAAAAAGAATAATAATAAAAATTACCATAATTTATACACACTTATTGGTACATGTTAAAAGTATGAAGTACTACTGATTCAACGTGAACAACTACGTATACTATACATGTATTACATGTCCTTCAAAAACTTATTACCTGTTTGAATAAAGCAGATTCTTTAGTTTGGACTTACTAATGTGAAAATCGAAGACATTAGAGTTATCATTTACGTTACGCAACATTCTTGAAATTGGCTCATTCTATCCATAATCCGTGCGATGAAACTTTAAACGAAAGAGGGCAGAATGCCTAAGAGAACGAAAGTTGATATTGAAGTTAATGTGTTCTTCTAAAATACCAACCGAGTCAACTGCACCTGAGAGAATTTGGTGTACAAATATAATATCAGCCACTTCACGACGATTAAAGAGACTTTGCTGACCAAGAAGTTTAAGGCGGTCTCGGTCTCTGACTACTAATCAGAAGATCCCGAGCAACAGATATGGATGTTCAATAGAAATTTTATTTCGTTATTCTTAAAATAGTTATGTTTTATAATTTTTTTGAAATCATCTGATATTTGAGAAGGCTGAGTTCCAGATGATAGTCGTAGTTTTCCACATTTAATTACTTAATATAACAGAAAATATAAAAAAAGAAAAAAATATTTGTATTATATAACAAAATATATAATAATTTAATTTGTATACGAATGGTGTTTTTGCCTAATGGTGTCGTAATTCCAAAAAAAAAGTCTCATAGCTAGAAAATTCAAACCGATGCATACATTTTTACAACTCCAGTTGCATTTGCCTCTTGATATAGTATGGTGATCGAACCCACTAAAGCCCATCTATCCCAATCTACGTTAGATCGAGTAATAACTTTTTTTGCTTAAATTTTTCGATCGCGTGTTAAAGAAATTATTGTTGTAATAGTTTCCGTGGAGATTCGCTATCAAGATAATAATTTCCGTGTAGGGAAATTTCTGTGTAATTGCAACAGTTTCTGCATAGGAAGATTATTTACATATATTAAATTTTCATAAAGCAAAATTATTGATGTAATAATTTCCGTAAAGGAAACTGATATCGTAGAATTTTTCATTTTAGGTAGTAACCAGCTCGTGGTGTTTCGTTCTCTTGAGTTGAAGGGCATTGCTTTCGAAATCAGAAACTGCTACCATTTACGAGTTCATATGAATTTGCAGTAGCTGTTGTTGTGTTTTACTGCATGTTTCTTGATCACATTTGTCACAATGAAAATTTTTGTTACGTATATACCATGGAGCCATAACTGATGTATAATAATTAAGAATAAATGAAAATAATTAAAAAAATTTCGTAACATTTGTCAGGTACGGTAGGAATAACTCTAATAATACATTTTCCTGCTGTCAGGAAATGCAGGGTTCAAAATTATCAGGAGTTTGAAAATTTTGTTTTCAAAATATTTTTGGATGGCATTTATTTTATTTCGGAATTTTTATTTTTTTTATCTTCTTGACAGTAACTTAGGTAGAATCACCATTTCATTTTTATAAAAACTTGTTTTCCAGCGTTAGAGTAAAATTTTGGTATAACAGTGAAAATAGTCGAATATTTTCCTTTTAATTTTACTGATATGCTTATCATACAGATACGCGCGTATTTCGTCTACTACTTGCAAACTTCTTCAGTGTTTTGTACTCGACTGAGGAAAGAAATCTAAAATTGTCTTATTTATTTTATTCGTACAGGTAACACCTTGGTACAGGTAACAATTTGATGTTTCTCGCAGCTGCATGGTTGTTTATTATCCAATGAATTAGCACAGGTAGGGGGGTTGAATAAAAATATTTTTATTTATTTTATTATTGGTATTTGAAATAATTTTTCCGATGTTAGAGTGCCAGGTAGGTGTGGTGGGTGTAGGGTAGTGTTATTCGTTTTATTGTATTTCACTAAAAATTGAAATAAAGAAGAATATCCGTTACCTTGGTCTTTATTTAGGAGTGAGTCATTTTTAGTTTTGTAAATTTCGATGCTTTCAGCTGAATCTAGTTTCCTAGAATCTCTAATGTAATTTACCATTACAATGTCTTCTTTCGAAATGCTATGATTCTCCTGGATGATGTGTTCTGCTACTTTGGATCGGAACTCTGTTGAGTTCTTCTTTTTAGCTAGTTCTGCTTCTTTCAGGTGTTCATTGAGTCGTGTTTGCATGTTTCTCCTAGTTTGCCCAATATAAACTTTGTTGCAATGACTGCAAGTTACCTTATATACACCTGATTTTTCCATTTGTTCGATTGGGTCTTTAGTTGAACCTAGAACAGACTTGAGTTGGTTAGTTCTGCTGCTATATACGATATCTACCCCGTGTTTTCTTAATTTCGTTCTGAGTGGGAGAGAAATCTTGCTTAACTCTGTGAAATGCTACTCTTCTTATGGGTTGTTGATCAGTGAGTAAGTTAGTGAGGGAATTCCGTTCTAAACTTCTTTTCCGTTTACTAAGTAAGGCCGTGATGGTTTTTTCCGGATATCCGTTTATTCTCGCAATTTCAAATATGTGTTTAGTTTCTTTTACTAAACCTTTTTGGGAGATGGGAAGTGTTAACATTCGATGGATCATGTGGTTGAACGATGCCGTCTTATGTTGATAGGAGTGGTTAGAGGTATTCGGGATGACCCTGTCAGTATCCGTAGGTTTCCTGTAAATTTCTAGTGCTAGAGATGTTCCTGTTTTAGATCTAAGAATGGTAGTTGACCTTCTTTTTCTACTTCGGCAGTAAACTGTATATTCCTGTGGAGCCCGTTAAGAGTAGTTAAGGTTGATTCTAAGTCCCTTTCCCTTATTACAGCAAAAATATCATCTACGTATCTTTTCCAAAATCTTGGTAACCGTTCTTTTGCTGCTAAATCTGACTCCAATTTAGCCATGAAAATTTCACTGATGAATAGAGAAAGGGGATTTCCCATTGGAGCCCCCCTTCAATTGCTTGCAGAAATTTCCTCTAAAGGTGAAATAATTTTCTTCCATGCAAAGCCGGATCAGCTTTATGTACTGTTTTACTTTTGTCCTCCACTGTGGTCCAGTTTCTTGTTGTAGTAACCATTCTTCTACCAGAATAATAGCCTCTTTGACTGGGATACTGGGAAAAAAGGATTTTATGTCAAAAGAGACCATGACCTTGTCTTCGTTAAGTCCTCCCATTGATTGTAATTCTTGAGCAAGTTCCTTAGAGTTTTTCACTGATTGGGTTTCGAACTGCTTATCCATATTACGAAACTCCTCCACTAACCATTTGGCTATTTTATATGTTGGAGACATTATATCCCGATATTCCGACATATACACCATTTCGTGCTTAATTAAGTACGGTACTGCAAGTTTACACTACAATATCTACAAATGTTTCTAGTATTTATTTAACAAATTACTGGCTCTACTCATTAAATGTGGAAATCTACTACTATTGTCAGGAACTAAGGCTTCTTAAATAGAGTAGTTTTATTTTATTTAACTTGTTACCAGATTATACTCTCAATTATTTTTAGTCATTTATTTTATCCCAATGACAAAGGGTACTGGACCAGGTCGAAAAACCCATAAAGCATTTTTTTTTTTGTGTACTTCATCGGGAATCGAACCCGGGACCTTTCGATTGAAAGGCAAGCGTTCTACCTACTGCGGCACCCAGCGTGTTATATTAATGTCTTTTTATTAACCAAGTTATTTTTATTCATACTCACCTCATACTCACGGTCACTTTTCCTATTAGTTAATTAATTTTTATTAGTTGAAATTAACTACCAAATATGTATACACACTTTTTTCTATAATTTTTGGAAAAAAGTCCATTACCTCTATTTCTACAAGACCAGCCAATTATTTTACAATAGAATCGTATATTTTAAGGTTAAGTCACATTCCTATTATGATTTAAGGATAGATTTTCATATAATTTTCTTAAAAGTTTATGTGTGATTCCGTTCCAAAATGACACTAACAATAAGTTCTACTTTTCTCTTTTTTTTTTTTGTTTTTTTTTTTTTTTTCTACAAAGAAAGGATGTTATTTTTTCATTTGATTACCTTTAGGGGAAATTTGCATACTAATCTGCATACCTTACTTTAACTTACCCACATAATATAAAAGCACTTATCTTAAAAAGTAGTATAAATGCTACCTTAAATATTATATACTTGAGGAAACTTTTCCATTGATTTATTTATTCAACTAAAATGACTTAGGTACTATTATAGGAGAAACAACAAAACAAAACAAAAAAAAAAAAAACAAAAAAAGCTCAAGAATTCATTACAAAGGATTAAATATTTATAGACCTCAGTTTTATGATGATATTTACACGTACATATGTGTATTTATACCTATATATCATACAATAATGAAAGATTTTCTAAGTATTTGTACTATTATACAAAGAAAATAATATTACGTAAGTAGATATATCTTATAAAATAAGTGAAGATTTTTTTCTCACCTTAACCAAAAAATAAAAAAAAATAAATAAAAAGAAGGTCTTGTTGAAATGACTCATTGTATACTATTTAAAATTTTCAGTTTTATCATTTCGGAAATTTGACGGAAAAACTATATGGAATTTAGTTAACGTGTGCTATTTTATTTGAATATTAAATATTGTAAAATAATAGTGTTGCCGTGGTGTTAATAAAAAAATGAAGTCAAAAATTTGAATAGGTTTTTTTCTTTATTTCTTTTGTAGTAAATAATTTTTGCATAGAAATATTAAAAGATTTTTAAATTAGATGGTTTATTAGCTCTGTTTGTTTATCCTATTTGATCCATCTGATTTAGATTATATCGTAAATGCCTTCTTGAATCACACTATCATTAAAAGATTTATAATGGAGAAGTACCTTATGACAAGTATGCTACCAGGCTTGGACATTTCAATTGATGGCTGGAATAGAAATGATAAACCCATTTAAAATAAAAAATCCATTTTTAAAACTCATTGGCTGAGTTTTGTGGCTAATCAATACAACGAATCTACGTTTATTAATATATTGAGTTGGGTTATTTAGTATATTGATATGATTTCAGGTACATTATATTGTCCTCTGATGTTCATTAAAACTGGAGGCTCAATTTTGCAGACTATGTCACTGTCTGAATATATTAGAATATCTTCTTTTACAGGCCATCTCCAAAATGTGCCACATATGGTCATGATTTTCACTCCTCTATTTAACTTACTGTGAAATGTATACAAAGAAATTATTTTGGAAATTTATAATGGACTCCTTTGTAAAATTTTGGTGGCAAGGCAAGATAATTCCAGAGATTTTTTAAATCATAGAAAATATGATATAAGTAAAACATAGTTTTGGAAAAACTTATTCTTTAGGGTTAGCGTTAGAGTAAAATTTATCTTATTGTTAAAAATAGTCGAATATTTTCCTCTTAATTTTGCTAAATATGCTTATAACACTGATACGCGTATTTCGTCTACTAATAAAAGCAAAATATTCGCTTATTTTCAACAATTAAAATATAGTTTTTTCTTTAAATATAAGACTTGGTATGAATTTAGTGAAAATAGCTGACACCAACATATTTAGTTCGGAATTACATATTGCACGTATTACCGACCCGCTTTTTCATACAAATTTTAATGAAAACTCAAAATTTAGTTGTAACAAAAAACACATATGCGAAATTAAATTTATAGGTCGTAATAAGGTACAGCTTAGTTTGTTCAATTTCAATTTAAAATCGTCCAGTTGCATTCTTATATAATCAAAAATAGGTGAATAACTTAATTAATTATTTCGATATATAATTTTCCTAATTCCGCCCGGTCGATTGTAAATACGTACAACATAAATTTACGTGTCCCTAATTCGCGCCCAAAACTAATTAGCAATTTTACAAATTGAAGAAAGTATATGTATTATAATCTATTTAATAATATATCTTTTACAATTATTTGAATAAAATAAATAAGTGAACATCATAATTTTATGGTCTTAACAAAATAAAAAAATTTTTAAACGTTTGAACCAATATTTTCACTAAAATGGCTACCTAGTTTAGGTTTCTATCAATAACTTATTTATTAATATGAATACAAATGTGCATTGTTTTGCATTACAACGAGAAAATAATATTCTTTTTTTATTTAAAAAATAAATTTGAAATATAAAGCATGGAAGTATTGTATTTACAAAAAAAGGGTTCGGGCGGCATAATGTACTAGGGCGGTGATAGGTACATTTACGTATTAATATTTTTTTTTCTTTTTATAAAATCCATTTTGCAAACCTCATACTGAGAAAAGCGGTTATTTAGCAATAATGTTCCAAAGTTCAGAGTACGAAAATCACGGCACAAAATGGTGTAAAAACCTTTATGAAACGTTCATGATACAAAACACAATTCAGTTAACGATCTATAAAATTATTTGAACTGCATTTTAATTCTAAATGTGCTTACTGAGATATTCAAAAAAGGTCTTTGTATCCTCAATAGTTTTGTGGTTATATTATAGTTATAGGATATAATTTTTGATATATATATACTAAATTATATTATTTTATTTATACATAATTTGATTAAATTAAATTAAAATTTAAAGTTAAATAGAACATAATTTCTATTTAAAATAAAATTATCTTTTAAAATTCATTAAATTAATAATTGATTATAAATTATAATACTAACTAAATTGTATAGTGACATGTATGATTCACTGCTGACTCTCTCTCTGAATTGGTACCAATGCAAATGCACAAAGTTTCACAGATGGCAATAAAAATATGTAATTACATCTCAGTGTTGTCGCTTATATTTTGTATGTTTACTACTTATACTTATTTTATACTTAAAGGAATTAATTACATTTAGAATCGCCACACTATCCCCCCTCTAGTGACTTGGTCACGAAAATTTATTTATGGGCTCTATCGTTCGACGGCTTCTTGAAACGCGTACTGGAGCTGGCGCAAATGCTACTGATTTTTTTACAACATTAAATAAAAATTAGTGCAAATATAATGAACGCTTTTCACAATTCTGATTTCTTTGTTATATGCTGTATAACTTTTGGACTAAATACTTTCTGATTAAGAATGAACAAATTTTCAATGATTTCTTTTTATTCAATTACAAGTTTTTTTTTCCTCACAACAGAATTCAAATTTAAAAAAAAAAAATTTTTTTTAATCAAAAAACGCAAAAATTTAATTATTTTTTTTTTGTTTGTTCTTTTTTGTTTTTCAAGTTCTTTTCAACGCAAATAAATTAACTAATTACACTATGAAAAGAAATTCTTTTTCAAACAATTAATTTATTATTATCCTTACAAAAAAAAAAAAACAAAAAAAAACTAGTGAAATTAGTTTTAATTTAGATTTTATTTCAAAAATGCTCTGACTGAATCCAGTTTTACTTACGTACTTACATTCTGTTTTTCTATTTCAAAAGAATAAAATAGGTAACCCCATTAAATTTAAAACTGTTAAATAAAAATAAAATAAAAAAAATAAAACTAAGGCTCAGCAATTGAATATGTAAAACATCTATTTTTTTCATACTCAACCTTCATAATAATCCTTATTTTATCTTAAAATTTTCATCTTTAATCTTTAAAAAGGGTAATAAAAGAAAAGAATTTACTAAACAGAAGAAAAAAATATTATTTTTTTTTTTTTTGTTGTTTTGTTAAAAAATTTCAAAATTAATTTCGTTGTTTCGTTTATAACGTTCTAATGCTAAAATTCTATTTATTCTCTATGTATATACATTCATTTCGAATTAAAATTTAAAATTGAATTATTTTCTAATTTTGATTAGAATAATAAATTTCAGTTATTTGGAAGCACGTCTGTTGTAATATACTCGTTCCCAACACGTATGATGGTATATATGTAACTTGAAAAGTTAAAATGTCCAAAGTCACGTCAATTTTTAATTTTTTAATCATATATCCTATAATTGACATTAATTAATCTGTATACATATTCTTCTCTTTACTTTTGTGTTTTTTTTATTATTTTTAAAATTACTGCACGCAAGAGACATTGCATGATAATCGTTACAAGAAGAAAATTTTTAACTAAAACGAAAACAAATAACAGAAAATATAAAAAAAAAATTAAATTGTGACAAATAGGTTTATTTTGTCCACCTGTCAATATATGCTTTACTTATTAGTTGTGTTCAGTAAACTGTTCTAGAACGTTCTAAAACGCTCTAGAGTAAACACGTTTTTCTGTTCATTAGTTTCCGTTACTTGTTCGTTTTTGTCCGAAAGTGTTCTGTTTTGTGTTTATAGCTGTGTTTTTTTAATGATCCGGATCTATATAGATCAAAGAGCTTTTTTGAAATTCATACAAATCGCTAATCCAACTTTTTATCGGGATCTCTATACAGATTATGGGAAATTTATAAATTTCCCTTTTTTTGACAATGATATTTGACAAAATAAAACGTCAAAGTAAATTGTTTATTCTTATTGTTCATTGCTAAATCAAAATGCTTACATTTTATTTAAATAAATGTAATTTAAAATAAATTAAATAAACTGAATTTTAATTTCGGGAACATAAAAAAAATAAAAAAAAAACAATAATCGTAATGTGGCGTGTAGTGTAAGTGTAATTACTATTAGTATATTTTACCAGCTGAAAAAGGTAAATTAGTTAAATTAAAAAATGCATCATCATAAAATTTCATGATGCAAAAAATTCATTGCTGAAATTACTATTCATTTAAATTTAATAAAATTGATTAGTTATCTATTAAATTAATCCAATTATTCTAAAACTTTAATTAGCAAATGCATCAGGAAATTAGTTTTATCATGATGCGAGATGTTGATGCATTTATGAATTTACTTATTGAATATACGATAAAAAGTTTAACAATTACAATTGAATTTTTGTAGATCCAGTGAACAGTTAAATAACATATTAAAGACATGTACCTTTCAAACAAAAAAACCATAGAATGTACATCGATTTTAAAATCAATTATAAATGCAATAATATAAAATACAAATCAGAAATGTAAAAATGTATAATGTAAATCAGTTATAAGAGTAATAAAGTTTATTTTCTTAACATACATAGTTTCTTAAACATAATAATTTAATATACTGTACTGAGTTAAAATTTAAATTTACAGCTTGTATTTAAGTTTATTTTCAGCTGTGACTGACAACTATAGTAATAAAAAGAGATAAAAACTACTATAGTGAAAAAAGATTTATTTTATACTACAGAGAAGATTTAGGTTTTATTAAGCTATTTATAATTCTTTAGATGGTCTTAGGAATTCGACGACCCTTATACGTGCTTACACCTTAAAATCCCTATATATGTACATGTCTTATGAGGACAAGAAAATCAAAAGGAATTGTAACTAGAACTACTGTGACTAACCCATCTTAACCATTAAGTAATTTGGAATAAATAGCTCACTAGTTTTATTTCTTTTTGTTTTTTGCCTATTTTTTATATTGTAAATTATTTATTAATTATTTATTTTCTCAATTTATAATTAATCAGATTTCTTTTTCTATTGTAAATATTTTATTCTTTTGTATACAAAACTAACTAAAAAAGCTATTTTGAATTGTAATAAAGCTTCAAAATTGAAGTTTTGGTTCTGTCAAAAAAATATTTCCCTAGTCGTTTTTTTAATGATCTGGGGTGGCATTGTGTAATTTGAAACGTCGTTTTGTTTCGACTATTTTCAAAAAGTGGCATTGCATAATTTTGATTCGACCATTTTTATTTTGTTTCAATCTTTTCAAAATTGGTACGACATATTTTGGTATTGCGTAAGGTTGAAACGCTAATGTTTGAAACAAAGTTACATAATGCCACCCCTGAGATCTATATAGATCCGGATCATTAAAAAAACACAGTTTATTAGATTGTGCGAAACAGTTCTAAATTGATCCTTTTTGTTCTGCATTTTTTTTTAGAACTGTTTTGGACAACTTTTTTTTATTGTTGTCTTTTCTTTAAATTTTGACAGATAAACAATAAATTTGATAGGAAACAAAAATTAGAACAAGAAAAGCTCAGGGTTCAAAAAAGGTCAAAAAAGATGCTCAGTAGATTTTTCTGTTCTAAATGGTTCTAAAGTGTTTGACAGTTAACTGTCATTGTCCAAAATTGTTCTGTCCGATTCTGTCCTAAATCTACTGAACACAACTATTAGACAGAAATTTTAGCCGACAATGAACCAAAATAAAATATTATGAACGAAAAAAATATTCTTTTAAACCTGCAAAAAAGGAAGACATAGTCTAGTTGATATACGATTGAAAAAGAAGAAATATTAAAATTGTGAATGATAACATAGTGGTAAATTCATTCAAAATGATGTTTTTATCTTACTATCAATTAATTTTAATTTTGCTTAGTAAAAAAAATAGATCCCTAATTTACTTTCATTACGATTAAAAACGGGAATTTCTCCTAAAGAGATTGACTGGACGAAACATGTATTCGGTTGGTTGTGGGATATGCGTGAAGAACATTTTTATTTAGGGACGTTTGACTGATGTTTATGGTTTTTATTTTAAATTGAAAAAATTTACATTTGCTTTTCAATTTAGATAAACACGAATATAAATATTAAGTTTTGGTTATATTTCAGGTGGAATTAAAAAATTCAAGCATTTCTACTATTGTTAGAAAAGTGTATTGTAAATTTACTGGATTCAATTTCCTAGCATTTTTATTATACTTTTTTTTTTTTTCATTTTTTATTAATTCGTTATTATACATTTTAGTATTGTTTCATCGCCTGATTGGCATTATTGAAACATTATATACAATCGAGTTCAAATTTAATTCTTATTTCACAATAAATCCAAGGTAACATTTATAGTATGTATGAATTTAGTATACTACTGTTTATGAAATTGAAATACTACAAAAATTCACAAGTAAAATAAAAAGATTCACAAATAAAATAAAAATAAAATTTATAAAATTTATAGTTAGATATATAATCAAAATCAAATAAAATAAAATAACCTTTAAATTCACTAAAACGAAAAACGTTAAAGATAAACTTAATAAACCTAATGATAGCAGTGACATTTTAATTCTCAAACTAATATTGAAATTGTTACTTTCGTTGAGACCTTGCTTGCACAACGTTTTTACTTCTTCGTAATTATTTTCTTTTTTTATGACCGGATAAAAATGTGAATGAATGTTTTTTTTTACTATAATGACTCATTAAATGTCCTACCACTACTAAGATTTCTATCAAATATATTGGTTTTAATATTTATTATCCTCACAAGTGAATCAATAATATTATGTCGTGTTGTAAAACCGATTTATGACACACCATGTTGCATAGAACAATTCTGTTCAAGTTGCAAACACCAATAAAATATATGACTTGTCAAATTATATAATCAGCTACATTAAACAGTTACATCATCTAAATTGTGAAAAATCTGATAGAGAATTGTTGTTATAAAATTTATGTTGCAGCGCAAACTGAAAGATCTTTAATTTCAGAATAAGCAATGGTGAAATGCAATGACAAATTCTAAGATAATATAAATTAAATAATTTTTTTTTTTTTAATAATAATAATTTAAAGTTTCGTCAAACAATAGCTACTTGAGATTTATTAATCATAGAAAATATCAATTAATTATTTTTCATTCAAGTTTTTGCTAATGTAGTATAAATTATTAAAGAAAGTAGATATTTAATTTTTATTTGTTTCTGGCACCTGCACTCGTTTGATATACATTCTATAAGCGAGTGTCTTTAATTTATTATGTTCTTTTGTAAATAAATTTTACAACATATAATGTTTACATAAATATACAAGCGAATTTCAGTTTGCCAGCGAAGTAAAGTTTGACCATTAAAGTCTTGCATCACATTGTTAATAATTTGAGTGCAACTCATATGGGCCAAAAAAGATTAAATTTAATGTAAAATTTTTGAAAATATAAATTTCATATAAGTCAATTCGGATTACGACAATTTTCTTCTTTCTTGCGTACATTTTTCTCTTGTATCTTTTGAAAGTTAACTACTTTTTATGGGATTTTCGTATATTTACATATATAACAAATATGCATAAAATTTACATACATATACATATATATATACAAACATATATATTGTGGAATACGTTTAAAAGTTCATAAATTATAATAAAATGAAAATAAGGATATTGTCCTGGGATGTTATAATCTATATAATATCTATTTATATGCATGTAGGTAAGCTGCTGTATATAAAATAAAAATATAAAAATAAATTCTTTAAATTTATCTACAGTCGAATGAAAAAGTATATTTTGAATATCAGAGAAAATTCATATACGTCAACTTATAGGACTGCAAGTACACTGAAAAGTAAAAGAAATGTTATGAAATCATCTACTATTGTTCTTTGGCCAGATATCATTATTTCTCGTCATCAAGTTGTTCTTCAATATTACAGGAAATTCTTCTTCTAGCTATTTTTCTTGGACTTTTGTTTATAAGAATGTGGGTGTGTGTGTGATACAGCCAGTATTAAAATAAAATATTGAAAACAATTAAAATTTCATTGTATTCGACTGGTAATCTAATGAATTATTTTTAAAGTACACATAATTTATTTTCTATAACTGTGAATTAATACTTTTGAGAGTTACTGTACATATATATATATATATATATATACATAAGTAGAGAGATATTCTAAATATTATTATTAAGGTAAAGAAATATAAAAATGGCAACAACTGTTAACAAGTGAAAGTAGTTTTGAGGAATTATATTATATATAGTTTAAGGGAATATTTTAGCATTCCCATCAGGCATCAATGTGTGTTTTCATGCGTGTTAGATATATGAATACTGTGTGTGTGTGTGTATTTCATTACGATAAAACACGTCTCTGCTTTTATTTAAAAAAAAAAATTTGATGTTTTAAAAAAACATTTATTCTTTTTTTGTGGTGCTATTTATAAATATATATATATATATATATATATATATATATATATATATATATTACTTGGGATTTTCTAAAGAGAACTTTCACTACCCATTCACTTAGTATAAATCTCAACGGTACGTATGTAAATACATTATGTATATGTGTGCATAATAATATTTTAAATTTTCTAATTTAAGTCATTCAATTTGGTTAAAAATTTGAAAATAAAAAAAAAAAATAAAAAAAATAAAAAATCAAATAAAAAAGTGCATTAAAAATCTATGAAGGTGGAATTTTTTTAATGTTATTGTTTTAGTTTTCGTTTTATTTAGTTGCGGAATTACCTTTATTATATCTTAAGAATAGTTTAAAAGTTCTTGGTTGGGTTTTATTGTAATTCAGGTAATTCAGGTAATCTGTATATCTAGTTTTTTTTTTATCTTTTTTTATTATGTTAGTTTTTTATAAGTTTGAGAGTCATTTCAAGTATGCAGATCACGATTTTCTAATTTTTTTTAAACTATTTTTTTTAATTTTCTTTGTTTTTTTTTTTTTTTTATTGAATGGAATTGTTGAGATTTTAATTTTTGTAACTGCAAAAGAAGGTATAAAATCACAGTGTTAAGAGCACGTAAAAGTTTTTTATTTTAGGTTTTTTGTCAACATATTTTTTTCTTGCTCAAATTTTATTTTGTGATTGAGTAGAAAATTTGATTTAAATGAAATTTAAAGGAGATGACATTTTATTTTGTTTTTGAGCTTTGATTCACTTTAGATATTTAAAATATATTTGGTTCACTAATTTTCAATTTTAATTACAAGAAAATTGAAAATATTTCGAAAGTTTTTTTTTGTTTTTTTTTTTTTAAATTTACTTTTGATATTATTAAGTTAAAAGAAAAGTTGGTTTGATTAGATGAGAAATAAAATTATTCTTAATTTGGTGCATTACATTAGAATGGAAAAAAATTTAAGGTTAGTTAGTCAAACGTTTAATGGGGATGACAATTTTTTTACTTGAAATAAAAAGTACTATAATATTCTAAATTAAAAGAACTGTATAATAGTTTGAAAGTTGGAAAATGAATATTTAAGATATATTCAGATTGGTTAGCAGACAACTAAGACACATAAAGTACTTAGATATAGGTTGAGTTTGGCTTAGTTTATTTTCTGTATGTCTATAAATGTTTTTCCCACATATTATTTGGTAGATAATAATCGTCCTAAAGAAATTAAAAATATTTTTGTATAACTAAGCATTTCTATATAATATATATTCGTAGAACAGTCTTTTTGCATAAATTTGTAGTAGATTCTTATTGTAGACCCTAAGTAACAAAGTTGTATTATTATAAATATATTCGATAAGCTTATAAGTATGCTCTTTTTATATTTGCCTTAATTAATTCGCCTTGGACTTAATTTGTATATTTATATGTTTGCTTCAATTTGCTCAATATTTATATGTTTGCTCAATTCAACAAAATAGCCATTTCAATTTGCTTTTTCCGTAATTACAATGGGGGTTTTTACACGAGTATTATTTTTCTGCTGTATTCTTTTTGGTTTTAGGAAAGAGGTAAGAGACGTAAGGGAAAAACTCTACACTCGTATTCTTTTTGTAGACTTATTTTTCATCAAAAAATAAAGTGTTTCTCGCTGTTGTTAAACTAATACATTGACATGGTTATATATGTATAATATAGTTTTATCCATATATTTTAATTTTCCTTAAAAATATTTGTCAAAATCGTATAATCAAATACATACTAGATTAAAAAAATTAAATTTTAAA
Source organism: Argyra leucocephala (assembly GCA_963942445.1). NCBI lineage: Eukaryota > Metazoa > Arthropoda > Insecta > Diptera > Dolichopodidae > Argyra > Argyra leucocephala. Next base: position 209,670,564 of record OZ012677.1, on the reverse strand, counting down.
ATGATTATATATATACAAATTTAATTTGGTTTTTTTTTTTTTGACAAAATTTAATAACACACGCTCAAAATATGGTATTCAAAAGAATACCCGTATGAAAGTCAAGCTGTTGTAATGGAGAGAATTTAAAAAAGAATACAGCAGAAAAATAATACTCGTGTAAAAACCCCCAATCATCACTTGCTTTGAAAGCCTCATAGCAAGCTGCGATTCTAAAGTTTATTTTTGTAGTTTTAGTACGCTTAAATTGAAGGTAAATATTTCTAAAAAAAAAATTGTTTTATTTTTTATTTTATTTGACTGCTATAGAGCTAAAAATATAAAATTGTCTTATCATATTAAATGTTCTAAACTTGTATTATAAATTTACTTTATGTTTGAACATTTTACCATCTTATGTGTTTTCTCCTACAAATAGTTTAGAAGCCTTCAACATATCGACTTAATATAAATGTTTTAATAATATTTATAATACTTTTTTCCCTTTATGCTTTGACTTTAATTTTATACACTAATATATTTTTTTGTACTCTTACCTATACTAATGACGCTAAAATAAATTGTAATCAACTGTATAATATGTTCACTTTATTATCTGACTATATTACTAATAGAAAAAACTCTGACAGCTTCCTTTCTTGAACTTACCTTGAAAAAAAAAAAACATATTTTCCGGCTATATTTCTAATATATCACAATCGACAAGTTGTGGTATGAAGACCTTTTATGTAAGCTGAAAAAAGTTTTGTCAGCTCTCTTCTATCTTAAAAGCATATCTAAAAAAACATTTAATTTATATCATATAATTTATATAGTAAAACATGATGAAGAATATAGTTTAGTTAAGCTTAGTTTAATTTCGCTTAAAAGAGGGTGGGATTCATACTAGACAATGTGTGATACCATAGTGATTCACTACAACAACAATTACCAATCCTTCAGCAGAGCCATAGCGGGACAAACCCGACAATAAGCTGAAGAATTAATCAAACGGTTAAGAAGTATAAAATGTTATAACATAAAATTAGCTAAACACAATATGAATTTTAAAATCTGTACTGAAAATATGTATATGAGTAATGTATTGTATAGTAAACGTAAACGTAACATACCACCAGAAAAGAATGTTCTGCTGTAACTTTAAACAAATATAATAATTTTGCAGGACGATTATACTAATTACCTAGTTAATTATTGAATTTCAAAGGGACTAGTGGACATAAAAATCCTTCGTTATCACAAAATCATATAGAGCCAACCCTATATAAGTATTTAATTTATGATAGAACTAACAAAATTATAAAAAATAATATTTTATATTATGTAATTGAAAATAAAATTTCAAATCTCTTTACTTCCATTAGAGTTTATTTTCACAAATGAATAGTTTAAACTTTCAACATTTAAATTAGAAAATTTCCTAGATTTGTTTCAACTTTTTATTCATTAATTCATAATGATTTCTCAATGGTAATTTAAAAATTCTTTTTAATAAAATTTATATGACACTAGAACTCTTTTTCGTTGTATTTATTTACATATACCTATATATATACACATTGTATATATAAAAATATCATTCAAAATGAACAAAAAATTTTATTAAATATTTTGGAAAAACCTTTCATTACTATCTAACTCGATTTTAGACTACATACTATATCCATATGTATGTAAAGTAAGGTATGTAATGTATGTCATATGTCATGTTCGAAGTCATGATCGCCTGCTGTACTAAATATATTAAAATATAGCATGATATACATATATTTTTCGAAATTTCAATGAAACACCAGGACATTGTTTTATTATTTTCAATATAATAGTTATGTACTCTAGTTAGTACTCGTATGTAAGTGTATAGATTTTTGTTTTGGTTTTTCTTTCATTGTTGAACATTTTCCAAAAATTTGTTAAAATTTGTGAATCCAAACAAAACATTGAGTAGTGACAACTACATATGTACGTATACATTTTGATCATTTTAATAAAGGATTTTATTATAATTTTAATATGCATTTCGCATTTGTATGATTATACTTGGGGTCGAAAAAATTGATGTGTAAGTGTAAACTATGCTATACATACAATGCAATGGATTAATCTCTCACAAAACGTCTATACTATTTTTTTTTTTTTTTAAATAATGTTATTAATTAACTGATAAACGACAAATGTTGTAAGGAAGGAAGTTGTCTAGTTATATACACGTATGTTTATTCGAAAAATTTGATTTTTTTTTTTAATTCTTCAAATAGAAGTCAAGGTTCTGTATGTTATAACCAGTATTATGCAATATTTAATCTCCAAATGTTCCTAGTATAAGAAACTGCTACTTATCAATCTTTGTTGATAATACCGCTATTTACTTGGCTCAAGAGTGTTTTAAAAATATTCCAATTAATACTTAAATTGCTTTTAACATTCTTTTTGAGAAATGTGATATATGTATTGTATTTTTTTTTATGGAAAATTCTTTTTATAAAAATAATCTTTAATAATTATATTGTCATCATTACTGAAAAAAAAGAATGAAAAAAAAAGATAAAAATTTGTAATATTTTATAAACAGGAAATCAAAATTATCCAAAAGCAAAAAAAAATATTAATGAAACTTGTGTTTCAGCTATTAATATTGTATACGACTGCACAGTAGCACCTGTTTTGAAAGATTGTGTAAAAACAGACCTGGGCAATTACAATTTAGGAATTAAAAACTTTAATATGATAAACTGTCCTTCAACAATGTTCATTCCATTAACCCCCATAAATAAGTGAACTATATGTATGTATGTAATTAATATAATATACGTATAGTTCATGTTTAACCATTCATCACAAACCTAAAATACATAGGTAAAAATATCAAATTAAGGTTTTTTGCTAATAATTTTCCTTAATACAAAACCATAATAAAATAAAAAACAATATTTCTAGCTGTAAAAAGTTATTTTAGTTTTTACATTTGTTATTTTTAAATTAAAAAAACAACGTAAAATGTGTAATATTACAAATAAACTAATCCCAGTATTAATATATTTTTTTTTTATTATTATTTTTCACTTTATATGTAGATTTCACTTTATTCAAGGTGTTTCATCGTCTGATTGGCATTGTTGAAACATTATTCATAAAAATTTAAAATTAACAATTTAAAAAAAAATTCAACTTTAATTTTGAAAACTTTAAAAGTACAAAAAAAAAAAATAAAACAAAGAATTACAGCATAGAAAAAATTATTAATATAATATAATATTATTAATATGTGGCCTCGGTAGCCGAGTGGTAAAGCACTCGAGTGTAGTAATGTAACGACCGAAGGAGCACGGGCTCAAACCCCGTGAGAACCGAAAAAATTTTCAAATGGTGAAAATTACTGAAAAATGTAATTTTCAATACAACCACATCAGTTTAAATATAATTTAATAATTAACAAAGATATAATATAACTAATAAAAAAAAATAATATAAATATATAATATACAAAAATATATTCCAAATAATTAATATAATTAAATAAAAAGGCCCACATTTCGAAAGGAAAAATGACCTATAAAGTTAGCCTACAGATTTATCTGTAGGATCAACTGTTAAAATAAATAAATAAATAATAATATTATTAATATACCTAATATAAAAAAATTAAAATTAAAAAATTAAAAAGAAACATAGGAAAATTACCCAATTAAGCTTTTGTTAAGACCATACAATTCAAATAATGAAAAATAAATAGTCAGGTGCCAATAAATATTCGTTCAATTCCATTTTGAAGGGATTAATGTTTGCTAAATTTTTTATAATATTTAAATATTTAAATACCAACTAAAAATTTGTTATTATATTATATTATATTGTAGTAAACTTCAAATTTTTTTCAACAACAGATTTTCTTAAGAATTATAACGTTCCTATTTTCGAATACTGACTGTCTTTGATACATATTAAGTACATAGTATTTTTTCATCACTGTCATGTTGTTATATTTTTGTATTCAGTTATATGCCTTCTCCATGTAATAATTAAGCCATTTACAAGGTTCATTTAAATGAATTTTATTTACATAATAATTTTTTAACGATAACATTTTAATAAAGTTTAATGAGATTTTAAATGAAAGTGTCATATTTTTCATAAGCACACAGTAATTTATTCAATATTTCATTGTTGAAAATATTTTTAAAAAAATAAAATGTAAATAATGATTTTCATTTCTTATTTTACCAATATTGGAAATTAAAACTCAATATTAATCTTGAAAACAAGATATTATTTTTAATAATTGCATATTTTTATGACCACAAGTGTACTTTTTATTGAAAAATAATATTTTAGGTAATCATTTTCTTTTGTTTCGAATTTCAATGATATATTTGAAAATTTTTTTGGAATTTCAAATTTGATACGTATCCAAAAAAAATTGAAAAACTACATTATGTATACATATATATATATATATATATATATATATATATATATTTATTTTTAGAAAATGACATCAAAGTAAGGAGATTGTGACCTAAAAAAGTTTTTAATATTGAAAATAAATTATTTTTCAGTTATAATAAATTTGTAAAATATTTGGTAGTTTTGCATTTAATATTGTAAATGTATTAGTAAATATTTAAATAGTTGAAATCAGAAAATCACACCACACTAATGCAATTTTCATTATTTCTAATAAATTCATTTTCATCATTTAGAAATTTATTTTAAGTAAGTTCAAGGATTAATAAAATGTTTTACTTTAAGCTTACACTAATTTCAAAATATTTTTGTTTTTGATCATGTTTAAGGGTTTTTGCAAATAAATATAACAAAAACAAATCTACTATTTTAGTATTATACAAATTACATAATACTAAAATGTAAAATAAAAAAAGAATTTCTAAATTAGATTGAGAAGTCATTACGAAAATTAATGAATAAAAAGTTGAAACAAATCTAGGAAATTTTCTAATTGAAATGTTGAAAACTTAAACTATTCTTTTGTAAGAATAAACTCTAATGAAAGTAAAGAGATTTGAAATTTTTATTTTCAATTGCATAATTTAAAATAGTATCTTTTATAATTCAATTATTGTCTAAGGTCACGTTCTGTTATTGATATTTTATGTTTTTAAATAGAGAGAATAATTTCTGTAATTTAGAGCACCTTAATATTCTTGATTGAAATCGTTTTATTTTTATTTTTTTTATGCTCTTGACAGTAACTTAGGTATAGAATCAGCTTTTAGTGCTTAATTAAGTACGATACTGCAAGTTTTTTTTTTTTTAACTTTATTTTACCCATTGTACAATCTTATAATTTCTTAGCCTAGATAAAGTTTACAAAAAATAGCTTTTGTGATATTCTTATTAACATGTAAAGTAATGGTGTGCTTTTTATGTTAATTTATGTTATATAATTGTTATATATATATATTGTTATTATTTAGGTTTAATTTACTTAAGTTCTTATATAAATCTATTGGAAAAAACCTGGGATGTAAAAACCAATATATATAACGTAAATGTACCAATTTCCGTCCCCTTAAGGAAAAATTAGTTTAAGTTGACAAAATAAGCAAAATATAAGCTTTTTTTAATTTTTTTTTTTTTCAAATTACAATAATTAGTATTTTTTAATTAAAAAAAAAATATTTTCATCTAATTATGATTTAATTTTTTCTAAATAAATATGAAAATATTATAACTGCCAAAAAAAGTTTGATTGTCCGTATTTCCGCTCGAAAATTTCAATTTGAACTAATTCCGCCCTTATATGAACTCAGTTCCGTTTTTTGAACCTATTTGCGATTCACATTACCTATTTACGATTTTATTTAAAAAAGCTATTTAAAATAATTATTAAGAGTAAAATTAATACATAATTAATTTTTTAAATAATTAACTAGTACTTCTTTAGTAAAAATCAATATTACTATAAGTAATTTAAAAACAAAAAAAAAAAAAATAGTTGAAATGTAAGTCAAATTATTTGTTACACATAAAAATATACATTTATTTCAATATGAAAATTAAAAAAAATTAAACAATGCAACGATTCAGTATTTCAAACAAAAAAAAATAATTCAATATAACATAATTAACTTAAGTATTATAACAATGCACATTTAAAATAAATAAATAAAAATACAAAATATTTCATATACATACAAAGTAAAAATCACATTTACTACTTCTTAGTTTTGGAATTTTTTATTTGTATGATTTCAGGCACATTATATTGCCCTCTGCTGTCCATTAAAACTGGAGGCTCAATTTTGCAGACTATGTCATTGTCTGAATATATTAGAATATCTTCTTTTACAGGCCATCTCCAAAATGTGCCACACATGGTTATGGTTTTCACTTCTCTATTTAACTTACTGTGAAATGTATACAAAGAAATTATTTTGGAAATTTATAATGGATTCCTTTGTAAAATTTTGGTGGCAAGGCAAGATAATTCCAGAGATTTTTTAAATCATAGAAAATATGATATAAGTAAAACATAGTTTTGGAAAAATTTATTCTTTAGGGTTAACGTTAGAGTAAAATTTATCTAATTTTTAAAAATAGTCGAATATTTTCCTCTTAATTTTGCTAAATATGCTTATAACACTGATACGCGTATTTCGTCTACTAATGAAAGCAAAATATTCGCTTATTTTCAACAATTAAAATATAGTTTTTTCTTTAAATATAAGACTTGGTATGAATTTAGTGAAAATAGCTTACACCAACATATTTAGTTCGGAATTACATATTGCACGTATTACCGACCCGCTTTTTCATAAAAATTTTAATAAAAACTCAAAATTTAGTTGTAACAAAAAACACATATGCGAAATTAAATTTATAGGTCGTAATAAGGTCCAGCTTAGTTTGTTCAATTTCAATTTAAAATCGTCCAGTTGCATTCTTATATAATCAAAAATAGGTGAATAACTTAATTAATTATTTCGATATATAATTTTCCTAATTCCGCCCGGTCGATCGTAAATACGTGCAACATAAATTTACGTGTCCCTAATTCGCGGCCAAAACTAATTAGCAATTTTACAAATTGAAGAAAGTATATGTATTATAATCTATTTAATAATATATCTTTTACAATTATTTGAATAAAGTAACAAAATAAAAAAAATTTTAAACGTTTGAACCAATATTTTCACTAAAATGGCTACCTAGTTTATAGTTTTCTGTCAATAGTTTATTTATTAATATATGAATACAAATGTGCATTGTTTTGCATTACAACGAGGAAATAATATTCTTTTTTTATTTCAAAAATAAATTTAAAATATAAAGCGTGGGAGTATTGTATTTACAAAAACAGGGTTCGGGCGGCATAATGTACTAGGGCGGTGATAGGTACATTTACGTTAATATTCAATATTATTTAAGACAAAACTTAACCTAACTAAACCTACTAACCTAATACACGGTACTGCAAGTTTATACTACTATATTATCTACAATATTTCGAGCATTTATTTATCAAATTACTGACTTACTCATTAAATGTGGAAAACTACTGCTCTTGTCTGGAACTAAGCCTTCTTAAATAGAATAGCTCCATTTTATTTAATTTTTTACCCAATTCGTTATTATTTATTATTTAGCTTTTTTTTTTATTTATTATAATAAATTTTATCCACTTAGCTATTAATAAAAATCACATTTGAAAGTAATTTAATTTTCTATGATGTATCTAACTTCCTAAAAAGAACATAAATGTGAAAAAAAATACCAAAAATATTTATACATCATGTTAAAGTTAAAGTAAAAACTACTTATATATTTAATTTAGAAATTAATCAATTAATTTTCAGTTGACAAGTGTTTTATTTTTTTATTTTTTAATAAATAATTAAAGTATATATAAATATCCAATCCATTCATCAAAAACATAGTTTTCTTATTAGGGAAGCATTGATACAATTGGTATATTCTATATACTGAAAAATGTATCTACAAATCAAACTTTTTGTTGTCAAGGACTTTATAAGTAAGAAATTAATTTCTAAATTAATATAGTTTTTACTTTCATATTTTAATATTTAGTTATGGTTTTACCATGTAAAAATTTAATTTCGTTATTATAACTCACATACTCGTTTCTATGAAATTTATATGTTTGTATATGAGTTTTAAAAGTTTTCAAACTAGAAGCTGTATAGGTATAGTTCAACATTACTATTCCTACGTACTGATAAGCTCTAGTAGTGTTGGTGATTAAAACATGAAACTTAAATTATATAAAAACAGAATTTGGATAGCATTACTATAGGTAGAATAATAATAAGAATATCATACAAGCACTATATCTAATATATTATTACGCTAATAATATGTATTTAAAACTTTCCAACTCGGTGACTGAAAGGCAGTAACAAGAGTCAAAAAATTTAGATATGAAAAGGGTTTGCAAAACATTACTGCAAAAAATTACTGATGAAGAAATAAAAATTACTAATTTTTGTGCCCATTTTTGAAATAAATTATTAATAGAAAAGCATATCCAAGTACTAAACCCATATAAGAAAACTATATATTTAATATGAATCAAATAGCAAACCATTAATAAAATCAATAAAATATGAAGATTTTTCAAATTAGATAGAACTGTTGTTTGAAATCATTAAAATAATTAAAATTATCCATTAAATAAAGTTAAAAAATAAAAAATTTAAATTTCCCTGGTTTGTGTCTTTGAATTAGCCACCTCGAAATGTTTCTAATTGAACAATGCAGGCACATCTTCAAGTTCAAATGAATGTTTATTTTTTAAAGCAAAATATTGACAAGCAGAAAAAAAATATTCCTATTATTTTCATGATGGTAAATCTTGCTTTGCCACCTTCAAAAATTCATTAGATTTCCGAGAAATCCTTCAAATAGGAAAAACACTGAAGTGATATATAATAGAGAACATATCAAAGACAATTTTGGTTTCCATTGTTGCTGAAATTACAAAACTACCACTTTCTAAATTTTAAATCAAAATGGACATTTGTACATCGGTAACTCCATCGGAAGATTAGAGATAGAAAAAAATATTCTATGTAAGAAAAATGTTATGCTTAAATTGTACAATATGCTAAGAAAAATTAATTGTTTTGCTGAAATAGAAAACTATATTTTGAGTTAAACATTTAAGTGGAGAGGAAAGAAATGTTTTTTTTAATGCTTGGCCGTCTACGGTCACATGCTATATACTGAATTCGAATTGTACAGGAATAAAAATATAAAATAAAAATGATTGCAACATTTTTAAATATATATCATTCATAAGCAAGAAACAGAAACATTTAATAATAAGAGAAGTCCATATTAGAAATTCATTTCAATATTTGTTGCAATAACACATCCTTGCCATATTTTACTTTCAAGTGAAGAGTTTTCAAAATGATTTTTCAGGAGTCAATATTTTTCATCCTCTAAACTTCATTTTCACTCGTTTACATGTTTTAGATTTCTTTTAGAAGAAAAACCAAAATTAAAAAAAATAATTATGAAAAAAAAAAATTAATCTGAGGGATTTTTAAACCCAAAATAATCATACGGATCATCAACTTTGTTTACAATTACCAGAAAGAAAAAAAAAACATAAAATAATTTAAATCACACCTTTAGGGCTTTATGCACGATTTATTTGGTGCTTTTTACTTTATTTACGTATAACAAAATCTCACCACACCTGAATATACCAAAATCTGAATATTAAAAATTATAATATAAACCTTGAATATAGACGCAGCCGATGGGATTGAAATAAGAAAATATTGAAAATGATATCCTAAGTGAATTTCAATCGTGAATTTGTAAATAAAAAAATAAAATAAAAATTTTCAAAATTATTTTGAATTTTTATTAAAATTTAGTATGGTGAAATATGTAAAGAGAGGTGAAATAATTCTCTTCAATACAATTTTTTTTTTTTCATTTCAGATAATTAAAAGTTTTTAAAAATTCAATTTAATTGTATGAAAAGTTTTAATTAAATAAAAATAAAGTATCGAATATAACCGAAACATTTACCACTTTTAAAATTTAGTTAATTATTTTTTGAAGAATTTGAATGAAAAATATGTGTGTGTGTGTGCTTTGAAACTTTATAAGTTAAATAAAATTTACTTCGATCTTCTTACTAAAGAAGAGAGAGATAATCACAACGAAGAGCAACAATTTTAAAATCATTACAGTATTGAAATAATGTTTGTTGTTGCTGTGCACATGTTCTAATCATAATATGATATCGGTCGACCCTTCTAATCATTTTCTGCAATAAAATATCCAAAGACTGTGTCAGTATATATTATAGTTATAAGCATTGTATTTGTGTATTATGACTAGAGAAATGTGTATATTTTAGATCGGGGTTTGACCCTAGAGAAATAAATTCGTCAGGTATTTCCTGTTTTTTAATTAGTAAATTTTGCGGTGATTGCAATTTGTCAAATAAATAAATATTCAGATTAATTTATGGAATTCAGTTGTGAGATAGAATCTCAAATGAAAGAATAGTTTTGGTATTGTAAAATTTTCAAAATATAATTAGAAAGTTATATTAAACTGACCTAAGGTAAAACCTAAGGTATTTTGATTCTTGCCAAATTATAAAATTTAAAATTACCTCCCTATTCCATTGCCGGTTGTTTCAATATAACGAAAATATATGTATATTATATTTAATATAATTTTTATTATGTATTATATCGTATAAATTGAATATACATATTATTCGGATGAAATATAAAATTTGTCAAATTCACGGCAAGTGCCATCAAAAAAATACAATCTTTAATTAATCTCGCTTTCTCGGCCATATTTAGAAGTCTAGGAGAAGATAAAGAGCTTAAATTTAACATACATTCTGATAATATTTGTAATAAAATTTAAGAAAAGGTATTTATAATAAAAAAAATGTTGGTAAGAATGGCGATGTCTAGACGGTAGTTATTCAGTCAGTTTTCACTGTCAGTTAAAACTAAGAAGTATTTAGTCTACACGCTCAGTTTTGAATGAAAAAATTTACAAATGGCGAAAACTGAAAATTGCCATTAATGTAACAAGTGGAAATGAAATAATAATAATAAAAATTAATTTTATTAATTTTTAGAATTTCCAACTGACAAATTATTCAAATATCTCTAAAACGGATTTTTTCTGTGTTACGGTTAAGATTAGAAAAGTTGGCTATGAATTCGAAACGATTGAAATCGAAAAACTGACGACAAGTTAAAAGTATTTCAACTTTTTTTATTTTCTTCAAACAACAACAAAATACATGTATTTCAGTGAAAACTGACAGTGTTCACTGATCGTCTACACACCGCCAATCACAATATCAATAAATGTGTGCAATATTAATTTATAATGCCATTAACTTACCACATTTTCAGTACTGTTCATCGATTTTATTTATATGTAATATTGATATAGATTGCAAGTGCTTCAAAATATAACTATGAGAATCATATTAAAGTGGGACAGAAAAACAAGAATTAAGGATATTCAAAATAAATTGGAATGGATGAACGTAAATCAAAGGCTAAAATTTAATATAATAATATTCGAATATGAGTTACATTCTATACATATTCTATTCTATTTCAATTCTTTTCTAATTTTATTACTCTTTACTATCCTTCTTTTTTCTTCATCTTAATATGGCTTAAATTCTGCGAAGGCAGTTAGGGTGTTTATCCCATTATTTTGCCCTAATACAAAAAAAAATAGTCCACTCTATAAGGATACACAATTTTTTAATTTGTTATCCAAAACGGTTAAAATTGTTATGGATATTTTAAGATTTAAAAGAAAATTAAATCAATTTTATTTACTATTAAAATTTAAAAATGAAGTTTTGAATTTGAATGTTTAAAGTAAGGTTTTCACAATTTTTAGTTCTTTAAATTTGTAATTTGAAAGAAAAATTTATTTTCTAAAAATAGCTTAGTTGAAAGATATACATTCACGATGCTTGATTTATACATAACAAAATTTGAGGACCCATTTAATTTGATAGTTTTTATAGGAGCTCTAGCTTATTCATTTCACGATTTTTATAAGACAACGGATAGTAAGATTTACTGAAAAATATACTTTTGTATAAATATATCAAATTTTTTTTATTTTTAATTACTCTATTTTCTATAATTCTATGTATCATTAATTTAAACGATATGAAAGAAATATAAGTTATAAATTTATAATTATATTGATAATTAAAATAAATAATTTAATTAGGAGTGTAAACAATGTTTTAATACGAATTTTAATATAAACATAAATTTAAAAATTCCTTATTTAAATATTTTATCCAAATTATGAACAAATTTAATTTTTACGATATTGTTTTTATTTTATCGTATATTTTTAACATAATATTGATTAATTTTAACATGGATGTTGTAATAGTTTTTTATTGAACTACATAATCAAAAAAAAAACTAAACTAAACTTTGTATACAATATATAAAATGCGTACTGTAAATTAATTAGAAGTCAACATTTCTACACAATAATTCTATAATATAATTACAAAATTTGTATGTTGCAATGTCACTTTATTCATATTAAATTCGAACTTGAGATTTTTGTATCTTCTATCCTTGTTCAAATGATTAAAATTGAAGAAAATAAAGAATAATGAGTTAGACGACATTACTTAATTATTATATATTTAATACGACTATTTATAATTCTTCTGATGTCTGCATTCATTTATTTAAAAATTTAAAAGTTGCGTAAGTGTAGGCTCAGCATAAAACAGAGTGATAATTGGGTTAAGAAGTTATAAAATAAAAAAAAAATTTGCCTTTTGTCTCATATTAAGATGACGTTTATTTTTACTTCTTTAAAAGATGTACCATACTATTGTTTATATTAAATATGCATATGTATAATAGGATTGTGGATATTTTTTGGATAAATTTTTGGTGAGAATACAAATTGGATATTGATAGTAAATTTTTTTTTAAGTTTTTAGAATTTATTTATTTATATATCAGTTTACCTGAATATTATATAATGCAGGCCAGCTTTTAGGCAGCGTTGCATTTCTAAACAGAAGCTTATTATTTTTTTTTTTGAATTTATTTGATCTACGAGGTACTAGACCATGCCGAAAACCCCATAAAGTATTTTGCTTTAATTTAGTCTGGCACATTTCGATTAAAACCCAGTGCGACACCGAATGTTTTGCCAATCAATCAATTTTGTTGTTATTATTGCATATATGTTGTTTATTGTGATTAATAAAATTCAAATACAGAAGCAACATTATTTGATCTGATAACATTAATTGAGCAAAACCTAAATCAAAAAAAAAAGTTGGAGTTCTCTTTTATGATTTCTCAAAAGCTTTTGACTCTGTGGATCGAAAGATACTATTAAGAGTACTATTCAATATGGGCGTTAGAAGTTCTTCATATAATTGGTTCAAAAACTATCTAAGTGATAGGTCACAATTCGCGGAGCTTCAGAAACTTAAAAGTAAAAAAGAAGATGTTAACTACGGTGTAATACAAGGAAGCTCGCTAGGTCCAACACTTTTTCTGTGTTATGTAAACGAAATTGCTAACCTAGAACTGAATGGGAAAATATTTATGTACGCTGATGACTTAGCAATTGTGTATACCGAGAATAACTATGAGGAATTGGAAAATAAAATCAACCTAGATAATGAAATCTTATTTAAAGTAATCAACAAATACAAATTAACTGTAAACGCAAACAAAACAAAATACATGTTATTGAAAGCACCAATCGGTCAAAATCTAAAATTGTTCTATAATAATAACATTATTCAGAAAGCTGATAACTTTAAATATCTTGGTTTGATAATTGACAGCGATATTTCATGGAATGTACACGTCATCGAAGTTATGAAAAAATGTAGAAGAGCAGCAGGAATATTCAAAAAAATATCATATAATATACCACATACATTAAAAAGGTCACTATATTTCAGTTTATTTCACTCAAATATAGTATATGGGCTAATAATATGGGGAACAAGTACGTTGCAGAATTTGAAAAAAATCCAAACCTTGCAAAACAAGGCTATAAAAAACCTGTACAACTTAAATATTAGAACGTCTACTAACAGTTTATATGAGAACTTTAAGATCTTAAAGATGCAGGATCAAATAAAATTAGTACAAGTGAGTCATATATATAAAATAGTACACCAACAAATAATCACCAACACAACACTTCAACAAGGTTCAGAGGTTCATCAACATAATACAAGAAATGCGTCTGATTTTCGAGCAAGAAGAGGTATAAGCAACATTTATAGCACATCGGTCAATGAATATAATAAAATTCCAACTACAATCAAAAATAAAGATTATATAAGTTTTAAAAAATATATAAAAAATTTTAATTAATCAAATTATTATAATTTTCTTTTTTCTTTTCTAATAATTGAATTATAATATAATTCCTCAATAATTGTTAAAAATTATTTACAAAATATTCTATATATCTTATTACTATGTTTTCTCTTTTCTTTTTTATAATATCATATTTTTATTTCTACTTCTATTTCCACTTGTTGTTTACTATGATGTATATTTAACATTTAATTTAAAAAAATTTAACTAATAATAATCACTCTGTATGAGCTAACGCTCTTTTTGAGAATAAAACAAATAAATAAACAAACAAATAAATAATATCAAATGTTAAAAATCTAAAAATAATATAAATTAAAAATTTAAATTTAAAAGAAAGAAATAAAATATTTTATAGCAAACGTGAATTCAAAGAAAAGTGTTTTAAAGGATTAACCTAGTTCTTATTGTTAAAATGCCATTTATTCGAAATCGTATTAAATTTTAATATATAGTTAAAACCATAAAAAAATCTCATTAAGATTTATTTGGAAATTGCACTTCGTTCTGATTTATTTGAAAAATTAAAATTTTAAATTTCGAAAAAATAATGTTTTATTATTTGAATAGAATTTTTTGGTACAATCCCAATGATTGAAAATTATATAAGTACTCTGCATTGCAATTTAAAAATATTTTTTTAAAACCAAATATTTTGATAGAAAATTTAGGAAAAAATTATGTCCATCTGCCATAATCTGCCATTTTTAAATCATTTGGAAAAATCCCATTGTAGACACTAGTATTAAAAATATAACATAAAACATCAACAACATTCAAAGAAACCTTCTTAAGAAGATTACTGGTAAGTGATTCATTTGGCCTAGAATTAGAATTTTTTAGACCGAAAATTAGTCTATGTATTTCCAGAGACGTTATCGGCTCAAAGAAAAATCTTTGACTCTGGAAAGTTTCTCTAATCAAACCATTGATATCATTTTCGGTATTAGAAGATAAGTTGTTAGATAAGTTGTTTGATGATAATTGTACAGATATCGTGACAAAATATTTATTGAAATAGTTACATAATATTTTAGGATCATTGACTATGCTAGAATTGATGTTTAAAGAATATGTGGAGGGATAACTTTCTTTGTTCAAGATAGAGTTGATGATTTTCCATTCACCTTTAGTATTACCTTTATTAATTGTGAGCTGTCTAGTATAGTATCTATCTTTGGAATGCCGTATTGCAAGTTTAACATCATAACATATTCTTTTATAATATGATAGTAGATTATGGTTGGCTGAATGTTTTTTAACAGATCTGTATAATTTGTTTTTCTTACGGAGAAGCCTTAGAAGTCTGTTCGACATCCAAGGTCTTAATCTAATAGACTTACTACTCAAGGAACGTGAAAATACGCAAGAATTAATATGTTTATTAAGAATTTTAATAAATATCGAATAAGCTACTGAAGGATCATCAGTATTACAAACTTCATCCCAATGTTCATAAACTAGGATATTATTAAGCTTAATGAAGTCAACAGTGTTAGAATAACTATTAATAGAAGGAGAGTTTACAGTCCCACATGGAGAAGAACATACAACTTTTAAGCATAACATACAGTGATCAGATAAGCCAAAGTCCGACACATCACTCACAAATAACTGATTATTATTTTTATGCAATCTAATAAAAATATGGTCAAGGCAAGTACCCGACAATAGACGAGTGGGCTCAGAAATCAGTGACTTAAATCAAAAAGAAGAAAGAACCAATAAATAGTCTGTCGAGCTGCGACATTGTGAAAGAATGTCAATGTTAAGGTCTCCAATAAGAATTATATTTTTTGTCTTTTCCTCTGAAAAAAAGCTAGATAAGTCATTTAAAAATTCATCAATAGAACATCGATGAAGTCTGTAGACACTAACTAGGCAGTAATCTATGCCAGAAACATTAAAATACAATTTAACAATATCAGCACTAAATAGATTAATTGCAGTTGACGTACAATTCAAACCACTTTTATAGTATAACAATACCCCTCCGGCAGCGTAGGATGAATTACAAGCTGCCACCATATTATAGTACGGTAGATTATAATCTTCAGTCTCATAATCATAAATCCAGATCTCACTTAAAATAATTAAATCAGGCCACGTCTCTAGTGAATTTAAAAAACCTAATAAAAAAATAAAATTTTCTCTCAAACTTCTAATATTTTGATGCATAATGGAAAAACTATTAGAATTCATAATACAATTAGAATTGATCATAGAAAATTATTTGAATATTTTAATAAAATAATAAAATGTTCTGTTAAAATATTAATTTAAAAAAAATTTTTAATTTATAATAAATTATCTAAGTCTTTATAAGAAATTATTCTTATAAAATCATCACCTTCTTTTTTCCTCATCAATATTTTCCCATTTTTTATCCATAGGAATTTATAATTCTTTTCCTTTTTTGTTGTTTTTGCCTTATTATATAGATCTCGCATGAACTTGCTGAGTGACTCATTTAAAAATATATTCTTAATCTCACCACATTCAATACCGGGAGCAGCATCTTTTAAATTTTTTCTTCTTTCCTTGTGTTTACTCATTATTTCTTTTTTAGCAGATAATGACGAAAGTTTCACACATATAATATTTCTTTTATTTGTTTTATTATTTTTGTTAGACAGAATTTCAGAATAAGACGTTTTTTTAACATAACAGTCTGTAATATCACTTTCTTTTATGTCTACATCCAAACTTTTTAAATAATGAGAAACTTTCATTTTTACATTATTTTCGTTAACATCTTTAATACCAATAATTTCAACGTTAAGCATGTGTTTATTTAAGGTGCCTATTATGTATTTCGATCGAAATTAATCGAATCGTTCATCGTTATCGTTAAAGTTATTCGATTGTGATCGTTAGTGTCATTATGTATTTCGATGAAAATTTGATCGAAAGTGTTTAAAAATGCTGCCATTGTAAAATTCAAATCTACGATGAAAATGACATATGTTTCATTCTTTAACTGTCAAATTCAAATTATTATACGAAAAAAAAAACAAAACAATGTTATATTTAAAAATTTTAAGTTGAAGTGCTTAAATAAAATATAATTATAATATTATAAGTTTTTATAAATAAAATGATTTGAGCAGAGTTAAATTTTTCAATTTCTGATAGTGCTGAAAAACGCTATCAAATTGCAGAATTAAAAAACAAGCGAACATATATTCGCGATTATTCTAATCCACTAGATTTGGAACATTATACGTATATAATTATACATGAAATTGAGGACTTATTATCTACATTGTGAAAACTATTAAATTAAGGCAAAAATTGAAATAGCCAATAAGTAATACGTCGATTCCAAATATAATTAAATTGGTTAGTGTATTAAGATCCTGTGCGGCTTGTACCAAGCAAATGATTTTCAACGTAGGAAATGATTTCCATGTCGGACTAGCACAGCTAATTTTTTTTTGTTCTTAAAGAAGTTTTATATGTATTTGCAGTTTATAATTATGTGCAAAATGGATGAAATTCCATTACGCGCTAGAAGAAAAAAGTCAGGCAAACATTATTTTTATGATTTTTTGAGCAGAATTACTGAAATAATTGGAGCAGTAGATGGAAAGCTTATTCAAATTAAATCACCGAAGCAAAACGTACAAAATTTATGTTATAGTAGAAAGGGATTTTGTAGCATTAATGCAATTCTGATAAGTTTATACTTTATTGTAATTAGTTTACATTATTATAACAGTTTTTGTTTTTAGATATGTGATCATAATCAGGTAATTGGTTTTGTGAGTGCAAGATATCCTGGTACCTCTTTGGAAAATTTATAATGGTGTCTCATTATTTACACTATAACTTTTCATATTGCAGTCTATTTGTAACAGGCCTTTCATTCCTATTAAAATTTATTTCAATAAAAAATTATTATGTAGAATAAAGTAAAATACCTACTTTCATTTCAACTTTTAAATTTATTTTTATTTAAAAAAATATCATAAATATAAAACAAAACACCAAGTGTCCAATATAAATAAAATAATATAATGTCCAATATAAATAAAATATATTTGTATCTCTTTTATTTTATCCTTTCAATTCAAAATTGAAATAATTTGTACAAAACCTCTCTTTCGATGTCTCTTTCGTGGTAAAAGTTTACATCGATAAACTTTATCGATTTCGTCGACAATTTCTGAACGATATCGTAATACGTAATGGCAATTTTGCATTTTGACATTTCGTTCGATCAAATCGTAATCGTTATCGAAATACATAATAGGCACCTAATTGATTTTTTTCATTTCTAACTGCAATGACTTCCCTATGATATTCTGATAGCATCTGTTTTACTGCTGTCAGCTCTTCATATAAGGAACTTAAATTTAGTGTATCACTGATCGTTGCAGTTGACTTGTCATTAATTATATTCTTTTTATTGGCAGGTGGATTATTACTATTATTATTGTTGTTGTAATTTAACATATTATTATTGCTATTTGAGTTAGAACTATTGAAAATATTAGATTTTTTATTTGAATTATTTGTATTTCTTTTCATGTTTTATACTATTTTTATTTTAAATGAAAAATGAAAATAAAATATTTATAAAATATTTATGATTGAGTGGCCTCGGTAGCCGAGTGGTAAAGCACTCGAGTGTAGTAATGTAACGACCGAAGGAGCACGGGTTCAAACCCCGTGAGAACCGAAAAATTTTTCAAATGGTGAAAATTACTGAAAAATGTAATTTTCTATACAACCACATCGGTTCAAATATAATTTAATAATTAATAAAGATATAATATAACTAATAAAAAAAAAAAAAATAATATAAATATATAATATACAAAATATATACCAAATAATTAATATAGTTTAATTAAAAAGGCCCACATTTCGAAAGGGAAAAGGACCTATAAAGTTGACCTACAGATTTATTTGTAGGATCAACTGTTAAAATAAAAATAAAAAAAAAAAATTTATGATTGAAAATGTTTAAATTGTATTGTTATTTATTTGTTAATTAAAATGTTAAATAATATCTTATTAAATTGTTTTTTATAAATTTAAGTTGAATTGTGATTGTATTTGATTTATAATTTTTTTAAATTATGTTTATATGACCACTACATACAGCAAACCATTAATTAACTTAAATAAAAAACTATTTATAATGAAATATTTAATGTAAAATTAAAAATGTTTAAATTGTTTGTGTTAAAAAGTTTAAATTGTTTATATCAAAATTAGATATGTATATCAGATACAGATTATGTTTCAATGTTTTCAAAAATTAAATGTATTATTTTATAATAACTGATTAAGTTTACTAGTTAATTAAAAATTTCAACAAAAGAAAACTGTTTTATTATTTTATTTTTTACAATACTTTAAATAGTTCTAGAGAAAGTCAAGTGCACTGTAGAACGAATAACTACCGAATGACGAATAACTACCGAATGTATAATAAATACTGTTACTGAATGTATAATAAATACTGTAAATAAAACCTGTTGTAATAGAGAAATAATAATAAGATGACTAGAGCAAAAGAAATAAGAAGAGGATGTAATAATATGTTTGTGAAGTTCTAATCATTGCACTGCTTGAAGTATCAAGAACTGTTATAGAAATAAAAGATGCACAAAGAAATTGTAGCTTTAAAATGGAACGAATAATGTTTTTTGGCGAACATTTATTGATCTTATTGATGTTTTATTATTGTTGTATTATTTTAAGACATTAATATCTCTTTAAATAATTTAAGAAGAAGATAAAGTTAAATAACAAAAATTTGAATGTGTAAAACATTTATTAATGGAAACGTGTTCTAAGTTATGAAATATCAAATATAAGTATATAATATAAAACGATTATAAGGAAACAATTAATAAGCAATGCTCACTATATAGGTCGTAGATTTAAACAATATATGACCGATATTATAGTTGCTTTAGGGTTAACAATATTTTGTATCTAAATGAAAAATTCAATAGAAATATTTTTTAATTGGAAAATACATATTTGGTTTTTGTTCTGCTCTGTATTACTATTAAATAATTTAATTTAAATTTGAATTAGAATTGCTAAAACCTTAAAACTACGTAAAATTACAATATCAATAAAATATAAATTTGTGGTACACTAGAAACGTTTCAACATATACACAATGTGTTCAATAAAAAATTATGTTTGCATAAAGCTTAGATATAGGAAAACAAATATATAAAAAATATAAAAAAAAAAAAAAATGTTCTAAGTCTGAATGACGTGTTCTTTTTTCAAGTTTGGTTATCCAGGACACGTTTTTAAACAAGAAAATTAAACACGTACGAGCATCATTTGTTTGTTTTTTCTGTAGTTGTTGTTGTTATTATTATTTTTTTTTTCCCTATAATGCTTTTCATTTTTATAAAGCGTGAAATTTCAAATTTTTGTTTTGTTTTTTTTTTTTTATAAAAGAGTATCGATGGATTTTGAATGAAAATTATATTTACTATTCTTACTAATACTACTCTATTATCCACAAAAAAAAAGGATATGACGTATAAAAGTTAAAGTTATTTAAAAAAAAATTTAACTAATTGGAAGGAAACTATTATGATGATATAATATCATATACGTGTAAATTTTTATACATAAAAGTTTTTTTGCTGATGTTTGGAGATTTTTTATTTTTTTGTTTTTTTTTTATCGCTATAATATTTTTGATTATTTTTATTATATTGACTGATATCGAGTCGATTCGTTTTATTGATTTCGAAATGGTTTTGTACTAAATGATATAAAATTCGTATAAAAATTGAAAATTTACAAGAAACAAAAAAAAAAAAAGAAAATTATTTTCTAATAGAGTTGAAAATTAAATTGATTATTCACGAAAGGACATTAATGAAAATCAGTGTAGATTAACTTTTTTAGACTTGTGGGTATATAGATATATAATTTGGACATTTTCACTTATTTTAATATATGTAGTTAAAGAGCGAGAAACATATTTTTCATACTGTATTTGGGTTTTTTGAGTCGCTGTAAAACGTATTTTTCTTCCAAGGACATGCTAAATTTCTATAAATAATTTATAAAACTCAATTTCGAATACAATTCATATATATGAACCGGTGCATCATGAACCGCATTTTTAAATTAGATTATATGAAATTGTCTTTCGGGCAGCCCCCAAATATGACTTATTCGCTAACATTATTATATTCTTTTGGGTTTGCCAATTTCATTTCCGATACATTTTCAATAATTTAGTATTTTTTATCGTTAACTTTTACCTTGTGGTGGTAAGTTTTGTTCTACTTTACTGATGATTTTTGAATATACTAACAGTTTTCTAATTATTTATTTTAGTGCTACATATAATAAACTGCAGGGCGCTATTCAAACGCTTTATTCTATATTAAATTTATAATTACGAAGATAATGTAAATAAGAGAAATCTAAATAAGTTGTTCTTACAAAATTTTATGTTAAAAAATATTTGCAAACAAATAAATTATATTAAAAATAAATTTTAATTATTTTATTTTGATTTCTTTTCAAATTACGACAGTATTTAATGTAACAAACCGAACAAACAAACAAAAAAAAAACGAACGAAAACACCACAAACCTTAATTCATTATATTTACACCACATCACTTTAATTAAGGTTATCAAATCTAGCTAATAATTTTGGTTTTAATTTTTTTTTTATCTCGGCCTACACAATTTTTTTTTTTTCTTTTTAAAACCGTTTTTAGAAATTAATGTAACCGATTTAAATCTAACCTATATCCATTTCATATTGATTGTAAGTATATACTTTTTTTTTCCTAAATCAATAATCCTTTTTCATTTGGGTTTATTTTTCATTAATTCGAACAGAAAATCACAGAAAATAAAAAGAAAAAACAAAATTCTTTTATGATATCGAAAATTACAACCAAAATTACCTCAAAAAAAGACTAACAACAATTGCGAAAATAAAAATAAACTAAAAATTAAACAAGAAAAGGGTCCAAAAGGACAATTAAATATTTACGTAAAGATTTGAATAGCCAAAAAAAAAAAAAAAAAAAACAACAAAGTTGTTGTTGTTGATTACAAGGTTTATTTTTATAAAAGTAACAGTAAGAATTTTATTCAATACTTTATGTCATGAATAGGTTTTCAAATCCTGTATATATACTAAATAGATAAGAGTGTTAGAAAGAGATAGAATAATTTTTTTTATCCTTTGCAATGCTTAAATCTTTTAATTTTACAAAAAAATAAGAACAAAATCTAAAAAATCAAAATTCGAAATAAAAAGCCCCATCAATTATTGGTGGGTATTATTTTATTTTATTTATTTTTGGTTTTGTTGTTGTTTGTTGTTGTTTTTTTTTTTTTTTGTAATTCAATTAAGAATCTTAAAGAGTTAATTTTTTTTTTTATTTACAAATAAATTTTATTTTAAATGAATACAATTACAAAAATACATTTTTATCTAATTTAATAGGACATTCCCTAAACATTAGAATTTTATTTGATTTAGGAAAAAATAAATAAATTTTGTCCTTAAAAATCATTGTAAGGATTTTTGAAAAGATTTTTAAATAATCAAAGTACATAATTATAATGAAATTACAAGCGATGTTTAATTTTGGTTTCGAATTGGGGGAAATTTAGTTAACAAATTTAAAATGAAAAAATAATTTCAATAAAAACCAAAATTATCATATTTATCATTCAAAACTTTGGAAGTTGGTTGGTTTTTTTTTTCTTTCTTTTTGTAATTAAATTTATTTTAATTAATACAATTTAAAATGTTTTAAAATGAATAACTTAACAGAAAAATATGCTAAAATTAAGTGGTTTATCCTTTGAATTTGAATTATGGACTATTTTATACTACTATATTTATAAATGATTTCAATGGTGAAACTTGATCCGTTCAATGTGCAATAACTTTAATTTCTCTTCATGTTTTTTGAAATTTGGTAATTTTCGAATTCAGAAAACCCCCCTAGTCAAATAATTATGTGGACAACTACGCTTTTCTGTAGATTCCAATAAAATGTTTGTGTGACTTGTTACTTCTACACTCATGATCGACCCAACTTTACCTTCTTGATAACATGTGGTACGCATTTTTGTGCGGATAATTTTATTTAACCACCACATTTCCACAATGTGATGAATGCAAATCTTGAGGAAGGTTTTAAATTCAGGTTCAGCTTCTTTTCTGACTAACAAGTTTCAGAATTTTATATAACAGAACCCACATGAAATATTTTGACTTTTATTTCTCTAGAGAGAATTGTAGAAAATTAATATTTTTGCAAAAACTGCTTTAGCTTATTATAATTTTTTTATTTTTTTTTTCTATTATCTCAAAAGAGCACAATTGCTCGTACAAATAATGTACTAATACGAAGCGTTTTTACATGAATGCAATAATAATCAAATTTACCAGTTAAATAAATATTTTCCGAACAAAAATAAATTGAAATTTAAAATTCCTTATTTCTGGAAAAATGTAGTCTAAGTCTATAGGTTAATTAATTTTAGGTTAGGTTAAGTAGGTTTAATTCTATATTTAAAACAAACTATAAATAATGGGTTGTTTTTTTTCAAAACATTTTTTACCAAAACATATATAATATAAGTAATAATAATTATTAAACCACATTTTAGAGTAAGCATTTGATGATATAATAAATAAATTGTTTAGAAATAGCAAGTACAATACAAACAAAAAATTAATAAGAGAGCTGAAACTTCAGTCATATATTGATAAGACAATAATATAATATTCTATTTAGTTTTATTTAAGAATTATCTAAAATATTAATTGGCAATAAATAAAACATTTAAAAAAAAAAAACACTAAGCGTTTTAAATTCAGTGCAAAATACTAGAATTATAACCTAATCTATATAATCAATAATATAGTCTACTAATTAAATCTGTTCTTTGTTTTGTTTTTGTTTTTTTTTTTTACCTTCATTTCATACTTATTGAATATACTTATAAATTCATTAATTACTTTAACCTAATTTTATGCTATAGCTATGCAGTTTCATTATTACTGCTTCTGATTAAATATCAAGCGTTGGTACCCTACTAATGACAGAAATCTCTTACATTTGATATTTCCTCGTTATTTATCTTAAAATGAGTCAAATTAGACGAGGTAATTTATATATAACCAATAGTTTTATTATAATAATAATATTTTTAGTATATTAATATTTATATACTTTTATTTTGTTCAAGTTGATTTTATAAGTCATGTACAAGACAATTAAATTTTTTTTTTTTATGTAGATATTTTTAGTCAATAATTCTGCATAACAAAGATTTTTAAAAATAATTTTTTTGATTTACTTTCTTCGTATTTAACGGGTCGAACTCAGAAAGTTAAAATTGATGACACCATCAGTGATCTTAAAAATATTTCTTTGGGTGTACCTCAAGGATCTGTTCTGGGTCCTACATTGTTTTTAATCTTCTTTAATTCTGTTCTTCTTCAAAAATTTAAGGGTTGTTGAACTGCCTTTGCTGATGATGTTGGTCTATCCTACAATAATAAGTCATTTTTTGAAAATGTGTGTAATATTAATTATGACTTGGACTTATTACGTCGCTGGTTTTGCCATCACAAATTATTATTAAGTGATAAAACTAAAATTATGTTTTTCAGTTTAGGTAACTCTATTCCTACGTGTGATAATATTTTGTATCACTGTGCTAAATGTAGAAGATTTAATAATTCTCTTCTTACTCAGAAATTATGTAATTTTAACGAAATGTATAACTGTTCCGCAGGTTGTTTTAAAGTTGTTTGTGTTGATTCCTTCAAATATTTAGGTGTTACAATTCATACACGAATTTTGAGTAAGTATTTTCATTTAGTTGTTAGACAGTTTTATCACCTTAAGCAGTTCGGTTCTTCTAAACTGCTTACGTCTGTATTTTATTTAATTCTAAATTACAATATGGAATTGTTAATTGGGTTGGTACTTTTAATAATTATCTTAAACCTTTGTTAATACAACAAAAGTGTGTTATTAGACTAATTTTAAAAAAACATCATAGGGAAAGCAGCTTCCCTTTATTTCAATGTCTGAATATTTTACCTCTGAAGCATCTTTTTAACTTCCGAGTCCTCAAAGTATTCTTTAATAGAAGTGGTTACTTACGAAGTAGGTATTCTGAAATATATAATCTGAGAATCAACAACAGAAGATTAGCTATCATACCCCCTCGTAATGTACATCATTTTTTACGCTCATTTTTATCAATTGCACCTCGGCTTTATAATTTATTACCTCCACCTTTAACTAACAATTGTTATGGTTCTAAATTACTCAGTTTGGTTAAACTCTGGCTTTTTAATTTCAATCATGATCAAGTAAATGACTTAGTACGCATAGTTACGTAAATTTTTTGTATTTAATTAAACTTAATTGTTTTTTTTTTTTATAAGATATTGATTTTTATTTTTAGCTATTTTTAATATTATTATTCTATTTTTATTTTGGTCAAATATTTTTTCTTTGTAACTACACTCGCTACTGCAAGCTTTTTGCATAGAGTGTTTTTAGCTTTTATTTTTATTGTTTGCTTAATTTAGTATATAATATTTTGCTTTTGTAGAACACTTTTCTTTTCGTTAATATATTTCTTTTATTTACGTTTTATAATTCTTAATATATAATTATAAGTTTAATTGATATTTTACTCTCTAACTTTATTTTTGAATACAATTTTATAAGTTTCTTTTTTTCTTTTGTTCTTATGATTATATTAAAATAATTACTTACTTAAATTTGTTAATTTTGTTAATTGTGGAAATTATAAATTATGTTAATTTGCATTTTTTTTATTTATTCTCTTAAATTTTTTCAAATATCACCTTAATTATTTTGTGTATATATTTTTTTTTTTACATATATTAAAAACCGCTTGTCTATAGAACAGTTATTATATATTAATTAAACAATGAAATAAAAATAAAAAAAAAATAAAAAAAATTTCTAGTTTTTTCTTCAAGTTAAAAAAATATTATTATTATTAGTATTGATTCTTTATTTAGTATAATTTTACTATTCTTAACAACTAATTTATAAAATTTTATATTGTTTTTTTTTAAAATTATTTTTAACATAATTAATAACAGTTTTTTTTAATTGTTTTCAAATTTTAATTCATTTGGTAAATTATTATACAAATTTAATCCTTTATATAGTAACACTAGCTTTGTAACCCGTCATAAATGACGGAAGCAAAATAAATCCTAGTTTCTTTTTTTCTTTCATTAGATTCTTTATTCCGAAATTACAGTACTTATGTTTATATCACTTTTTAATTTTCTAAAACACATAAAAGAAATATTTTTTTTGTAGTCAAAACTTTGCCAATTTTTTTTTTTTTTGTATTTTTCGTAGGCTGGTGGGTATCTTCAGAAAGATACAATGAGCCCCGTAGCTTGACACTGTATATAGGATTGTTACCTACTAAACCACACCCTTCCTTAAAAAAATAATTTTTTTTGAGTGAAGTGAGTTACGCACACAATAATGACAAAAATAAAAGGTATAACCAATAAAGTAGTATAATGTATAATATTATCCAATACAAATATGCTGATACACATGTATATTATTGTGTATAATTTTAAGTAATAAGAATAACCTTTGCGTGAATTATGTTTTTTTTTTGTGTTAAATGCTGTTTGCCTTTTGGTTATTATACCATATTAAACTATTGATTAAATTTCTATTAGTCCTTATTATTATAAATCAAAAAAATTGTTTGTTTTATTTATATTATTATTATTGTTTTTTATTTTTCCTTATTATTTGCGAAGAAGACTAACATTAAATTAAAAAAATATAGTTCATGCAATCAATTTTTCCTGCAAAGGTTCAGCATGGTAGACAGGGGTTAAAAAAGCATCAAAGCAATTTGTATATATATGCTTTTGTTTGCATATGCAATTTGTATATGTGTTGGAGCGTTCCGTCGAACTTACAAACATCCAGATAAATGCAGAATAATATATATATATAATATTCTTGGTTTTTTCATTTCTAAAGTAATTAAGTCTAAAATTAAATATATTTCTTGAATTATAATGATGAACGTCCCCATTATACACCAATTTAGTGCACACGTATTCAGGATATAAGTTATTCTTCATTTTGAAAACAATAATTAGTATATTCCAATTCTTGTTGTCTTTTAAATCATTCAAAGCATATATCATCGAGTATAATCAAACAAAATAGGATTGGTGACAATAAAATATTAGGAGCAGTGAAATAAGAACGAATGAAAAAAAATGATCGAATTTATTACTAAGCTATTTGGAAATAAAATAGAATTAAAAATGGGTATTAAGAATATAATCGAAAATTAAACCTAGATTGAGCCAAATGAAAGAGACGGAGGTAGAATAATTTTAAAAGCAACCAGTAAAAGTTCGTTATACATTCTATATATATATTATTCTGCATTTATCTGGATGTTTGTAAGTTCGACCGAATACTCCAACACATATACAAATTACAATATGTATACAAATTGATTAGGTACTCTTTTTTAACCCCTGTCTACCATGCCGAACCTTTGCAGGAAAAAATACCATTACATGAAATATATTTTTTTAATTTAATGTTAATTTTCTTCGCAAATAATAAGGAAAAATAAGAAATAATAATAATAATATAAATAAAACAAACAATTCTTTTGATTTATAATAAGAATGACTAATAGAAATTTTATCAATAGCTTAATATGGTATAATAACCAAAAGGCAAACAGCATTTAACACAAAAAAAGCATAATGCACTTAAAGGTTATTCTTATTACTTAAAATTATACACAATATATGCATGTGCCTACATATTTTTATTTTTTTTTTTATTTTTTTGTTGTTGTTATGATAATGATCATATCATCATAGTTTTGCACACAGTTTTAATGTTAATTTTCTTCGCAAATAATAAGGAAAAATAAGAAATAATAATAATAATATAAATAAAACAAACAATTCTTTTGATTTATAATAAGAATGACTAATAGAAATTTTATCAATAGCTTAATATGGTATAATAACCAAAAGGCAAACAGCATTTAACACAAAAAAAGCATAATGCACTTAAAGGTTATTCTTATTACTTAAAATTATACACAATATATGCATGTGCCTACATATTTTTTTATTTTTTTTTTATTTTTTTGTTGTTGTTATGATAATGATCATATCATCATAGTTTTGCACACAGTTTTGCCATATAGTACCATAGGTATATATATATACTCCAGCCAGAAATGTGATGCGATGATGAGTTAAAATTGTTATTGATTTTTCTTTTTTTTGTTTATTGTTTTTTTTATAATATATATATATATATATCTATATGATATATAAATTTATGATCATATATAATATTTAGTATGTATTATGGGGTTAGGTTTTGGTTCTGCTGTTTTGCACGTAAAAATAATAACAACCTATACATTTTTAAAGAAATTAAATGAAATTTTGTACTATTATTTTTTATTTCTTATCTTTCCAAATTTATAGTGTAGAAATGTATATTGTAGAGACTTAGAGAGTGATGATTTTTTTTATGTAAGTAGGTATATAATATATAGGTATCGGTTAAAACATATTGATTGTTGTTCTTCTTTTTAATGTATGTTAAAAATAATAATAATTATGTATGAATTTTAACATGAACAGTTCGATAATGAATTTTTTGAAATGAAATGAAATTTTAAATAACCGATCAATGGTTCACAAGTTATGAACAGTTTTGTAAATACCTATTTATTTGCAGTAAATTTTTTTATTTTAATTTTTTCTCCAACACGAGTTTTTATTTAATTCATCGAAATAAATATTATGTGTACCTAGACCTACAATATTATTGTTT
Source organism: Argyra leucocephala (assembly GCA_963942445.1). Taxonomy (NCBI): domain Eukaryota; kingdom Metazoa; phylum Arthropoda; class Insecta; order Diptera; family Dolichopodidae; genus Argyra; species Argyra leucocephala. Next base: position 209,641,277 of record OZ012677.1, on the reverse strand, counting down.
TTTTTATATTTACAATTTTATTTATTTTTGTTTTTAAAATTGTTTTCGTTCAAAGTTGTGGCTCATTATAAAATATTATTTGGTCGCTATAAACTTTGACGCTAAACTTACACAGCGAATGTTATTGAATGTTAACAGGATTAACTTAATTCTGAATTATACGATAAATTTTCAATGTTGGCAAAAAGGATGTCGCTAAAATGATCGAATAAATGACCCTTAGGGAATAGAAAATTTTGCACCTTACTACAAATATTCTGTTTATATGGTAATTAAAAACGTTATAATACAAAAATGAAGGTATGATAAATTAGTAAGCAAATACGTATTTTTCTTAAACTTGAAATGAAAACTCTAATGAAAGAAAGAAATGCTAGAATTTATTTTGCTTCCGTCATTTATGGCGGGTTACCAAGCTAGTTTTTTAATATAGTTATGACAAAAACTATTTTCTTGTAATTTTAACTCTTTCTGTGTTTAATTCAAGACCACGTTTCCTCTTTATCCATCCCAGGAGGTAAATAATTTTTTATAATCAATTTTACGGACTAAAAAATTAAAAAAAAAATATTTAATAGTATATTTTTCTTCCAATTGAATGATTGGTGGCATCGTATCAAAATTCGTATTAAAATATTGAGCCTATTTTTTTATTTTAATTTTACGTAATTTTCGAAATTCTAAATTTTTTTTTGCATTTTTTAGCAAATTGAAAACCATTATTTTGTAATCAAGAATTTTTTACTTCAAGTATCCAACACATAATTGGTGTATTTATGCACTACTGTACTGTGCTTATCCTGAGCTAGTCAAAATATATGTGATAAATAAACATATGTACCTTACATAAACTAATAAAAAAAATTAAAAAGATTTGAAAAATATCCTCAATACCAGATTGTCATAAAACCAAACTTATTTTTAGATGCATCAAATAATTAAATTTTAATTTACAGTCATCTGTATCAATCACCATTTAATGATATTGATATTAATTCCAAATTATACGACCGTATCTTATATTCCAACATCCTTTCTAAATTCAAATCATGATTTATTTAAAATGATTTACATGCCAGTGAAACTAATAAGAAAATTTAAATTTTTCATTTCTAACAAAAAATCAAAAAAACCCCCGAATTCATTGTAACACATTTTCACATTTAATGTATAGAAAATATCGTAAAAAATTGAAACAAAGTAAAAAAGAAATCCTAAGGAATAATTTACTAATTTGAAACAAAAAAAAAAAAAAAAACCATTTGAATCCCCAACTCAATACTCGTTACTAGAAAAAAAAAGGATCCCAATAAATCAAAAGGGGATCTTATTTCTACATGGACTCCCACATACATAGATACACACTTAGTTTAATAATGCAACATAATATTGATCCTAATTTTGTATATTCGAAAATCCCAATTTAGCAATTTCAGATTTTTAAAAATTAGGACCCTAAATAAATTGTTGAAAAAGTAAAATGTAACAGGACATGATATAGGATGGGATAAAAGAAATTTTAAAATAAAATAAAAAAGACAATTTAAGTTGGGTATCAGAAAGTTTTTTATTTTTTTTTATTTTTATCAATAATTTTCTTAGCAGCATAAAATTTTCATTTTAAATGATCACCTGGTAATGGTTTTTAGTATCCTCAACAATTTCGTTGTATTTAAAATATTGTTCACCTTTTCAAATGTAACTTGGTTTTCCTTTTTATATAAAACGTTGTGAAGATTTCCAATTTGTGTTGTGCTTTAAATGTAATAAAAACCCCTACAGACACTTTTTTTATATTATTTTTTTTTAAATAAAGCCAATTTAAAAATTGTGAGAATTTCGTACACGGACTACAGATAGTTTAACATTTTTTTTTTTGCTTGAAAATACACAAACAATTGAATAAACACCCTTTTCTCTACTCAAGCAGAGTGAACACTGATGGAAAGGTAATGAACAAAAGTGTTTGGTGAAAAAATTAAATGTCATCCGAACTTGAGTTAAAAGTAAGTGCACTTTTCAAGAAAATTTTTTATGTTAAATCAAAATTTTTGGATGATTGCAACATCCCCACTACATAAATAAGAAAAATAATATTTGTTGTAGATTTGAATGTTGTGAAAGTTTTTTTTTATAAAAGTTTTTATATTTTTTCTATTATCACAAATAAATATTTTCTCTCTTAAAATCGCGAAGTACCTAAAAAAAAAAATATTTATTTTTTTTTTGTAAACAAAGTTGTTTTTTTAATTTTTCCGATTCTAAAATTTTCCAGTTAAATAAATTGTATGTTAGCTTATTGGACTTTTTGAATTGTTTTTAAACAAGATTATTTTATTCTATACTAACAGATTACAAAGGATTTAGTTTTTGAAACAAATAAAAACAAAAAAAAATATATTTTTAAGAAAATGTTACCAATACATTTCTGTGAAGCCAAATAAAGAAAGTGTAAAATTGTACATGTTATGTTAGTATAGTCTGTTTTTTATTTTTTTTATAAATCTTCTTCATGCACAAATCAATAATTGAGTGTAGTAGAATCGAAACCGACATTTCCATTTTTTTTTTTAAAATTAACTAATGATTGGATAACATTCTTTTGACTGAACTTTAATGTTATTTATTAGTAAAGTTGTTTCAAAATCAATTTTTCAATTAGAAAAACGAATTTGAAAAACGATAGTTGAATCAAAACTAGTACATTTGCAATTTTCATCAAAACGTAACATTTACATGTTAACAAAATATTGCAGCAAAATCAGTCTTTTGAAGTATTAAGTACATATAAAACCATAGTACTATTTTCAAATTAATTCTTTTACTGTTCAGCTATCTGATATTAGTTTTGGTGCGAATTTTAGTTTAAAAGTAATTTCAAAGTAAATTGGTGCTTATGTTTCACATAAAAATTGATTTGTATGATCCTAAAATTTCTTAAGACGCGTTTATTATTGGTTGCATACAAATCTGTTATCACCTATAAGAACTTCTGGATCAGAATTTTATCATCTGTTCGAGTTTGTTTACCAGCTTTCATAAATATTTTGCGAATAGGAAAACGGCGAGTTCGTAGAATATGCAAACTGACAAATTGAATGAATTATTTTATTTTTGATTCCTAATTTTTTTATTTTATCAAACATGATGATAGTTGCAACAAAATAAGCCATATGCACATGCAGCGGTAACAAGATCAAACATTTGCAAATAGTTGCAACAAAGTGAATCATTTGCAAAATTAAAACTTGTGTTTAAGCTTCAATATTCATTTTGTTTTTAATTTTTCAATACAAATAATATCTTTAATAATCAATTATTCTTGGATAAAATAATTTAAAAATAGTATAAATTAAATTAAAATAACAACGAAAACGTTTTTTTGCATTTTTCTCAAAATTGACTTTAACGCAAATGTATCGGTTTTGATTCTACTACACTCAATTGACAACAATTTTATTTTAAAATTTTACTCATAAACCTCTCCGATAAATTGAATCGGTTAGTTGAAGAACAGTACAAATGCCAAAAACGACATTTTTAACCAATAATGCCAATAATGCATAAAATTCGAAAACCTTCAAGAGGAACTGAAGAACAAAATATAAATCACCCGTTTACATTTGAAATCAAGACTATGTAATTTATAATATTAGTGACAGAATAATACAAGTACGGTTTTTGTATTCTTCTTACACACAGGGTGTATTCATAAATGCTGCAAACTGACAACAATTTGCCACCAGTTTTTTGCCATAATGAAAATTTTCTACATTTATTTGATAATTCTGCAAAGTTTCTGTTTATTATCACTGACATTTTGAAAATAACAATTTTTTTTTAAATAACAAAACAAAAACTAAAATACTCAAAAACAACAAAGAAAACTACTTCAAAAAAATTTATGCATACTAAAAATTTATTCTGCCAAGTAGACGCCCAGTAGACTTTGAGTCTACATTTATCAACAGCGTTCAGGAAATCTGGCAAGTGTGTTCATAAATTTAGAATATGCAGATTGACTGCAGGTTTGTTTGCATTTATGAAAACAATGACATTTGACTAATGTTCCGTTAAGATTTTAAAAAATAAATGAAAACATAACATCATCAACATTAGATTTTTGTGAATTTTTTGTTTTTGAATTGTATAGTAAACAAGATACCATTAGAAAAAATTGAACTCCACCTATTTTGCGACAGGTGTCCTGGACAAGGCCACTCGTTTTTGTTACCGTAAGTTTAAAAGAATAATTTATCCCATTTATAGGCCTGAATAACATCAAGAAATGTTAACTACTTGTCGGACAAAAAAATCATTTACCATATCTACTATTCGTTATACAGATGTTATGGATTTTAAAAATTGGTGGCCAAATTTCTACAAAAAAAAAACATATAATAATAAAAAAAAACTATAATGCTAGAAAACAAGTTTTTATAAAACCTATGTAATATTATTAACTTTAATGTTTCGAAATACAACTAATTCACTTGTGATAGTGAGACTCCCAACTACGTCAAAACAAACCAACAGGATAGGAGGTTTCTTGCCGCAAACATTTAAATTAGTTAAATCTAAATTCATCCACGATTGCCACACAAGCAAGAAGCAATTTCTACTCACGAAAAAAATCCATTGATCTTAAAAAATTAGCACTGTATGTAGCTATGCAGTAAGTAGGTACTGGAGAAATGTTGGAATTTTATTATCACTTCATATCGTGGAAAATGACTAGTTCGAAAGAATAAAATTTTTTATTATTTTTCTTTTTATTTGCTAAATAGTGTTAATAGATTCTTGCAATAAAACTAACGAAAAACTAAAGTTGTCTTATTTACTAATTAGGCTTTTTTATTTGAGTGGACTTTTAACAGTACTATATAAAGAAATATTAACTCCACATTACTTTTAACAGACATTCATATTTTGCTGGCGAGATAGATTTTTTATTAATTTACATAAAATTTTTGTACATGTACTGTTATTTTACTCCCCGATTCAATTCTAGTTCTTACTTACTTGATTGTTATACGAGGCTGTGTATAGATCGTAGATTTCATTTAATATGGTTTTATTTTTTTTTTTAAATGCTTAGAGCAAGCACATCAGACGTCTATTACTAGACGAAAGCTTACTTCATTTAATTGTGCAATAACTCATCATCCAGTAGAGTTAGTAAATCACCGCCACCTTTGGTTAGAAAAATCTAAAAATAAACTAAACCAGATACATGCTGTTAGTAGAACGGTAAAAGTCATAAATTAATACCTATGTTAATAGCTATACATTTATTAAAAATACTTCCAAAAGTTAGGCCGAAAGTATCCAAGGTCTTCTTTTACCAATCCTAACGATTAAATTAAGATTAAACCTTTTGTCAGAAAAAAGTTATACAAGTCCATACCCTAGGTGACGCAGTTGATAAAGCGTTTCCGTTACAATAATCGAACGGTTTGATTCTGGGCGAAAACAAAAAAGTATTTTTAATCAAATTTCTATGAGGGTATTTTTATTTTTTACTTCACGATTGATGTGAAACGTGAATATTTAAATACAATTTGATATATAGGTATATTATACATTATGCGAAAATTACATGGTGCAAAATTCATAGTACAATTTTATAGTGAAGCATGGTGCATGGTACATGCTGTATGGCCATGTTGTGTATTGCATGATGCATGGTGCGTAGTTGTAGTACCTACATTGTTGTGATGAATGGTAAGTACATGTGGGGTTAAATTTGTGATACAATATTCAATATACTAAGTTTATAAGTTCGACAGTTTGTTTTAAGTTTGTTATAGCTCTACAGTAAAAGCTATTATACTAACCCTTTCCAATTATAATTTCTTCATTGCCGTATATGAACCGCATATCAATTTACAATTGAACTTAAATGAAGTAGATTTTATTGAATGATGGTTGCGGACTATTTTTTCTCTCTACATAATATTTCATTGTTCTGTTTTCACTGTAATATTCAATAGACATAATAAAATTTTAAGTTATATACAAAAATTCCTTTAAAAAATTTAATTTGTTCAAATTTTTTTTTTAAATTTTTTTAATAAAGAAAAAGATAATAAGTGTTGCAGCTCTCAACTCGACACTAATACACTATAAGTTTAACAAAAGTTTTGTACAAATGCAAATTAAGAAATATTTAAGAAATTTATTAAATAGAAAGTTTAACAAAAGTTTTTAGCTTTTTAGAAATGCTCTTAAAAAACTATTTTTTTTCGTTTTTTTTTCAATTTAAAATTTAACCATGGAATTTTAATACAAAATGGCTGTACATTAAATGGAAAAATGAATAACAATGTGTCTGATGAAAAACATCTATGAATTCTTAATGGAAAACACTAAGAATAAAATGAAATAAAATTTTAATATCGCCTTGTTATCAAAAAGTACTGGTTAGATTATTATAAATTTAAAGCTTATAAATTTAAAGTTACTATCAGCGTAAACCTTATAATAGCTCAGTTCCAAAAAAAGCTTGTATTGTTAAAATTAAAAGTGTAAACTTAATATAAAGTAAAAAAGAATAAATAATATATATTTTTTTTTCCCCCAGATAGAAGAAAATCATCAAAAGAATCTACATTTATTGTTCTAATTTCCGGGGGAGAACGAAGTGAAGGAGTGTGTCGACTTTAACGCACTAAAAAATACTATCCTTTTGTTTGTATTAAAACTAGTCTTTTAGACTAACCATTAATACAGTTTTGGTTCTAGTACTTTAGATATCTTTGATCAATCAAAATCCCATTAGGAATTATTGAGAGATAAAATATTTTTCCTAAAACAGTTCGAACGGTTTCGTCCGTTTAAGACGTCTAACAAAGTTTTGACTGTCAGCTAGGCGTAAAACTTCAGTATGTATTAACATGTTGAGAAAGACGAATTGTGTGGCGTATCGCCAGTTTTTTATTTCGCCTTACACGCTGGGTGGCGCAGTAGGTAGAGCGCCTGTCTTTCAACCGAACGGTCTCGGGTTTGATTCCCGATGAAGGAAAAAAAAAAATGCTTCATTGATTTTTCGAGCTGGTCTAGTACCCTTGTCATTGGGATATAATAAATGACAAAAGATAATTGAGAGTTAATCTGGTAACAAATTAAATAAAATGAAACTATTATATTCAAGAAGGCTTAGTTCCTGACAATAGTAGTAGTTTTCCACATTTAATGAATTGATAAGCTAGTGATTTGTTAAATAAATAAATACTCGAAATATTGTAGATTGTAGTGTAAAATTGCAGTACCGTACTTAATTAAGCACGAAAAGGTGATTCTATCTAAGTTACTTTTAAGATCATAAAAATGATAGGGATCTTAAGATCTCTATGAATGTCAGCATTGCGAACATACGAGGAAGCATTGCCAATGTTTCGCAACACTTTGTTTTAGAATGTTTGGATAGTTTGAATATGAAGTTGTTTAGTACAACCCCCCATAAAATTATTATATTACAATCAAATATTAAATATTTTGTATATTTTAAAATTTTTGTTAAATTTTTTACAATCAAATATTAAATACTTGATTGATAAATAATATATAAAATTATAAATTATATTATCTATAATTATAATTGACAAGCATTTAAGGTCCTGCGCAGTAGACAACTTTTCATTTTATTTCGATTCTCCTACTCCTTAATGAACTTCTGAGATGTGATATAATATATAAGATGTATATATAAAAGAAAAATGCGCACACAGTTGACAATTTTGTACTCATATGATTTTATTATTCAGCAAATACATTGTGCATAAGTGAGATCTTATGAAAATAATAAACAAAAGCAAACAAATCAGTTATTATAGTTTACATTATGTACTTGCAAATGAATCTATGTACATATGCCAAATAAAAATAAAGAAACAAATTCATCTCAAATAAAAAATATAAAAAAGCAAAAACAAAAAACATCAGTTGAATTGTTCATATGACTAGCAAATTAATTTTTATATAGTAGAGTTAGAGTATCTATAATTATCCTTAATGAACTTCTATTATAATGAATAAGTTGTACCTATATAAAACAAAAATGCGCACACAGTTGAAAATTTTTTACTCATATGATTTTATTATTCAGCAAATACATTGTGAATAAGTGAGATCTTATGAAAATAATAAACAAAAGCAAACAAATCAGTTATTATAGTTTACATTATGTACTTGCAAATGAATCTATGTACATATGCCAAAAAAACAACAAAAAAACAAATCACTTGAATTCTTCATATTTATCTTTTTAAGTAACTGTTTTTATTAAAATTATGTATTATGTAGGTATATATATACATATTACATACCTCTTTAATGACAAAATTTTTTATTTTTAGTAATTTTATCCACTAAATGCCACTTACTATCTAGGGAATATATCGGAAACGAAGTAGTATATGAGGGGCGTGTATTTATGTGTCCTAAATAAAACTTACTAACCACAAAACTTTTTATTAAACACGAGTTTCGGTTTCTGCTATATCGTGCGAAGTCTATGTCAGTACGTAAATTATGATTTTTTTAAAAACTTTAAATTTGACTTCAACTTGAAATATAATTACTCAACAGGGGCCACTAGTTATAATAATAATTTTCTATTTTTTTTTCTTTGTGGTGAAAGTGATAACGAATTTCGTAGTACTGCAGTGATATTAATTTGAACATTATCAATATTGCTAATAATATATCAATATTTATATTTTATATTAATCTATAAAAATCAATTAACTTTGACTTAAAACGATTTTCAACTCTATTTCCTATTTTCTACTTCAGTTCACTAAAATATCATTGGTACTACATAAAGTAAGAAAACTGTGGTTTTTAAATTGTTTCTAATAATTGAGATTTATAATAATTAGCAGTGACAGTAACATATATTAGAATTTTTACAATATACTTTTACTTAGCATATAAAATGTATATTTTTTTTCTATTTCTTACACAATCAATAGTCACTTCTGAATACATTATCTACCAATAAAGTATTTCCTAATTTAGTTAAATAAAGTTGGCACATAAATAATTGTTCAAATGTTTTAACTTAAAAATTACTTTAATATAAAAGTTTCATTTTTGAAAAGTTTTTATATATTACTGAGTAGCGATATTCAAAATTTTATTTTATTTTTTCTATTTAAGTTCTTCATTATTTTTGAACGAATTTCCTTTTACTATAATTTCATTGAGGTTATCCGTTTGATTTATAATAAATCACGTAATTCTAAAATAAACATTTTTTTTTTTGTGATCAAATCTTGTTTAATATTTTAAAAATAAATTTTTTTTTTTGTTTTTGTTGTAGACTCTATGTTTCAATTGAATTCCAGTCTGAAAATTCTTTGCCTTAAAAACAAAGTTTCGAACTATCAATGTAACTTTGGTTAAATTATAACAATGATTACATCTCAACTGGAATTTTAGATTCGTGTTGTTTTGTTTTGTTATTGTTTTTGGTTGTTTTCTGGAATTTTATTTTGTTTCAAGGATAACCAGTATTTAAGTATATTCTTGTGTAAATTTAAAAAAGAAAATCAGTTTTTCTTAAGTTTTTTTGTTTTTTGTTGTGGAATCAGGACTGAAAACTTTGAATAAAAATGAAAACGAAAAGAAAAACTTAAAACTCTGATAAACAAATAAAAAAAAAAAAAAAACTTTTTTTTCGCAAGTGTTCCCTTTTTATATTATTTATTCTGAATTAAGAATATTTTTAAAAAGGTATAACAAATTTTTTAATCCTCTTATAATATTCAAAAAGCTGAATTTTTATGCTGACAATTTCTGAGTTTTAAATTGATCTGTTCTTATGAATTTTTATTGACGTACAGAATGATGTTCTTCTCTCTCTCTCTCTATATATATTTTTGTGTAAACTGTAATTTTTTACACCTTGATCTTTCTTTATTCATTCTACATTTATAGACTCGTCATTATTCTTACACAGTATTCTACAATTTATTCCTTACATTTTTTTGTATGTACTTTACATTTCTCCGTTTGCTTAATTTTCTTAAGTCTAATTTAGTATTAAAAATTTTAGTTTTTAAAAAATATTATGCTTACTTATTTTGTATTACAGACCAAATCATGGTAAATAATGGCAACTCCGTAACTTACAATGGTTCAATACGTTTTTTAGTTCCATTTTACATGAATAGATTAAAACTCTTAAATATGAAAACCTTAGAGTTTAGAAGAACTGTCTAGAAGCTGATTTTATATTCCTTATACAGATTCTTAATGAAAAAATTCACTTGCCTCCTCTTAAGAACTTTATTAAATTATATTTAAATTCTAGAACTCGTTTCTGTAATCCTAATATTTTTAACACTATGGAAAAAATGAACTTATTAATAGAATTTTTACAACCGTTAATAATAACAAAGCTCATATTGATCTCTTACTATCCAAAGAATTAATCAGAAAATTGTGGCTTCACCATTTACCCTAACTTCCACTATTTTTATATATTATACCACTAACAGATTTTTGAACACTATTTTTTGAATATGTATTAATAATAATTTGCTTTTTTTTTAATTTTTAATTTTTTTTTTCATTTTATGTCATTTTGAACTCAAGAGAGCTAAAGTTCAAGAGAGCTAAAATGAAATGCGTGTAAAATTCAGTGCAATATAGTATGTAATACTAACTAAGACTAATAAGAAGGAAACAATAATGTACACCTAAAACTAAAGCTAAACATAACTACATAAAATGAACATTATGAAAACTGAAAAGTATAAAATTGACCTAAATTTAAATCATATTATTTTATCTTAACATATACATTTTTCTAAAAAATCTTAAATTTGCTGATCTTATTGTTTTTTTTTTTATTTCAATTGTTATTTCATTATATATTTTATACGCTATATTAGAGACAGAATCACAGTTGTTAAACCTGACTCTGGATGACATTATATATATATATATTATTCTGCATTTATCGGGATGTTTGTAAGTCCGACGGAATACTCCAACACATATACAAATTGCAATATGTATACAAATTGCTTTGGTTCTCTTTTTTTAACCCCTGTCTACCATGCTGAACCTTTGCAGGAAAAAATACCATTGAATGAAATATATTTTTTTAATTTAATGTTAGTCTTCTTCGCAAATAATAAGGAAAAATAAAAAATAATAATAATAATATAAATAAAACAAACAATTATTTTGATTTATAATAAGAAGGACTAATAGAAATTTTATCAATAGTTTAATATGGTGTAATAACCAAAAGGCAAACAGTATTTAGCTCAAAAAAAAACATAATGCACTTAAAGGTTATTCTTATTACTTAAAATTATACACAATATGCATATTATGTGTCTACATATTTTTTGTTGTTGTTATGATAATGATCATAGCATCATAGTTTTGCTACCGTATGCATTGCCTGTACTATAGTACTATAGGTATATATACTCCAGCCAGAAATGTGATGCGATGATGAGTTAAAATTGTTATTTATTTTTATTTTTTTTGTTTATTGTTTTTTTTAAATATATATATATATATATATATATATATATCTATATGATGTTATATAAATTTATGATCGTATATAATATTTAGTATGTATTATATTTAGTATGGGTTAGGTTTTGGTTCTGCTGACACGTAAAAACAATACCAACCTATACATTTTTAAAGAAATTAAATGAAATTTTGTACTATTAGTTTTTATTGTACATACCCTATAATTTTTAGGTATATTTGTTTTCTTCAAGTGTGTAGAAATTTAGGTATGTTTTAGAGAGTGATGAATTTTTTTAATGTAGTAGGTAGGTATATATAGGTATCGGTTAAACCATATTGATTGTTGTTCTTCTTTTTAATGTATGTTAAAAATAATAATAATTATGTATGAATTTTAACATGAACAGTTCGATAATGAATTTTTTGAAATGAAATGAAATTTTAAATAACCGATCAATGGTTCACAAGTTATGATCAGTTTTGTAAATACCTATTTATTTGCAGTAAATTTTTTTATTTTAATTTTTTCTCCAACACGAGTTTTTCATCAAAATAAATATTATTGTTTTTTTATATTTACAATTTTATTTATTTTTGTTTTAAAAATTGTTTTCGTTCAAAGTTGTGGCTCATTATAAAATATTATTTGGTCACTATAAACTTTGACGCTAAACTTACGCAGCGAATGTTATTGAATGTTAACAGAATTAACTTAATTCTGAATTATACGATAAATTTTCAATGTTGGCAAAAAGGATGTCGCTAAAATGATCGAATAAATGACCCTTAGGGAATAGAAAATTTTGCACCTTACTACAAATATTCTGTTTATATGGTAATTGAAAACGTTATAATACAAAAATAAAGGTATGCTAAATTAGTAAGCAAATACGTATTTTTCTTAAACTTGAAATGAAAACTCTAATGAAGGAAAGAAATGCTAGTATTTATTTTGCTTCCGTCATTTATGGGCGGGTTACCAAGCTAGTGATTCTTATATTATTTGAATTTTTTGTTATGTATGCGTGTGTATTGCTATTTAATTCTGGTTTAATATTTGTATTTAAATTATCTGTTACCTGTTATCTGTTAATTATCTGTTCTTTACATCAGATGCACCTGCATTGCTAGTTTTGTTTTTATGTATAAACTGAATGGCAATATTTTGTTTTTTATATGAATTTTTCGTGTTGCCGTTCTGTTTTTATATCCGAACCGAAGTTTTTTATTACTTTGTTTTGCACCAAATTGTCCAAATGTAGCACATTTATAATATATTATTGCAAGTATTTACTAAAATTTGTGTATTATAAGTAACTGCTGAGTGAAACATGGTGTAATATAATGTTCTCCTCAGTGTGCATGGAATTCGTTTATTTATTAACTTAAATATTCCTTCCAGCTATTTTTTTTTGCTTTTTTTATTTGCTCAATAATTTAAGTTTTCCATTTCAGGTTTTCATTAGTATTACATTCTTAAGTACTTATAATATACATATTACCATTTCTAGTTGACTATTTTTGTAATATATTTTTAGATTATCCGTATAGGTTTCATTTTGAATATTATATATTTGGTTTTTTTAGAGCTTATGATCATCCATTCACTTCTTAATTGTGTTTAAATCCTGTTGAAGTTTATTTTTTACAATACTTATCGATGTATCGTCGTACATGATTGTTAAGTCATCGGCAAACATTTACTGTGCAACATTCAACTGTAAATTTAATAGCCCATATATTTAAAGCAATATATTGAACCCAAAGAGCAAATTTATTGTAAATTTTTTTTTTAATTTAAACAAATAAATAAATAATAATTGTTTAATTTAACTTAAATTTGGTTTAAATTATAAAATAAAAAAAAATTTATCTTTGTATAAAATATAAAAATTTTATTTAGAATAAAAATATATTGAAAATATTTGAATTAAATATGAAATAAATAAATCAATAAAATAAGTTGTAAGCCCGATTTAGTATCCAGTTCAATTAGTGCCAATTTATATATCATCCTTCCAAAGTTTGGTTTGTTTGCTAAGTTTGGATTTGAAGATTTTCTTGGGTGGGATATTTTTATTTGCATTTACTCAACATTTTCGGACAAGTGAACTATTTTAGGTTTTTATATGGTGGTATGGGCTTGTTCTGTCAAATAGATTCAGATTTTAAATATAAGTAGTTTTCGAATAATAGATACATTTAAGTTTATAATCAGCATGAGTTAAAACTAATTTTGGAGTAGATATCATAATTCTGAGTCAATATTCATATATTTCGTATTGTGTTTTATTTGATTTTTAATTACTTTTATTTTTAACATTTTTTTTTATTCTTATACCAACTTAAAAGCCAACAATTTGTTATTCTTTTATTTTGAATTGAAATCATTAAAGACAAATTTCTAAAATTAAATTTGTAGAAAATGACATTTCCAAAATATACTACAATACAATACAATTTCACCTTTCCTCTCACCTCTTCATTATTTTCTTATACATTTACATTATTATCTTATTGTACAATAGACCAACTGTAAAAAGTCCCGAAAATTTTTATTTCATCCTTCTCTATATAGAAATAAATTAAGTCAGCTCAGAAATGAATGATTTGTTTTGGAACCTTCATCAGTTTCTGGGCAAATAATTTTTATTAGTGTACTTGTGCATTAATATAATACAATAATGTCCTTAAAATATTGTATACCTTTTCTTGTGTATATGCTGTTTAGCGGGATGGGTGGTAGACGGAGGAGGATAGGTAAATAAAAAGAAAAATATTTTCAAAACTTAAACAGCTACAAAAACTAAACAAAAACGAAGAGATATAAAACCTCTATATGACCCTTAAGTTTCTCTTATATTTGAGGTGATTTAATATTTTTTTTTTTCTTTTGAAAATTTGAAACTCAGGTAACAATTTTACGATAAAACAAAAAAAAAAAACAATAAAAATAAGTAAAATAAATATCAGGACAAAGAAAATTCGTAATTTTTACGAGAACTTCAAGGGAATTTTCTCATAGTGAAATAAATTTTATTTATTTGTTTTTATTTTGTTCTGCTTTTTTGGTTATTTTTTTTTTTGTTTGCATTCTGGAATTATTTATATTGAAGACATTCCTTTATTTTCAAATGATTTTTGTTGTTGTTCTTAATTTATTTTGAAAATTGTTAAGTTATTGTTTGTTTAGTGCGAGAATTATCAAAGCTTTGTTGTGACACATTGCATGTTAGGTTTCTTATCATTTAGAGAAAAAAAATGTAAATTGTAGCTGTTATGAGAATTGTGTTTATGTTATTTTGAGTGTCAGCACGAGAAATTGAGAATTGGAATCGCGTTTGGGAATGTATGTTTAAAAACAAAATTAGAACAAGTTTTTTTTTTTTAAAAAAAACTATGTCTTTTACGAAAGATTGCGTATTTCATCCAAAATTAAAAATATTGTAAAGCATTTAGGATTTTTTAATCAATACTTTTAATCTTATAACTATAATGGTCTTAATTCAATTCAAAAATTCATTGCAATTTTTGCTAATTTTACAAGTTTGGATTTTTGATTTTAAGAATGATTTAATGGCACCGCAGTGGGTGAATCTCTTTTAATATCCCTACGTAAATAAATTTCATTAAGCAGTACGGTGTTGTGAACATGTCATCTGGCTACTAATTAAAATATTGCGATTTCGAATCAAAGCAGTCTATCAACATGAATAAAATGGAAATATGCTCTTTAAGAAGCTCTACTTGCTTATAATACTTGTAGATCTCCACATTCAATTAGTTTACCAGAAAATTTACAAATACTAACGAAATGTAATTCTAACGTAGTTATTGCCAACATATTATGCATTTTCACCATGATATATCAGATCATCTAGTAGAACAGAAAAACATAAGCATCAAAAAGGAAAATAATAACCTAACTAAAACTAGTCAGCTGTATAAAAAAATTAATTATAACTATGTCAAAGATCAATTAAACGAGTACATTATGAAAGTGTAAGCAACGTCCAAGTGTGAGCAAATAATTGAAAGTGCTACCGTTGTGAAAAAAAAAACAAGTAGTAAAGGCAAATATTCAGCACCTTGGATAGATGATGAGTGTTCAGAAGTTATTCAAAGGAAAAATTACTGGTATAAAAAACATGCCCAAAATCGGGAGTCAAAATATATCAAAGACAAGTATAAATTCTGGTTAAACAAAGCAACAAATCTCAAAAGAAGAAAAAGAGTTTGATGATAATCGATTTCGAATGGCAGGTAATGATGCCAAGAAAAATTGGCGCTGTATTAAAAATATAATAAGCAACAATGAAAGAAAAGTAAACGAATTTTGCGCCGATATTAAAATGAGTGTAACACATAAACTCGAAAAACTTGAAAAATTTAATAAATTTTATGCTACAATCGGTGAGAGTTTGGCAAAAAACTTTGGAATTATATATTTGCCAAAATTAAAAACAGATAAGGAATTTAAATTTGAAAAGTTAAACACTTTTGAATGTGAAAAACTGATAAATGGATTATCTAATACTAATGCCTCAGGGGAGGACTTAATGTCTGCAAATATTTTTAAAATGGTAAAAGATGATATGACTGTTAACGTAATGAAATTATTAAATAAGTCACTTGAGAGAGGTATAATGCCAATATGTCTAAAAAATAATAAAGTTATACCAATATATAAGAATGTAGGTAATCTGAATGATATTGATAACTTCAGACCATTTTCGATTTCTTCAGTATTTAGTAAACTGATTGAGACTGCAGTCAATAACAAGTTTACTGATCATCTCCATAAGAACAAATTAATTGTGTAATCAACAATATGGATTCAAGAAGAAATCTAGTACCCAAGCAGTATTATTTGATGTAATAACGCAAATTCATTCGGGATTGGATAAAAAGAAGAAAGTGGTAGCTGTGTTTTTTTACGTTAGGAAGGCTTTTGATACAGTAGATAGAAATACACTTCTAAGAATATTATATGAACTCGGTTGAAAAGTGAAGCTGTAAAAGTTGAATATGGTGTAATACAGGGAAGTTCACTCGGACCTACGCTATTTTCTTGTTACATAAATGGCTTATTATGCACAAAACTGAATGGTAAGCCATTTATGTTCGCTGATGACCTGGCCACAATCTATGAAGAAAAAACAAACAAAGAATTGGAAGAATTAATCAACATATGGACATGAGTGAAGTTCACCAATGGATGGAGCGACATAAGCTGACAATAAATACAGCTAAAACAAAATATATGTTATTTAAAAGAAAGACAGGTGATGCCTTAAATATTTACTATAACAAATGTAAGTTGGATCCCGTGAACAGTTACAAATATTTGGGAATATTATTAGATGAGAACTTAAAGTGGGAACAGCACATAAAAGAACTAATAAAAAAAGGAAGAAAAATTGAAGGACTATACAAACTAATAAATAAAAGAGTACCGCTAAAAAATAAGAGATCAAATTATTACAGCATATTTCATAGAGCAATTATGTACGGAATTCAAATATGGGGAAACACTGTAAATAAAAATTTAAACACATTACAGAAACTGCAGAATAAAGCAATAAAGAACTTGTTTGGATATATAAAAGGCAAACTTCAACACAGGAAATTCATAGAAAGCACAAAATATTACAATTGAATCATGTTATAAAATGCAAACAGGCCACACAAATACATCTCATACTTACTAAGAATATTAATACAAATATTAAGCCGATGTTGAATAATGAAGTTCATACATACTCAACCAGAAATGCAGCTCAAATAAGGGTAACATCTTCAACAAAAAGATTTAACAAACATGACACAATATACAATACAGCATACAAAACGTATAATGAATTACCAGTTGAGATCAAAGAAACTGCTCAAATATCTAAATTCAAAAGT
Source organism: Argyra leucocephala (assembly GCA_963942445.1). Classification (NCBI taxonomy): domain Eukaryota; kingdom Metazoa; phylum Arthropoda; class Insecta; order Diptera; family Dolichopodidae; genus Argyra; species Argyra leucocephala. Next base: position 209,623,862 of record OZ012677.1, on the reverse strand, counting down.
AAAATTAGTGATTATGTTCATCAATTAAATAATAGTAATAATACTTAATATTATATAAAAAAAATCATATTTAAATATCTTCTATAAAAAACAAAACATTCCTTATTTTAAAATTAGAATTGCACTGAATTAAAACTTAATTAGTTATAATTATAAGTAAATTTGTAAAAAACTAAAAACACTCTATACGAGCAATGGAGCTCATTTGAGTAAATAAATGAATAAATAAAAAAAAAAATAAAAAACATGTTAACCAAAAATAATTTGAAGATACTTTTTACAAAAATAAAAAATAAAAGTACTGATATCAGAACAAACATAAACTAAATTAATGATTCTAAAAACATAATTCAGGAATTTGAAATTCATGATGGTAATGATATCAAAAACAAAAATATAGACAATTCGTATTACGACGGAAATTTAAAAAAAAACGTTTTTAACGATAAATTTTTTTCATTTTGCGTTTTTATGATTATTTTCTCGGGTTATCATAGTTTTTCTCTATTATTCTGTTGCAAGATGTTCATTCAATTGATAGTTTAGGGGTTTAATTTTACGATCTTAAACAAAATTATTACAAAATTTATTTTATTTCTATCTAAAATTGAATTTAAAATGAAATATGGATAGTAGTTCTGAAATTTATTTTACTCAAAGATTTATAAAAAAAAAGTTTTGTAAAATTGACTAAAAAATATTTATAGACATTTCTGACGAGATTCAGTACATAACAAACTTAACGGAAAGCAAAATCGGAGATCTGATCAAACTTCTCAACCACACAGGCTGTACTGAGTCCCTGGGGAGAGTAAAAATGAAAGAATGGTCCCCTATAACAACCAATAACATCAAAGAGGTAAATCAAATCGTGGTATCAAAAAGGCACAATTAAGTGCTAATTGGTTTCCAGAAGCAACTGGAATATCAAGCAACCTACCTACCCTACCTACGACTACCTATAACGATCTTAAAATAGATATAAAATTTTTTAATATAAATTTTAATATTTTTATTTTACTTTTTTTGTATATACAGCATTCCAAAATTTATTTATTGTTCCAATAAAGTAAAAGTTATGGCCAGTATGGTTTTCAAATAAATAGCTACATTTTTTTGATGCTCCACCGACAAAGAAAAACAGATAAAATTCAACACATTTGCACCTTTAGTGTCAGAATTTCTAAATAATATGTAATTTAAAAAAAATTACTACCATTATGAATATACTAAGATATTAATCGTTCAATCATGTTTTTTCAACACTCTTTGCTAATTCAAACAGTTAATCAATCAATCAATCAATCAAGTATAAAAAAAGCCCTTTTAAAATTATATCCATGTCACTTGTCCAATATTATATAAAAATTAACCTATCAGTAAATCCTTATATGCATATATATATTTAATTAATTCTTTTTTTTCTTGTTTACATATTTTAATTATAAATTGGTAAATAATTTTTTTTAAATTAACTTTATTTTCTTTTCATTTCAGTGAATCAAAGTAGACATGCATTGAACTGATTTGAAAAAAAAAAAAAAATAAATAATAAATACAAAAATTCAAGATAAATTACTGTATTTCATTGCACCATCAACATAATTCTTTTGCGATCCGACCAACTGTAAAAAGTTACTCATTTACTCGTTCGCAATAATAATTTAAAAATTAATTGAAAATGAAAATTATTTACAATTTAATTGAACGTGAAAATTTAAAAATTGAAGAGGAAATTGAAAATAAAAACCGCATATATAATGAAGCCACAGTTTTATGGACACATTTCAGTCTGATGATGAATTAATGTGATGAGAATGAAATTTAAATATGAAGAATTAAATTATCAAATTTAGTGAGAATTAAATTATTGTTTACATATTCATTGGTCGCGTATATAGTCGAAAAAAAAATAGTGTAATTATTTTTAATGTATTTATTTATATATCATATTATATTTATTTATTTATTTATATATACAACTCTGCTTAATAAATAAGTAGGCAATAAAAGAGTGTTGGGATTTTTAAATTAAATGTCAATAGATAATCCTTTAGTAAATATTAATTTCATTAAATTTTAATCAATGAGTCCACAAAATTTGTCACAATAACGGGTTTGCTCGGAGAGTATGTAAATGACACAGTTCATGTTTTTATTGTAGTAAAGTGGATCGCTATTGATCCACCAGATGAATGAAGCGGTGGCATTGCACCTATGTTATTTAATTTTCATTTAGAGAAATGTATAGAGTATATATTTTATACAGCTACAATATAATGTTCTTAGAACTGTTTTAAAATAGGCTTAGGCTTCAAAATATAGAATCAGTAAAATTTTATCATTTATTTAAATGAAACAATGAGATATCATTTATGGATTATATAAATGTCCAGTCCAGTTAAAACAAAATATTTAACATATTATATTTTACTGAATATGTTGTAGGTTAAACAAAACATCAAAATACCATCAAATCATTTATAAAATAATAATTATGATAAAATGAAAAGCTTTATTTTACAAAATAATAGGATGTTCTATTTTAAGTAGAACAATTATTGAAACATACAGTGCTACTTAAAGCTCTAGAGAGAGATTCAAATAGAGAAAATTTGTGATACAGATTAGATACATAGTATTTTACAAAACGCATTTTAGAACAAATTATAGTTTTTTTCTGTGCAGTTACACCGTTTATTTTCATCTCATATGCCTACACTTAGACTTTATATAAAAATTTGTATTTGAATAAAACTAAAAACTAATTGAACTAAAAATTTATCTTAAGTTTTTACATTTATTCGTAAAATATTCGTACATAAAACTTAAAACAAATTTTTAGTCAATAAATTTAAAGAAAAAAAAAATTAAGCAAATTTCTTATAACTTACCAAAAACTACTGATTAGAATACTGAAAAAAAAAAATGAGAAAAAAATCTTTTCTAATTAATTTGAGTGAAAAAAGATGTTTAGGTAAACATTTAAAGAGACAAATTTTATTAATAAAAAAAAAACAATAAAACTTCTGCTTATGATACCATTGAAGTTATCTCAGAAAAAATTAGTTTTGCCTAAAAATCGCTTCTAGCCGGTAACATAGACAATTAGAACTGATATATGAAAAAAAAAAATAGCATAGATTGTATATAATAAATAATGTTAACTTTCTCTTGAGGACAATCATCACATTAATTCAATTTTGATTTACTGTCTATGTAACCATATAATGTAATGTTATCCATTATGTATTTATACACATAGAGGATGAAGTTACATTATTTACGATAATACTAGACATCAGCACTTTTTTTATCTTTTATCTTTATATAATATGTGTGTGTGTATTTATTCACATATTCTGCTTCTTTTTTTTTTTTGATAATTAAAATTTCATATTCTTAATTTTAGAATTTTATTTTCAAAATAATTTTGTAATTATGTTGAGATATTTACAATGATATAAAGAAGAGTAAACATTTTTAATTAATATTTTTACAATTAAAATTGTTAAAATAAATAAAAAGAATTTATTTTTTTAAATTAACTTTATAGTTTTGAATTAAGACATAATAAATAACGTAATTTTAAAAAGTGAAATAAAAATTTAAAACAAAAAAATAGAATAAAATAGTTACGTCGAAAGAAATAATTTACAAAACAAATTGATACTAAAGAAAAGAATAAATTAGTGAAAGAAACGCAGAAAATTGTGATAAAATAAAAAAAAAGCAAATAAAAAAAAAATTAGAAATTTGAATTTTTTTTTTCAGTTTAATTTTTTTGGTTTTTTTTTTTTTTTTTGATTTTTTAAATTTAATTTAAAAATATTTTTGTTAATCTTTTGGTTTTTTTTTTTCTTTTTTTGAAATTTATTTCTTTGAATTAATTTTACTTTTCAACTGAAAATATACATTTACTAAATTCTTTTAAAAGCAATTAACATTCCCAGTAAAATTTGTGACAAATTTTATTTGTGAACTTTTCTTTTTCAAGACATTCACTTCACTTTGGCTTCGTAATTTTTTTTCATTGTATATTTATTTCTTTTGTTGTTTATTCATTCTGTTTGTTTTTTTTCGTTTTTTCTTTTATTATCAAAAAAAAAAAAAATTGTTCGTTTCTTTTTAATTTTTTCATCCCATCCCGTATACCTCCCAAAAGTGTATTATAAGAACGAAGACAAGTAACAATAAAAGCAATAAATGAAACTCAATAGTAAGAAAACGATAAAAAAGGGAATAACGTAATAATTTCATGCAAAGGATATCGTCATCATCTTCAATGTTGTTAAAATAATATTCAAAAATAATAATAATAATATAAATAATAATAAAAATATTGAAGAAAACAACATTTTCAATACATTGAAAGAAAAAAGTTTCAACAAATTAAAAAAATATTAACAGAGAGAAAATAATAATAAGCGAAAAAAAAATCAGAAACAAAGCAGTTACCACCATTTTACAGTTATTTTACTGTTACGAAAACAATTATTTTACATATAAAATTATAAATACCGTTATTATATTTAACCATATTGTTGCCTTTTATCAAAAAATCACGTACAAATTTTTTTTTTTTTTATTATTCAATTCCCACTACCCTTTCCATCAAACCACTCTGAAGTTATCAATGAATTTTCAATTAAATTAATTTTTTTTTTTTTTTCAATTTTATTTATGTTTTTAATTTGCTTTAAAAATAAATAATTTATTTTTTTTTAATTTATTATTTTATTTTTATTAAACAAAAACAATAAATTTTTTTAAAATAATAATATGTGGAATGCAATATCACCAACAAATTCAACAAAAAGCCTAATAATAAATAATTTTTCCAATACTGACTATGTTGTTGATAGTAGTAATAATAATAAAAAACAACAGCAACAAACAACAACAGCAACAACATCTACATCAGCAAATAAAATTAAAATTAGTAATAATAATAATCACATTAACAATAATAATATTTTATATTTTAATAACAATAATAATCATAACGAAAAATTATCAACAACAACAACAACAATCAATAATAATAATAGTAATAAAACATCAACAACAAATAATTATTTTCCATCAGAATCAACAAGAAAAAGTATACCGCTATCGATTGCAGGAGCAACTGCAGCATCAACAACAACAACTGCTTCAGCAGCAGCAGCAGCTGCTTCATCAACATCAGCAACAACACTATCAACAACAGGAAAAACGACCAAAATATCATTTGATATGGAAATTCATTATCAAAATAAGTGCGTATCAGCATAGCGGATCACTCTGGAGGGTTCTGGTGAGCCTCCATGGATACAAGGCCCCCTTAAAGCTGCATTTCTGGGGGCCTCAAATGTTGGAAAAACTAGTATATTACAGGTAAGATAATAATTAATTTTATATTAATTGATAGTCAAAAATTTTAATTGATTTAAGGTTATGTTTTCTAAGTATAATAATGACTTTTAAATTGGTTCAACAATAGAATATTCAAGAAATTAAAATTTTAATTTTTGTTTTTATTAAAATAAATTTTTTTCATATATACATAAAATTTAGTTGTAGAAAATGTTAAATATACAAAATAAAATTAACTGAAAGAAGCTTAAACAATGTTATTGAAAAATTTATACAAGACAGAGTAGTTATTTTTAGGAGATATGCTTGTAAAGAATTTGTTCATTGGTTACACAAAGAATGAAAATGTTTGTTTATTCACTGAACCACTTAAACCAAAATGAATCTTTAAATTACAATTATTTGAGTCAACCTCTCTTTGAAAAATCAAAAAAATTGCTAATTAATAGTGTTCTCAGTAGGACTCAAATCCAAAAATTCATTATTTTATTCCAATTAGACTAACTAAACTTATTTTAACATAAATTACAAATTTGGCAACAAAGATCAAATTTGATAATTTGTAGCATCTACATTTTTGCATACCCTCTTAATTCTCTTAACTAATGAAAATTTACAAATATTTAAATATACTAAAAAACAATTTGAGTAAATAAATGATTCTCAAAGTAATCTACTATTTTAAGAAGCATGTCCAAACTCTAATTCTATAAAGATATTAACCTGCTCTGTTATATTGTGGTTAATATTTTTTCGCCCAGATATATTAAAAAACCTAAGTACGGATTCTATGAGAAAGATTTACCTATATTAATCAAGTTTTAGGTAATGACATGCAGCAGTGCACAGATGTTGGTAACAACCTATTGATGATAAAATTCAAATTTTAAATTAAACAATAAAAATAGAAAACAAAAATAAAAAAAAAATAAAATGTCTACGATTAAACGAAGAATCCTTCAGTTTTTAATCTAATACTTATATACATTATATATGCTACTAATTTTTTATTTTAAATATATTTGAGTTAAAAACAGACAACAAAAAATGTTTAAAAACAAAAATTAAAAAGTATTTTCTTTTTGAAGTTTATAAAATTCTACCGTAGTAGCTCTAAATGTATTCTAGATGATTTTTTTTTTACAAAAAAAAAGGATGCTTATATGTATATAAAATTTTAATATCAATTTAAAGATCTTCTTTGTCCTTTTTCGAAATGATATAGTCTACTTAGATGATTTACAATGTTCACGTAAATAAATAATAAATCATGCAATAAATGTTTAAACAAAAAACAAAAACAGAAAAAGGTCCTTTTTGTCCTTAAAAGGACATTTGCGCCAAAAAAAAAAAAAACCAAAGACGAACCAAAAATATAAATGTATATGTAATTGTGTCTATCTCATATTATATACCCCAATGTACCCAAAGTACTTAATGTTTAATTTTCTTTTTCTCTATATATGTATATATATACAGTAGTGTGCAATAAAATCCGCACAGATAAAATTTTGTTAATGAAGAATGATTTTTATTATAAAAAATTTAATTTAGTAAAATATCTAAACTACATCATTTATTTTTTGATAATTATTGCAATATTTATCTAAAATGTAAGTTAGTTTGATATTTTATCGTCTGATCGGAAATGAAGTACTAAGAATATTCATTTTGAACATATTTTCATTCAATGAGCAATTTTTATCAGTTCATTTAATTCATTTTTATGATGATTTTTATTAATTCATTTTCTATCATGTGATCGGGTGCGTGATCATTCTGATATATAAACCAAACCAAACTGATAATTTTGTATTGATGAAATGACGACAATCAAGTTTGTTAAAGTTTTTCTGAATCATTGCATTGCCAAACCATCATCTAAGGTAACTTGTGAAGTGTAAGTTTCACTGAACTAGGAACTAGGAGATTAAATATGGATTATCCGTAAAGAATTATATTATTTCTAGTCGGACTAGCCGTTCGTAATACTACATCATTTCACATTTATTTGGAATCAGATATGATAGTTATTCTTACTTTGACAAGGTTTCCCAGTAAATTTTTTTAATTGTCTAAATCGATGCCGTTTACTAGTAAATGTACTAAAAATTTTGTAATCTATTATTAAAATCTTTTATTTCCTTCTATATCCCATACATCATTCTGCATTTCCAGAAATTTTGATTTTTTTTTTACGAAGTAAACATGTCCATTTTTCATGCCATATACTCTCACTAATCACGTACTCAATCATATTAAAGCGTTTTTAACTTTCATTTGAAATTGATATTATTTACTATTTATACGAACATTTTCAATTATTTATGGCTAATTCACCTTTGCTATATATAAAAATAAGCTTATTATAGCTTATAAAATTACATAAATTGCAAAATTACTGAAGAGAAAATACTATTATGTAAAGTAAAAATTATCTATAAGAATTTCAAACTGTCTGAATTTCATTACATACTACTGTGTATATATATAATACATTATTGTACATACTTACAAAATTATCTTATATCTTATTTTCTATTTTTGGTTTATATAGTATACGAATTTTTCAATATATAAGTATGTTGTATATAGAATACATAGAGTAATGTTGTAATAAATTTAAATTCTATAATGATTTAAAAAATATTTCAAGGATTCAAAAATTTTATTAATTAATATTACAACACCATGATACACTGGTTTTCTCATGAATTTCTTATAAAATTTATTTATTTTTCATCTTCTATATATTTCTTTATCTTTTTTTGATTATTCGCAGAAAATTATATCAAAAATCTGTCATTTTGCAATTCAACAACACAATTATCAAACATCAATTTCCCTCCCCCTTCCATGTAACTTAATTCAATGTTCATCAGCTCCAACCGCACCAGAATGATAAATGATCTTTAATTAACATAAAATAAAAATTATTTTTGTTGTTTTATTATTATTTTTTTTATATTGAATTTTCTGCAAACATACACAATTACAAATAGAAGAAAATTATAATAATAAAACAAAAAAAAAAAATACAAAATAACAACAAAAAAAAAAAACCACAAGAAAGGAATAAAAAAAATCATATTTAACAGTACAATATTATTGTACAATATATAACAGTATTTATATAGAATAAAAGATATCGCTTTATCTTAACAATTAAATCAAATGAAATAAACAAATGTAGTTACATACAAATTAAAATTATAATAACAATCAGAAATAAATAATATGTAGGTTAGGTATTTACATATATGTATTCGGTCTCAAAAATCAATTTTGCAATCAACACACAACTAAACAAACAGAATAATAAAATATTAATTAAAGGAATGCGTAAAACGAAAAATAATTAGTTACATACCCTTCTCTTTTTATAAGTATGAATATAATTTTGATTTACATATCAGTTCTTATTGAAAATATATTTTTTTTGTCTTCAAAAGTTCAAATTACTGTCGTCATGATTTTAATTTTGAGTACTAAATAAACAGGGCAGAGTTTTTCAAATTTTTAATTTTGTCATGTAATTGAAAATGTATCTTTATGGAATAATCAATCATTTGTATGAAAAATTACCAAATGAAATTTCGTATTTACATTATGTACATCAAATGTAAATTGTTAGCAAAGTTCCTGGTAATTTCATATTTCCATGAATTCTTCTCTATTTAAATAGGCCCAACTGTACTAAAACACCCTAAGAATTTCTTCACTTAAACAAGTTTTTTTATTTACTATTTAACCAAATATTTTTAATTAAATTCAAATTCTACTTTAAGTAATTTATTAGCTATCTATAATTATAATTGACAAGCATTTAAGGACCTGCGCAGTAGACACCTTTTTATTTTATTTCGATTCTCCAATACATAAAATTGTATATAAAACAAAAATGCGCACACAGTTGAAAATTTTGTACTCATAAGATTTTATTATTCAGCAAATACATTATGCATATATGTGAAATCTTATTAAAATAATAAACAAAAGCAAACAAATCAGTTATTATAATTTATATATTTACTTGCAAATGAATCTATGTACATATGCCAAAAAAAAAAACAAATTCATCTAAAATAACAAATATAAAAACAAAAAAAAAACAAATCACTTGAATTCTTCCTTTTTATCTTTTTAAGTAACTGTCTCTAAATTTTGGATATTTGTAGTAATAATATAGTTTTTATTAAAATTATGTATTATGTAGGTATATATATACATAACTCTTTAATGACAAAATTTTTTATTTTTAGTAATTTTATACACTAAATGCCACTTACTATAGGGAATATATCGGAAACGAAGCAGTATATGAGAGACGTGTATTTATGTGTCCTAAATAAAAAATAAAACTTACTAACCACAAAACTTTTTATTAAACACGAGTGATTTCTGCTATATCGTGCGAAGTCTATGTCAGTACGTAAATTACTGTTTTTTTTTAAAAACTTTAAATTTGACTTCAACTTGAAATATAATTACTCAACAGGGGCCCCTAGTAAATTAGTCTAATTTAGTTGTAAATAATAGTTTATTTAAGTTTTACTGTAAATTTTTACATAAGGTTTTTCATGTAGATCTAATACTTTTCTTTGCATAGTTTATATTTTTTTATTATATTTTTGTATTCTTATTTAAAAACCAAAAACAAAATTTTTCACATTTCAGTTGGAAAGACAAAATTTGGTCTAAAAACTCTGTAAAATAAAAAAGTACCTATACAATCTTGTAACCATATATTTTTTAAGCAAATAAATAAATAAGATATCAGATAATGCAAAAAAAAAAAAAATCTACTTAACTGTTAAATTAGGAATTTCATCTGTGAGTTTTATGCTTTTCTCAAATTATGATTACATTTTTGATTTAATTTGATTTTTATTTTTTATTTTTTGTCTTTTTTCTTTATTTCAATTTCAATACAATTTACTTAACCTAGTCTTAATCAATATAATACATTAAATAAATCAATGTTTTGTGACTTAGCCTGAGCTGGCTGGTCCAATAATTTTCTAAAACTATTGTTTTAAGTTATCATTATAGATTCATATTGATAAATTTTATATTATTTAGTACTGTGAGTTATAACTAAAATGAGTGTGTATTAATTTAATAAAAAATAAGAATAAAACTCGGGTATTAGTTCGAAGTCGAAAATTTAATGATTGCAAACAAAGCAAAGATTTACCTTTTGTTTTTTGGTATTCAATCATTGATTACCCCACCCCACAAAGTTAATTTAAGGTCTTTCCAATTTCATAAATTAATATTTCTGGAATAGGTATCATCGTCAGGTCTATAAATTTACAGCGCTTTGCATCCATTTCAATAAGTAAGTTAGCTACTTTCAATAGCTCTATAATATTTCTTTAAGCGATTTTTAGTTAATCCATTACTGTTTGTTAATGAAGACCTATTTTGTGATTTGTAACGTCATTTAGCCATAGACAAATTATACTCTTATATATGAGCAAACTGCTCTTTTTGAGATAAAAGTAAATAAATAAATAAAAATAAATACCTTGGGCCATTGATATTAAACCAAGGGAGCTGCACCAATAAAATATAAAGAGGATTGACAGTGGCAAAAGTGTTGACGTCCAAAGTTTTAATAAAAATATAAAACTAAAGCTAGTGAATGCTATTAAATTTCCAATAGCCATTTATGCTGCAGAAAATGCTATGGATAATAAAACAGGCAGAAATTAATAAAATAGAAAGCTTCGAGCTATGGGTATATAATAGAATAATTATTGAGAATTTCGTTTCATTTTTTATTACACCAATTTTAAAAGATTTCTACCAACACGTTTTTATTTCCAAATTCAGTACAAGATTTTTGTTTGCTATCATTAGTTAATATAAAGAAGTCTTTAAAATAATTAAACATGTGCGTATCATACAATTCATACAACAATTTCATTAAGAAAAGAAGTCTGTCGAAAAAAAAAAAACATAAAGAAAACATAAAATTAAATATAATAACCACCATAACCACAACCATCAACACCGCTACCATGCCGCCAACAACACAAATTGAAAAATCCACAATTTAAATATAAATGGAAAACACGTTAACCACCAAAAAAATAAACAAAAAAAAAATCCCATTTCTAATATGAAAGTTTTCATGACTTCAACTCATTTCTGAAATAAAAACATAAAAAGCAAAAAATAAAAAAATTACATAACAAATTTCGAATGTAACTATTCAGTCAGTTGGGATATGTTCTATGTTGTCGTGTATGTAAAAATTCATGTAAAAAAAATTAAAAGAAAATTCAACTGAAAAACGAATACGCAAAAAAATTAAAACCTGTCTTAAGGAGATACCATTATTTCGCTTTTTTTTTTTAGCAAAAAAAAATTTCCTAAGATAAAATTGATTTTTGTTTTTGTTGTTGTTTTTGTTTTTATACTTAATGAGAATATCAGTTTCAATATCGGAGATTGAGATTGAGGGTATAAAATTTACCTCGCTCTTATTATATACCTTACGCCTACGAGACGAACACATTTAACAAAAAAAAAAAGCCGACAAGAAACGATAAAGAAAACAACTTTTGCTTTCATATTATGATTTTTTGTTGGATGGTTGAAATTTATTGCTTTGGGAAATAAAACAAAATTTAAAAAATACCAAATATTGTTAAAAATGTTAAATTTTCATGTAGGTTGAAAATCCTGCTAAAAAAAACTAGAGATGATTTCTATGAATTATCGTTCTCATTAACTATAATTGAAGCCAAGAAATATTTTTGTTAAACATAAAAAAGAGATTCGACAACAATATAAACTAAGCTATTTATATATATATATATATATATATATATATATATATAGTGTAGTGATATATATAGCTAGATGCAGTCCTTTTGAGATCGAGTCTATACATAATAAGGCATCTGCACTGAAATTGATATAATAGCGTATAGCACGGTTATATTTTACGGTTCTGTGGTAATGAGCTTAAAATAATTACACACCTTTTGCAATACTTTCGCTTTGTTTTAAATCTGATAAAATTCCAACCTTATTATATAAATTCGATAAGATTATTAAGTGAGAGGGTTGATCCTTTCTTTCAGTATCACTTTTTTTCGATTAGAAGTTTTTATGTAGTCTAAATTATGTATAAAATATGACTATTTCTACATAATTTGATAAATACTACTCGGATATATACATATACTTATTTATGCAGTGCAAATAAATTTGTTACTTCAGTTATAAAAATTCTAATGCAGCAATGTGATGGACTAGAACTGATCCATTAATATTTATATAGTTTGAGAAAATGCTTTCTTTTAATTTGCCTATCATTAATGAATTACATTTTTGTCTATAGATCAATTACTCTAAACAAATATTACTCTCCAATTTATACTCTCTGTCTTATTCTTTTTTGGATATGAATAATAAATAAACGGTATATAATATTGGAAAAATCTCAAAACATCTTCGATTATTATCATTCTCATATAACAAAAATAGATTTAATCTATAAAAAAAAATATAACAGTACTTATACATTTCCCGCATTTTGACTAAATTTCTTATATCATTTGTAAAAAAACAAAAAAAAAATTACTTAAGCAACATAATAAAAAAAATGACATAAAAAAATTGTTTACAAAAATAAAACGACAAAAAAAAAAAACAAACGATTTTAAGCCAAGCAAACCAACACACAACACAACCTACCAATAAAATAAAAATAATGTTTTCAAAATAAAAAAAAAAAAAAATAATAAAAAAAAAACTAAAACGGAAATATAAACAGAAAAAAAAACACAAAATTATCCTTTCCTATTATCCTTGAAAAACTTTCGCAAATCTTCACTATTATTAAAAAAGAGAAACAAAAAATGAACATCAACAACTTCATATACAATACATTCATTTGTCTGTATGTATAATATGTATGTGGAAATTGAATCACAATAACAAATTCTCCTAATAAATTTCTAGGTTACTCTTTACTTCGAGGTTACTATATCTAAATGAAAATTTATATACTTTCATACATATATATATACACATAATACATTATATTCTACTATATATTGAAACATTTCTATAGGTATTTTATATTTAAGTCTACAATAATGTCAGAAAAATGTAAAAATTGAAAACAATAAAAAAAAAAAAAAAAAATCAACAAAAAGAAAAAAAAAATAGAAACAATAATATTACGGTCACCATTCTATTTTTGTACCCACAATTTATACTCATATTTATTACATTTAAAAGTAGGAAAAAATCCAGATTTTTAAAATCTAGACTTTTCTTTAAAATCCAGACGTAATAAAATCCATACGCCGTAAAATTCGGACGTCACAATCGGCTCACGACAAAATCCAAAAAAAAAATGCATCAATTTAAACAAGTTTCTAATAAGATAGATCGAAGGCTTATAAAAAAAAAAAAATTAATATGAAGGTTAAAGTATGTGGCAACGTTTTTTCATCGTCAAGAAATACAATAAATTTCAAGTGGTGTTTTGATATTTTTTTACAGTCGTAAAAATTAAATTTTTGTTTGGATTTTGTCTAAATTGATTTGATTTTTTTTTTTTTTAGATTTTATCGCTCTTGATTTTGTCCATCGGGATTATGTCATTAGACCCCATACATTCATATGTATGATTTTATATTATATGCATTGAAGTTAGTTTGTAGGAATGTATATACCTTGTCCCATTATAACTTATAAGTTCTCTTTTTTACAAATAACTGTGAAAGGACGAAAAAGATTTTTTTTTATTTACAATACATAATTACTATTTGATATACCTATAACTGTATGCATATATATATATATTTGTATATAGATAACAAAGTTAGAACTAAATATATGTTTGTAGTGGTATTAACATGAGTTTACATATCTCTAAAATTTTCTATCTATTTTTGAATTGGGTTGGCCTATTTTTCTCTATTTGTTTTTTTTTTTATTGTTGTTCTTTTAGTTCTTTTGTCTTTTATTTATTTTTATTATATTTGATTTGTCTTTCTTTTGTTTTTATTTTTCGTATTTCTTTTCTTGTGTTTTGTTTTGTAGTTAGTATTTTAAGTGAAAACAAAAAAGAACAAAATCTAAGGAAAATATTAAGTAATAACGATTAACGGTTAAAATATAAAAATTTAAAAAACGCAAATATCATGTCGGCGGGGTACAGCGAGTTTTCTTCCGTTTTAAAAAAATGAAAAAAAAAAAACTATACTCCTTTTCGTTCTCCTACAACTTTTTTATTGTGGCTTATAATGTGTATATGACTATAGTAACGTGGAATCTGCTGCTGCACTGTAACCCATTGTATTAAAAACACAAATAAATATTGTACCATTTATTACTTAAAATATTTCAGACTGCAACAATCATGTTTGTGATAAAATAAAGACTGACTAATAATCCAAACTATTTGGGATTTAGATATAAGTCGAATATAAATATACTGAAGCTAAGAGCATTTGGAAGTAATTTAATGCAAACCGAAGTGGGCTCTAAACATATTATGCGTTAGTTACAATTTATATCTTATGACTTTATAACATGAGATCTTATGACATGATTATATTGTATATACACAACTTATGATACAGAAATTTACATCACGCAAGGACATAAAACCTTAATAGTTTCAATACATACATAGCTAGTCGTTTACACAATAGATTTTATGTCGATTATAGAGTATGTTATACAATAAATTGATATGATAACGTGTTAAAAAAAAACGTTATTTTTCGGCATTTAACGTTAACAAGTAGCTTCCAATCGCTTCCTAGGTACTAGAAAAATAGGATTTACCTCATTAAATTAATATGAACTATAAAAGTAATAATATTTAATATTAAAATTAATGTGATGGTCCTATTATCAAAAAAAGTATGTATACAACTTAGACAATACTATTAAAATGATAGTATGCATACTATTAAATTTATTAAATTAATATTATTAAAACTATTATTATAATAGGATGTACTACTAAATCATAATGTGATGCATTATAATATTTATAGGACAATACTATTAAAATAATGGTATGTACATTTAAACTATTGATTTAATAAGATTAAAATTCTAATTTGAAAACTGTATATCCCATTGACGAATTTTAATAGTAAAATCTAATTGAATTAATAGGGAATAATTGTAATTTTTTACGATTTTTCCTTGAGTGTATGTAACAAGCTTATAAAAGTTGAAACATTTTTCAGGTTAAAGTTTTATTGCATGCTTTCTAAACCAAATAGAATTAATAAGTGTTATAATTTTAGTACATATTGTTTTGATATCAATTGACAGTGCTCAGAATATTATTTTATATTATTTATTAAATCATATTAGATCTCTATAATCATATAATTTAGAAATATTGGCTTATTTTGATGTTCCTCACTTTTACTTTTATTTTTCATGATATTTTATGTGATATGGCTTCTTTGACAACAATATCTCTAAATTTCTGTTAATGTTGGAGTTCTTTATGTACAACAAAATACCGATTATCAATCTGAGGATGTTATTTTGAACTTTCAAATATTTATGATGGAGATATGTAGAGCTTTATACTGTGACGCCTACGTTCACATTGCTTTTATATAGTAGAGCTTTATACTGCAACTCGGTTTTAACTTTGATTAGAAGCCATAATAAAAAACAGCAGCAAGAACAGAAAAGTTAAAAAATTAAATTTATTTTTCATTAAAAATTTTAAATTTAAAAAGTTCTATACAGAAAATTATTTTTTTGTTTCTTATTTTTACTTTTTATTAATATAAAACGTACTAAAATTAAAAGGAATTAATTTTCAAAATAAAAAAAGAAAAAAATTTCAATTTACGGCACAGATGGAATCAATTACATTACTTTTATTAAAAAAAATATTAAAACAAAAATAAATCAGGTCAATTAAAAGTTCTGAGAGAACAAATTAATAAATAATTTTTACGGTGGGTTTCATTTCATACCGAAATGAATTTAATCATGAGTATTATGAATATAGACTGGAAAAAAGTAGCCTACGATAATATAGTCCGATTGCAAACAAAAAAATTTGCACTGAATTAATATATAGCATTGAACTGTTTTTTTGTTTTTTTTTTTTGTTTTTTGTAGGTACTAGATTACAAAATCAACATTTTTATTTGTTTTAATTTTTTTTTATGTTCTGCTGACCGTAATAAAGTGTTTTCAAGGTAACCATAGATTTCTATTTGTTTCAACCAATTTTTATTAGCTATTTGGAAGCATCTGATTGTAAAAATATATATTTTGTACTGGAAAGATTAAGCCTGAAAATGAAAAATTCACACCGATTTCACTGGAGCTATTTTTGATCTATGGTTTCAAGTGATGCCAATAGATTTTCCTCTGTTTGTTTTAATTCTCTATCACTTTAGTCACACCTCTATTATTAATTATTTGTCACGTTGTTACTGAAGTTTGTTATTTGACTATTGAGAAGGTTCAAAACTAGCTCAAGGAACCGGATATTTAATTAAATTTTTCTTCCTTATTGAAATTTTAGAAAATTTGTTGAACGTAAAATTTGAACAAATAATTCAAGTAAAATTAAACTAGACCGTTTAAGGAATTATCCTGTACTTTTTTGGACATAATCTGACAGTTGGATAATTTTCTCTGTTTCAGATATTCTTTGTAGGTGTGAACACATGCTTAGTAAAATTCAGAGCATCGGTTCTTCTTTTTAAACAGTTCCAAAACGAAATAAGATGAATATGGCAAAGTTGTATCTCAATATATAGTGCAACTGCCAAAATGATATAACAAAAAACTTCGGAAATTCGTTCATAATTCAAGAATTGTTGAAACACATTCATACCGTTTCGTTTCCACCAGTAAAGTAATAATATTCCAACATATTAGAAGTTCCAGAACTTCAAGACAAACATTAACCTTTTTTGGGTTCAAATCACATTTAATTAATATAATAATTTTCTACTTTCGTATTTTTTCACCTCTCAATCAAGCGATATGTACGTATTAAACGTATTTAATAACTGATTACTATTAAATTTTTTTTTCTTTCTTCTTCAACCGCTAAAACGACCTAATCATTTTCATGTAATTTTATTTAAAAATATTCTTTTGAATGCTTGTCAACGTGCGAATGTATGAATCACAAATTCAAATATATATATACATACCTACTTGTATTAACGATTAATACATGAAATATAAAGTAATATTTTTTATATATTTTATCCTTTTTTTAATATGTAAAAAAAAAAACAATGTTCCTAGAACATTCATTTATAAATAACAAAAATTATTGTAAGCAGCAATTAAGCTATTGCGATATTTAATGTTGTTCCATTTACAAAATTTAAATTTATTCCTTACTACTCTTCAATTTCATTTTTTTTTTTTTGTTTCATCATCGTCACCAAATATAATTTAACCTTGATCGTTGCGGCATAGAACGCTATCACTTTAATCCCCCATAATTATCCATTCTATTTTAAATAATCTTTGTAATACATGAGATTAAAAATTTGTGTTTGACATTGAAAATTTCGCTTTTAATCCTAATTAATATATTTTATTATTTAGGATTAAAATGATAATAATGATGTGGATATATGTATACATATATAAATAGCGATGTTGTCATTAATTTAAAATTCCCACGAATCTTTATTTTTTTCGTTTTTAATTCAATTTATTTTAATTGAATATTTATTAGATCATCAGCGATGATTTACTTAAAAATTTTTTAATCTCCTTTTTTAAATGAAATTTCAAATTATTTTAACTTAATATATTATGTTATACATATATAGGTAATTATTTTGTATAATATTAAATTTATAATTCAAAACTAAATCGTTAAGTTTTATATAATATATAACTTTTTATAGTTATTGTAGTCCTAATAAAGATTTATCGGTACAAATAGAAACGTTTGCGAAAAATTGAAAAAAAAACGGTATTTAAGTTATCCTGAACAAATTTATAGCAAGTAATAAAAAACAATTATTGACAGCTCTAAATTCTGGCAGGATATTAACCATTACAAAATTACTTTAATATATTTCAAGCATAATGTTTAAAAATAAATATTGTTTTAAGACTGATTATAATTTCACCTGATAATTCTAACTCCAGTTCGTTACATAACATATGAATAATTTACATATAAACATT
Source organism: Argyra leucocephala (assembly GCA_963942445.1). Lineage (NCBI taxonomy): Eukaryota > Metazoa > Arthropoda > Insecta > Diptera > Dolichopodidae > Argyra > Argyra leucocephala. The sequence goes on along the minus strand of OZ012677.1, from coordinate 209,605,316 downwards.
GTATTTGTAGTTATTTTAAAATGTATTATACCAACCATCTGGTTCCACAAAACATTCTCTCAAAAGAAAAAAAAAACAAAAATTAAAAAAAGAGATTATCTCTTTCATTATATAAGAGAGAAATTTGATTATATTATATTGAATAATGGTATTGCCACATTTATCTACAAAAATTTACGCTAACAAATGTCACTTGAGGCTATTTTAATTTTTTTTTTTTCAAATATTTTAGAAAAATATAGTTTTAAATGATTTTTACATTACATCGATGCTAATTTCGCAATACAAAGTACGAAATGTTAAAATGCGAAAATAATTTTGTGAAAGAAGGAATACGCGTTTAAGTAGTTGTCTTGATTATTGACAACAAACAACCCCATAATACAATAACAAATTGTCGTTGTCGTTCAATTAGATTTAATTGTATTTTCGACCAGTTTTACAAAATGAAAATGAAAATATTTGTTTATGGAATAATCTCACTGTCAAAAAACATAAACAATAAATATAAATGAAATCTACAATCAAAGATGCAATGCATTATTTTTATTATAACTTCGTTGTAGTACCAAAATTTGAGACTGGAGAATAATAACTGAAATTGTTACAATAATTTATTTAATTAAAATAACGTTTTATCATTGATTAAGAATATTAATATAAACTAATATAGTATTATTAATCAATGGTTTTATTCATATTTTATACATTGTTTTGAAAATTTTCTTTGTGGGAAATTTGCACGTAAATTAAAAAATTTAATTGAAAATTCATTAAATTTAGTTAAATTTCTAAATAGTTGTCCTTAGCTTTTTCGGTCTTATTCTTTTACACGCTGGGTAGTAATGTAGGTAGAACACACGCCTTCCAACCGAAAAGTCCCAGGTTCGATACCCAACGAAGCAAAAAAAAAAATGCTTTATGGGGTTTCGACCTGGTCCAGTACCCTTTATTATTCGAGTAAAATCAAATGGCAAATCAAATGAGAGTATAATCTGCTAACAACTTAAATAAAATTGAGTTATTCTATTTAAAAAGGCTTATATTCTGGAAATAGCAGTAGATCTCCACATTCAATGAGTTGATAAGCAGTAAGTTGATCAATTAATACTCGAAAAATATTATAGTAAAATATTGTAGTATAAACTTGCAGTACCGTAATTTACACTCTTTACAGTAACTTAGGTAGAATCACATTTTAAGTACGGTGCTTAATTAAGTACGGTACTGCAATTTTACACTACAATATCTACAATTATTCGAGTATTTATTTTAACAAATTACTGGCTTATCTACACTCATTAAATGTGGATAACTACTGCTATTGTCGGTAATTAAGCCTTCTTAAATATAGAATAGTTTCATTTTATTTAATTTGTTACCAGATCATATAAGCTTAAGAGACTGACTTTTTTAAGCTTGAAAAGGTGGTCTTAAGTTACTGTCAAGAACATAAAAAAAAATTTTGATTGAACTATAACAATTTTTTCGCTGTAATATGTATATAAAGAGAGAGCGGTATTTAACTTTTTTTTGTAATTTCTTTTTCTTTCAAATTCGTTTAGATTACTTTAAGTTTTTTTAAATATTTATTTTCAGCTCTTATAATAATAATAATTATGTTTATTTTTTTCAAATATAAAAATTATGTTCTGGTTCTTACAGAGTTTAGATTTCATTAAATAATTTTAGAGCTAACTTAATTTAATATTTAAAACTACTTGACTTAATATTTATGTCTTCATAGGTGTAGTGAAAAAAGCGTTAATTATTTCAAAATTATTTATTTTATTGCTACATACTAGTATAGAAATAAAACATACTTATTTATTATATTTGTTGAGCGTTACAGACAGAGCGAAAATTCTTTAACTTGATTTTACATCATTTTTCATTATTTTCGATCGAATTTGAACTCAGAAATTTCTTCTATTTATCAGTATCTTTTTCCTCTAATGAAGGATTGATCAGCCACGATCCGACTTGTATCATCTGGACATTTACTCAATATGTCCGAATCAGTGAAGTATTTTCTTGATAATTTTCATGTTCTTATTTATATTCTTTTTATCTCACAGAGTTCGGTGTGATATTCAAAATTACCTAAAACGGTATAATTTACATAAAAATGGTAACTCTAGTTCAATTAACCAAAAAAAAAAATCCGTTGTTTATATTTTCATATTGCTTTTGCTTCAATTTTAAATATTTCCTTCTCACGTTCCACAACAACATCCACAATTCATTTGGGTACTAGAGTGTTGTTGTAGCTATGTAGTAAGTAATAAAAAGAAAAAAAAAATGTTTTCAACATGAACCCAGAAAAAAATTTTTTTTTTTTTGTTATTCCTTATTTCTCCTTAGTTGATATTGAATGGTGAAAATGAAAATAATAAATTTCACCATTATAGGAATTTTCCTATCCTAAAGCTAATTTATATTTAATAAATTTTTTATTTACGAAGAATATTTTTAGGCAATTTATTTTTTATTTTTATATTTTTGTTGTGTTTTGGTTGAGAAATATAAAATTTATTGTTAATAGAATATATATTTTTTATTTTATAATTATTTTGATAGAAAAATAAAATTTTTAAAAATAAACAATTTAATTTAAAAAACAAAAAACATTTAAAAGTTATATGCAATATTAGTGGTTTTATAATTTGAACTTGATAATTTTTATAATTCATTTACATAACAGATTTTAAATGTGAAGTGGAACTCATTTATGGGTACCCTAATATACCTCATACCAGTATTTATATGCATAATATATATATATTTAGTATGGTTATATTGTACATATAGCTATTTATTTCAGATTTAATAATTTCTCCTTGAATATTTAAAATCTATGAGAACCTTCATAATTTTGATTATTATGTTTATTATTATGAAAGGATGTTTAAATAAACACATATAAAATATAGGTATGTGTATATAGGTTTGGATATGCCATAAAGTATCTTTGTTATTAAATAGTTACTTACTTGGTTATATGGTTATATTTGAATGTTTATATTTTCATATTTATAAAATATGAAAAATATATTTATGAAACGAATAGAAAATATTATACGATAAGAAATAAAAAGTAAGATATATGAATGAAAGAGAAAGATATATTGAAAAAAAGGATAAAAAATGAATATATGCTAATAATGAAAACATAATTTGATCATAAATTTTTTTTTTTTCATTTTATATTTATTATTATTACTATTATAAATTTTAATATTTACAACTACAATAACAACAACAGCAACAACAATAATAACTAAACCAACAACAACAACATAGATTAATTATTTAATGGTAAAAATTTGTTTTTAAAAATTAAATTATTTAAAGATTTTCATTTAATAACGGTAGAATGAATTAAAATCGGTTATGGTTAATTTGAAGAAAATATACTGAGTGACTTTGATTTTTTAACTGGAATTAATTAAGATGTGTAGAAAACTATGAAAAACTTATGAAAATTTTTTTGAAAAGCCATTGTGAATTATTGAAGCCATTGGAAGTAAATTTTATTTTCATAAACTATAAATAAATTATTGAAATTCAACAAAACAAAGTTTATATACATACACTCTATTTTGCTACTCTTGTGAATAAATTCACTGAAACTCTTAACGAATATTGAAGCAAGCACAACTGATGTTTACATAAAACCGAAAATCTTTGAAAAAATGTTTCTTCTAATTAATTAATTCTTAAAATCTGCACAAAATCTGCATCAGTTATTTGTTCCTCAGTTAATTTGTAATTTGTAGTTTGTAATTTGTAATTTGTAATTTGTAATTTGTAATTTGTAATTTGTAGTTTGTAGTTTGTAATTTGTAATTTGTTGTTCCTCAGCTAATTCTATAGCTTCTGAGATAAACCAATAAATTCTCTGGAAAATTTGCACTTGCAAATTGACTGCAAACAAATAATTTTTCTAACACCAGTATTTTTTTTGGTTTCACAATAACAGAGCATGTGATCTGATCACCGATAACAAAAAATAAATACCTGTACATTTTCAAGAAAAAAAAAAATTAAATTCTCAAATTAGTTCTATTCCATTTACTTTTATGAAGTCATTTTCATTATGTAAAGATTATTTAAAATTCCCTCAAAACAAAAGCCGACGTGAACAATATAACATCAAAACCGATATATTAAAAAAAAAAAATTATGCAATTTATTTTCAATTTATTAAAAAAAAATTTTTCCTTTTCATTACATTTAATAATAGACTTTTAGATCATCCAAAATTAATAAAATACAATAAAATGAATCAACAATATATAAAGTTGTCACTGAAATCTTCCTATCAGACAAAATTTTCTATAAAATTTAACAAATATAAAAAAAAAAAATAAACATAAAAAAAATATAAATTGACAATCCTTTTCCATTAAATTCAAATTTTTCATATAACATAATAACAAAAACAACAACAACAACAACAACAGTAATTTCAGTGCTTAGAAATTATAAGGACAAAAAATAAAAATAAAATACATTTTTTTTTCCATAAGATTTTTTGATCATAAAATGATTTATCCTTTAACCAATTCCTTCATTTTCATTTTCTTCTGAAACAATTTTCATTTCTATTCTATGAATTTTTTTTACTCATACATAATCAAAGTCTTCAATTTAAAGCTGAAAACATACAAAAAAAAACAAAATTGTTATTGGAACTTGGCAGTGAACTGATTTTTTTTTTTTGTTTTAATAATTTTTTTTATAATAGCGTTACCATTCTTATTAGGCTTCGGTTTTTTTAAGCTTTTTTGTTATTATTTATACTCTTTTTTATCATTTGTTGCTAATTTCTGTGGGACATGGGTAAGTAGGCAGTAGAAATTTATCCATGTATAGACTACTGATACGAACCACAAAATAAGAAAAGCAGACTGAAAAAGTAGAAAAAAAAACAAAAAATATAATAGGATTGTATGCAGGACAGAGATATAATCTATATCCACCTTTTAGGAGTTATATTTCTTTGAAGCTTATTTGCTGCTTTGAAGAATTGCATTTTTCATCCTGATTGATTACGGTATAGAGAAATATAGTTATAGACCAAAGTGAATATAAATTTTCGATCTTTCCAAAGGTCTATTCTAACATATAACGGCTATAGAATATATTACACTCTATTAGAGTTTTTTTTAAAGTCAGTTATTCTTTGCTTTATATGATTCGTTAATCCTGATTCATCCTGTACTATATACAATTTTGATAAAACAACTTTAGTTATTTTTTTGTTTTTTTCCATAAATTCTTTTCCTATATTTCAATATTTTTCTTCTTTTAAAAATGAGTGGGCACCAATATTTTATGATATGTACAACTTATGCTCTAATTCTGTGAAAAGATGAATGAAAAATCTGATGATTTATTAAAAATATCGAAAACAGCCCACCGATACTGATATTTCCAATTAAGCAGTATTCCGCAACTAGGACATATCTCAGTAGTTATCAGAACTTTCAAAGTCCCGTTTTATTCTCGAATCAAGTGTACTCTTAACATTGAAAAACACCATAAGAGTAATGAATTTATAGATTTACTCACATAAATTCAAACTAAATTAATTCAAATAAAGTACGAATGTATACAGATTTTGTACATAATTTGCTATGGGTAGGATAGTGACAGACCGACTGCCAAATTAAAACTTAAGTTCTTTCTCTCAGTGTATCTCAAATTTTTTGATCTTATAATTTTTACTTGAAAAAGCATAATATGCAATATTTATTTCTCATATTATTTATAGAATCTCCTTTGATCATCTCATTTACCGACCGACCAACTTTGCTTAGAAAGAACTAATATTAAAATATTCTTCTTTTATTTAACCATATTATTTGTGGGAGTTATTTTTTTTTTTTTATTTTTCATCTCTTGACTATACATAATATTATATTCGAATCCGAATGTATTATAGAAATTTTCTGAACCAAACTAACGTTCCAGCATATTTTCTATTTTTGTTTACTTAAATTTTTTTTTTTTCTTAAATATTCTTTCTCTTTACTCTCCATAAAATTTTCATATTCCATATAGATGAGATGAGATATTACATTATCATTTTTTTTTTTTTGTTTTTCTTGTTTTTCTTGTTTTCCTTGTATCTCAATTTCTTTGTAAGCAATAAAGTAAAATGAAATCAATGTAAGTACGAATATAGTTTCAATTTAGTTTCTTAAATCCTTGAAAAAAAGAAAAAGAAAAATATAACAAAAAAAAAAATGTAAATAAAAAAAGAGATAGAAAAAGAAAGAAAGAGAAGTAGCAAAAAATTATTATTAAATCAAAATGAAAGAGAAATAGAATAAACTCTTTAAAATTGATTAAAATCAATGAAGTAAAAATAGATAGAAAATATTTCTATAACATATGTATACATAATATATAACATATATAATATATATATATATATATTAAATATTTTAATAAATAATAATAAATAGTGATATAATATGCGGAATAGTATTAAAGGATTTTGTAGTTATATACAAAATATAATATGAGTGGTCTAAATTTGATATCAACATTAAAGATACCCCATTTCGACACTTCATAAATTGTTAATATCGAACTCTTGATGAAATGAGCATAATAATGATAGCCATAAAAATTGAAAATTTTATGAATTATTTTTTTGAAGAAACTGAAATTGAAATTTTATATATTTTAATAAGTTTAAAAACTAAATGGCCAATGAATATATTGTCGGTATTGAAAATATCTCAAGGTCATAAATACTGGATAAAAGACACATTAAATTCAGCATATAAGATGTTAAAATCTTGGTTATAATACTTATATTATAATGAAATATTGAATTGGCATTATAAATTTTTAGAATCTGAACACCATTTGCGGACTATAAAAAATAATTTAAAACTGTTAAGTTTTGATAACTTCATATGACAAAATTTGGACTTTAGATATGCTTGCAGTATACCGATGGACGATATAAACAAAAAAACAACTATCCATAATAAAGAAAAATAATAAATAAAACTGATTTTAGATTTTTTTCCTCAGTCGAGTACAAACCACTGAAGAAGTCTGCAAGTAGTAGACGAAATACGCGTATCTGTGATATGATAAGCATATCTGTAAAATTAAAAGGAAAATAATAATCGACTATTTTCGACAATTATACAAAAAATTTACTCTAACGCTAGAAAACAATTTTTTATAAAAACTAACAAAAAAACAGTGAATAGGTGTTGAAGGAAATAAAGCATCAGGGATAATAACAGGCCACTGCCTAATAAAGAAGCATCTTTATATTTTATTTTATTTTTTTTCATTTTATTTTTATAAAATGGGCCTAACGGAAAACAACTTATATAGAATATGTGAAATAGAGGAAGAATCTATTGAATATCTGCTCTGTGAATGCGAAGGGCCCACTCGTAGCAGATGGGCTGCGGATAAATCCCCTCCCGCAATTACATAATCAAATCTTGTAGCAGTAAAATGAACGTAGGTTAAATGCATTTTTCTTTAAATCAGACTAGCTTAGTTTAAACTAAATCTATTCTATTTGGGAAATTATATTTTATTTATTTATTTATTTCAAGCTTAAATCAAGCAGTTACACATTACTTACATCTATAAAAGTTACAGTTAAGAAAATTAAATTAAATCAAATACAATTAAATTTATTAATACTTAATACTAATGGGTGTGTAGGTGTATAATTAGTTCAATTGGTGTAGTTGTTTTTTTTAAAACAGACTTGGAGAGGGAGAAATCAATTAAGGCCTTGTATTTATTTCCCAATATTAACATTCTGTTAATAGGTTCAAATCTACCATAGTTAGTTCTATGGTGCACCAGTGTAAAAAGGTGTTAACGGATCGAAGCCGAGAATTGGTGTTAATAACAATTTTGTCAGAAATAAGTGGAGAAATAATATTTCGTTTAACAATTTCAACAATAAAAGTTACATCAGCAATTTCCCTCCTTTTTTGTAGGGTGTCCAAGTGAATTAAGTTTAATCGATGTTCATAAGGAGGCAGACGAATACGATCCTCCCAGGGAAGATTACGAAGGGCAAATCTTAAAAAATTTCTTTGAATGTGAACATCATAAAATGGAGACAATACTTGGCTGGCATATTCCAAATTAGGTCGGAGCAATGTTGTGTAAAGAGTCTTTAAAATATATGGATCAGAAAATTCCTTTGACCAACGTTTTATAAATCCTAATAAGGAATTTGATGTATTTATTATGTGATTATAATGTAATTTAAACGTTAATTTATCATCGAAAACCACTCCTAAGTCTTTAATAGAATTAACTCTTAGTAATAATTCACCATTAAAAGAATAATTGTAAGTGAATGGATTAGAACGGCGAGTATAACACATTAATGCGCACTTTTTGATGTTAAGAAGTAAGTTATTATTTGTACACCACAGAGAGAAATTATCAAGGTCATTTTGAAGTAAGGCCATGTCACTTTCGGACTTAATTTTTTTTTAAATTTTCATATCATCCGCGTAAATTTGTAATCCACTATTTTTAATTATTGAAACAACATCATTAACAGAGATTATTAACAAAAAAGGACCTAAGTGACTACCTTGGGGAACACCTGAGTTAGCTACAAAAGACGATGAAATAGATGACCTGAACAGGACACTATAAAGTCTGTTCACTAAATATGAGTTGATCCATTTTACAAAGATTAACGGGAAACCTAATTTTCGTAATTTAAGTAATATTACACTATGTGGTAAAATGTCAAAAGCTTTACTAAAATCAGTATAGACTACATCTGTTTGTAAGCCTTTTTCCATATTATTAATAAATGTTGAAGTTGATTCCACAAGATTTGTTACCACAGATTTATTTTTTATGAATCCATGCTGAATATGAATGAGAAAAGGAGCACAATGACTATAAACAGAATTAAGAACAATTAATTCAAAAACTTTAAGTATCGATGATAACTTAGAAAATAGGGCGATAATTAAGTACTTCATTTTTAAGATTTTTTTTATGTATGGGTCGTAGTTAAGACTTTTTCCAAATTGAGGGGAAAATTCCTGGTTTAATAGATGCATTGAATAGCATACAAAGGGGAAGAGCAAGTGTTTTTGAGCACTTTTTCAAGATTAATTCAGGGACACCATCAGGACCGGGAGACATGTTACTACTAAGATTTACTAAATAGTCCTCTACGACACCTTCATCTATATTTATGTGTGTGAAAGATGTTTTAGGATATTCATTTAGGTGATTAAAATTATTTTCATTAACCGTGAAGACAGATGTAGAATAAGAAGTTGCAAAAAAGTTGCGGAAATATTCACATATGGTTTTTGTGTCACTACTAATCTCTCCGTAATATTTTCATAAAAGTTGGGAATTGATCAGATTTTCTTTTTGAATTTACGTAGTTCCAAAATGCTTTTGGATTAGTTTTGATTTCAGACGATACACTACAAATATAATTATTGTATTGAGATTCAGATGTAAATTTGAATTCATCATATATGCTGTAAAATTGTTAATGATCTTTTTAAATATGATCATTAAACCATGGTGGACTAGAATTATATTCTTTAGTTTTCCTTAATGGGACATATTGTCTAAATTCTTCATCAATGATTTCATAAAATTTACTGATCATTTCTTCAAGATCTTTGTTGTTTGCAAGTATAAACTCAAAGTTGTGGGAAAAATTAAACTCATTTAATTCATTAATGTTTGCGTGTTTAAAATTATAGGAGTAAGAATTATTTTCAGTCTCAGAAATTTTAGGAGAATCTATACAATACCTTAAACAGATGAGTGGATGATAAATATCCATATTTACGAGCGGTTCTATGCAGTCTACAACTCAAAGATTAATCCAATCAGAAGAGAATATAAGATCAAGTTGTCTGGCTTGAAAATTACGTATATTAGATACTTGTTGGAGATAATTAGCAGTAAGAGAGTCAACTAAGTTATGTTCATTTTCATTCGTAAGATTGGTAGGAGTCAGAAAATACTCTTCTTCATGATTTATCCAACATATATTAGGAAGATTGAAATCACCAAATAAAATAATTTCATCAGATGGATTAAGATTGGATGAAATAAAATCAATTGCTTTTATGCAGGCATTATAAACTTCTGAATCAGAACAAGTATACTAATAAATAATTTTAACTTGTAAATTGGAATTGTTAATAAATGTATTCACTTGAATAAGTAAAATAAGTTACAGTATTGAATGCTTATCCGAAATTGTTTTGTGTATACAAAATATTTCATTTCGCCCCCAATATTTTGATATATTCCGAAGCCTTGTACTTTCGGTTCTAGGTTCAAAGAATCTCTTTAGTGGAAAATATACTTCTATTCTATCTAGGTATTCGTGCTACTATAGCATCTTGGCTCTAATTTTCATGACTAAATTGATCTCATTGTTTAGTTCATAGAGTTCAGCATTATACTTTCTAACGCGTTATTCATTGGACTGTCATTTCAACGTCCGACAAAGATTTTAATGTACTAACTATTTAACTTCTATTTAAATTTTTCAAAATCCAATATTTTATTTAAAACTTCAAACTGAAGTAAAAATTAATATTAATGGTGCTGACACAAACTAACAAGCCTTTGATCAATTTAAATCAAGTTGAAGAATAGCTAAATGTGATGCGAAGGTATAAGAAATAACCAAAGTTTGTTGTACTTAATATATGCAGTGATTAAAATTTAAAAAAAAAAAATTAATAATCCATTATGTAACATTTTAAGTCCTTTTTTAAATAATATTTTGTTGTTTTTGTTCTGAATATGTGATTTATTAGAGTGTTTCACTTCATTTAGCTAATCGGTTCTTCATAAGTTTTTTTTTTTTTTTTGAATTACTGAATAGATTTTTTTGCTTGAAAGATGCAGAAACAAAGAAATTTTATTTAAAAGTTCTATTTTTAGTTTTAAGAGTTACTATACTATACTCTCTCTCGCTCTGACAATAGATTAAATATACGTAATGAGAATGAGTGTAGAACATGTTGTACAAGCTTTTAAATTCATTAAATGGTATCAAAAGAAATGATTAGTGTCAGAAAATATAAGAAATTATTTAAATGGAAAATATAATGTTTTTAAATATAAGCTTTGATTATTCGAGTGAAATGGAAGTAGAGTAGAAGCAACTATAAAATTTAAAAAAGAAAACGTTGATTGGATTTTTGAAATTAACTTTTTCCTTTTTAAATTATAGAAATATATGCCTTCAGATCATATTTCTATACTATCATTCTCAACTAATTTTTTTTTATATCTGTATCATGTTTTGATGCACATAACATGTCAGTTCTAAAAAGAATGAGCAAAAATATAATGCAGTTATCTATAATTATACGAAATGTTTTCAAAATACATTTTTGAGATTTGTTCTAATTTATTCGAAAAAAAATGTAATTTAATTAATATCGAATTTTTTTACTTCAATTTGATAAAAATTGTATATGTAATCCTATTTATATTCAGTATATCTAGTATACTTCTTGTAAGCAAATTATTTTAAAAAATATAGGCTTGAAGTATAAGCTCATATATTACATCTGTATATCATAGCAGTAGCAATCATTTTAACCAAATATAGTTCAATAAAAGAAGCTTATGTCCATAGCGAGCTTGTGGGATAAATTAGAAAAATGTGAAAATTGTAAATCTCAACACTTATAAACTGCAATTCAATGTGTTGCGTAAGATTTATTGCAGCAAACTAAATGAAAATTAAAGGAAAACGAAATTAAATAATATTACTCTAGAATTAGTATAAACTGTATTTATTTTTAAAAGGACAAAATTTACTTCAAAATATTTTTTTCAAATGAAAAATTATAGGTATTTTAGGATTAATAAACATTTTGAGCTACGCTGACTGCTATTAGAAAGCTCTGGGAAACCGTTCAAATACTTGACTACCAAAATACGGATTTTCCTCTTTTTTTTTTTAATATGAGACTTGCCACTCCTATTTTATTATTTTTTATTTTTTGTGGACACAATTGACTTTTATAGGATCAATAATTTTTCATAGAAATTTTCTCTATTAAAGTGTATCCAGATGGTTTTTATTGCTTTTGGCATAGACCATGATTTTGGAACACACATATACATTGAACATAACATTTTTTTTTTGTTTTTTTTTTCTTTTATCATTGCTGAAAAATTTCTGTTTAATTTTTAAAACATCATTTAAAGAAAAATCAACTAAGTTGTTGGAACTCATTTATTCCGGGTGTACTTTGAAACAACTGAAAAAAAAAAAAATGTTTTTAAATTTCTTTTGTTTGTTTCTTTTTTGTTTTTGTTTTTTTTTTTTCTCTTCTCGCTAAGGATTTGTTAATGTTCTTCTGTTTGTACAATTCATCTTAAGGCCCAGGCTGCAAATTTTTTTTGTTAAATTTTTTTTTTTTTTTGCTTTTGTATACTTTTGTTTGTTTTTTTTTTTGTGTTTTTGTTTTTTGTTTCAATTCAGTTTTTATTTAACTTAATAATTTTTAGTTGTTTCCGTTTTTTTTTTTTTTTTGTTTATTTGTGTTTTTATTTTCTTTCATATTTTTTTAATATACTTACACTACCGTTTTACATTAGAAAGGGCACTTAAGGAAAGAAGATACAAAAGAAAAAAAAAAGATAGAACAAAAAATTAAAATAAAAAAAATAGAAATAATTCTATTGGCCTAAGAAATTATGTATACCTTAATTCATGTATGGGTGCACATTATATACCAAAATGTTTGTTTGAATTAAATTTAAAATTCAAAAAAAAAAAAAAAAAAATAAGATACTTGAATTTTTTTTTTTTTTTGAATGAATTTGGAATTTTCTACCTTTAAATGTAATTTAAATTATGGTAATTAGTAGAAAATTTACTTAAAACAAAGACCTAAGTATATAACGTGATTTATTCAAGTATAATAAATGGAAATATTAGAAATTTTTTAAGTCTAGAGGATCAAGGATATTTGCTTTCGGTAGGTTACATAATTTGAGTTAGTTTAAATCACAGAATAAATTTGATTTATATTAATTTTCATGGGGTGGAAAATTTTAATGAATGATGAGAATATTTAATTTATTTTGTTTGATGATGATGGCTCTCTTTAAGTCTTAGCGTTAATTTAATTTTCAGTTTTCATTTACAACTCTTTTGATCTTAAAAATGAATCTTGAATTTATTAATGATATTCGGATTAATTAAAAAGTCAAATCATTCTGATTAAAGCTTCAGATTCATGTGGGAAATAAAATCCCTAAATGTTTAATGGTATGATCAGTTTTTAGTGTACCATATGGACAGATTATTACAATGTTTTAATTAGTTTAGTTGTATCTTAAAAAAATCGTTTCTGTTTCTGATTTTTTTTTTTATCAAAAAAGGATATCATCAGTAACTTGTCGAAAATAAATTTAAAAAACTTGTGAATGACATTTATTCAACTAAGCTATATCAATCCGATTCACCAAAAAAAAAATAAAGATTCTGTGAAAGAATATTCTAACAGTAATAATGGTCATGATAATATTAGACAATATACAATATTAGAATTGACCATCTTTAAGCTTAATCTATCTATTCAATTTTGAAAATATTTAAGAAAATTTTATTAATACTACTTTAATTCTATTAAGTTAATAATGAAATTTTGTACAATAACAGTACATATATATGTTATACAACATATGACATCATCACGTTTCCTTTTTTATGACTTCCATACACAAAAGTATATTCATTTATGTACATTTAAGAATGTACTTTACCTGATGCTGTGTAAATATATTCCCATTAAATAATGTTTACAAATTAAACTCTCCAATTTGAACATTAATTCAAAAAACAAAAGCAAAAAAAAATTTTCAAATTTACTCCTAACTTTATAGACACAAAATGAAAATAAAAATTAAAGTGTGTACTGTACTGTACTGTGTACATATAAAAAAAAAAAAATTTAAGAAATTTTTATTTTGTTTTACAAACAAACGAACAAATAGACAAATAATTAAATAATATTTGTATTTGTACAGTGAATGATAAAATTTATCAGGTTTAAAAGATTCAAGGGACTAGTAGTAAATATCAAAAAAATGAGAATGACGATATTGTATACATTACACCACAAAGGACTTTGTATAAAAGTTGGATGGTATAGAATAAAAAAATACTCCGTCATAAACTTTGATATATACCTATATTCAAAATAAAAAATATTTAACCTACTATAATAAAAATAAAATAAATAACTTCCAAACAAATGCATAATGCAAATGATACTCCAATTATTAACATGTTACACATTAAATTATTACATATTAAATCCAATTATTAACATGGATTTTATTAGCTTTGCTTTCCATTTAGAACCAAGCTATATCAATATTATTGAAAATATCTTGAAAGAAAAATAAGTATATACCCAACGGTTGTTCTAGATGTGGCACAAGCTTTCAATAAAACATGACGCCTGATTTATAACTTACATCGGACATATAGGTATTGTTATATGTATATTCTATTTTGTTTGGAAGGTGATAGGAAAACAATCTTTCTATTTGTATATATATAGTAATGATCTTTAGTAATAATTTTAATAATTGTCAGATTAAATAATTAACCACATTATTCTTCTTTGACACTCAATCGTAACTATAACTATCAAGATTACATATATATAGTGTTATAATTTACTTTTAAATACCTAAAAAGGTATGTTATGGGTTCCATACACGAATAAATCTGTTTAAAAACTTGTTTCGAAACTAATTTCTCTGTTCGCCACACACTAAAAATTTTTTGCTTAAACAAGATAAAATTATCGCTATAATTTTCGATAATAATTGAAGTTAAATTTATAAAAAAAAAAATAATAAAAAATTGGTTCCAAATATTATGAAAAATATAAACTACTTCTAAATGGGCCAATAACATGTGACCAAAGGTAAAAATTTGAGTGGGCTTGGATATTTAGATTGCTAATGCAATAAATTCATAGATTATGCATCTGAGATGGTAAATAAGTGGTCAGCAGTGACCAACTCAACCAAACCTCTATTTTATAGCGCTAATATCTTGAGAAGGTGGACAAAAAAGTCCACTAAGTAACATTTATCCAACTCGGTTTATTACTTCATACGTACTTATTAACTTTTACTTAATATTGTCGATATTAATATTATCCACGGGCAGTTCAAAAAATATCTGCCATATGATTATAATATTATTTATTTTAAAATATTTGGGATTCATTTTTCCACTTCGTCACAACTTTTTAAAATAAAAATTCTGACATTCAATTTTAAACATAGAAGTACAATAAATTATATACTAAAAATTATCATCCTTTTTAAATTTCGTTGGAAATTTAAAGTGTATTTTTTTGAATATAATTATTGTAACGAATTTTTTTAGTGACTTAGCGGACAAATTACATGGACAACGTTTGATTGAAAAAAAAATGATATTTTTTATTATTTTAAAAAAAGTTTATATACAGTAAATCAAAAAACTAAAATTTAAGAAGAAAGTAATGTGATTTCTTGTTTTACAATAACTTTGTATTTTTTTTAATAAACATTTTAGCTAATCAACTTCAGTTGGGGACAGGAGATTTTCGTCGTTTGAAAAATGTTGTGTCCAAATTTTTCATCGTTCTAATTTGATTAGTTTTTTTTTACCATGACTGCAAATTCGTAGCAATATTTTCTTAATTTACAATAAAGGTTAAACTAAAATTTTTTGTAAAATTTTATAAGTGTTATTAGTCTAGAGATGTACAGCAAATATGAATGGTTACGAAAAATGTTATTGGCCCAAATAACAAAAAAGCATAAACAACTGATTTTATTTACATTTTGGTTTCAAAACTTAGCCATCCACATTTAAACATATTCAGAACTTTATAACAAAAAATTTTGATTTTGTAAACTATTTAAGAAACTGTTTCGAAACAACCCGAAACACATGATTAAATTTCACAAGTTTCGAAACAAGTTTTTAAACAGATTTAAATGTGTATGGGCACCTTCAGCCAAAAGCTTTACGTTGAATTAATCAGATAACATTTATTTGAAAAAAATATTCAACATAACACAAAGAGATGAGTACTTCATTCTAAAACTGTAACATAATGTAGTATATTAAGGTCAATAATGTATGTAATGTACAAAATCGTTAAAATAGCAACACATGCGAATAATACTACAATGATGACAATAGATAAAAGCATAGAAGCTATTAATAAACTACAAAAAAGATTTTCCACAATCCCAAAAACAAAAAAATAATAATCATTAATTTTGACACCAACTGTACTTGTATTGTTGTTGTTGTTGTTCCAAAAATATTAACAACACGTTCTAATTTTTATTTATTTGATTTATTTTTTTTTATTATGAG
Organism: Argyra leucocephala; assembly: GCA_963942445.1. Classification (NCBI taxonomy): domain Eukaryota; kingdom Metazoa; phylum Arthropoda; class Insecta; order Diptera; family Dolichopodidae; genus Argyra; species Argyra leucocephala. The sequence goes on along the minus strand of OZ012677.1, from coordinate 209,588,878 downwards.
GGAAATATTTATACGATTATTTATTTGCTAAATAATCCAACTACCTCCTATTATTATTGGCTTGGTTAATGTTTGAAAGCTAGAAAACCAATCTATTAAATTTTCTTCTTCCGTACTCTGCCTCTCGGCCCCTCTTTCAATTGTTCTATTTTTCTTTTGCTCTATCTATCTATATCCCTCCCCTCTTCAAACCAATATTCCTTCTTAGTTTAATAATAGAAAAAGTGTCTTAATAACTTTGGTCAAAAATGTTTCAACATTAAATTTAATTTTCGTCTATGACTATGGGTCAGAATATTAAGGATATTAATTGTAAAAAAAAAAAAAAAATGTTTTATTCCATGTAAAATATATGTACATACATCATAAATGTATTTATATAATAATATTATGTATTTCTATGTATGTGTTTAGGTTTTTAAAATAAAATTAAATAATAATAAAACATGGTTTTGCTATAATTTATCCTCTTCATTAAATTTTCTCTCAAAATTATGAGAGAAAATTTGATGTTAAATGTTTTGAATGAAAATCATTTTGAGTTCTTTGGCAAATATATTATGAAAGAAAATAAATTTTATTTTTTAGTTGGTTTTTAATAATAAAAAAAAAAAAAAATGTATTTCAAAAAAAAAAAGGTTGTTTTTTCTAGCATGCTGTTTTTGAATTTATGCTTGTAACGCATCCTTATGTTAATCATAGAGATTTTCCTTTTATTTTGTTTTTACTTGTATAACTTTGTTTTTTTGTTTTGTTTTTATGTATAATCAAAATAAATGGAAAATAGGAGTACAGAAGTACATTAATGAAATTTCAAAGAGTTGAAGGATTTCAAATAATTTTCTATAGAAGGATTTTTGTCCTGAATATTCTCTCTCTGAGATGTTAATCCTCTGCATTCAATAACTGGAAATCTTATATTTATATTTTAAATAATTTGAATAATCGATTACGACAATCCCTATTATTCATATTCAATCCCTATTATTCATGGAATATGCTCGAAAAAACTAAAATTATTCCTTCCACTTTCCAAACAATTCAGTTGAGGACTCCAATATTGTTCAATTTATGAAAATTCGTTCATAGTCATGTGAAATTGCATTTGTGATTGTGCAGTTGTGGCTATTCTGAAAGAGAAATAGTTTCTACGTGATTGATTTCGTTTTTCTCAAACTATCCCTTCCCATTTTTAGTCAACTGTAGGATTATAATATAAATGTTCCTTTAATCTATGTTTTTGCTATTTGTATAAAAACAAACCAAAAATACATGATCTGCGTTTGTCCTAGTTTTTCCTATAGAAGGTAATATACGATTGTGAAACAGTTTCTGATTGCCCCACTTCATTTACTATTTTAGACCACATTAAGCTTCTTCGAATTAGAACAATAGATTAAAAAATTGGAATTTGGAATAATCGCGTTTTATATTAAGGTGTTAAAGTAGGATTTTGTTATTTAATTTTTTGAAAAAAAAAACTTCGTCAAATTATTTACAATTAAAAACGGAAATATCCTATGACTGTTAATATCAACTACCTATTTTTTTTGCCCTCACATAATATTTTCAAATTATTAATAGCAGGAAAAGAAATTTAAGTGTTACAGAAAATTTTTAAAAATGAATCCTCATCTAAATTTTAAATTATATTTTAATTTGTGGTAATCTTTCTTCACTATATAGAGTTAATCTTGCCTTTGATGTTAGAAAATAACTGACAACATTAAATAAATTTAATGAATTAAAAATAATTTACGATTTAGGTCTAATTTTGTAAAAATAAACTTTTTATGGGGTTCTCTATGAGCAGTACAATAACGGTGAATGTAATACAAAATAGTCAGATAATCGGCAGATAACATTTATGGACCGAAAACGGCAGATATATTAATCTATCGATAGAAAACACCCTGAAGAGGTAAACAAACATTTTTTGGAGGGTATTGAAGCCCACAGAGTCTCCAAAATATATGTACAAAGAATAAAAGCCAACTTTCTGATAAGTCTCAATAAAGCCAGACTGTAAGATGATGAGCATAGTTACTGGTCATAATCAAATGAATAAGCACTTGTGTAGACTAGCAACCTCATCAACACAATCAAAACAGTTTTGTTTCTCATTCCAAATTATACCGTTATCGAAAATTTTCTTTATTAATTATAGCTATAATGCCCTATTTAAAGAAGAGAGTTAAGATACCTGTTACAGAGTGTAAAAATCTGTAAAAGAAAATATTTTAGACCTTCGTGTTTTTAGAATTTAAATAAAAAGAAAAATCAAGATTTTTCACGACAGGACACTTATAAATACAATTAATGCTTAAATGATGTGAAAAAGAAGGAAATTCCAAAAATTCCACCTACAAAATAATTAGCGGTAACGACAACAGAAAATAATGAAAAATAGTTAAAAAAAAAAACATTTCTTTAAAAAGACAAATTGACAGTGAACTGAGAAAAGTTCAATAGAATGAGAGAGACAAAAACAGATATTTTTAATTAACTTTTAATATTTAAAATTAACTTCAAATATAAACATAAGCTTTCAATATTGTTATTTATAAATTAAAAAAAAAAAAAAAATATGTAATTTCCATTTTATTTCATAAATATTTCAAAAACTCTCTCACTTTAAATACAAAAATTTATGAATAATTTATGAAAAACAAAAAAAAAGAAAGTAATTGTTTTTAAGTTCAAGGGCTTTAAAATCACAAGCCTGAACATAATTGAAAAGCAAGGTCATTATTGTGTTTTTATTTAATTATTTAACATCGAATAAAATTAGTAAAAAAAAAAAATCAAATAAACAAAGAAAATCTCATCTCAAATTTGTGATTTAAAAAATCTTAAAATATTTCTCCGCCTTTTAGTATCATTATTAAAATTTGAAAAAAAAAAAGCAATAACAAAAATAATAACATAAAAACAATAAAACCAACTACACAAAAAAAAAAAAAAGGAAATTATCTTGAACAAAAAAAGGTTCCTAAAATTTATTGCTTTTACAAAACAAAACAAAAAATTTAAGTAAAAAAAAATTCCATTCCCAGATGGAATCACAGAAAAAGTGTTTCTAATTGAATTTAAAAAAGCAAAAAATTTTTTTTTTTGTTTAAAGTGCAAATGGTAACCCAAATTTATTTTCTGCCTTTTCTTTCTCCATTTACATGATGAGAGGACACCATTTCTAAAATGGAATTTTAAATGATTGAATTTTTCATTCTCATTCTATAATATATATATATGTATGTTAAATTACCGATAATTGTACACAACTTACGTGGAATGGTAGCATTAAAATATCATGAACCGTTACACAAATAAGAATACATAAAAAAAAAACGAACAAAAACGAAAAAGGACACAAAAGAAAATTTTTACTTTTAAAAATCTCTTTTTTATTCACAAAAGAATATAAAATTATCATTTTATTGATTGCTTAAGTGTAAATCAAAAAAGATAAAAATATAAACATAGTAAATGGGTAATTCTCTTTTTTTTTTTCAATTTTTTACTTTTACTCCAATTTATTTTCAATTGTAAATACAACAGTTCAGAAATGATGTTTGATGTGTTCAATTATCCTTCCTTATTCTCATGTTTTCATACTGTTCCGATAATTTATTGATTCTCATGCTTTCATACTGCTCCGGGTATAAATCGACGTTTTTCTAAGTGTACAAGCAGTACTAGTTTAGAGATTTGTAAATGCTTTTCAAATAGGATTTCGAATTCTAATTGGTCCCTTATACAAAACTCGTTATTAATTTCTCAATTGAGCTTTTGTTGGTCAATATAAAAATTTTGAATAAAAAAGCTATTTTACTGAGCCGAAAAATGATAAAATAGTTTTTTTTTTATTAAAATTTTTAACTTAAAATGTTAAAAATTTGAACAGAATTTGTTTATTAAAGCATTTTTTAGCATTCCTATAACCTATTATTTTGTGTCTATACAACGGTTGTAAAAACGAAAACAAAAATTTTACGTATTCATTTAAATGATCGCTATAATCGACGCCTATATATATCAAACTGTCATTAAATTTAATATACTGGTCTACTGTTATGTTACTGGCCATCTTATCAGTATAGCGTAGTATATTTTGTCTTAAAGACGATAATTTAACATTAACATACATTGTGTATCCACTGCAGTCAACTTGTCTGAGATACTGAATTTTCAATTCAAATATCAATCTTATTAATTATTAGGTTTGTTGAGTAAGCTGATCTATTGATGGATCTAAAACGATCTAGAGGAAAAACCAAAAAAACAGTTAATTGAACTTTTCTGTCAAACAGTGTTCTGATCGGAGTTTAGTAGAATGTTCAAAATAGTTCTAAATTGATCTTTTTTGTTTTGAATTTTTTTTTTAGTTTTGGTTAAAAAGTCTCAAGAAATTTTAGAGTAAATAAAAATCAGAACAAAAAGTGTACAGTAGATTTATCTGTTGTAAGTAGTCTTAAAGCAACTAAAGTGTTTGACATTTAATTGTTATTATCCAAAACATTTCTGTTCAATTCAGTTCTAAATCTACTCAACAAACTTATTACCAATTTATTATTAATATTTGCAATTTTATTTTCTAATTCATAAGATAAAATTAATTAGATTCACTTAAAATTCTGTACAGTTCGATTCCATATACTTTTGTCGCCATCTACAAAATCAACTTATTTTGTTCTTTTTCTAAACCAGAATGTCATTTTCAGAAATAAATAAAAAATATTACTACATGTACATGTGTATATGTATATGTGTAATTTGTATTGCGATGTACTAGATCTTTTGATGTTTAATGATTTTGTGGCTTTTAAAATAAGAATTTTAAGTCATAATAATTTTTATTTTCTCTTGCTGTTTTTGGTTTTTTTTTCCTTATTTATTTACTATTTTTTGGGGATAATAACAATATTTTAATGTTGTGGTCATCACGGACGATATATACATAAAATTTCCTTTTTCCACCATTTTTTATTTTTATTTTATGCCATTTACATCATCATTACTCAATGATGAAATTGTCCATTACAATTTTAATGGTCGAAAAATTACTGGACATTGTTCAATTTTGGTTCGGTTCGTTTCATTTTTGAAAAAATTTATTATACTCGGGATTTTTACACGTTATCTAATATGGAATTATCGTTATTTATTTTTATTGTTATTATCGTTGCTTTTGTTATTAATCTTGTTGTTCTTTTTGATATTCTGTCAATTTTATTATATACATATATATTTAAATGACAGTGATAGCAATGATGACCATGTTGTTACTTTGTTCACATCATTTAATATGAGGATACAATACAGGGTAATATTGATACAGAGATATTATATTGAATTTTAGTATATTCGAATTTTGATTATTGTTGTTCAACAACATGTCAAAATGTCAACAATGACACAAAAATATAATACAAATAAAAAATGTTCTTTGATGATTGGTTGGATTGATGATTGTACTTGGAAATAATTTAGTGTTGGATAATTTTTGACAATGATTTTTATTTATTTTTCTGTTTTTCATAAATTGTTAACACTAAAATTATTTTAAATATAATTTAAGGTAAATTGACTTGTGTAATTAATTGTGATGTGCTAAAACAGAAAAGGTCAGAACGATTAATTTTTTTTTTTTAAATATTACGTTTTGTTGAAGTTGTTTTGTTTTACATAATTCAAAAACTATGAAGAAGAACACAGTTACTGCTGCTTTTACGCAGACAATTGGCATTCAAAATCACATACAAAAATGTTGTATTCAACTAATTTAAATGTGGAAAAATACATCTATTGTAGAGGAACATATAGCCTTTACAATAGCTCAATTTTATTTCAGTGATTACCAAGTTGTATTTTCAGTTAATTTCAAAGATAATAATAAAATATAATAAAATTAATATACATATTTCAATTTCTGTTGTATAAATACTGCCACATGTCGAGAAATAGGTACCTTTTATCCTACCACACAATTACTTTAAATCAGCTGCAAACGCTTTCGATCAACCCATTTTTGAAAAATCTCCTTTGAAATATGTTATATCAAAATGTCAATTTTAATTATTTTTTTAACCTAAATTTTCTTGTGAACTCATTATTGGGTTTGGCACAATGTTTTCATTTTCACATTTAATAAAAATATCCTGTATATGAACTGAATCTTTAGAAACCGGTTTTTTTGGTATAGAAAGCAAGAAAATCTTTTTGGAATAGAAATTGTGTTTTAAATTTTCCTTAACTGGCTCTGGCCGAAAAAACAAACATTTTTCATATGTTTTAATTCATTTTTACTATAAGTAAGCATCGAATTATAAAACGGTACACCATTTATCGCTAATCAGTTATAGTCAAGAAGAATATTCTATAAAAGGAAACTATATCAAAAATTTGAGATTAATTTTATCAAGTTTATTCAAAATATCTGACAATGTTTTGTTTCGAATTCATTTATTCCTTCAATCATAATCACTTCCATGTAATATTTAGTTCATAATTTGAAAAAAAAAAAATAAACAAAATTACATACACATATATTCAACTTTCTACTGAATCTAATTTTCAATACGCAAACAATAATATTATATAAATCTTCTTTTTTATATATTGGTATTTAAGTTAAAGTTAATTTAGTTGGCTTAAAGTCAGCTACAGCAATCCGTTGCCTACACTAGATCACTAGATCACTTTTTGTCCCACAATAATTATCACTTTATACCATAGGCTAAATAAAGAGTTGAATCATCATAAATCAAAAATGACTTTCATAATAATCAACAACATTTCAAAAATAGTCATGGTCAGTAAATTATGTTTAAAGTTTCTAACTTAAATGAAAAACAAAACAAATAACATTGTCGCAATTTTTACCCATGCAAAACTGAATAAATTATGTATGAACATTTGTTTTTTTTTTTTGTTTTTTTTTCTATACATAAAACAAAGATCATTCAAGTTAATATAGCCATATAAATAAAAATAATAACAGTAACAGGAACCAACAAAAAAAAAAGGATCTGTCATCATCATCATGATAACTATCATCGTAAGCATCAAAATCATCATCACTTTTGTTTTACATATTTTTAAATCAAGTCTATACAACCTAACTATAAAAAACAAAAGTATCCTGTGTCTATGTAATAATAAAATAAAGCTTTAAAAAAAAATATTAAATTACCATGTAATTCTAAAAAAAAAAAAAAATACTTTTGGTTTATTAATAGAACGCATATATTTACAACTACAACTGAGGAAATAAGTTGAGGAAATTTCTATTGGACTTTTATAGAAAATAAAAAAGTTTTCCCACTACCATCTTATATCGTAATTTTGAATTTCGAAACAATTTTCGATTGTTTTTTTTGTTTTTTTTTTTATGACAATGTGTCCTTTTTTGCTTGTTTTTTCTGAATATGTAAGTAAAATATAAATACAATACATTCAAAAATACACATTCTTTAGCAAATATATAAAAATAAGTATTTAAAAACAAAAAACACGCAAGAAAAAAAAATACTTATATTATTATCTCACTTTTGATATCCTTTACAGTAATATCAAATAAATACTAATATACAGAATGTAATAATAAAATATCAGATCCTACGAAGCTTATAATCCGATGGATTGTCCTGTATACATTCTATATTATCCTGGAGACTAAAGACTAGTACTAGTAATTTATTTTTGTTACACTTTTAATTTTATGTTTTTATTCAGTAATGTATTCAACTAATATTTTGGCCCAGGTCCGATTTAAAGTACACAACAAATATAACATTTGTAATTTGTATTAAATTTGAAATGTGCAATACAAGTCTACTAAATAAATAGTTTATTTGCTTCTTTCAAGGACTGTACATCTAAAATCTCGTTCTGTAGGATTCTTTATAACTGATGGAAGATAATTCCAGTTTGTTATATTTAGCAATAATGGCATAGCTAATGTTATCTCTAAATCGTTTTATGATATTTAAATAGCGGGACAATGGGATATTAGATATGATATATTAGAAAGTAATAATAAAAATTAGTATAGTTAATGTCTGATGATTAAAGTACATAAAATTTACAGAAATAATTGAATTATATCAAAACTTAATAGATTTGATAATATAAAACATCTTTTAATGACGTCGAAACGATTTGGGTAAGAATTGGCAGACATTCTTATAACATTATATTCGTAATGTTATCTGGAAGAGGGTGATACTTCATCATTAAATTAAAAAAGTTTTGTTAATAAATATAAAGTCGATCAGCAGCAACAACACAATCAAATGAGAAAACATAAAAATCAGATATGTAACAAAGAAAACATTTAACATCTTCTTATTGTGCGCATCAAGAACATCACAAACTCTGATCAAAATTAAAAATGAATATTGGTAATAAAATTTTCATATTCCTATTTTTGTAAACATCATTTTACGTTTTAATTACCTTGAAGATGCCAAATTCGCATATCTATATTTAAAATAATCTACACTATATTTGACAAACATTTAAGATTATTTGAGAACCAAATATTTTAGAACCCTATTTCAGTTCATGATAATTCATTCAGTTCTTTTAAAAATTTTAAATAAATTGAAATTTAATTAGGCAATATGAGCCCCTAGTCATCATAATATATTTGCAAGAAATCCAGCTCTGTTATGATTTCAAATCAAGTAAATTTAAAAGAAAAAAAAAAGTGTAGCAAATCAAGAGAACTAACAAATTATGGAGTACAATTCAATGTTATTATTTGAGTTCAGTAGATTTTTTACTTAAACAATGGTGTAATAGAAAAGTAATTTCTTCTTTTTTATTATGCACAAAGATACAATTTATATCACATGAATACGAACACTAAATATATAAAAAAAACAAAAATTAAAAATTCAATTTAATTTTTCTTTGGTTTTTTATTCTGCAAAAAATTTCAAAAATGTCTGATTAGATTAGTCGATACAAGCCCTCTCAGAGAATAAGAAATGGACTTACATAGATGGAAAATTTGATACTTTTGTCCGACAAAAATAGAAAACTTATAATATTTTGTTAACATGATTGATGATAAAAAAATGTATGATCACTAGTCGAAATAGAGAATCGAACACCGATGTAAGTGAATTCTAATTTTCAGTAAAAACGTTTTATGAATATTGAATCTGTGACAAGTAGATCAAATTTCGAACAGTGATTGCGAGAAGTGCTTTTTGCAAATACGACAAGAATGGTTGTTTTATTTCTTTTGTATATTAATATGGCTATTATATACCACCTGTGTGTATTTTCTACATACAGGTGGTATATAACAGAGGTATTAATATCAATCTTCAATAGAAATATTTAAAGTTATATATTGTCTGTACTTTCTTACGATATTGAATTTGAGATAATGAAAGCATCGCATATAAACAGATTAGCAGCATTTCTTCAGTAGAACGTTAAAATACCCTAATTAAATCGAAACTCGAAATTAAAAGTTCTACTTAGAATGAGCACAGAAAGAGGAAACTGTTTTTAACCATTAAACGAAGAAAAGTATCTAATACTTCCGGTGCTTCAGCGAACATAATGTAAGGACCCAAATAAGAGATTAACTCCAAATAATTTGTCAATATAAAATCGAATGTAGACAGTGGAATTGGCAAAGAGTATAGATGTTGTAAAACATTAAAAATTGCAACATCAAATTGGATTTAATAAACATAATGATTGCAGTAGTATAAAAGAAACAGCAGAGACCAACATTATTTTAAACAAAACTAGCTACTTACTTTTTTATATTGTAATACAAAATATTCTCAATTTTAGGAAATTAATATTACACATAAAAGTATACGAACGCGTAGATGTAGCAGCCTTTCACATCCGGTTTTTATTTGTATTCTTTTCAGTGATAGTAATATTTAAAAGGAGACGTAGCGAAATCATATATTTTTTAAAAATTTTTTTTATTTATTTCAATTTAAAATTTTACTTCATGTATAAGTCATTTAAACATACAAGCATTTTAATTTACTAAATTGTCGCAACAACTCTTCTGATTTAAATTTAGTTTTTCTTTTTTTAAATAAGTCAATTAAAAACAATTTGTAGTGTCTACGATAAATTGAAATGATGGAAAGTTACTGATATGGAAATATTGAGTACGATTTTTTATCAAACTTCCCCGAATATCGAGGCACGAGCGAATACTAGTTGAACATTAATTTAAATATTATATTTAGTGTAGATGCAATAATATTATTAAAATAAAAAAATTTACATTTTTAAATTAAGTTAAGTTAAGTATATAATCAAATTTGTAAATTATTTAACATTGATGAGTACGTATAAAACCCGACCAGAAGTGTTTCTATACATGTTGGTTTATTACAAATTATCTTAATCTATAAACCTGAATTGTTATTAAGAAAAGGATATACATTGAGATTAAAAAACTAGTAAGAACTGTGAGATAAGTCAACTTATTGGTTGATAAATTGAATAGGAAATTGTACAACATTGTACCATTGAAATCTAATTGTTTTTGATATATTTCTAAACTTGCGCTACAGTTTAAAGTTGATAAAGACATAGAATGTTTGACATCTAAGAGTGATATACATTTTCAGTGTTGACCCCAATGCAGTGAAGTGTTTACGTACTAATCTAAATCCCACATTATATAGTAGGGGAATCTTTCATACTTCTAATCTCGGATATTAAGTTCTAATTTATAAGAAAAGCTCAGTCATAAGTAAAAAAAAAAACCGGAATAAAAATATGCGAAGAAAAATTAAATATTTACAAAATAAAATCAATAACTTTGAGTTGCAGTAATTGACCAATAAACTTAGTATTAATTCAAAGCAATTGCCCAAAGAATAAAACAAACAAATATTTATACTTATACCTACAGTAAATTTATTATTATCGATCCTTTCTTTAGAAAATATACCAAAATCTGTATTATAAATTGTTAGCAGTATCTACTCGTAAACTAAGCTTTTGAAATTCATTTTTTTTTCATTTTTTTTTTTATTTTGGAAACAATTGGCCAGTTCTATATAAAATAAAAGCATTAAATCTATATGATATTTTTCTATATAATATAAATAAATATAAATGAAAATTTCTTAATAAATACCTAAGTATATAACTTTACGTATATGTATGTATATGTGTGTATTATTTTGTTTATACAGGAACATAATTCAATTCAAAGTAATAAAGAAGTTTTTTTTTGGGTAGCAAAATGAAACAAAAAAATAAATAAAATTTAAGGTTATGTTATGTCTTCTTTTTATTGAGAAATCGTTATTACTATGGGACCCAATTTGAAGAAATCAATTACATACAACATACATACATATGTGTGTTTTATATTTAATATTATTTTAAAAGAGATAATTGCTTGAGATAATTTTTGAAGAGAAATCAAGAAAATAAAAATATATAAAATTGATAGACACACAAAAATTAAATTTAATTGTTAATTCATTAACTTTTCTTGTCACATTTTTTAATGAATTAAAATTAAATACATATGTATTTATAAAATACATATACATTATATAAGAAAATACATTTACCATAAAATAAAAAAATATAAACTTTAAATTTTTAAGACTTTTTTTTTATATAATTAAATTATTCAAAGAAAATATTTATTTTGGTAATAAATTTGAAAAATTTAACTTAATTAGTAGGGACCACTAAAGAATTATCAAATTTATTAGACCCTTTATGTTTCAATAATTTTTAGAATTTAGAAATTTGTTTTAAAGATTTTTCGTTAAAAGATAAAGTTTACGAAATAAGAATTTTTTTTTATACAAACTATGTTCATAAATTATTTAAATATTTTAGTGTAATTGTCAAAGAAGGAATCATGAATATAGTTTTAATGAAATGTGGGAGCATCTAAAATGTTTGAAACAAATAATAGAACAACTCATAGATTAGTTAATGATACATGTCTTTATATTTCTCATCTATAAGTCAAACGTTTTTATTTGTGTTGCATATTCGGGCTTATTAACTGATATATTATACATATAAGAAATTTATACTTTTCAACTTTTTAAATTTAGAAGTCAGTCTGATTGTTTTGATTTCAACCAAAAGATTACAAAGGATAGTATTGTCGATTTATTTTTTATTTGTTTGTTTGTTTTTTTTTTTTTTACATAATTTTAGTTTTATTTTTATTTAATTTTTTTTATTTTTATCTTATATTTACTCTATAGGCAACCTTTTCAACCGATGGGCCAAAATAAATTTTCCGGATAAGAGCATAGGCCACAGGAGTTTAATACCTACTGTTAGATTTTCAACTGTCACAAATAATTTAATTTTAATTAAAACAAGTTTTCAAAAATAAACTTTTTTTTTTTTTTACACAATTTTATAAATCCATTTAACAAAAACGAAAACGAAAAAACAAAATAGTGTAATTATAATTAATGAGAAATTAAGTATAGTTTGAAAGTTTTGAGCAACTCGTTGTAGTTCACCTCAAAGTTGGTTGCACCTGCTCTTAATATTGCATGCAGGTGTTCATCAGTTATTCTACTGTGATATTTGTTTTTTATATAATTTAACTTTGAAAATGTTTGTTCCCAGATATGTGCTTGCAAAAATTATTATCATCCCAGCAGAAATTTTTTTTAAAAACGGAAAAGCAGATTCTGGTAGATTAGAATAAAATATTTTCAGCTGCGATGGGTCAAAAGTTGATTTTAAAACATCATTGGATTGTAAGTCAATTAACTTCATTTCCAAGTAATTGGGAAAATCTTCAAAGGTCAATTTGCTTGGAATGGCTGTGAAAGTCCGAAAACCGTGTCAAAAACTCATTTTCCTAGATTTCGATATAATCGTGAAATTTGCTATTTGATAAAGAAAGATTCGATTTTATAAAAACTTGTTTTCCAGCGTTAGAGTAAAATTTTGGTATAACAGTGAAAATAGTCGAATATTTTCCTTTTAATTTTACTGATATGCTTATCATACAGATACGCGTATTTCGTCTACTACTTGCAGACTTCTTCAGTGTTTTGAACTCGACAAAACAGTAGTCGAGTACAAAACACTGAAGAAGTCTGCAAGTAGTAGACGAAATACGCGTATCTGTATGATAAGCATATCAGTAAAATTAAAAGGAAAATATTCGACTATTTTCACTGTTAAGATTCGATTCTTGTTCTAACATTATTGCACAAAAAGGTGAGTTATGGGTTTTGAAGTAGTTTTAGTTTAATCTGAAAAGCTTTTATATTTGAATACGCTTCATTAATCAAAATTCCTTTTATTTGAAGCTTTCGGTTTAATTCGTTCATTAAAGAAGTGATGTCTATTAAGAATGGTAAATAAAAAAAACCATTTTAGATCCGATAATTCTAATACTTTTCTTTTGCTTTCAATCATAAATATATGTATAGCTTCTTTCACCTGAAAAAACCTTTTAAGTACATTTCCTGCACTAAGCCACCTTACTTCGCAATACTAGATATCGGAACAGTCAAATTAATAAGAGTTGAGTTTTTTAATTCAGAATTTTAATAGTGGCAAACGAATAAAACTAATAGAAAATTACAACCCAATGGGCCGCATTTAAAAACCGAATGGGCCGCATTTAGCCCATGGGCCTCACCTCACGTTGCCGGTGGCTGCTCTATAGTAAACATAAAACAAAACTATGCAAAAGGAGAATTTTTGAAAATTCTATCTTTTTACTTTATGGATAACATGGAATTTGAATTTCTATCGTAACATTTTGAAATTTTGCATGAAATTATCATCTTTAAACGAAACCTTGATAGTTAAAGTTACAAAATCTTTTTTCTAATTTTACATTGACAGTTTATTAAATACCTACAAACAAACTAAAACCAGGCAAACTTAGCGACATTTCTTTATTTGTACACATTGGTCTTGTATATTAAAATTAAATAAATATTAAAAGTCTAGTTATGTTTCACAAATTTTATAATAAGTATCTTAATCGATTTCGGTTATTACAACCATCACCAGAACATATCTAGAGTTTTTAATATTTATTTAATTTAATAATATGTTTCACCTAGAGCCTACAGCGTATTCTATACAAATTTATTCTTGTATATTAGTGTCAAAATTGTTCAAATCCCTATATTAAACTAAAGTATGTATTTAAGTACAGTTTTTAACAAAAATAAAAACATTTACAATTTTAAAGTCAAAATTTCAATTTCCTATCTAATTGATTTGCAATTAAAATTAAACCATGGTCTCATTTTTGTTAAAGATGATTTTTATTAAGATAAATTTAAAAATTATTTCAACAACATCACTTTGTAGAACGATAGTAAATTTTTTCCTACACATTCAAACATAAAATACTAAAATATTTTTACTCTATAGCCTCGTATTACTTCAATTCAAGCTTTAAAAAAATGAACTTTTACTGTTCATTAACTTTTAACAATCATTTTATATATTCGATTCGATACTATATACATAAATATCCTTGCAAATAAAAATTTATGATACAAAAGTATAACAAAGGCTTATTGGTATAATAACAGTAACAGTAATGATACAACAGAGTATTATTAAAGTTGAGTAAACTTTTGTTATCCTGAAAGAAGGATTTTACCATTTTATCATTATTGTTATTGTATAGTGCAATATTTGGTTCATGAAATTATTTTTATTAAATGACCTCCTATATTATATGTTTCCATTATTGAATTATTTTTGTACTTTTCGTTTGTTTTTTGTTTTTATTTTTTATTTGTTTTTTTTTTTTTGTAGGGTAAAGTGTAGAGTTCATCAATACACATTTGGTGATTTGATTATAAGGATGGTCAACAACAAAAAATTTATTTTTAATTTTTACTTTAGAGTAAAGAATTCTAAAAAGGGTATCAAATAATATTACTAATATTATTTTGAATAAAAATAAATTTTGAAAGGATGTTTTAAGCAACAAAAAACAATAATGCTTTTCTATATTTCATTAAAAAAACAGAATATGTAGTGGAATATGGATTAAGCATTTTCATAATACTATGTATTAGCGATGATATGTAAAATTATGTAGAAAATGTAATTGGTAGAAAATTTAAAGTATGTTCTGATAACATGTCTATAAAAGTTATACAAATTATGAAAATATTAAATAGATACAGACATATACTCTTAAAATCATCCTGATGAGAAAAAAGATTTCATCATTTTCTCCGCAAGGTTTTAAAAAGTCGGTCAAGACTTAAAACTCTTATAGATAATATGAATTGAAATATGTGATTAAAAAAATTAAATACTTTTTGTTAGGAAAGAAGACATTAGAATTTACTTAAAATACTGATCAATTATAAAATCAGACTGCACTAACCAAAAAGAACTGATTATTCAACATTTAATGTATCATTTAAGGGATTTGAGGTATAAATTATAAAAATATCAATTATGATATACGAATATGCATAGGTTAAACAATTTTAATTAACAAAATTAAAAAATCACGGTATTTCACTAAATTTAATTAATAACTTGATCGATTCGACCATCAGAAGACTAATGGTGGTGTCTGTCTATCAATAGACTGAAGATTTCAGAGTCTTCTGTGTAGCAACCGAAATCAATTGAGTTTAGTGAATCATAACTAAAGTTTTTAATTTTATTAATAAAAAATATCTACTTAGCTATGCTGTTATAGACAGATTCGAGAAACAATTCAATTAAACTTTTTTAATATTTTTAAATTCATATAAAAAATGCAATTTATTGAATAGATATGATGTGCTTAAGAATTTGAAATTTCTACTTTAACACCAAAATTAGAATTAGTTTTAAAGACTATTCATTCGTTTTCAAATAGAATAAAAAAAATAGTGGGAAAATCACGCCACTCTGCAGTAGTAATGAGAATAAAGAAAACATTTTTTAATTACATATCAGTTAGAAATATTTAATTATAGCATTTAGAATGTCTATTCAACAAATTAATTGTCCCCACATTTATATGGATATTATGTTTGTAAGTGATAACGTAACAGAGTATGCGTTAATCCTGCGTGGGCCATGTTTTTTGGCATCTTTATAATATTTATCTACATACATATATATATATATACTAATACTATATCAATGTATTTCTACCGTGTATTTGAATTGTTATATAATCCTATTTATATTTTCGTATTTTCTAGAATAAAATTAAATGAATATAAAAAATGAATGATTTATTATGAGTAAAAATAAATGAAGGTCGTATATTTTTAAGTGCATTTTTTTTTTAGTAATAATTTTAACCACACACTTTTAATCAAACACTCATTTTATGTAAACTGACTCGTACGAGCTACCAAATTTTTAATTTTATATTTTTATATCAAGAAATCTCATCATCTTATTTTTTTATTACTACAACTTCTTTAATGTCTTCATTTCATTCTTGATAAATATATTTTATTTTTTATTTTTTTAATTTTATTTGTTAATCATAAAATTTTTCGTAGAACTTCTGATTATGATAATAAAATCCTAATTTTGATGTTAATATTTAGCTGATGTACACAAAATCGATTCCCTGGCTATCATTTCAAGTCAATAATTTTATTAGTCCCCCACTTATCGTTATAGAAAATCATAAATATATCCTAGTGGTCCTCTAAACAGAAAAAAAAAAAATGAAAATAATATAAAACATTTTTTTTTATCTTCAATATTACACCCAAAAATCTTTATTTTCTTAAGTATAGCCTCATATACATATATATTTATACATATATAAATATAGTTTTTTTTTTTTTGCAATATAATATTATAGCTATTCATAATCCTAATACTCATGTGTATTTACTGCATATATTTATATAAATATACCTATATTTATTTATTTTCACTCGTATTCGTATGTACATTTTTATTTATATTGAGAACTGCGGAGAATTCTTGTTAAAACTAACTATACTGATGGTTTTTGTTGGTTTGTTTCATTTCATAAACATAATATATTTTATGAAGTACTCAAAAATATTTATAAGTATAATGTGGGTTGTTTATACATATATATAGGTGTATTTTAGTTTAAGTTAACTGTTTTATAATTATAACCACATACTTTTATTAACTAAATGTATGTAATAATATAAGTGGATTATAACACTATCCCCTAGGGAGATTTTCCAATTATTATTCTTGTACATAAGTTTAGAAAATGGTATAGAATAAAAAGAGATTTTCGGATGACTAATAAATGTTCTAAGATTATATTAACGAGGATATAATACCTTATATAAAATATGGTAGCGAGAGAAATATTGTAACAAATGAATTTGCGAACAATTTAAAAGAAGTTTTCGTATATTCATTTATAATTCTAATTTTCAACAAATTTGACATATAAAGAAGCCCCACTCCCGATATAATGAAATACTTCGAGATCTTGGAAAACCATATTTGATGATAAAAATTTTGAAATTTTTTTACATACATCCAATTAAGAAAAATGTATTAAAATAATATTTATGTAGGAACTTAACGGACCAGAAAATAATTTTTATCGCAAAATATAAATGGTATTTCGAATATTTTCAATAAGTTCGAACTGAATTTTTGAAGTTGAAGTTTTTCACAAACCACATTTATTTACTTTTCTACATTTAATAACAAAAATTCATTTCAAATAAATAGGATTGCCCTTATTAATGTTACTATAAGAATAACATTCATTTTTTTGTTACTATCCTTTCAAATTATTTAAGTTCGTTTCGTCATGACATCTCATGTCAAACGAGAAATTATTATTATTATTTTTTTGTGTTTTTGCTGTTTTTTCAAATTAATCATAACCTTATTTGAAATGACCTTGTCTTCTAACAACTGCGATTCCCAAACCTTTTAATATATGTTCACTTCTTAATAACATATAATATTAAAATGACATTGACACACCCACTCTCAAATATTATTATTTAATATATTTATGAGATATTGATCCTTTATTGAAAATTTTGATTAATTTTTCTTTTTAAATTCTTGAATGCGTAAAAAAACGTTTGACAGGAATAAGACTAATCATTTTCAAATTTCAATCTATTTTCATCATTCCTGGAATATAATTTTGAAAAAATAAATCCATACAAACATAAAATTATAACAAGGATATGTGAAAACTACGCAAAATATAAGTATGTATGTATTACAAATTAAGGTGGTAAAATAAAAGCCATAAAATATGGAGAAAACACTAGATAGAAACAATTTCTTTATAATAAAAAAATAAATGATTTAGGGATAAGGAATAGGTGAAAAATGAGGAAACATAACAGAATTTGACTTTTATTAACTCTTATTAATTTTTTGATTCAATTAATTTTAGTGTTGAAAACTATTAGGATTAGCTTGCGTATAATATTGTAAATTGTATCTATACTTTATTTTTACTGACTAACAAATTATAATTTCAGTAAAGTTTCAATAATGAAAAAACTTTTAACAAGACGCTTAATCTGTAGGCATTTAATTCAGATAATGCTAAATATTATCAAAGGAATTTATAAGATATATTCAGATATTATTTTTTTAATTTAATTCAAATAAATTTTTACCCTTTAATTTATGATAGACTTTCATCATTGAAACTAGCAAAATTTATTCATGACTCTAGCAAAAAAACACAAAGATATTTTTTTTCATACCAAATTTCAAAAGCAGTGTTTTTAAAAGAAATATAAAATAATTTTTGCTAAACAACACACAACACAACATTTTTATCTTAAATCATCTTGAAAAATATAAATAGCAAAAAATTTAATTTTTTTTTTCATTTTCTTAGGACCTGTAATCTTTAAAAGGTCCTACTATCTAATAAAAATAAACCTTTTTAGAATACATAACTATACTAAACTAAAACTGAAAATCCCTAGTTGATAATCTAAATTTCCCCCTTGAGCAATAAATTTTCCACCGGTTATTTCCTCAATAAACCGCAATTTTTATTTATCATTACAAAAAAAAAAAAATAATAATATTAATAAAAATTTAGTTTGTATTAGTGTATATAATGGGAGTTAAGGTCAAATGAAATTTTTTTGGAAGTACAAAAAACGAAAAAAAAAAAAAACATTTTATTTGCTCCTGTTTTTTTATTTTTTGTGATGATGTGATGAATAAGATAAATTACAGTTAGAGAGGCTAAAAAAAAAATCATTTTTTCTAGAACTTACTAGCTTCTATTTTATGAGTGGATGATCTTAAGTGGAGTAAATATCATGAATGAATGAATGAAATTTTGGATGAATGAACGAACGGGTGGGTGTATTTACATAATATAAAAATAATTATTATATGGATTTTGTACAGTAACCATCAAAAATAATGACCTATATGTATATAAGAGTTTTAAAATTTATTTCTTAATTTGTGCAAACAAAAAATTTAATAAAAATCAAAACTACCAAAACTGTAGTTTAAAGACGAATTTCCTCTTAATGGACGAACGTCAGGACAATTTTATTTTACACTAAAATTGAAACACAAAAACAGTCAAAGAAAATTTTATAGGACTAACATTTGTTATGGCTTGACGTTTAAAAAATTGTTTACATGCGCGGATTTTATTTTTATTAAAAAAATTTAAAATGTTGTTAAGAGTAATAATCAGATATAGCACTTTGCTTATATATTAAAATAAAAATAATTTGTTAGAAACAAAATAATCTTATACTAAAAAATTACACTTCATGTGTTTTTCTTAAATACATATTATATAAGTCTTTCCATTTAGCAATAAATATTTATCAAATAATTATATATCTATCCTTTTCTTTTACTTCAGTCTTCAGCCAAAAGTTAAACGAAGTTTAACTAAGAAATTGGATGAAGTGAATTGTCCGGAGAAATTATTTTGTGTATATGTTAGTAAAATAAAAATTTTTGAAAATAAATTTGTCCGGACGTCCGTCCATCAAGAGAAAATCCTCCATAACTGTACTAAAATAAAAACTATTTTGTTATTATGATGATGAAAACAACCTGAAAAAAAAATAAACAAATAATTTATTTACATCCTCATTCTGAAATATCAATTATTATGTTTTAATACCCTTATCATGATTCTCGAATCGAATGTATAAGTAGGCGAATTCGCCATCATGCGATCATGATTAGCGAAGCGAATGAAATACGTTCGACAATTTGGCGAATGAAAAATTTAAGTGACAACCGTAAAACAAAAATAAAAAAAAAAATTTTGTTGTTTTTCGAGTAAAAATGGAAGGGACGGTAAATTTAAAAAAAATGTGAGAATATTATTCACAAAATTTATGAATAATATAATAATATGATATTACTTGCAGCTATAAAAAAAAAATTGATAAGCTGGTGCAATTGAGAGAATAATGATTAGGCTTGTGGAATACAGCAAATTGGAATAAAAGTGCATTAAAAGTGTTATGGAATCGATTTGCAACCGAATTAAATGTATTAGGATCTTCAAAACGTGAATTCAAAGAGTGGAATAAATCTCATTGTTTATTTGTTTATTCGTCTATGTACTGCGTATTGATAATAATATGATTACAGGTATTGCAAAAAAAAAATATATATATATATAAAAACAACAGGCGTAGGAACAAGCTGTCGATGCTCTGTTGAGCAAAGAACAAAATCTAGAAAATCCACATTAATCTAGAGAGCCAGCCGTTCTAAGTGTTGTTACAAATTCAAATACACTTTAAGAAACCTAAAATGAAAAATAGCAGTAAATATATCCGAAACAATCGAAACTCTGAATTATTGCCAGTGATAATTTCCTTCATCGTATTGCACAGAATAATGTTACTATATTGGTAATATATTCCATTTGTTCTAATTTAAGGCTTCGATTTATGTTTCACTGAATTTAAAATATAAAATAATGCATCTTTATTCAACTGAAAGTTATTTTATTAATCCAAATATACTTGCCAAAATATTTAATTTTCAAGTGTTAGGTTAGCAACGACTTTTCCACAGCGAATAAATTTATTCGCGAATCGTGATCACATTTACGTGAACGTTCGACTAGCATATTCGCTTCGAATTCGATTTGTGAATCATGATAAGGGTATAAATGTTGTAATTCCTTATGTTCTTTTTAATCGGGTCCAACCAGATAACTTTCGGTTAACCTTCTATTTTTTCCTGATACTTCTAAGCTTGTTGTATTTATGATAAAATATGGGCACAAGGATGAGTTAATATATATAATTGTAATATGTATTCTTAAATTTTTTAGAGCTAGGTACTTTTTTAATGCTATTGTCAGTAGTTTAGCTATGTATTACCTTTTCGTACATTAAGTACGGTACTGGAATTCTGTAAAATATTTTATTATTTAACAATTTTCTGGTATATTAACTAATCAAATTTGGAATACTATTATTACGAATCTGATCTTCTTAAATAGCACAATTCTACTTTATTTAAGTTATTATGTACTTATATTCTCAAGTATAGTTTTAAAAAAATCCATTATTTCAGAGAAAGAAACAAAAAAAATCATGCTCTAATCGCGATTCAAAACTACCATCTTATTATTAGTCGTCAGATGAAACAATAAGCATATACCATATCAGTCGATATTTAAAAGTGTATATCAGATATCGGTATAATTATTTTTGGCGATCACTGTATATATTTACAGTCTATGATGTACAAATTGCAAAAGATTTTTATGAATGAACATGAATGATAGCAGAAAAGTTAAAATGTTAAATTCATAAAGATGAGTGATGAAAAAAGTTTTTTTCATTCTTTTTTTCATATGAAATCGACTTGAATCCTTGATTTCTTATTATTTCTTTGTTTATTATTTTTTTTTTCTAAATATTAATTGGAATCTTGTAGTACATTAAAACACGCTACTTTTGATTCCATTTTAATAATATTAATATCTATAATCATTTATTATAGTTTTTGATAATTAATTTAGATAAAAAACAGATAAAATGTATATATGTATTTATTTTAATAAATTCAGTTCTAAAACTATTAAAATTTGTCAATATATGTAGTTTTGCTTAATCATCTTTCAAAATATACATTTTTAGTGAAAACATTGTTTTTGAAAAGTTATTAATACAAAAAATTTGAAAATAAAAAAGTGTTGAAAAAAATTGTAAGAATTTTAGCACAATGTCGAATCAAACAACAAATTCCTTAAAGAGATAATTAATATTGTTTTTAAATAATTTAAATATACATTCTTAAACAATATTTTTTTTTTCTCAATTTCAGATTTTTTTTTGTATACAAATCAATAGCAATTATAATTATATTTTAATCTATATATATATAAATATTTAATTTAGGTATTATTAACAAAAAAAAAAAATTTACTAATTCAAAATATATTAACTGGTATGAAAAGAAAATAATCTGATTAATTTGAGGTTTTGATAGTAAGTCACTTAACTTGCCCTTGAAACCATACAACACTGACTAACAATACGAAAATTCAATTCAATAAAAAAATATTTTTATTATAAAATTTTATTTCAAGATTTTTAAATTCAATTAAATTCTTTAAAGGTTTCTCGATTTTCAATTGAATAATTTAATTTTTGAAAAAAGAAATAATAAAAATAAATTAAATAGCTGTTATAATTCTCTTGAAAAAAAAAATATATTTTTTTAATCGAACTCTTGAGTAATCTTCTTGAATCTGAATTAGTTTTGAGTTCTAAAAGAGATGTAAAATAAAAAAGAAATTATTTTCTTGCAAAACTTCTCTCATCTACTCATCTACAAATACAACAATTATTACTATATGTTTAAGTCTCTCTATATTTATTTTATCCATTATTTATAATAATATCAAATGTCAAGTGTATTTTATAAGTATTGTGTTGTCTCGGTAAAATTTTTATAAACATTTTTTTGCTTTTATTTTTTTTATTAAAAGTTTTATATAATTAAAATATTGCTTTTGTTATTTTGGCAATAAAAAACATAAAACATTAAAATATCGAAAAACTAAGAAATAAATGAATTAAATAATAAAAAAAAAACAATGAAAAGAAACTTTCATGTCCTGCAACAACTACTCGTATACAGCAATAAAGTAAAACAATTAAATCGCTTAAATGTTCACAACTCTTCATAAACATCTACACCAAAGTTATGCTTCATAAGTCCTCAAAGCAGACTAACAACATTATTAAAGAGTAAACAAAAGACAAAACTGTTTAAAATAGATGAAAATATGTGAGTCTAAAGAAAAAACAAAAAATTGGAAATGGTACTGATGAGGAGGAGGGATAACAGAAAATTATTACATGGTAGAAATAAATAAGATTATAACCAATATTGAGACAGGTTATAAGAAAGTTTATTGTTCTGTGACAATACAATAAAGACAAAAAAAAAAATAAATAAAAAATAAAAATATAAATATCACGTTTTAACCCTTATGTTAAATATTCTGTAAATATTTGATTTTACAAGACCTAAAGAACTACCTTGGATTACCCCATATGGTTAGTATTACATATGCTACTTTTAATACTATTACATCCTGCACTTCCTGTTTTCTGTTATCAAAATTTAAACCGAATATCTTTTAAACCAAATGTATTCTTTGCCCGAAACACCATTCTCATGTAATATTTTCAATTGAGTCGAATCAAATGCCTTAGCCAAATCAAAAAAAATTATGCAAATTTTGTTCTCTTTTTCATCCATTAAGGTTTGAGTATGAACTGTTACATCAAATAATGCTGCCATAGTATTAGATTTTTTCTTAAATCCATGCTGTAACGTACATACAGACAGGGTGGGTGACGCAGTAGGTAAAGCGATTGCCTTTCAACCGAAAGGTCCCAGGTTCGATTCCCGATGAAGTAAAAAAATGCTTTATTAGTTTTTGGACCTGGTCCAGTACTCTTTATCATTATCATTATACAATTGAGAGTATAATCTAGTAACCAGTTAAATAAAATGAAGCTATTTAAGAAGGCTTAGTTCCTGAAAATAATAGTAGTTTTCCACATTAAATGAGTTGATAAGCCAGTAATTTGATAAATAAATGATCGAAAAACATTGTAGATAAAAACTTGAAGTACCATACTTAATTAAGCACGAAAAGGTAATTCTATACCTAAGTTACTGCCAAGAACATAAAAAAAAAGGAAAAAAGTTACATAATAAATTTATTTTTTGTAACATATATTGTGATTTTATCATTTATGTGAGTTTCTATAACTTTACTAAATATCGAGCTTATTACTCATCATCATCATCATCATCTTATAGCGCTACAGCTCTGGATGAGCTTTGGTCTTCATCACTATGCTCCTCCAAAAAGCATCTTGTGCGCGCTTGTCTCCAATTTGGGACCTCCGATTTGTCTGCCCATCTGCTTCTTGGTCTTCCTCTACCACGGCTGCTATCGGGCTTTTTATTCAGCACCACTGCTTGCTTTCGACTTTCGTGCATTAGACTTACGTGGCCAGCCCATCTTAGTCTTTGGGCCTTTGCAAATCGTACAATATCTTCACTATGAATCATACTATTGAGCTCGCTGTTGCTTCTGATTATATATTCTCCATTCTGTAATCTTTTTGGGCCGAGTATTTTTCGGAAAATTTTTCTTTCAAATATGCGCAGGCTATTCTCCTCGGCCACGTTTACAGTCCATACCTCGCATCCATACGTCACTATGGGTCGTATGAGAGTTTTATATATCGTTATTTTGGCCTTTCTTGATATTAGTTTTGATTGAAGCAACTTTCTGTTGGCATAGTAGCATATATTTCCGGCCTGAATTCTATTATGGATACAGCAATGCATGCTATTTTTTTTTTTTTTTTATGCATAGCCAAAACACTAGGTGGGAACCTTTTATACCGATTGGTACGTTTGGCTAGGGTGGGATAGGAAAATTTGGAAGGGAGGATGGTAAAAGGGAAGGAGGACAATTACGAACGAAGGTGTTAATGTTCGTCTTGAATTTGTTTAGGTCATAAATATAAAATTTGTCATGTTTTGGGAACACATAAGATGGAATTTGGTTCCACATTCGGGATGTTGAAGTTATAAACGAATTTTCATAACTTGTCTTTTGCCATCTAGGGATTTCAATGGTGTAGGGATGAGCACATGCTGCCCTTCGTGTTTCGCGGGGGAAACGCTTAAGTAGAGGTAATATATGGATTTAATTTCCACTGAGCATGTGCCGATGCCTACGAGATATCTATAAAAAAGTGAGAGAGCTCCGACTATACGACGATGTCCAAGAGGAGCAAGATGGGTTGTCACATTCGGGTCGTTGATTAGACGAATAGCCCATTTTTGGACTTTATCCAAATGTTTTAACGCAATACTAGAGGCGCCAGCCCATATGTGAGAATTGTACTCCATTTTGGGTCGTATGAAAGCTTTATAGATTTTGAAGAGGTCACAGGGGGAGAAGTAAGCCTTGCAGCGGCTAAGAAAACCTAAACACTTGGCTGCGTTTTTTGCAACATCAAATATATGATCATTCCAGATCATTTTTCGATTAAGGTGCATACCTAATATGCTTAAGCTTTCAAACCGCTGAAGTTTATCTTCCTGAAACAAAAGAGTAGGATCAAAAATGGAAATTTTTCGGGAGATTGTACAGCTCTGAGTTTTAGAAGAGTTAAACTCGACACTGTTTTTTAAGCCTCAATTAGCTATTGCGACCAAATCGTGGCTGAGGGAACTAGCCATGATGTCTCTTTTGGTTGACACAGCGGTGGATGTAGCTTTTTATGAAAATCGTAGGAGGCTACTAGGGTGCTGTCGTCTGCAAAGCTGTGGATTGGATTGAAAGTGGTTTGGAGCAAATCATTTATAAATATAAGGAATTGGGTAGGTGAGAGAACTGATCCTTGGGGAACACCAGCGTTTATTTGGAATTGATCGGATTTAAATCCGTCAACTAAGACTTGAATCGTACGATTCGAGAGGAAACTTTCAATCAATTTGAGTGAAGAGAGACCCAGGCCTACTGCTTGACATTTTGCTAATAATGCGCTATGCCATACTCTATCGAAAGCTTTAGAAATATCCAGAGCCACAATATTTGCCTCACCCGAATTGTGCAAACAAATATTTAGCTTCTCGTTAAGGTATGTCATTAAATCACCGGTGGACCGATGGGATCTAAATCCATATTGCCTATCGTGGACAATACCTTCGCTGTCAAGATATTTGGTCAGCTTTTTGTTTATTAAGATCTCCATCACTTTGGAGAGGATCGATATTATAGCTATAGGCCTGTAGTTGGAGGGATCGCTTTTGTCGCCTTTTTTGGGAATTGAATATTATCACTTCTTTTGAGCTTATTACTATTGGCCTGTAATTGTTAACATAATTTTTATCTCCTAGTTACTTGAACACATCACGAATTAATTTATTAATTTTTAATTCATTTGGTACTTGGCATTCATTTATAGAAGCATTAATTAATGATGTAATATAAGTTTCGCTAATTCATATTTACATTCAAAAATTAGGTAAAAAGATTGTAGATATTGTATTATTAAATCTGTACATGTAAAGAGAGAAGGAATTATTTTTGTAAATGGATCAAGTTAGTTAAAATAAAAAATTAATTTAATTTATTTTACTGAACATCAATATCCACCTATGAACGCTTTTTCAATTTGGATATGCCCAATCGATGGCAAGTTATCTCTATAGTTAGGATATCGCTAATAAATTGTCCAATCGTAAACTTAATTGTCAATATAGTTATGTAATGTTTTTTAATATTCTAATAACTTTTGGATATGACATCGTGAAAAGGGAGAATATTTTTTTAACAGAAATACACTAAATTTGCTAGTGTTAATGTTAAAAAATATTATAAATATTTAAAAAAATTTAGGATTTTATTATTTTCAAGATACACTGACACACTGGGCGACTGCGGTTTTACTTTGTAATACAATAAACATTACATTTTTTTTTCATTTAATATTTTTTTTTATCAAATAATTTTCATTTATAAATTTTGAATTTCCAAATGTTATCTCTTTATTTACAAAATAAATCTAATCTAATTTAATCTATAAAAATAAAAATATTTTCATTTCGTAAATCACCAAAGTTATGCCTGAATACTCTATGATGGTTTGTTCACCACATTAAGGTTAAATTAAATACAGAGTGTTTCTATATTTAAATTTGATTTTTATTCAAAAGTTGAAGAAATTTACTTCAATTAAATTTATTTTCAGTTGCATCTATATTGGACTACCTTATAAACAACCATGAAAAACACATTTTCACTTCAATTTCAACCATAACTACCATCTAAAAATAAGAGTATAATAAAACAGAAAACAGAAAATAAAACATCAAAAATAAAGGAATTTTCTTTTTAACTTTCTTACCTCAAGCAATTGAAGCATCTGATTCTTATCCTCTTTGTGTTTATGATGATTGTTGATGGTTTTGTCGTCGTCTTAGTTGTTCTTGCTACTGATTTTGACGAAGGTTGAAAAAATAATTTTAATTTTTGTTTTTTTTTTTATATTTTTTTGATTTTTTATATTATATAGAGTTGTTTTTGTTGCTATAAATATGTTGTATCTGCTAAAGTATATTGGATATAAAGAAATTTTGTGCAAACTTTAACATGAGAATGGCAGGAGCAAAGGAAAAAAGAAAAAATGAGAATTGAAGAGAATTTTAAAAGAAAATCTGAAGGCTCAACAAACTAACACCCACACGAACTAAAGCTCACAAACAGAAATGTACTAATAATTCACAAATTTAATTCTTAATATCCAAACTCATCTGATAACAATGTACATATATACAAACAACATATCATGGTGCAAAATGAATAAAATAAAACAGAAAATTTAAATTGTTTCTGAAAATTTTTATTATTTCTGTAATCAAAATCTCTGTTTTATTATTGCTTAAATTTATTTTATTTCTTTTGTACTAAATTTATTACACACTTTTACACAATATAGTCTTCTAATTGATTCGTAATTTCAATAAATTATTTTGTACTTTGAATTTCGATTGTATATTCTGATAAGGTAACATTTAAAATATTCTCCAATTAAATAAAAATTTATCCGACTAAAAAATTAATTATTTTATTTTTACTTAATAACTATTGTATCTGGAGTAAAATTGATAATGAATTAAAGCTTACTTTTTGATATGAACCAAGGCATACAATTGAGAGCTAAGACACATTTGTATGAACAGAGTGTGGGCATTAGTTTATTAATATTTTTGGGCTTTAGTTCTTTTGGACAATAGTTTTTGAACCAAAATTTAAAGTAGAACCGAAATTATAGTGTATCATCTGTGATACAATCAATTATATGGTATCATGTATAGATACCATATAAACTATATATTTAAGTATATCTTGATATGATATTGTACCTGCCTAATGTTTTATCCTTTAAGAATTATACTCTCACACATATATTATTATATAATAAAAATGTATATATGAATTCTTTTTCCAGTGTTTTTATATATGGTGAACGAATGTCTACCTCGAATATAGGACAAAAAAACATAAAAACACTTAAAAAAGTTTGAAATTTTCTTTCGCTAATTTTTTTATTCTTTTTTTAGATTTTTATCTTATATACGTATGTAAGTTATATAAAATTTAAGATTTAAATATGAAAAAACATTCATATAAAAAACAAAAAGAGAGACAAAAATTTTAGAATATACTTTCAAGATTTAAGAAAATATTATCTAAAGATAAAATCTAACAAATATTTAATATAAAAGAAAGAAAAAAATAAATTGAGATTTGAAAACCTATGCACGATTGAAAATTTAGTTTCACGTACATACACCTACGGTACAAAAAAAAAAAAAAAACAAAACAAAAAAGTAAATAAAATAACAGTGGAAATAAATTATGTCTATTTTTGCAAAACCCTTTACTTCATTACGGTGTCATATATGGCTTTTAGAAATAATGATCAAATTTTGTGTAATTAATATTAATATTAAAACTTTATAATTATTTCAAAAATTCATATATATATATATATGGCTTTACATGAAATAAATGATTAACTCACTAAATTTTAATTCAATTTTCTAAATATTTTATCCAATGTCTCATCTTCAGAATTTTTAGGCCCAACCATAATGAACTTAAGTTGGCTTATACTAATGTCAAAACTAAACGAAAAGCCAGCTAAAGTTTTGTAATTTGCTTAAGTTACCCATAATAGACTTTAGCTAACTTAACTGATTTTGACATTTATGAATTATAAAATAAAGTACATACTTTTGAATATATGTATGCAAATATTTGAAAACATAAAATTTTCTTAACAAATCAAAACAATCTTAAATCTTAACAATCAAAATCAAAATCTAACTAAAACAATCTCAATCAAAATCAGATGTTTTTGACTTAATAACACATAATTTGATTGAAGTTATAAATGGCTCGTTACATATGGGAATTTATCCAGAAGCATGGAAGGAAACAGTAGTAACACCAATAGAAAAAGTAAAAAAATGAATTCCGTTCAATTAATATGACAAGCATAGAGTCAAAAATTATTGAGAAGTTTGTATATATTCAACTTGAAAGGTATTTGAATGAGAACAATTTAATATCTAAATTTCAATCAGGTTTTAGGAAAAACCACAGTTGTGAAGCAGTTCTGAATCTGATTGTAGCAAATTGGAAATAGCTTGTAGACGAAAAGCAAACGATAGTAGCGGTCTTCCTTGACTTAAAAAGAGCATTTGAAACAGTAGACAGGAATATTCTATTATCGAAATTAGAAGCAATAGGCGTTGAAAATATAGAACTTAATTGTTTTAAGTCATATTTAAGTAATAGAAGTCAAAAAACTAAAGTCAACGGTGTAGTCTCACAAGCAATTGAAATTTTGTTGGGAGTTCCACAAGGATCTGTATTAGGGGTGTTATTGTTTCTGATATACATAAATGATATGGAGATAGCTGTAATTTTTGCGCAACTGATCCTGTTTGCGGACGATGCACTTCTATATGTTTCAGGAAAATCAGCTGATGATTGCATAGAGAAAATAAATAATGATTTGGAAAGAGTCAACAAGTGGCTAAGAATGAATAAATTAAAGCTAAATTTAGATAAAACAAAGTTCATGATAATTAATGGTAGTTCAGAATACCAAGTAAAAATCGATGATGAACCTGTTGAAAAAATAAGCGAAATTAAGTACTTAGGGTTAATACTAGATGAACAATTAAAATTTCATAAGCATCTTGATTATACATGCAAAAAAATCTCGAAAAATACATGCTTCTTCAACAAAATCAGAGATAAAATGTCTCAAAAATGTGCAATATCAGTATACAATGCAATTATTAAGCCTAATTTTGAACTATATTCGAGTTAAACAGCATTTTTAAATAATGAACAAATAAGTCGGTTGCAAAAGCTACAAAATAAAAATATGAGAAGTATTTTGAAATGTAATAGATTAACACATATAGACAATATGTTGAAGTCATTAAATTGTCTGAATATTAAACAAAGATTAATATTTAATACACTTGTGCTCATCTTCAAAATTAAGCACAATATGACGCCGATATATTTATCAGAAAAATTAACATATGTATTTGATGTTCAACATTATAGTTTAAGAAACATCTCCAACTTTAGATTACAGTTTTGTAGAACGGATCTGGCTCAAAAGAATTTAATGTATGAAGGGTTAAAGCTATTTAACAATTTACCTCCGGAAATAAAAACTGAAACTAGTATTGAAATGTATAAAAAAAAACTTATTAAAAATATAAAAACATCTTATTTATTAAATTAAAATCAATGTAAAAAATATTGTAAGTAGTATTGTAATAGTTTACATATTTACATGTATAAAACTAAATAAATTAATAAATCTAAAATCTAAATCTAAATCTAAATTTTCACATTATAAATAATTTGCGTTTTTCACATAAGGCGAAGACTTGATATTTAGGTATGACTTATTTTTTGTATACTATATTTTGTATATAGGGATTCTATTTTGTTTCTGGGGATAGTAAGAAATTAACTAAAACACGTACTTAGTTTATAATTTTTTTTTATTTATTTCAACAGCCACAAATATTAATAAAATAAAAAAGGCAAATTAGTTCAACAGCCACACACATAAACATTCACAAATATTAATAAAATAAAAAAGGATAAATAATAATAATTATTTTATTTTATATCACAAATTTTCAAGTAATAACATGTCAACATTAAATGTCAAATTTCCGTACAGAATGTGCGAATGAAATCGCACTTTCCTTAAGCCAGCTAAAGTTAAAGAAAACTTGACGAAATTCTTTGATATTCCTATTATGGTGGCACAATACAATTTACATGTAATCGTACATTTCCTTAAGTTGCCTTAAGCCAGCTAAAGTTCATTATGGTTGGGCCTTTTGTTGTAGTATTATTTTTAATTTAGTTCTGATGTATTTTGTTACTTTCTTTATGTTTTGACTAGCCAATGTCTCTTTATTTTCTCTTTTATATGGAGCGTTTTATCATCAGAATACCTCTTTTCACAAAAATAATTTGATTTGAAATTACAAAAAGTTGTTCTCTAGTTGTTGTTTTCAAAGTAATACATATTACATACATTTAATTCGCAAATCAGAAATTGGTTTCCTACAAGTAAGCTTATAAGTTCTTTATTCATTATATTATAATTTTGAAAATCATCAAAAATTGTTATCAACTAGTAATGCTATGTTTAAATTTACCAAATTAACTATGATTAAGTCCCTAATATAATATATATACATAAATTGAGTGTATTCATTTTAAAACTAATCATACTTGGCATTTCAACTATGGTTAAAAATATATTACACTTAAATTATGTTAAATTTACATACACACAGGGGTGGTTTTATGTTATATCGTAATTTTTATCGTATTTTTTTTTTAAGTTTTGTGCAATCCTGACAGTGATATTTTTACATTTCCAAACAAGTTAAAATGTAAACGAAATTTAATAAAATAAATTTGTAGGTACCTACGTAAAAAACAATTTCATAACATTTACAATAAAAAATGATTTTACATTTTTTTTTTTTCATTCAAAAATGGTTCTAAAATGATTCTAAATTTATTAAATTATTAATTTTTGGATTCATATGGTTTTGTTTCTTTTCAAAAATATTTCCTCCATATCTTTTATTATGACGGCAAAGCCTAGTTAAAGAAAATGTCAATGCCTAAAGTATAATGCGAAGACTTTTTTCAAGAATAGTTAATAAACATAATTTAAATACAATGCGAACATGTTATAAGATTATCGGTTCTAGGTTCAATGAAATAAAATTCTGATTCAAAGTTAAGTAGCGAAAATAATTAGTATTTTTAAGCAATTAAAAATTATTTTACCAGTAATTTCCAAATAAGTCAATTTTAATACAAATATAACAACGTAGAAAAATATCATATACAAAAACAAGTACAAGATCAATTTTTTTTTTTTTTTTTTTTGACCTGAAGTGTACAAAAATGATAACGTATGTACATTTAAAATTATGTGTGAATACATTGTTTGCAATATATGTTATTTATTATAAATATACCAAAACATTTATATTATATCGTATACATTATATATTTAATGGCATTTTGTTTTATTTTATTTTTTACGTTATCTCAAATTTATTTTTAGAGTGACATGACGGCGAAAAAAAGATCTATCTATAATGTATCTCGGCATCTCTGCTTATAAATTGTTATTGTTTAAGAAAATATATGGGACGACGACACTAACAAGTTAATAAATAACTGTCTTTGTCTATATATATATATATGAATATGTCTGAATCTTTAGATATGTGGTGTGAAAAATTGTCAGGAACTTTAAGTGTTTTGTATAAAAAATAAAAGCAAAAAAAAAAAAATATAAAACAAAAGATTTTTTGTAAATTTAATTGTATTGAATGTAAGGATTTACTTGTTTTGATAAGAAAATATGATTTAATTTGATGAGCAACGATTCAAAAATATAACAAAATGTTATAATACAGCTGCTTCTTATAAGTTAGTACATTCCATTATTTCATTTTTTTTTTTTTTTTTTTTAAGTTAGCTTAGTTGATTTCAAATTAAAACAAATAATTTCACAGTACATACATATTAATTTTTAATTGATCCTGGATGATTTCATGAGAATGTTTTTGAGATATTTCATCTTCTACAGTACTTTTTCATTAAATTTTTATTTTTTAGAAAGGATTTTAAATATTTTTTATGTTTTACTATACCAAACGTTATGTGGAAAACTTTTGGAGAGAAGTATTGAAGAAGATATAATAACTCTATAGTCAGTAAGACGCTATTCTGAATGAAGTTTACCTATAAAATATTAATCATTACAATCGAAAGTTAATGACATTTTTCTATATAATCTTTGAATATTTATGGTATGGGTATAGATTGTTAAATTTTTAAAATACATTTGTTGAAATATGAAACAATTTGATTTATTTTCTTTATTATTGCTACAACGTAGATCATTGTGGATTAAAAACCAATTAGTAAACAATTTTATTTTTTCTGTTTGATTAATTAACGAAAGTAACAGAGAACAATTCAATAATTTACTTGTCAGTAGTACTCAATAGAATCAATCATCTAGAAATTCAATGTTCAATATTGAATCTTAAGGAATGTTTTTAGATGACGAAATTTGGCAAATTATTCAATATTTTTTTTTTTAAATCATTGTGTGACTCTTAATTTACATTTCTTTTCTAAATTTAAATTAAATTTCTGTAAACACCACAGAAAAAATCATTACTTTACATTATTACTTATTTATTTATTTATAATCTCAGTCTATTACAACTCGTGTTGAGTATTTACTGTAACAAAATATTATTGTGTTATAAAAAAAAACAAAAAGGATTATAACAAAATATTATAGTAACAATCTATAATTATAATTGACAAGCATTTAAGGTCCTGCGCAGTAGACACCTTTTCATTTTATTTCGATTCTCCTACTCCTTAATGAACTTCTGAGATGTGATATAATATATAAGATGTATATATAAAAGAAAAATGCGCACACAGTTGAAAATTTTGTACTCATATGATTTTA
Organism: Argyra leucocephala; assembly: GCA_963942445.1. NCBI lineage: Eukaryota > Metazoa > Arthropoda > Insecta > Diptera > Dolichopodidae > Argyra > Argyra leucocephala. The sequence goes on along the minus strand of OZ012677.1, from coordinate 209,554,763 downwards.
TTATTCAGCAAATACACTATGCATAAGTGAGATCTTATGAAAATAATAAACAAAAGCAAACAAATCAGTTATTAAAATTTACATATGGACTTGCAAATGAATCTATGTACATATGCCAAAAAAAAAGCAAAAAAACAAATTCATCTAAAATAAAAAATATAAAAACAACAAAAAAACAAATCACTTGAATTCTTCATTTTTATCTTTTTAAGTAACTGTTTCTAAATTTTGGTTATTTGTAGTAATAATATAGTTTTTATTAAAATTATGTATTATCGTATTATGTAGGTATATATATATATATACTTCTTTAATGACAAAATTTTTTATTTTTAGTAATTTTATCACTAAATTTCACTTACTATAGGGAATATATCGGAAACAAAGCCGTATATGAGAGACGTGTATTTGTGTGTCCTAAATAAAACTTACTAACCATGAGTGTAGTAAGTTCTTTTTATTAAACACGAGTGGTTTCTGCTATATCGTGCGAAGTCTATGCCAGTACGTAAATTACTGTTTTTTTAAAAACTTTAAATTTGACTTCAACTTGAAATATAATTACTCAACAGGGGCCCCTAGTTTTATTTATAATTTTAAAGATGTCTAAACCCAATTTCATTATATTTGACCGGATTTATACAAAACATAAATAAAAATATATTTAGAAAATAATAAAAGGTATTCATACGTAAAATAAGTCTTTTATTAAAGTGTGCCCTAATTATAAATTTAAAAAAAAAAACAAGAACAAAACAATTTTTTTTCCAAAATTATGAACCATATCATTACTCTATGCTTTTGTGCTATACACGCTTAACTTCTTTTTAACTTAAATAAAGCCAACAAAATTAATGTCAAATTAATTTAAAAAAAAAAATTGTTGATTTACAGATAAATAAATAATTAGCATTGTTGACTATTTAGCACAATCCTACAGCATTGCCCAGTACTGTCTGTCACAAAAAAATCGTATGCAAAAATTTTCATTTTTACATTTTTAAATTCTTCTAATTCTGATACTTTTCTAAAATACAATTCAAGATGACTTTATTTTCTAAATAATTATTTTAATACTTCATTAATGATTGTTCCAATAAAACTTAAATTATTTTTAATACTCTCACTAATAAAATATTCTAATCAAAAGGTTTAAGATTCAAATCCCACATGACTACAATTTACATTTTTTAATTCTGATAATTCTTGTTTTTTATGTTACAGACCCATGTCGTAAGCAGGATAGATCGGTCTCATTTCCTCTGCTAAACTCATTTCGAGAGATCAAATAGAAATACATTGAAAAATCGTTCGAGAATGAGCACGAGTTCCATATAAAAGTTTTATCTACGCTAATGAAGATCTACTAAACAATAGCATATAAATATAACAGTACAGAAATATCCCAATACTATGAAAAAATGCCCATTAACTTTTCCTTTCACTGTGTTCACTTCACATAATTATCACTAATATATTATGTCTATGAAGTTTTTGAAAAAAAAAAAAAAAATATTATACAAGATGAAAAAAAATTATCAAGATATTAAATCTGATATATCAAAAGAAAATTATATCTTCTGTTTCAATGAAAACAAAAAAAAAAAAAAAAAAAAAAAAAAAAATATCCATTAAAATATCCACCATTATAAACTTTTTTAAATCGCAAAATTTCTATTCATAAAGTACTAAAAGACAAAAACAATAACAAAGTGTAGGTACATACACGCCGAATAGAAGAATCATTCCTATACAAAATTATTTCAGCACTATTGAATTTTTGTTTTTCTATTTTTAATTTTCTTCTTACTTTTATGCTCTATATAGCTTCCTCCACTCTCTTCTATGGCACATCTTAAATTTCTAGTATATTAATATAGATACATATACATGCATAGATATCCAAATAAAAAAAAATATTTCACAGAATATAAATTCCCTTAAGAACAATTTTTAACTTTTTAATTTAAAATAAATCTAAAAAAAATCCAAAGAAACGAATATAAAAAAAAATTTGTCTCTTTTTATTTAGATCTAGCCAAATACATATACTTATACATACATTTTTGTGTCCTTTATATTATATCGTATATGAATTGAAGTTTTTTTTTCTTCTCTCGTTTGGTAAATTCCCATCAGGTATATTATAGCCTCTTGATTTATTTCATACATATACAATTACATAGAAATTCATACAAAACTTAAATAGAAAATATTATTAAAGGTTAGTTAACATTATTAGAAAAGTTTTATTTTGTGCAGAAGGCAAATATCTATTTGGACACGCAGTGTGGCTTCGATATCATATCGTACCATTCAATTCCTTAGCATTTAAACAATATCAAACCAGATGATAGTTACCATGTTATGATATCATACAATATGCTCTACCACAATATAATAAATACAAATATACTATATCATACCACACCAACTGCTGAGAAACAAATGGGATGATTTGAACATTATTTTTAATCAAACGTGGAAAATCTATAAATAACAAATAGCAAAAATACTACTACAATATAGAAAGAAACAATAATTGGAAGAATTTTGTCAAGAAGACAAATACCACAAAGGATTGTAGAACCACATTAATGATGACTACACCACAACACAACATCATCATCATCATTGTCCTGTAACCCCATCGGTGATATATACTGATACTTATATTCTTATATCATGTAGTATAGTTCATACAAAATCATACCAAACCATAAGTTAAAAATATATTGTAATACAATATCATAGCACACAATGTAAGATCATAACAAGAGGTCTTTTCAACTAATCATAATAATAATATAATAATAATAATAATAATATTGACAAACAGATTGAGTTGGCTTAAGCCCAGTATTGAAGTAAAATGAAAAAATTAATCAATAATACTATAATGATGAAATTCAATTAATTAAATTAAAATAAATCAACTAAAAATGATTAATAACTGTATTCTATAATATGTTTTGAACAAATAATCCCAATATATCTATCTTTTTAGCATTTTACTCAATTTAATCAATAATAAGAATCGAAAATGAAATGGGCAGTATTGTCAGAATTTTTAAATTAACAAAATATTTTAAGATATTTTGTAAAAAATTTTTATGTATTTTTTACACTTATTAATTTACTTATACAAAACGGACTTACAAATATTACAAAACCCTATTTATGAAATCCGTTTATTTATACGTTTACATGATTTTTCTTCCTAACTGATGATCTGATATTGTTTCAGGTCTAAGAGAATATTTGTGCCTTTTGGTGGTATTATTTTTACTGAATTTGATTTTCCAACCGATTTTCACTATCAATTCGATTAGAATGCTATCTTTAGTGTACTTATTTACCTAGTGAATTGTATGCTAAATTAATTTTAATATTATTTCTTTTAAATTTGGTAGTGACAATTGTATTGCGAACTCTCAAAATTCTGTTTGTGTAGTTCTAGTTGTGCTGTCAAAAATAATTCAAGTTTCAAATTAACAAATCAATATCATAACACCCTGTGCAAAATATTATTGGAGAATTGAAAAATAAAAATTAAAAATAAATAAAAAAAAATTTTTTTAAATAACTGCAGAAATATGTATATGTATATGTATTTTGTCTTTTTTAGTACATTTCCTATTTTGTTTTGTATTATTTATTTTTTTTTTTTATTATTATTTTCAGTTTTCATTTTCTTTTTCATTATGTAATTGCAAAGGATATTCAAGGCTATTTACTATAAAATTAATATGCTATCTCTTTTCTATAAAATATAATAATAAAAAATAAGAATATTAAATAGATTTGAATCTTTTTAGAAAATTTAAGAAATGTAGAATAATGTCAAACTTTAAAAAATAAATAGAAAACAAGCAAAAACAAAAAAAAAAAAAGATTGAAAAATGTTTATGTCGCAAAAATGTTTATTTTTCTTCTAAATCCTAATATATTCAGATTTCAGACATGTATACATACATTTTTATATATGCAGGGTGTCTGAATATTAATGAAACTTTACACGAAAATTATCATATACGTTTTTGTTGAGTAAATTATTGGTGTTATGGACCTGAGGAATAACTCGTAATTATGTAATCAAAACTTATAATAAGATGATTTCTCTGGAATCAATTTCTGAAGTGGGAGAATAACAAATCCCGTATAATATTTTGATAAGCTTCAGCTATGTCAACCATAGTGAATTTTTTGTTCATTTATACAACCACGAAGTAATGTTGCATATTTTTTTAGTTCATTCGAAATTTAAATTTGAATTTATCATTTCACACTTCTACAATGAGAACTATACTATATATACTAAGATTAAATTTTAACATTTCCAGCTAAATTTAAACTTACCTAAATTGTTTTAATATTGCTTTATTCAATTTCCTCATGTGTAGCTGAAATTATTTAATTATCACTTTTAATAAAACATTACTACAAATTCGTAATAAACATATTGTTATTATATTAGTGTTCATTTGGTCACCAAACAATTTACAATATATGCTTACCGTTATTAATACTAAAAAATGAATAGTATGTGCGAATGATATAGTATATAATATTTAGTTGTTTCTCTTTTAAGACAGCTAGATTCAACTATTCTTTAACGAACGCTAGTTGTACAACATCCTGTATAGATATTTGTATGTATAATCATCTATGAATATACATTAACATTTTATCCTTTGGAAAATTTCTTTTGAATTTGCTTTTTAACATTTTTTTTTTGGTAATAGTTCCAAATAATTCCATTTGTCTGCAGGCTGCAAAATTGATATTATCATTAGCCCAGATAAATAAGGGTAGAGAATGATCTTGCCAGAGATGGAGTCAAACGGTATTAAAGAAATTTTCTGATGAAGCCAGGATTGAATTATATAGGATAAGGACGAGAACGCCCATGTAATGGTTCAGTTTATGTTATAACGGATCGAAAATTACACACAATGTCTAGTGTTGTAAAATTTTAGAACATTTTAACTTCTTAATATGATATGAGCTTATGCCTCAAAAAGATTGCTTCTAAATATGAATAAATAATTGATAAACAGAAATTTTAGGAACTATTTCTTATTTTTTGAATAAAATATGAATTTTATTCATTTAAAATTTTCTATGACCTTGTTCTTTATTTTATTTTTTTGTCGCACTACAGACATTTTATTCTTGAAGGATATTTTCCATAAATATTTAAAACAGCAAGACTTTTATAAAAGAATAAAAATATCAACAACATAAAATAAAAACAATTTATAAACCGAAATATAAGCAAACAAAAAAAATCTATTTATAAGTTTTTTGCTACACAAAAATTAATTTAAAAATTTCAAAATATGGCTGATTTGTGGTTAGTTTCGTAACTTGGTAAAAAGGACAACTAATATCAACTTCTATCTTTATAAAAAAAAAAAAGTTATATTCTGTATAGTTCTGACATTTAATTATTTTATAAAAAACTATTGTGAATGATATTGTGATATTTTGGTTATAAATTCATTAAAGTGTAATTAAAATGTATTGGTTGGTGGTGACTATACAATTTTGTTTGTGGTGAAATTGTGTTAAAATTATATTAACTTTTTTTTAAAACTATTCAATGTGGTCTAATGAATTACATTTACATTTATTATTTAAGTTTACCATAAAATTGCATATTTTTATATATACTAAAATGATTTTTTGATTGTTACTATTTATTTACATCGGAAAGATCTATGGTGATGGTCAATTAAAATTTGTAATTATTAATTTATGACAAAAACAAAAACGTGCACAAAATGAAAAAAAATCAAATAAAATTTACAACAGTGATATATTGTACAAACTAAGTGATAAGATTAAATAGATATTATATTTTCTTTCTATATTCTTATTGCAAATAGACTTATTCATAAAGATGGATTAATTACCATAAATTTTTAAATCAAACAATTTGATAACAATAAAAATATTACATACATATGTATATTTAAAAAATCAATATTATTTAAAATCCTAAAATTATTTACATTAATGTTTTACTATATTATATTAGCGACAAATAATTAAGACATGACACCTGTAGCAATTATTAATATTTAAATTACCATTACGACATTAATTTAATATAATATCTATTTTAATATCATTTATTTCCATTCTAACTATATTATCAAATATTTAACATTAACATACATTTGGTAATTCAATCGAATCATACCAAGCATTTAACTAACATACATATGTTAATCAATTCTATCAAAATATTAAATTCTTTATTGCAACAAATATATTTTTTAGTAAAGTATTATGTTAATGTATACGTGTCAAAACTTATATGTTTTGTGCTTAAATTTTATATCACCTAAAACTAAACTTTTATAATGTAGTTTCTAGATACATATACTATATACATATATATTTAGAAATTGAATCCAAAAACAAACAAAATATTGATTATCATCATTTTAACTATAACAATATATTTTCTTAACATATGTATATACTCTACTCATACACAAACAGTAATGAAAATGATTATTAGATAGGTTTAACCACAATATTTTTGTGAGCACAAAATCACTTAAAATATATATGTATATATATACTATATAAAATATATATGTACATATATTGTATGTAATTCCATTTTATTTATATTCATTTAATACTTTATTCAATTGTTTCGCTCTACTTAGTCTGATATAATATAGTACATGTAATATATAAACTGATAATGTTTCCGGAAAAGTAATAAAATCAGAAAATAAAAATTGTAATTGTTATTGTTTTTGTTTATCAAGAGGGAAAGGATATTTTAGTTATTTAAAATTGCCAAAAATTCATTTTTATACCCAACTCAAAATTCAATTCAAAAAAGCAAGTTTTTATAATATTTTTTTTTTAATTTTATTAAATTGACATCATGAATTATTCTACTTTGAAGATTTAAGGTTATCGCAAAATATTAATTAAAATTCCAAATGATTATTATTACTGTACGCCATGTTCCCAGAGGTCGGTAATGTTTAAGAAAACAATATAAATCATAAAACTGCATTCGATACATTACAAAATCTTGTCTTCAATCTTATATTTCAGTTTTATTGTAAAACTTTACACAGCAATTGAAAATTATGTTTAAAAGGATATCAACTTCATGGCGAAATGTCTTGAAGTTTTGAATGAGCGCAAATGATGGTAAAACAATAAATTCCTGTAGTCAATATGTCCAATTTTATTATAGAAAATATTTTAAAGAACGCGTACGTGTATTTATTAACTATGAACGCATTGTATTCAAATGATAATAAAAATACTTTAAAATATTAATTAAAATTCTTTTTCGATATTTTAGTTGTACTTTACTTGAAGTTCTTACTTCAATTTCTTATTCAACTTTGGATAGTAATTTATTTAAGTTGAAATACTTGATTGCGGCAACAAATTGACTGTACTAATACGTAAAATAGAAAAGGTCGAGGGATTAATTAACCTTACCTCCAGAAGCTTCAGTATAGTATACTGATGGCTCACAAATCGCAGATAAAACCGGTGCCGGCGTATTTGGACCAAGGTTCAAGTTAATCGCGGCTCTAGCCACATATCCCAATGTTTTTCAAGCTGAAACCTATACCATCGAAACATCGGTATAAAAATACAGTAAAATATGGCACAAAGGTACCAACATTTACATAATTTTAGATATCCAAGTTGCTTTAAAAGCTATGTCCATTTTTGAAGCTTATTTCAAAGCTTATTTATACTCTATAGCTGTTACAAAAGCTTAATAAAGTTAACAAAAGAAAACAGAGTAATATAGGCGAGTCCTGAGCATGAAGGAATACAAGGTAATGAAAAAAACAGATGCGAAGAGTCAATTTTTAGGACCAGAGTCAAGTATTGCTCGTTAAAACGCCTACCTACAAAAAATTGTTTCCAAATGAAAATCTATAGAAACCCACAACATATGGGATAGTTGCCAAGTACTTACGACCAAGGATTATTCACAGTAGTAAATTAGGTAATCTAAGAGACTAGATCCAATTTCACAACACTGACATGATTTATCCCAGGTCATGGTCCATTTAACAAATATCTGAAGATTGGTAAACTGAATACAGATGCAGGTTCTGCTGAGAAGAAGAGAAATCCTCCTCTTATATTCTATTTGTTCGCGATGTCACAGCACGCAAAAGACATAAGTATTTCCAGAAATACACAAAGCCTAATTCTGAAATTGACATCAAAGCAATAAAGAAAAGCTTACTCAATTGATTAATAAATTATATTTGACATTTTTTTCTTTACATAGAATACCTCTGTTTTTGGATGTAAGAACTTTTTCAAAATTAGTCACTCATTTACTTTTATTAGTTTATCTAAAATCTAAAATAACTTTCGGGGCTAAATCGACCTATATAGGAACAATGGAGGTAATGTTGGAGCTGACCGTCTCCAAAAAACCCCCATAATTATAAAAATAATAAAGAACAAAAATTACAATAAAAAGACAATGTAAAAAATATGTCTAATGGTCTTAGAATGAAGGAGAGAAAAAAATAATTTATATTTTAATATAACTACATACCTACATAATCTATACAAAATAATTTTCTATATATTAAAAAATTTAAAAAAAATTTAAAACCACAAAAAAAATACATCACCTGACATTCAGACGCACCTCTATCAATAATTTTCATTATTATTCATTCTTTTTGAAAACGATCCTCTAAGAAAGAAGGCGAAACGAATTAATTAATAAAATTTATGACATTTCTTATCTCTTTACACTTATTTTACGATGTCATAAAGTAATAATATGTTTTTAAGGTGTATCACCTCATTTTGTTTTGGCTTTGTTTTTCTTTTCTTTTTCTTTTTCTTATCTTACATATCCTTCTATATTTTATTTCTAATACTCTTCTCTTCATTTCATTCTAAAGTATGTATTATTAAACATTAAAATTTACATGTATGTATGTATGTATGTATGGATGGATGGATGGATATATGAAATGAATCTTTATATTTATATTTTCATTATTCTTAACACATACTCTCATTGCAAATTACGAAGTCAAATTCAACAATGAATAAATTTAATCGAAAAAGCAATAGAAATGAACTTAAATTCACACCGTTATCTTCACAACTAACCCAACCACCCACCTAATAACTTATTGGTAAAAAATTTTCGTTAAATAAAACAACAACAACAATAATAACAACAAAAACAAAGAACTGTTTATCGTCAGGTAAACTTTTCTTTTATTATAATAGCAAGCTTAACACAAAAGGATATTAAGGATTAGATACTTTGTTTGTTTGTGTGTAGAAGTGTATGTTATATTTTTATTATTGTTTTTTTTATTTGAATTTAGAAACAGTCAGTGTAAGTGATGCTAAAATATTTCTCTAAAAATATTCAAATGGTATGATTGAACAGATTTTAAAGTGTTTTTTATATGGTATTTTTTTTTAGTTTGATTAAATTTTTAAATAACTGCATTCACTAGTCATCCACCATTGAATCTATGAAGTAAAAATTAGATTATACCGAATTTGTTTTGTAGAATTGTTTGATTCTTATTTAATTACACTTTTAAGAATTACTACTATTTTACCTGTATCGTTTTTAGATTCTAATAATTTCAAAAATTTATAATATACTTAAAATTTAGAGTAGGAGACATTCATGACATTATAAATTATTTTTACAATTTATTTAAATTAAAATACAGAAAATAATCGCTTTATACAGTAAATATCAATTTGCTTTGGAATATTTGTTTTAAAAATGTATCAATTTTTTTTTTAAATCCACTTGTTTTTAATCACATCGGCAAAACAAGTTGTTTTTTTAAACTCTTGAACGTTATATTCATCAATTGAGAACAACTGCCGCATTTAAACAAACATTATTTGATTATATAATGCGTAAAATTACATAAATTAAAATAATTTCACATATACATAATTTTTTTTTTTTTTTTTTTTTTTTTTTTTTTTAATACGCAGGCTGGTGGGAATCTTCAAAAAACACAATGAGCCCCGTAGCTTGACATTGTGTGTGGGATTCTTACCCACTAAACCACACCCTTGCTATATTGCGATTTAGTCCTACAGGATTAATGAGCAATTTTTTCTTGGCCTTATTTTATTTTTCAATGTAGACTACATCCAGCGATGTCTATCTAACTTTTCTTTGGCGTATTCATCCATAACCTTGAAGACCCATCGCATCAGCGACGAAAAGCCAACCAGCTCTCCGAACGAATTTATAATTATGTAAGACTTGTGAAAAACCTCGTTTCGTTGGCAGTCAACATAACGAAATTTTTCACCAATCCCGTAAAAACAAATCTATCTAAACGTGGGAGCGGGTCAACCTCCGATCACCAGTGCGACGAGTCCTTAAGAATGTGGGTGATTATTGCTGCACTAACTCAAAAGGTTTTACTCTTTTGAGTCGTCTGGCTATATTTCTATTATCCAGGAGCTCGACTACCTCCACATTTACATGGTGCTGAAGCCTTTTTTCGTGACTTCTTGCAAATTTCTGTATTTCCTTATCGACAAATTCTATTTGCAAATCTCTATGTAGATCATAGTTTCTTATGAACCAGGGCGCGTTCACAATGTTTCTTAGGACTTTATTCTGGAACCTCTGAATAATATCTCTATTACTTTTGGATTTCTCTATTACTATTACTAATATCCCCATAGCTGGATGCCATATGACCATACTGGTTTCAGTATATTTGTTTATAGAGCAAAAGTTTGTTTTGTATTGTTAAGGTAGAATTCTTACCTATGAGCCAGTTCATTTTTCTGTAGCGGATTTGTAATTCTTCTTTCTTGTTTTTTATGTGAGCTTTCCAGCGAAGTTTCGCATCCAACGTCATACCAAGATATTTGCCAGTATTTGAATGGGGTATTTCTTGACCATTTATATATACTGGTTTATGGTAAATTTTTTTATTTTTGAAATCCACTGTACTGTCTTGTACTGACCACAAGTACTGTAATCCACATGTACTGACTTAGCTTCATTTAATTTTAACCTCCATCTTTTTGTATAATCTTGGATTTTTGTTATAGCTCTCTGCAGCTTTTCTATGGATTCTTTATTATTTTCCCCAATAGCCAGAACCGCTGTATCATCTGCAAACGTTGCAATAATATTATTTTCTAGTGCAGGAAAATCACAAGTGTACAGCAGGTACAGTACCGGACCAAGTACACTTCCTTGAGGAACCCCGGCATTAATTTCTTTAAGATCGGAATATGCTCCTTGCTGTTTTATGTAGAAGTATCTCTCTGATAAGTAGCTTGCTATGATTTCCGAATGTTCTTTTGGAAGGATTGTTTTCATTTTACAATTCAACCCTTTATGCCACACCTTATCGAATGCCTGAGCCACATCCAAAAAGATTGCTGAACAGACCTTCTTCTCCTCTAGAGCTTTTTCAATAGTGTTTGTTATTCTGTGTACCTGGTCTATTATAGCATGTTTTTCTCTAAAACCGAATTGGTGATCCGGGATTATATTCTTTCTTTCAATAATAGGTTTCAGTCTTCTTTGATAAATTTTTTTTTCGAACAGTTTTGACATTATAGGCAGCAGTGAAATTGGTCTATAGGATGATACTTCATTCGGTGGTTTTCCAGCTTTGGGTATCATGATGACTTCGTCGAGTTTCCACAATTTCGGCACATATTTCAGTCTAAATGCAACATTTATAAGATTCGTTACATATTACATAATGATTTATTTAAATTGATTTAAAAAATCTAGTTTATCAACATAACGGACCTATACATAAAACTGTAAAGTTGATTATCCTATACTAAGAGTATATGCATTTTATTATTTAATTTATTCCGGATGTGTACAAAGAATGGATTAATACAGAATGCTGAAACGTGCACTAAGAGTAATAGTCTAAAGTTTTATGGCCAGCGGGAAAATCAGGAAACGTTGTGAAAACTCCGAAAGGAAAACATGAAATGAACTACTATGAATTACCAACTGAAGAAGATCTGCGAATTACCAACCGAAGAAGTCTTTGAAACGAAATTTTTTTTTGACGTTATAAATGGACCAAGGTTAATTTTTGACCAATCGGAAAGAAAAAAACAAATTATTTATTTTATGTTCTAATTCTTTTTCAAGTTACTGTATATTGTTGCTTAAATACTGAAGTGTATGTGAGGTTCAAAAGGTTCAAAGTTCATTAAAAGTTAAATAAAAATCATGTCGACCAACATGAAAAAAAAACCAAAAAACCAAAAAACGAAAACAATAAAAAAAAAAAAAAAAAATTTGGTTAAACTAAAAATGAGAATAGCTGGACTTTTCAACGGTAAAATAAATAATGAAGATGTATTCAAGTATAAAAAAAAAATATATATATACACGAGCGTATTAAAGGATATAAAAGAATTTAAGGGAACTGTTTTGTTTTTGATTTTTTATTTTTTTTTTTTTAATTTAACCGTTGAAAAAACAAAATCTCGGATGAAAAACATGATTAATTTTTTATAATAAAAAAAGCAAAATAAATTAAATAAAAAAATTCATACTTGTGGTATATATGACAATCCATTTCACATTTAGATATAGGTCGGTTAATAAATTTAGAAATTTTCAAATCAATTTAAATAAATTATAATTTATGTCATAATACTCTTATTTAATCTGTAATCAATAATTTTGTGAACATAGCTTCCCTAAACTAACTTCCCATTCGATTTGATGAAATAAATTAAAAACTAAAAAAATAAAATGTTGATTAATTCTGAAAAAGATGAACTTATAAATATTTTGTAGGCAGTGAACACGTTCTTTAAATGAAGTCTACTTTGTATTCAATTATAGATCCAAATTTAAGCCCTTGAAAAAATCTAAATATAATAAAACCATTTATGAAAAATTGCTTATAATCAAAAATATCTGCTTTGTCGATTGTAATGTACAATCATATAAAAACAATGTTGTTCTATACAACTTATTGTTTGAACTGTTTTTGTTTTTTTTTTTTATTTTTATGCTCTTGGCAGTAACTTACCTCAAACTGCCAGTTTTATACTACAATATTTACAATAATATATTCGAGCATTTCTTTATCAAATTACTGGCTTAGGGTAATTCATTAAATGTGGCAAACTTCTGTTATTGTCAGGAACTAAGTCTTTTTAAATAGTAATAGCTCGATTTTATTTAATTTGTTACCAAATTATAAATACTCTCAATTATTTGTCATTTATAATATCCCAATGACAAAGGGTACTGGACGAGGACGAAAAACCGATAAAGTATTTTTTTTCGCTTCATCATGGGACCATTGATCAATCATTCTTCAATCGAACCTGGGACCTTTCGGTTGAAAGACAGGCGTTCTACCTACTGCACCACCCGGCGTGCATATGAAACGGTTGAGAATAAGGAAACAGTCAAAACGGTGTTGATAAAAACCATGTAAATTTTTAATATTGAGATTGCTCATAGTGTGATATTGATTGGTGATGTGAATTGTATTTAGTCAAACCGGAAGATTACGAATTTAATATCGTCTCTAATTGATAACACTTTTATAGTTACCCAAAGTACAAAGTTCAGTGCTTGTACAATCTTCGCACCCAAAATACTGAACGTAAAGATTTATGAATGTTAAGTCCTATTTTTTTAACCATTTTTGAAACCATGCTTCCATCGAGTTAGCTTGCTTCAATAAGGAATTTGTAGATATAAATAGGGTTTCTCAAAGCAATTTGGGATTTATGTTTCAATCGAATCAAATTAGACCAAATTTACTGAATAAACCCGATATTATAACATACGAACTACCCCACTTTTATATTTCAATTACAAATTATTTCCTACTTATTAAAATACAATTTTTTTAAAAAAAATTCAGGCACTTTTACATATATTCACAACCAACCATGCAACGAATATAGGACACAACCAGTTAATATTAAAGTTAATTTTATTATACATAAATATATACTATACCTATATGTAAATATGTACTGAACAAAATAATTTGTTTGTATTTCGGAAATGAATCTAAAGTTTTTTTTAAATTTCAACAAAAAAAAAAAAAACAAATTTTCTGAAAAAAAAGGATAATTTTGTTGAAAGGACATGAATTAAAATAAGTAAAAGTACATACTGCAGTTGATTTTAATTCTTTTTTTTTTTTACTTTTCCAAAAATTAATAATATAAAAAAAAGTTACAGTCAAGCCTGTCCCAATGGGAGAAAAATAATATTTTATTTAAATTCTGAATGAGAATTAAAAAAAAAACATTTTTTGTTTTAGTTTTTTTTTAATTTAAAGAACTTGGAAATGTACAACGAACAACACCATAATAACAAATTTAAAATTTTAATATAAATTTTCCTTTTCTTTTTTTTGAAAATGAATGTAATGTAATCAGTTTCCATTCGTTGCATTGTTAAGTTAAGTTGGAAATTTGATTAATTTGAATTTGGGTAATTTGGTTTTCAATTCCAACCATTTTGTTTTTGTTTAAATTACTTTTTTAAATTATTTGAAAAGATTTTTATTTTTATGTAACAAAAACTTGGTATTTGTGGTATAGTTGGTTGACAGGATAATTATTTTGTTAACATTAAACATATGTAAATAATACTGTATAATAGTGCCACACCCAAAATTTTAACATGAAAATTGTAAAAAATAAAAACACAAATTGAAGTAGTTCGAAATTTGATTGGAAAAAAGCAAACTCTACGGGATGTATATTCGTTAATTAAACCTTATTTATCAATATTTACAAACTTTTTGGTTTTTTAACTTTTTCATTTTCTTATACAGTTTCATACAAACCCTTTTATCTTCCAGAGGGGAATTTTTTCAGTGGTTTTCTGATATTTCTGGTAGTATTCTGGTATTTCAGAAAGTCGTCTATACATCTATAAGTATTTGCATTGACAATTTCATTGTGTATCAATGATTGGTTTCTAAGTCAACAATACGTACATTTTTTCAATTTATTTTCCATTTTAAAAATATATTATGGATTAATACCACATACTTGGCTGCACTTCTCTATTTTTTTTTTTTTTTCTTTATTTATCTGTGTTCACTTACAATTTTAATAAATCAAAAATAGTTACAAATTAATTCAATATAATAAGTAAATTGAATAACAATTTTTAAAGTTGTAATTTTGACACACATTGTACATAAGAGTTTTGTGACCGTAGCCGAAGCTGTCTGGTCTGACCGTAGCCGAAGCTGTCTAACTGTATTAATAATTTATTAATAATATAAAAATTCAATTGTTTGACAATAGTTTTTTCTTTTTTTAATATAAAATAAATACAATCAGTTAGAAATTCATTAAAAATTTACATTAATTCAAATATATTTATAAATTGCACATTTAAACATTAAGAAATTCGACGATTTTTTTTTTTTTGTATTGACAGAAATTATCAATTAACTTAATATTACCAGGTAGATCATTAAAAAATTTTAAACAATTGTAGAGACAGTTTTGTCTTTTGACGGTTTGTTTTGAACAGTGATAGATAAAAATTGCATTTGTTTCGGGTGCTATAATTATGCACATCTACATATCTTTGCAAAATGAAATAATGCTTAATTTAATTATTTATAATTTCAAAGCCCAGAATGTACAATTCACGCTTACATATATTATCGAAGCTAAGGTACTTATCAGAATAAATCATACTCGTTGGGTGCAATATTGGGTAATTATGAATTATTTTAATAGATTTTTTCATTAGTATTTCTATTTTTTGCCGCTCCACTCCATATAGGGTTGACATAAACAACATTTGACAAAATATATGACGAGTATATAATAAAAAGCGGTTTTTTATCGAGAAATTTTTTTTAGTCTGCGTAGAATAAAAACATAAGGAGAAATTTTCTTTGCAGACAAGATCAATATGATCTTCCCATTTAATTTTGGAATCTACTAGGAGACCTAGATAGTTATGACTTTTTACTACATCAATACGTGAGTTGTTGTGTAGAAATGTTGAATCAGAAAATAATTTATTTTCAAATAACAGGATTTTTATTTTTTTGATGTTTAATAGTAGTCTATTTTTAGAAAGAAAGTGTTCGATTAATATCAGGTCTTCTAACATCGCAATCTTCAAATCACATTCATTGCTTAAAGAGTACTTTATAACTGCATCATCTGCAAAAAGGTAAGCAGAGCGATTGAGATTAAGCCGCAAAAGATCGTCAATGTATATTTTAAAGAAGTCAAGACCTAGTATAGAGCCTTGTGGTACACCTTTCTTTATTGTTGCTGTTTCACTTAAGCAATTAGCAATGCGGACACATTGTGATCTTTCTGTTAAATATGTTTTAAAAAAGTTAATTTGATTGTTTGTAAACTTTAAGCAGGACAGTTTATGTAAAACGACATCATGATCAACACAATCAAATGCTTTTTGTAATGCCCGGTTTTCATGTAGCCGATTTTCAAAAGTGCAAAAATTTCATAAGTGCGATAGAGAAACAATGATAAAATATCGGGAGGATGACAATAATATCGGGAGAAATATCGAGAGAGTCGCCATAAATATCGGAGAATATTTAAAAAAACATATCTTCGCAAAGATATGTTTCCTATTATTATCGCCGATATTTTTAACACTAACATAAAAAAATGTGTAATTACACAAAAAAAATTCGCACACTACTAACACATTTTATGGATACGGAACGACATTTCAATTTTTAAATTTGAGTAAAAACAATAACAAAAATTAATTTTTCGCATTGAATATTTGAATGCGTGTAAATAAAAAATAATATTTTAGCTTTTAGGTATAATATATTTAAACTAAAATTATACATATTCTATTTATCTTATACATAAACTAACTATTTAACACATTTAAAAAATTTACTTTTAATTACAATTTTAACTTTAATTTTTTTTATCTGAAAGAATATTTTAAATTTTGTTGAATGAAGTTTTAAATGTATGTATGTATACATTTTTTTTCTTAATTCATTATTTAGTATAATATAAAAAAATAATATTTTAATTCTAATTAATACTTATGTAAAAATGAAAAACATAATAAATATAAGTGAATTTAAAATTAAAAAAAAACTGTTTGATGTAATACAATTATCCACATAAAAATTCTACAGATGAAAATCATATCATATTTCACTTTTTTTTACTTTATTTACTTTATTTATATACTTTCGCGAAATTTTAAACAATTCTAAGGAAGCTTGCTTAAATTAAATAACCTTTATTTTGTTTACATTTTGAATATTTTAAGGTTATGTATAGATTTTAGATTTCAAATCATCTATAAAAGTTACTATAAAAATAATATAATTTTACTCCCTCATACACATTAACGGTACATTATACTCCTCTCTTTCTAAACTCCAATTTATCAGCTAAAAATTTATCATGAAAACTGGCCTTAAATCTATAAAAATACAACCAGTGTATTTACCACTATCTGTACTTTTAGTTATATACTCATTTAAAGATAGGCATGCGGACGTTGTACTTGAATTTTTTTCAAAACCGTATTGCTCTAAGTGCATGATATTATTACATTTTAAAAAAGAAGTCAGTCTTTCTTTTATGATTTTCTCAAATAATTTGGAAAATGCACACAACACCGATATTGGTCTATAATTAGAAGCATTTGTAGCATTTTTTAACAAAACATTTTTTTTTAATTTATTCAAAAGTATTTCATGCCAAATTTAACAAAATATAATTCAGATGGTATCATTAGTTTTCAAATATTAATAGCTATTTATTATATAACCAATATTTTTAAAAATCCAAATAAATTTTAATTTTCAAAATTGAACTACTCAAATGTTTACTTCAGTGAATATACTTTGTAATGTATTGTGATATTTCAAAATTGAAATAAATATTTTTTTTTTTACAGATAAAACAAATTCCTTCATGACTTATCATTTTTTTTCCTAACAACATTTTGTAAACAAACAATTTTTTTTCTTTAACAATGAAACAAAAAAATAATATATTTTAAATGACCTTTGGATACTACATGAAGGTTAACTTATTATTATTTTAAATTATGTGATCTTTAATATTAGAATATTAAAGAGGTTTTGAAAACAAAAATTAAATTTTGCTTTTGATCAAAATTAATGAAAAATGGTTATAATTTTTTGTCTCTGTATCCTTAACAATAGACACAATCAAAAAAAAAAAGGAAAAAAAAGAAAAATAAATATTGCAAAAGTGACCGTGTTTTAAAAAACAAAAATCAGTTTTTGTTTTTTCATTTATTTTTGACAGACATTTGACATCATTATCATAATTTTAAATACTATTTTTTTTTTTAACAGCAACAGAAAAATCCTTGTTTATAAACTGTTTTAATAAAATTAAATAATAAAAAAGAAAATTTAAGTCAATTTCAAAGGAATAATTAATCCTGCTGATGAATAGTTTAAAGGGGTGGTAATAGTTTTTTAGTGAAAAGTTTATGATAAAAAATATTCAATTTAATTAATCCAGTTTGTTTTAATTATTCTTTGAATGGTATTAGCCTTTCTCAATTAAAGACTTAGGGTTTTATTTTGACGACAAACTTAACTTTAAATCACATTTTTGTAATATTATCAATAAAGCTTTAGAATAAGCTAGGTTTTGTTTAACATTGGTCAAAGGAATTTAACGATCCCTATGTTCTCAAATCTTTGTATTCTAGTCTTGTTAAACCAAATTTGGAGTATGCTAATTAAGTTTGGTCACCTTTCTATGATATTCATATCAATAAGATTATTTATAATTTTAATTTGTAAATTGAATGTATTAAAAAAAAAAAATAATAATAATAATTGTAATGAAGTTTCAGCTAAACTAAATAAATAAATAAAGGAATTAGTTATCACTTGCATATCAAACTTGAAGCTGAAATATTGACGTATGAAGCGACAGCTGACTATTATCATTATATTTAACTTAAGTCTATTAGAATTGTAACTTCACAAAATAATATTAATTTCTTTCAAGGTTACAAAAACCAATAATAAGAAGTGTTGAAGTTTATACAACAACTACAATTACACAGCAATATACGATCATTTTTCTTTTTATCTTATACATCTTCGTTTCTGAAAAAAAAATAAATAATATGCCTTTTTAATTTTCTTACAATTCATTAAATTGATATTATATTGCTTTATTGTCCATCCAAAATGCTAATCGACCTCAAATTTATCAATAAATAATATTTTTTTCTTGTATGAAATGCAACAATTTTGCAATAAATTTAAAAAAAAAAAAACATAAGCAACAGTTAAATTGGATTTGGATAAAGTCCAATTTAAAGTTTAAAATCTTAGAAACAAAAAAAAAAACATGTAAACTTCTTTAAAAAAAAAATTATTAAAGATAAGAGGAACAAAAAAAAAGAAATTATTTTAATAGTTTTTGAGAAATCAACTGTGTCCAATTTTTTATTTAAATACGTATACAAAATTGTTCACTTTAGCATAATAGATTAGTATAAGATCTGTTCAACCTCTCCTCAAAAAAAAATATTAAATTTTGGCATTATAAGCATAAATTTTAATAATATTAATAAAAAAAATAAAAAACTATTTCCGACCTGTTGTTCCACTTTCAAAAAAACTTATTTTCTCATTAAAGTATAATAAGTGTATAAATCTTCATATCCTAAAGGTACACAAAGTTTTTTTTGACATGTAAAACACTTTATAAAATATTTATATACATAATATGTATATAATGTACATAAAACTTTTTACATTTCAAAATTTTTAATGTAAAATTTTAAAATTCAAATTCAAATTTATTATGATGAAGCAACACGTATCCATATTTAAAATTAAATAGTCATGATGAGTAGAACCCATGTAATAATTATATATAGAGTTCAACTCTAAATTGAATAAAAACAAAAAAAAAAATCAAAAGGATAACTGCTCAAAATTGATAGGGATCTATTCTTTCATTTGATAACAAAGGTTTTGAAATAAATCAATTAATATATAAAAAAATCGACATTTTTGTTTTTAGAAGAAGATAGGATGGAAAATATTTTGATAACTTTTAGAAGAAGATAAAAACAAAGAGATTGAAAATTATTATCAAATGAAAAACGTAAATTTCTCTAAGCAAAGCAAAATTATTAGCAAATATGTATAAACTTCTTATTCTCCTTTCTTTTATCATTATTTGGTATTCCTGGTTCTTAATATCCACGATTGTCTGTTTTGTATATTCAAGACTGCTGCAATTTGTTCTTTCATGCAAATCACTCAAGAGTGCTGGGATATTGTAGAAAAAAATGTATTGATAAAATAAATGTTTTTATCATGGTAGAATTTGCAGATTTTACTGGTTAAGATAACCGAGGCAACCAGATAAGCGAACTGAGACATCAAATACGAACAGAGTACTGTACTTTTCATATACATTAGACATGTTTTTAGTTTTATTGTTTAAATTTTTACTTAATATGATGCCACATATAAAATAAACTATTTCTATTGATTTACTTTAATAATTAAATTACATTAAATCCAAATGATTTTCAAATTCAACAGTTAATTAATATCTATTCAATTTGTATCTAATTAAATCAAATAAATTGACCAAAAAAGGAAAAATCACTTATTTAAAATCATTGAATTAGTCTTCAAAAAATTGTCAAAAAAATTGTTTTGTAAAATTTAAGTCAAGAATAATTCAATTTTCTGCATATACCCACTGCACTGCTGCAATGTCATAAATAAACTCTTGCAATTTCATAAATGTCAAAGTTCAAATTTTTAGTCTAATGGAATATACCGATATAAAAATGTGTAATTTAAAAAGTTACAAAGTAAAAATATTTGCCATCTGACGTCCATTTCACCATTTTGTTTTTAATTTTTTTTTTTTCTTTTTAATATTGTTACTTGTTAGAACCTTTTAACTACAACAAGAAAAAAAAAATAAAACCACATTCCATACGGATTTCTATTTAACGGTTTTTTGTTTTTTTTTTTTTATGTGAAATGCTATAAAATGTTGATTCAGAGGGATAATACAATTTTAATAACGGTTGGTTCATTGTAAACCTCAAAAGGAATAGTAAAAGCACAGCAAAACTCATTTAAAATAAAAGTGGCAAAATGATACAAGAGAAGAGAAAAAAAACAGAAAATAAGTAAAAACAAAATGAAGGAGGTGATTTGTGTGCAATGAGAAAATGAAAATTAAAATGCATTTTAATTTTACATTGAAAATGATTTCAATTTTATCTTAAAATTAGAAAATTTTATTACGGTAATTTTAAAAGGAAGAAATAAACATTTGAAACATTTTTCAAATTACCAATAAAAATAGATTTTTCGGTTTTCTTCTTCGTTTCATCTTACAATAATGTTGTTACTTCAATTCCATGGTTTAACCACGTTTAACATGAGGTTTTTAAATTTTCATTAATTTTTTAAAAATAATTTTTTTTACTTACCTGTAACTCAGTTGCACTACAAGTTTTAAATAATAATGTAAATTAATTTATATATTCAATAAAATTATAGAATTAATTAAAATCGTATAGAATTAATAAAAATTAAAAAGATGAGTTTAGATTTCTTTCCTCAGTCGAGTACGTACAAAACATTGAAGAAGTATGTAAGTGGTAAGACGAAATACGCTTATATTTATGATATAGGCATATTTAGTAAAATTAAAAGCAAAATATTCGACTATTTTCAGCAATTATAATAAAAATATATTTTTTTATTAAAACTGTATTTAAATTTTCTTTGAAATCTCAAATAATTATCGTGAACGTCTTAGATGCAAACTATGTCATTTCATTCAACAATAATTATCGAAAATTGAATCTAAGAGAAACAAAATTAACAAGTACCCTTTTAAGCAAAATTTAAAATATTTGAATTTTTAATTAAATTTATAAAATAAATTTATGTAATTATTATAATTTATGTAATTTAATATTTCACACTTAAAAAAATTTAATTTTTTTAAGTGTGAAATATTAAAATTTCCATGTCATTTTACTTTTAATAAAAAGAACAAGTTCGATTTATTAATTAATAATAATGAATTTATTAATATTGATACAAAGACATTTTATGTCACCATTGTATCTATAAATATTATTATTTTTATAAAAAGTAAAATGACATGGAAATTTTAATATTTCACACTTAAAAAAATTTATAATTACATAAATTTATTTTATAAAAATAACAGTTTACATTGAAATTTTTGTCGATTTTTATAACTCACTTAAATTTAATTAAATTAAATTTATCTACTGTGAATCAATTAAATTATATACAATATAGCATTGTTTTAAGAAAAAGAAATGATTTTGCTATTATTGACAATTAATTTTTATCCATACCGACACAATTTAAAAATAAATATTATGTATATATACATAAGCATATTATATGTAAATATACGTACAATTAATTTCAGAAAATAATTACTATGTTTAACCTTTTTTATTTTTTTTTTTTTTAAATTAGT
This sequence comes from Argyra leucocephala, assembly GCA_963942445.1. NCBI lineage: Eukaryota > Metazoa > Arthropoda > Insecta > Diptera > Dolichopodidae > Argyra > Argyra leucocephala. The sequence goes on along the minus strand of OZ012677.1, from coordinate 209,532,218 downwards.
ACACCTGAGAAAACAATTTACTTCTAACATAAATATTTCATTATTCTTTTTTTTTCTGATTTTTTCAATATTTTTATTTTTTTATAAACAATACAAATCTAATTTTCTGGTATTTAACAATTATTGAATATAGATATATATATATATGTAAATATATGAATACACAATTGTGAGAAAAATGTACCTTTTCTTCTGGTTAATTGAATTTGCTTATTTATTTTGAATTAATATATCAGCCACCGCCAATGAGTTTCGTATTATGTATGTACATAATGTATACATGCATATTTTTTTATTTCTAAAACAATATATATATAGGGTGTTTATTCGTGATGGTATAATTTTTGTAAACTCATTAAAAAATGATTCGAATATTAAGTTGTGAACCTATAGTAGTTTATAGGTGGTGGAGTTAATTTTGCGCACTTTTTTTGGCTTGAAATTACATATTTTAATAAATATATATCAATAATAGTTTTAAACTAAAACGAAGCCAAATTAGTATTGTTTTATATAAAATATGTATAAACAACTTTATTCACTAGGTAACATGAAGTTATCTATCATGTACAACAAACCATGCATCATACGCAATGAGCCATCCACCGATTCAAGATAAATCCATTACAAAAAGAAAACCATTCCTTCTAATCCATATTGTACCGTTACTTTGGAATTCTTAATATTGAGTTTGATTTTATATAAATTTTTTTAATAATAATTCAAAATCTTAAATTTAACCAGTGTTTGTAACTAATCAAATATAAAAAAGTAATATCAAAAATATATGCTTATGATATCACTTGATAACAACGGTCTTTTTATTCCTTTAAAAAAATTCCTACATCACATATTAATTTTATAACTGTAATTTTATAATGTGTCCAAAATCCTTAAGCATAATACCAATTAATTTTACATGAATTACATTTCAGTTTCCAATTTGCAGAAAAATATGTTCAAGTAAGAGTTTTAAACATAAATTGAATAAACTGAATAAAAATGAATCACCCTATTTATATACATATATATATTTAATATCTGAAATTGTAATACATACATCTATTTATATATGTATATCTATATTTATATGCTAGACTGAAAAATTAGAAAACCAAAGTCGGCAACCCAACAAAAATGGATATATCAATTAAAATGTTCCTACGCTTTCTGTTTCTTCTTTTCTTTTTTTTTTGCTTTTTGTTATTTTTACCGTTACTTAAAAATCTTCTTATACTACACAAACATTCATACACATTCTTTCATTTCGTTACATTTTACTTTAATAATCTCTTTAATTTCATTAAATTTTCTCTCGTTATCCTTTTTCTTCAATATTCCTTTTTTATTTTATTGATATTATTTAAGTTTTAGGCAAACCACCACAGCACAGTAATCGGACTAATTTGATAATTGGCTTTTAAAGTGAGTTAATTTTATTTGAATTTAAAATATCAAATAAAATTTACCTTCTAATAGATTAATTTGAGCAAATGATGTCCTGGAAAAATAACACAATTAAATAATAAATTTTTTAAAAATGTTGGTTCGAATTTGAATGCTTAAATAAATTAATAACAAAAAACAGTGGACCGATGGACGAATAGCTTCTGTAAATTTATTAAATTTTTATTCAAAATTGAATGAATTACAGTAGAAAGAAGACATTATATAGTCAAAGTTGGCTTAAATACAATATGTAAGAAGATTATTTTAAGAAATTAAAGAGTTAAATTTAAAACGTAATGAATTCAGAGTGTTGAGAAACAAGTGTTAGCTCGTATTGTATAGACATATATATTCAATATATTTTTGTTCTATTTCACATATTCCTCACAGGTTAATTTCATATTAGATTTATATATCTACGATAAATGTTAATTAATAAATAAATTATTCCATGTAGGTGCTTCTTGATTGGATATAGTAGCCAGTTATTGTCCCTACTATGATGTGAAAAATTATTCTTACTTGTCGATTACCAGTAGGTTTGTTGGTCTACCAATTCTCAGTACCAGTAGCAGGTTTGTTCATCTAATTGATCATTCTCAGACGTGCTTAGTGTCAATATATGTGTCTCAAACAAGATTCAAACTGCTAAAAACTTTCAAAGCCGATGAAAAAAATTTCATAAAGTATATAAGCCATGTGTTCACAATATATTAAAAAATTTAAATCCTTACATTAAAACAAGTCTACATCAATGATTAAAAAACATCATTATTTCCTTTAATTAAATCAAATTATTCCCCATTCGAAATTTCCAATACAAGTTTTTCACATCTTATCATTGACCTAATTTTTTTCAATTTTAATTTATAAGTCATTTTTTTTCAATTTTATTTGAAAACAAAAATTATTTTATTAATTTAAATACCTCCCATCAGGCCGAACATTATAATAGTTTTCAGTTCGTTGATTATGCAAAAAGAATAAGCAAAATAAATAAAATATAATTTTTCTCTTTGTGCATTGGGTATTTTTTGTTTCATTTTACTAATTTTTTTTTTTTTGATTTCACCTTTTTGTTGTTACCTTTCATGTCAACAATAAAAAACAAAAAAAAAAAAACAAAAATGTTTTTCACTTGCATTAAAGAGTAAAAAAATTTATTTGAGAAAAAATCTGTTTTTTATGTCCTTGTCTTTTTTGTCTCATTTTCTATTTTTTTATATTTTTTTTTTCAGCAATTTTTTAAACACGATTTTCCAGAGAAACATCAAATCACAAATCGAAAAAACGTTTACCGAACATGTCTTGTATGCGATACACATATTAGGGAGCTGATGGTACTGGATGTTCCACCCCAGGTAAATTTAAATTGAAATATATTTTTATTTTAATATATTTAGTATAAATTTCAAATTTTTTTTTATACTAGTCGTGATTTTTTAAAGTCGAAATATTTATAAATTTTCAAATTTTAGTACAATTAACGAGTTATTTAAAGTGTAAGCCGTTTGACAAAGCAACTAAAAATAAGTTTAAGCAAATGTCATTGTAATATTAATATTGGGTTCGTTCAGTAGCATTAATCGGTAGATCTCGAATCTATTTTGGATCCATGTACCATATATTTGGCCACTGAACGCAATTCACCACAAAAATTTACCGCAATACCAGCGCCATCACCGGCAAATATAATGAGTACTTTTAAAAATAAATTAAATTTAAATGGAATAATATTTATTATCATATATATAATTTATTTTTTATAACTCTTAATTTAAGTTTTATGTACATAAATCTTCCTTAAGAGTTTAAATTTTCACACTAATTCAAAAAATAATGGCGATTTAAATTTAAAAATTTTCATAAAAAATATAAACATTTAATTTTTCTTACGGTAGATGTCACAACACTCAATATAAAAATTGTTGTTGTTGTTTTTACATATAAAAAGTCAGATCCATGAAATGTATCTAGAATTTTTTCAGATCCATTTTCATTAACCGCGATACATTAACCGGTACATTTACCACACCGTTCAGTAAACAGGAATGGCATTCTGTATTGTGATAAACGATAGTCACCCTTGTGACAGTCAAAAATGACACTAAAATTTTTTGGTATTCTGCATTGCGATCACTTGAATAATTTAAGAAAACGGCAGCATTTTAAAAAATACAATTCGAAAATGGCAGCACAAGTGATTTATTAAATGTCAAGGTGTCAAAACAATAGAAAACAAAACTAAAGTTTTAAATTTTATTAGTGCAACAAGTGTAATCATAAAGTAAAATTATAAAAATAAAAAAAATGTTTAAAAGAAATAACTTAAAAGTAAATTTCATAAACTAAATTTTCAAATACTAAAAAAAAACTTAAAGTGAAATTCATTACAACTAATTTAAGAAAATGAAAAAAAAAAAATTGTGTTCAAATTTGATTAAAGTTCATTTGCAAACTTATAACTAATTAATATTAATAATATTCAAAATTATTAAAAAAAAAAATATTAACACATAATCACAGCATTTTTTATTCAGTTCCGTTCTTTTTAAATCATTTGCAATTTTAGTGACTTCGACATTTTGGACTGATAATCCTATCAATAAACTTATTTGTTATTCGTAAACTTAATAACTAATAATTTTATTACACAAATTAAAATTATTACAACTTTAACAAAACCTGAAACATAAAAAACTGAACATAAATCTTAAAAAACAACCAAACTTTTATTCATTTTTATCATGAGTGACACCAAATTAGCTGTCACCCTAAAATCACAAAATAAAAGCGACTATCACTGTGACAATCACCATATAGAATACCAATTATAGATATGCGACAGTCGCAGCGTGATTATCACAATACAGAATTCCACCCCAGATCCATGGATCTGTGGATCTCAGATCCAAAGGTTAATTTCACTGAACGCTACCATTGTAATATTAATATTGTATTGTCTAGTCAGTGTATTGCAAGCCGTGTGCGAATAAAGATAATTATTGTTTGTCATAATTTATTTTTATTTATTTTTGAATATAACCCTACAAAAGTTAGTACAATTAACGAATACTGATGTGAATAATAAGGAGAGTATCTTATACTACTATGATGATAATATAGAGGCTCGAATTTTAGTCAAGTTGATTTAATAAAAAGCTCTCGTTATACATCCGTACAGCTGTCAATAGAAATCAATAATATTAATTATTAAATTTCCATTAAACTATAAGCAATTTTGAAAATTTTCTTAAAAAACAAAAATATTTACAAAAAAGTTCTAATCCAAAGATTATAAAATTTTAATTTTCTTCCTTAGAATTTTAAAGTTTTCAAATTGAAAAACTAGACCTTCATTGCTTTAATTTGTTATTATAATTTATAATACCTTCATCTTGTTATATCCTCTTATATTATTATCATTAATTTGAAAAACCCAATACAATCCGTAACAACAATTCATCACAAAGAAAATAAGGGTAAAAGAAAATTTTTAAGGCAAAAATAAATTTGGGTAAATAAAACATTTCTAACTATAATTTCATTAGAAAAAAAGAAATTCAAATTTCAAGAACTTCCAAATCGTCATAAATAAAAGTTGAAAATTAAAGAAAATTAGAGAAAATAAATATAATAAATCAACTTGGAATTACGTAAATCTCATTATTGCTTCCCTTTATTATATATATTTGAATTAAATAAAGAAATAAATTAAAAAAAGATAGAAATATGATTTTTCTTTTTTTGCAGTCATTTTAATAAGGATTTTCGTAGAGCTTATTAATAATACACCAGTAGATTGTTTTGCAATTTCTGAAAGTCAATTTTAATTTTCTTGCTTAAAAATAAACATGCAATTTTTAAATTTTGCAAGATGTTCTTTCACAAAATTTATTTAGAATGTACAAAAAAAAATAATTTAGTAAAAACTCATCTCTGCAAAGCTAAAAGTTGCATAACTAAACAGAAACAGTAAAATTAGTTATTTACATTTTTGCCTTATCGTCTAAACTCCTACTCTAAAACTTTTTAGATGTTGATTACAAAAGTTTAAAAAGAAAAAATAAAAACTAAAAAATAAATTTAGCAAATTTTCTTTGAATACTGAAGTATTTCTGGTATTTAGATTCAGTTGGATTGCAACGTCTTTTTTACTACTATATATGATGAGATTCAAAACAGGTTAAAAGACCCAAATTAAAGTAAAGAATTAACCCTTCGTTGGTGGCGCGCATCTTTTTAAAACAAAATCAGGAGCGTTGTATCAAATTGATATTTACATTAGTTCTTGTTCTTTATTTTGATTTTTTTTTAGTGATGACTACTCTTTTATTTATTGCTTTAATTTTATTTATGTTTTTTTATTTTTATTTTTCAGTATCTCTAAAAGAGCTGTTAGCTCGTACAGAGTGTATTTATTTAGATTATATAATTATAATATAGTAAATAATATGTTATAATCGAATGCAATAGATTAGAATAAAGAAGTTTTTTTTTAAATTTGTATAACTATGTACATAATAAGCTTACAACTATTGATATATTAATAACATAAGTGTTAATGTTAATTTTTATGAACAATTTTTGCTAGAATATGATTCTTAGAAATAATAATTTTTTACAAAATAATTAGTTGTAGAAATTAATTCCAATATCAATATCTTTTTTACGAGGACTTGCTATGATTTTTTTCATCAAAGATCAAATTAGGTAGCGCAAATTATGTAAAACTTTATTGAATTAAGCGCACTCGTTTTGGAAATTTTTTTTTATTTTTTAAACTTGTTTCAGTAATGATTTAATGAAAGATAAGTATACAAATTTAAGCTATTTTTTGTATATTTTTCTTAAATTTTCTGCTTTGTATCATTTTTCCTTTTTTTTTAATCATTTCATGTTTCACTTATTGAACTTGCCTTTTCAATTTATCCCCAAACTATTCATATATCCATCATGAGCCAAAAACATTAAAAATTAAACAACGAAAAAACAACAACTTACAATAATTTAAATTTTAAAAGCCTTGTTATGTTTTTCAAATTTTATATGCCTGTCAAATAATTTTGAACATTTTTTTCTGGCAGAAAAAAAATAACACGGCTAAAGATAAATTTTTACTGCTAAATTTAGCCGTAATTCGGCTAAAATGGTCACACTGAACATAAACATCCTATTAATGGGTTCATGTTTCTCATAATTTGTCCAATGATAGGTCTTAAAAATTTTCATTTAGCGAAACCGTGTACTAATATTGGCATAACCATTCTTTTAATTTACCATGAATAGATTTCGTCTTTCATAACTTGTAGTATGAAGAAAATATCTGAAATGTCTGTCCTATAATACATTATAAAGAGATTAAGTTAAGTAGCATTGGGCGATTTTTATATGTGGGTAGAATAAGAAGGTCAGCCCATGGCAGATTACGTAATATCTACCTCAACATTTTTTTTTTTTAATTGCCTCAATTCTATATTATAGTGTGGCTGCCTTGCATATCTAAAGAGAACATTGTATAAACCTATGAATGAGCTAAGGGATAAAAACTAATGAAAACTCTACTTCAAATAAAAGGAAAAGGTGTCAGATCTGTATAAAAAATAGAAAATTGAATAAATATTATCTTCCAGAATTGTAAAAAATCAATCTGTTTGGATCATGTTGATTGTACATAATAATATTTTTTGCAAATATTGTTGCCATATCAACCATATAGATTTTACCTAATACACATAATATTTTATCCTCTTAATATTATATTTTTTATATATTGTTAAGATTTTTTTTATTTTTCGGTTTTGTTGCTTTTTGAATTAAAAATGGTAAAAAAAAATGCTAAATAACATTTTTGTTATTATAATCTATTAAAAAAAGACTTGTGGTGCCATAATTTTGCAATACCTAACGAAATAATTAAAAAAGTTGGCACATCCAAAATCTATATCATGAGGAAAATGATGAAGAAATTGAAAGCGCTTTAAACGAAGCTCTGCCAGATTAAAATAATATTTTTTAATAATATTATGTGTACGTAAACCTAAGGTTTCTTACATTACAGAACTCCATATCTTGTAAGGTTTGGTTTGAAACGATTTCAATTTCTTTGTGATAGGTTTAAATGAGCTCAATTGATTTTTCTTGATTCGTATTTTGGTTATTTTGTTTTGATAAAAAATTGTCAAATTTATTTAATATATATGTAAAATATCTTATTTAAGAAGCTCCCATAAATTTTATAGATTTATGAATCCAATGGATTTTATGGGATTCTTTGTAGTTATAATATGAAATAAAGACGTAACATGTTAATATATAAATAACATGTAATGATAAATAGTTTTATTTTCCTAAAGGTATATCTGCAATATTGGCTAAAATTTTATTTCTTATTTAAATTTGATAAGAAAATTACTTTTGCGGAATTTTTAGCCGAATTTCAAGGTTATTTTCTTTAACCGAATTTTTAGCAGAATTGTATCATAAAATCGACTGCTAACGCGGCAGAATTTAAAAAAAAATATGGTCACACTATGCTATCTAATAAATATAAAAGCTACATTGATCTGTCAATGAATGGAAATCCAATTAAGAAGGCTTTATTGCTACAATTCACTTGGAGATTAAATATTTGAGTTCAAGCTTTAATTAGAGAAGATATTATGGTTACAAAAAAAAAACACATTATTTCATCATTACAATATAATTCGTAGTTCTATAGTTTTCCCATTTCCTTCTACATATTTTTCTTTTATAAATTGAGTAGAGTACTTTAGTTTAGAACAATTTTGTTTGTTAAATATTAATTACTTTTCTTTTATTTTTTTAGTTTAAGAATTAATTGTAATCTGTTTGATCTAATCATGAAATAAATAAATATATATGTATCGAGCCGACTTTATAGATCCAAGTTCAAATTAGTCATACAGTTTCTCCGAACTAAATGAAATAAAATTTGTTTATGCGATAATCGTTTTAAGCATCACAACTTTTTAAAAAATAACGGGATTCGACGCACTGTATCAATTTGAATAATTTTTTTATAACTAACTTCAATCTACAAAGGTCCAGACTATATACCAAAGCACATTAAAATAAAAATAGTAAAAAAAAAGAAAAAAAATTTACACGATAGATCATGTCGGTACTAACTTTCGTTTAGAAATCGTTGAGAAAATTAATTCGGATGTATCAATTTGATACATACGCGCCCGACGAAGGGTTAAATCAGCTTATTTGACATCTACCTCTTCTGATGCTTCATTACAAAAATATTCTTTTTTCAGTAGTTAAGAATCAAATTCGACATATACCCATGGTAAAAAGAAAATTAAAATATTTTTTTTACAAGAAATGGAAATAAACAAAACATAAATTTCGAAAAAAACAATATATATATAATATATAATTAATTTAAAGCTATAATGCTATTAAAATAAGGAGAAAACGTAATTTAATTGGGCACTGTTATTAAATGTCATTTATTTTTATCTTCTTTAATAATTTTTGATTTTGTAATTCTTTTTAATAATTTCCACATGAAATGTTCGATTAATTTTTTGAAATGACAACTAAAATTTCATAACAAATAATATTTAAAAAAAACAATTATAAAAAACAAAAACAACAAATCAATTATTATTGCAAAGAAGCTTTAAATATTCTCAATTTCAAAATATTTTTTATAAAAGTATGAGTCTTTGAAATTTTCTAAGACAGCAGGAGAATATTTTTAATAAAAGTGAAGTAAAAAATAAATAAATTGAGTTGTTCTAGTCAAATAAAGGATTCGAATATATATTCATTAGAAATTACACATCAATCAATTGTCAAATAAGAATTCAGAATGTTTTTAAAGCATTGATAAAATAATTAAAATAAAGTAAAAAAATGTTGTTCAATAGATTTATTTTATTATTATTATTTTTTGCATTGTTTTTTCACACTTAGAGGTCACAAGCTTTTTTACCCAGCTTTAATCAAGAATTCAGAAGTTGAAGAGTTTATTTGAAAAAATTTTAGTTCTGAAATCACAATTTTATAATAACAATTTGAAAACATACAAACATTGTTTTTTATGTGGTTTATGTACACGTGATTTATTTTACCATATACGCTATCACGTATTATTTCTTCATTAAGGGTGAAACCCATTTCTTAGTATTTTGTAATTAAAAAATAATATACTTAATTTTAAAGGTATAATTAAGGATACTTTAATTCTCAAACAAAAAATTCACAAAACCTAATTCAAATTTACACTTCACGTTTTTGTGGTTTATTAAGTTGTGGAAATAATTTCACTCTTGGAGTAGTAAATAGTAGCTAATAATAGTAGGGTTCTACTATGCTGTGTAAACTAACATGTTTTACACATTTTTGCACACAATTACACTTCCTCTTGTTAATAGGTTAGATATTAGATGCAATGGTTCGTCATGATCTATTTTCCGATAGGTGCTGAGTAAAATTTTTTTGTGCTGAATAACAATTTAGTGTCATATTTATAATTTGAAATTTGAAATTTTTAAAATTTAATAAACAAAAATTAATCTAAATAGGGGCAAAAGCTATATAAAAGTTAATAAAACTAAATAAGCACAATAAAATAAGTAAAAATCAAATAAAAATGTTAAGAATAAAAATCTGTATAGAAAAAATTATATGTGATTCCTCATGTCAGCACGTCTCATATATACCCCACTTAATTAAGGTTTAATTGGAAGTAGAAAAGAGTAACAAAATTTACTCACAGCAATATGTAGCTTCCTCTCTGCAAGACAATAATTACTATAGTAGATAGAGTAGATACTAGATAACAGAGTATATAGCTACAAAATAGATTGTAACTATCTGAAAAATCATTTGCAAACGAAAAATTAAATTTGGAATGAACCTATAAAAAATATAATACAAAATTATTATAAAAAGTAATACCTAGGTCTTATTACCATCTCAATAGGCCTTCAATTTTATTCTTATTCTATATCCTTTGTAAAATTTATATACACATACAAAAATCAAGGAACCAGAATTAAATTACCGTTTTTTTTTCTTGTTGTGTATATAATTCGACCTTCTAATAATATTGCAAAAAAAAAATTTATTGAAGTAAAAAGAAGCAGTCAGGAGCAAAACGACAACAACCAAAATTACTGAGAATTTTTTTTTTTTTTTTAAATTACATTATTAATGAATAGCTGTCACTATTGTGTTGTCACACATTCATATATATGTACATAAAAGAACATATATTTTCTATTTTTTATAATAAACGAAAGATTGCGTAGGGTTAAGTCTTATGGTTTTTTGAACTTTTTTTTCTATATTTTGTCACTTTTATTGAAAAACACCAAACCAAAAAAGAATTGTTTTTTTTTTTATTCAATTCATTCCAAAAATGTTCATGGTTACGACTAATGTTATTTACACGAGACTATTATTTCTTTACAATATGCGTGTAAAGCCTTTAGTATATGTCACGTGATTTACTTTAATTCTTTATAAATATTTGAATTTGTTTAGTATTCATATGTGTTAATGAGTATACGGTTGTATATGGTTGAAAAAAAAAAATATTTTCTTCACACAATGGATAAAAGAAAATAGGGAATGAACGAACGAACGAACGACATGAAATTAATGAAATTTTAAAATGTTTCTATAGAAATTTTGTAATAATGTAAAAACGTATTAGAGAAGAATAACATGAAAAATGAATTAATTTGTTGTTGTTGTTGTCTAAAAATTATTTATAAATTAGAAAAATTGGTATGAGGAGCACTCCAATATTTACACTCTCACAATATTAATATTTTTAATAGTCCTAATAATACACATAAAAATTTTTCAATACGGAAGTATTCTTATAGTCTATAAGTTATACTATAATTATTACATATCATTATTTATTATTAAAACTCAAAATTTAGACAGTTGGGTGGGATTTAAAAGATAAACTTAATAATCGCTTTTATTATAAAAAATAATTCAAAAAGAATCGAATATTAGTAAAGCCCTAACTATTTTCAAAGATTTTATTAAAACATTTTTCAAAAATATGTCAAAATGTTAACATAAATATCATCAATTTTAATATTTTTTTCAAATAGGGTAATGTCATTTATAACGCTCCTTTGAGCTTTTTGATTTAAGTACATATCTGCTATAGAAAATAGCGTTGAATCAGGCATAGTAATGAAAAAACCTGACAACGTTATGGCAAAACAATGATTTGTAAATTGCAAAGAAAAATGTAGAAAATAACTGCAGTCTCAGCCTAAATACCCAACATATAATGTAGCCAGAATATGCAGTATATTTGTATATTGTACTATACTCTGGCCTAAAATAACGTATAATGGAAGGAGAAAACACCAGTACATTTGTATTACTATATAGAACAACCTCTGCAAAAAAGTTAATTATTAAGTATATCACAGATTATTGAGACCTGTTCAAAGTAAATAAAAGAATAAAAAATACTATGACTACTAACATATGAAAATTGACGAATTAAGAGTAGTGAAACTATTTAACAAAACACCTTAAATACATAAATTCTTTTTTCGTCCTAAGTTTTTTTTAACACTTTGGCTTCATTGTGGACATAAACAACATTTTTAGATTCTAATTTTTTTATTAACTATCTCGAACACGTTTTTTATTTTAATTTTTTTCATGCAGTTTTTAACCTAACAAAAATATTAATTAATGTTATAAAATAACAAAAAAAAAAAACACAGATAAAAAATAAAAAACAAAAAATTAAAAGAAGAAGAATTAATTCCATCTTTCTTGAAGCCGAAAGACATGGCAAAAGAAAATTAAAACATACGATAACCAAAAAAGAAACAGAATTAGAAAAAAGGTTATAAAATTTTCACAGCTTTAAATTATTACCACTCTAATAATAAAATTAAAAAGGATGGAAAAATTATGTAATTACACTGAGTTAAACTGTTTTAAAATAATAAAAACAAAAATAAGAATTTAATATCCTTGCAAAAAAAAATATTCCAACTGTGCTAAGATTTGTATATACCAACCCTTAACTGATTTAAAATAATAATTTTTTTTTTTTCACATTTCCTTTTTTTTTATTTATTTTATTATGATTTTAATGTTAAAAGTGTTATAATTAATTTAAATTATTTAAAAAAATGAATTAAATTTTTTTTTAATTTGGTTTTTATTTCAGTTTTTGTTTTTGTGTATTGTGGTGAGGTCATTATAACTTTGTTAGATTTTAATTTATTTGAAATGACTTTCAAAGTGGTATTAAATTTTAAACGCATTTGCAATCGTAAAATTACCCTAATTCTGTACTTTTAAACGAGTTAATTTTCTTAGAAATATTAATAGAACTTTTCTAATGTTGTGATTTGATAATAATTAATTATATAAGAATAATTTTAAAGAGATTAGAAAAAATAGATATATACATACATTTATTATTCAAGGTTAATTTTAAGTGAAAAGTTTAACCACATAATTTTTTTAAATATAATAAATGATAATATGTATGGTGATAACAGTTATTATTCTACTAGTAAACATATATGCTATGATTATAACTGGTAGGTAGGTATACCTAAACTAGAAAAATAACTAAACCTATATATTAATCTTATATGGGTTATTATTTTGTTGTGTTATTGGATTTTATGATAAAGACTAGAAATCAATCACTGCAAAAATCAAAAATATACAACAAATTCCAATTCAAGCCCACAACGACTATAATTGTTTAATTTGCATAAACCTTCATTATAGATCATACATTTTGAAACACGTGGACGAACGATATGAAAAAAGATAAAGATATTCATTCAGCAAGATATGGTTATTATTACATTAAAATAATGCTCCTCTATATTAAACAATAGATTAATTAAGAAATAATAATTTAAATATTTAAAATAAGCTAATCATCAATTTTATAGGAACAATTAAAGAAAATAATTAAAATCAATATAACTCATTTCCATTTGTATACATCATCACATTTTCTAATCTTGACTAATAAATTTATAATTTAGTATTTTTAAATTACAATTATTTATATTAATTATTAAATATTATCATGTGTTTATTATTTTATATTGTAATAATTTCGCATACAAAATAAAACTGTTTTGAAACCCTCAAGCCATTACAAATAAAGTTATATAAATAAACTTTTCTAATATTATTAATATTTCATCATACCAATAACATAAATTGAATGTCATAAATTATACAATTATTAATCCCTAATAATATAATTAAAAAAATTTCGATACTTTGAAGCATATATATATGTACATCATGTAGAAATATTTCACACACATGTAAAAATAATTTCTAAGGATTCTTTTGGGTATATTTATAATCCCTACATTATATAGAAAATATTTATGATCAAACCGAAACCATTTTTATGATTTTCAAACAAACCAAAAATTACCTCGTTCACACAATCATGTAAGACAATACATATATATATACATTACTATATGTATGTACATATATTTATAAAATATGTACCTCCATAAATGTGTGTACTGTGTACCATTAATATACAACCAAGAAAACAAAAATAAATAAGAAAAGAAAGAGAGGGTGGTGAATGAAATAAAAATGATTCTTTGAAAGCACATGCAGTTAATTATTATAGAAACCGTAAATTAAAAACAATCCGTTATGACAAAAAAAAAAAAATTATATTCTCAAACTTCTAAAATTAATTACTTATCAAAACTAATGATTGGTGTTTCATTATTGTCTTTGCAGACACACAAATCAATAGTTTGAAAAGGCAATTTGCCGTATTGTCATATTTGACATTTGCGAAATCAGTAATGCAGGGTGATGTGTATTTAATGAACCAAATAATACTGAACGATCTAAAAATAAAGTTTTGTTATGAGTATAGCTGTAGAGCCATCATAATAACGTTTAGAACCACAAAAATTGTTTATTTGTGCTTTGAAATTCAAAGTAGATTTAATTTACGTTATCATATTATACACCTAAAAAATATTCACTGAAATTGGAAATTAAATAGCCTTCTATGACCTTTCGTATGATAAATAAATTCATAAAAATGGTATCCTTCTTGTTATTATTTAATCCTGAAAATTTTACGTTCTTCCTTGATCAACGTTATTTATAGGTCATACTGTATTATTTGATTACAGACAAAAACTGTTGCATATATATATGCAACCATTTTTACAATAAGAGTAAGTAAGATATGAATATCCGAATCACTAAAAACACATGAAATAATTGCATCCCGCACGTATAAATTAATTTTAGATAATCGCTTTTTATAGACAAAACTTGGCCAGTAGTGGTGATCTTTTAGATATGTTTTTTATATAATATATTTTTCGCAATAAACGCTTTTACTATAAACAAAAACACAAATAAATAATATATCGATGATGATAAATAAAATGTTCAATTGGTAACCTTATTTTGCTCCTTATCCACTTGTTCATTATATTCATATACTCTGAAATTCTTATAAACAGAAGCATAATCAAAAAGGATCTTGTGATACAAAGTTTTTAAACATTTCAATTCGTTTTTCTGTTTATTAATTATGGTTTGTATTAATGTAGATAATGTGTATATGTGAATATATGACGTGTACTGGTATGTTTTAATTAATGTGCTATAATCATCAAATTTAAATCTTAATTAGAACCTTTTCTGTTTTTTAGGTTATGAAATTATAAGAAATACATTATGTTACAAGAGATTGAGTAATTTTTATTAGTAATTGTTTTTTTTTTTTCAAATTATATATATGTACTAGGGGCCCCTGTTGAGTAATTATATTTCAAGTTGAAGTCAAATTTAAAGTTTTTAAAAAAACAGTAATTTACGTACTGACATAGACTTCGCACAATATAGCAGAAACCACTCGTGTTTAATAAAAAGTTTTGTGGTTAGTAAGTTTTATTTAGGACACATAAATACACGTCCCTCATATACTGCTTCGTTTCCGATATATTCCCTATAGTAAGAAGCATTTAGTGATAAAATTACTAAAAATAAAAAGTTTTGTTATTAAAGAGGTACGTATATATATACCTACATAATACATAATTTTAATAAAAACTATATTATTACTACAAATAACAAAAATTTAGAAACAGTTACTTAAAAAGATAAAAATGAAGAATTCAAGTGACCTACTATATCAAAATGAAGTACTCTAACTCTACTTGAGTTTTTTTGTTTTTGCTTTTTTATATTTTTTATTTGAGATGAATTTGTTTCTTTGTTTTTTTTTTTGCATATGTACATAGATTCATTCGCAAGTACATAATATAAAATATAATAACTGATTTGTTTACTTTTGTTTATTATTTTACAAAATTTATAGTACAAAATTTTCAACTGTGTGCGCATTTTTGTTTTATATACAATCTTATATATTTAGAAGTTCATTAAGGAGTAGGAGAATCGAAATAAAATAAAAAGGTGTCTACTGCGCAGGACCTTAAATGCTTGTCAATTATAATTATAGATACAAGCATATAAATTTTATTGCACATGTTACAAATTTGAAAATACTGATAGAATTTACTGATAATTTTAAAATAATTTTTTTTTATAATTTTTAGAAAAAATTTCCAGTCGATAATTTTGCCGAATGGAATAATGGACACCCACTGGGGTTGCGAACTGTACATGCTTATGTTTTAGTATATGATATGGGCAATTTAGAAACATTTCAGGTAAATTTAAAAAAAAAAAGTTTGTGTATGAGTTTATCTTTAAAAAAAAAAACATGCCGGAAAAATTCTGTAAACCATCCCGAATTTAATTTTTCGGAAAAAAGGCATCTGCAGAAATTAATAATTTTTGTATAATTTCTGTCGAAAGTATGGCTTTCTTCAAAAAACTTTTATGGAAAAATTATTAGTTTTTGTAGAATTTTTATAAAACAATTCAGATTTTAAATCATTCGGGATTTTCTGATTTCGATATAGAGTCATAGATCCAAAAAAAAAATTAATTTAGTTGTAAATTAATAAAAAAATTTTTTAAAAAAATATTTAATTTTTATTTTCAAATAGTACTGCAGAACAATGAGAGAGCAAATACTGGATAGTTTTGGTCATCGTGATTTTAGTATTATTGTTGTTGGTAATAAATTTGATACGATTACTGAAGCACAAACACATTCTCAGGTAATTATATTTAATTTAAATTTTCTTTAAAAAAAAAAAATGATAGTTAAGTAGAGGAAATTGCAATATGAATATATTTACAACTTTAGCTATCATAATATGATACCCAATGTATAAAAATATATATGGGTATATGACGAACAAAGTTTGTATAGTTTTCCCCAGTGTAATACGTAAATATGTAAAAAACATACAAAAAATATGTATCCTCTAGTTTTACTATGTTTCTTTAGAAAATTTATTTTATTTTCCAAATATTTGTGTGTAAACATGATAGACTAAATATTCATTTTCTTCATTGTGTTTGAACTATACCTCAGTGGGGTAACATAGCGCAATATTTTGATTTACTCTAATGAATTTAAAAATAATTTTATATTTTAAACATAAACGATTTTATATATAGACCATGGCAAATCAAGATTTAAATTTAACCTTATCACATCGTTAAATTACATTTTCTTCTATGCTCATGACGATTAGGCTATAGAATATATTTTTGCTTTAAAAAACGCTTTCTTAAAAATTCATAATACGAACTGATTGAATTTGACTACATACTCAAATTTATTAAAGTTATTCAAGTTTTTATTTTTTATTTTTTAATTTAAATTGAAATTTGTTTTTTATTTTTTTCTATTTCCAGCACTTAAAGGACATTTCAACTTTAGTACGTAAACACTGGCGATGTGGATATATTGAGTGTTCAGCCAAGTAAATATTTTCAATAAATCAATTTTTAATTTCCTGTATAAAAAATAAAAAATACTTTTTTTATTTTAATTTTTTTTTTTTTTTTTAATTATTATTCAATTTGATTTTCATTCAAACAGATATAATTATAAAATTGGTGATGTATTTCGAGAATTAATGGGTTGTACATCAACAGGATGTCAACAGGGTATTGATTTTACACAATCGAATAGAAATAAAGGTCGTTGCAATATTCTCTAGCAATTTCTAAATAAATTTATTCAAAATTGGTAGGAAATAAAAAATTTTAATTTAGTATTAGTAAACATAATAAAAACAAAAACAAAAATTGTTTAATAGTAAAAAAAAAATTGTTAAATAAACAAACAAAAAAAAAAAATTAGGAAACACAAGGATCACATCTATTTGAATTATTGAAACAATTAAACAAAAAAAAAAATAATAATTTAATAAAAAAAAAATATATAAACAAAATGAGTGAAAATTAAAAACAAACATAAAAGTAATTAAAATACAATAAAAACAAACATATTTCACCAAATAAATAAAAATAATATTAATGTAGTCAAAGTTTTTAAAAGAAAGATAGATAGTTCCCCATGTTACACCAATAAAAACTTGTTAAGTAAGTTTCAAATTTAATTTCATTTAAATTTAAAATTATTTATTTATTTAGTATACAATTAATTTACATATTGATTGTATTATTTGGTTGCCATGAATAATTTATCAGAACAGATCTCTTTATTTACTTTAAATAAAGTTTAGAGTGCAAGTTATTATAAATTATCTACAATGCGATTGTATGTGTAATGCATTATTATTACTTTGTATTATTTTAATTGTTTCGAAGTTGATACCAAAACAAAATCAATCTTTTAATTGAAATTGATATAAATAATAAATCTGACATACATATTTTAATTTGTATTTCTACATTCTTTTCATTAATTCATTCACTTAAGTAACTCCCTTAAACCGATATATTTTTCTTCTTTTATCTATTTATTTTATGTTTATATAAATAATCAGTATATGTCAGATTGATCCTTTTTACATTTTAAAAAAATTGTATATGGTTAATATGAATACGTAATTGGTCAAAAAGGACTTCTCGATACTTTTAGGTAAAAACAAAAACAAAAAAAATAAAGTATAATTTATTTTTAAATGTTATAAATATAAAATTTTGTAATAATTTTAAGTACCTAAATTACCACATACATGACACAATGAGTATCAATTTAAATATTTACTCAAAGTATATGTAAATTATCAAATAAAATTTGTATGCAATACCAAGTGTAATAAAATATTACTGATAACAAATCGAAAAGGACATTTGAAACTCACTTAACAAGTTACAGATTCATTAAAAATACAAAAACAAATTGTTATATAATATAATTTAAAAAATATTAAAAAAAAAATTTAATAAAATAGAATTAATAGAATTTTGAAAATGAGAATAGAATTAAACAATTAGATTATATCAAATAAAAATAACATAAAAATATACCAAAAAAAAAAAAAATAAAATAATAGTAGTTATTAAAAAGAAACAATATTTAAATACAAAGTGTTATATAATTAAAAACACAAAAAATTTGTTAAATAAATTTGTATTAATATTTAAACAAGAATAAACAATACTGAAATATTAAATATAACATATATACAATGTAATTAATAATAATAAAAATTAATTTAAGTAGATGCTTTATATTAAAATAAATACAACAAACAAATAATAAAAGGAAGAATAATAATTTTAAGTTATTTACGATAATAAAAAATAAATAATTATTTTAAAAATATATGTATTATAAATATTTTTAAAAATAATAATGAAACAAAAAAAAAATAATATTTCTACATAAATTGTTAACATTATTTATATTTATATAACATTTAATTGTATTTTGCTAATAATATCAATATGTTTTTTTTTTCAATAAATTGTTGTCCTTGTTTCTGTTTTCTCTTTTTTAATTTAAAAAATTTTAAATATTAAATATGAAAAACAAAAAATTGTATTATTTTAATTGAGCTTAACAAGAAATATTAATATGCATGTATATACATATACATACATATATTATTATTATGTTAATTTTATAATTTCAAATTTTTAATGCGAAATAAAAAAGTTATTAAAATTCAAAAATTTATTAAAATGTTTGAAATTTAATTTTATATATTAGTACAATAGTACGATTATACATGATTGTATAATACTTACTTTTAGCTATATATATATATAATATATACATTATACATTATACACATTTGTTTAAAAGTAGGAAAGAAAGAAAAAAAAGTTTACGATATTTAGGCGCTAAACTACGAATATTTGAAATTTATCTAGTGTATCGATATATCGCTTTTTTAATCAAAATTATTATAATTATTTTTATTATTATGATTACTTATTATTTGTACGTTGTACACCATTATTATATTAATATCAAACTTATAAATTTTTATTTCTAAATAAATATAAATAATTGGAATTATATAAAACAAAATACCATTCAGATCACAATTTATTTAAAAATACAAAATCTGAAATTTTTTCAATTCATGTACATCATATATCAGCAATGGCATTCATTTTTATTTAAACATAAAATTAAGGTTTCCTCTTGTTACTAATTTCACAAATTATACATAGTATAAATAATAAAATCTAAATAAATAATTTATTATAAACACAAATCAAATAAACAAATAAAATAAATTTTTAAATAAATAAAATATTACAAAATTTTTAAGTAAAAAAAAAAAAAAAATTAAAAAAACAAATTCATACCAATAATTCTATGAAAATCCCACCATATAAAACTGCAATTATTCTATATAGAAATAAAAATAAATAAAAAAAAATTACAAAAAGATACCTATCTCACTGATTGCAATCGATTATATTATATACAGACAAATACACACTTAAATATGTATCTAAAAATTTATTTATATTAAATATACATAGGTAAATCAAAATTAATTTTTTTTTTTTATTCCATCAATTTTTTAAAATAAAAATTCGTAAAAAGAGTAATTGTTAATATATGAAAAAATTTAAAACAAATACAAAAAAAAAAAACATTTTAAATACTTTTATTTATAAGAATTAATTTTTAATTTGATATTTATTAATTAATTGAACATGGCAAAAAAATTATTTACGTGGTGACGGGTGTAATAAATTTCTAACAATAAATTTTACAATGACTCTTCCAATTTAATGCTAAAATAATTTCTTTCAGATTTCACTGCAAAATCTGCCACATAAGATTCTAAAATATATAATAAAAATAACTCAAAAAATAAAATATTGTTAAATTCTTTGAATTGTAGTCTCATTAAATTAACAAATTTAATCTAGGTATAACTTAAAATTTTATTATATAAACATATTATTTAAATCAAATACAAGAATTGTGTATTTACAAAATTTCGTCCTATTTAATTGGTTTAACAGAATAATAGAACTTATTCTTATGTAGTATCAAATTTTAAATATTGTAAATTAAAACTGTTTTTTTAAATTCCCTTAATTTAAATTCCTTTGATATCCATAATTATTTTGTAAATTTTATAATATATAATGAAAATAATATTTTTGTAATGCAAAATGAAAATTTTGTAAAAGAAAATTCGAAAAGAATTTAAATCAAAAATTTGTTAATTTAAATATGCTTTTATTAAATTTATTTGAGAAATCTCACAAAAACAACAAAAAAAACTTAAAACAATATAAAAAAAAAATATCCATTATCTACGCACAATTAAAGCAATAGTTCGATGACACAAAATGAAACCATTAATAATAATAATAGCAATTTATTTAATTTAATAATATAATAATATATATCGGATAAAATAATGTATGTATTTAAAAATATATTTGAAAAAAATAATTAAAAAAAAATATTTATAAAATATAAAAACATTTCCTGCCGGAAAAATTTCATTTTTGTTTGAGTACAAAATTTAATTATTAGAAACGTCTTTGAACTGAATACCTAACCTAAAAAAACTGATTTATTCTTCTTCTTCGCTCTACGTCCGAAAAATTTTAAAAAACTATTAAAACCGCAGTAAATCCAATTTTATTAACACTCTATTTTGTATTTTTTTATTTTACTCAAAAACTCTAAACCAATGTCTCAATTCAGTCTTAGTTAAATTACATTCTAATATGATTTTTATCATTTAATTTAATAGATACCTACATCATATATAATGAATTTTTAAATTACATTACTTATTTGATGAGTTATTGCTTCCTATTATCCCTTTTAGTATTTTACTAAGTGCAAATTTAAAGTTGATCATTTAAGCGTCAAATTATTAATAACAATAACTTTTATTTGATTAGACCTTACATTTACAACATAAACATTTTGTAAATATAAAATTATAACAGAATCGATGATAAATATAAAATAATTATATTTAAAAAAGTAATCAAAATCAATTATAATTCATTTGATTGGCAAAAAGTGATGCTACAATTTTGAATATTGTACTTAGAAAAATATTTTCAAATTCTTAGAACAGCTTCCTTCCATTTCATTCCCATTAACTTAAACCAATAACTATAATTATATGCATATACATATATATATATATATATATATAGTCATTGCTCAAACTAAAAACTTATTCTAAATTTTTTTTTTTTATTAATTTAAAAATTCAATTATATTTTAATATTGATTATTTTATATTAGTAAATTAAAATATTACAATAAATTAATATGTATATGAAAATAAAAAATAAAAATAATTTATTAATTTTACATAATTAATTAAATTAATAAAAATGCAAAATATATAAGAAAATGTTATAGAAAAGTCCCATCATATGGCTGTTTCGCTTTATTATTAATTTTTGAAAATGTTAAAATTATGTATTTAAAAAAAAACAAAACATAAACATAAACTTAGAACAATAAATACAAGAAAAAAAAAAAAAAAAACACAAGATTAAAAATATGGATATAAACTTTGAAAAAAATTGAGCTTAATTTTCAAATTTATTTTATATATTATAAATATTTGTGTTAATGAATTGATTCTTAGCAGAGTTCATGTTTCTGAAAATATTTGTAATTATTTTGAGTCACATATTATCTGAAATTTCAGCACAAGATATCTATAAAATAGACTCGGTTAATATTAACAGCAATTGATATTAAAATTATTTCGTGCGAGCTGAATTTAATTAATTAAACGTAAAATTTATGTGTTTACACAATTTACATATAACTAAACCTAAGATTGATGAAAATTCATAATAAAATTAGCTCAGTTTTTTAATGTTTCGTCCATAATCTGTAGAAATAAAAAATACAAATTATAAAACAAGAAATTAATAAACTGCTTCAAAATAATTAGGTAATTTAAATTGATAAATAAAATTGAAACACATTAATAAAATTAAAAATTAAGGAAATAAAAAAAAAAAAAATACGCGAAATTAAATTAATCTTATATTTTATAAACAAATAATACATATACACACGTACACACTAAATAAAAAAAAATATATATATATATATAATAAATTAATTACAATGCATACGTACATATTATATATTTACATAAAACAATAATTTCAAATACATACATAGGTAACTTGTAATTTAGTAATAAACTATTTGGTAAAAATAATAATAATAAACAAAATGCAATAATTTCAAAAATAAAAATAAAAAAAAACCAAAACTTTTTTAAAAGTTTACAATTAAATATAAAAAATAAAAATGAAATTTGTAATTTTGATTACCAGATGCCATCAACATTATTTTCGTGCAGTAATCGAATTTAGTCACTATTTAACTGGCGTCTCCATTGACAATATTTGACAGCTAACTATTATTACTTGACCAGATCTATAAGATTTAAAAAAAATTTCAAATTGTTGGAGGCATTTAATTGTCAATTTGACCAATCAAATGCTCTCAGCAATTTTTAATTTGAATTAATAATATGTTAAAACCAAAAATTGTTAATGGGAACTCTAGATGACGAACTGAATTTTTGAAAAATTTTCTCATAAGATTTACAATAGCATCTAACATAACTGTATTTTGAGACACTACTTAAGAAAATAATCATACTGACACTTTGTTCATTTACACACATAAAATGACATTTACACAAATGTCAAATAGTTATAAATCACTGTGAACGTAATAAAATCATAATACCATCAGTTTAGGTAAATTATGTAGGCGTTGACCGTTGACGTAGTATTGTCACAAACACTTAGCTGCACAATACTATACGATACTATACGAGTATATGGCAATGTCTATCGCTACATAAATTGCTCAAACTAATGCTAATGTATTGCGGTATTACTAAATAAATAAATAGAATATACAACTGATGTGCAATAATTATAATTAAAAGTTGACATCAACAAATAAATCAATGGGCATTTTTATGAAAAGTACTTTCATAGAATAATTCATACTAAACATACATCTGGTAGTCAGGATCTTTATTTTAACCAAAAATAATTTTTTATGTACATACATACATATATAAAATTAAAACTAATTTTTGGAAGTTTTCAGGTGGTATCTTTACTTATTTATGCAAACAAAAAAAAAATAAATCAAATAAATCAAAATTTACAAAAAGCAAAAATCAATAGAAAAATAATATTTAACAAAACACAAAAAAAAACACTTCTAAAAGAACAAAATCATAATAAAATAAACAAAAAAAAAAAAAAAAAACTTCAAAAATGTTACGTTTATAGAAAAAATTTAATAACAAATTAAAAATTCATAAAAAAAAAAATGTGTTAAAAAACGGTGATTTATGAAACAAAAAATAAATAAATAAATAAATTTAAGAAAAAATAAAACTTATTGTTGACAAGAAAAAAAAAATAACAAAAAAAAAAAATAAAATAAAAATGTTCTTGGCCTAAAAAATTATTTAAAAATTTCAAAAATTTTATTTTATTTATTTGAAAAGAAAAATTTCCTTTCAGTAACAAACTCAACTGATTATTTCCAGAAACTCTTTCAATAATATTCAACTAACAAATGAATTTCTAAATCTATCTACACTCTATAGCTACACCAATATATAATCAATAGAAGGTAGAATAAAATTATTTTGAAATTTAGTTGAATCCTTCCTAATCCTACTATTTCATCATTTATTCACTTATCTATACAATATTTCAGAATTTCTCTCCTTTAACTTCAAACCTGGCACTATAATGATTGCGTGTGTACACTTTTTGTTTCTTTCTTCTATTTATTTTAATATGAAAATGTAGAGCAAAATGTTGTTAACAAGAAAGAGAAGTGACACTATTAATAACATTCGCTTACATCAACAGTTTCCTATTTCCCTTATTGTTGCATTTAAGTATTTCGAAAAAAAAAGATTTTGTGTTTCATAATATTTCAAGAACTGAAAGCAAAAACATTTTTTGTTAATAATAAGTTTCTTCAGTAGATTTAGAACAGAATCGTACAGAACTCTTTCGGACAATGACAATTAAATGTCAATCACTTTAGGAGTCCTTAGAACAGGCAAACCTATACTGAACTGAACACCTTTTTTGATCTTTTTTTAAGTTTTTTGTTCTAATTTTTATTTACTTTCAAATTTCTTTATTTAACTGTTAAAATTGAAAGAATAATAGCAAAAAGTGGTCCAGAATTGTTCTCAAACAAATTCAGAACAAAAAAATCAAATTAGTGTTTTGAACAATCTACTAAACACCGATCAGAACACTTTCGGACAAAGGAGTAACGGAACTACGACTGAACACAAAAATGTGTTCATTTTTACTCTAGATCGTTCTAGAACAATTTACTGAACAAACCAAATATTGTGTTTGACATTGAAACTCTAAATTGTTAAAAATGTCAATTACTAAGGTTTTAAAAATGATACAAATGGAAATATACAATATATGACCCTAGCCATTATTAATTCGAACACTATAAATTTTAAAAATGTTTCATTTTGATAAAAAAATTTTAAACATACTTACATTCGTTTCAGTGCAATTTATTGCACTTATTTGAAAGCTTCGTTTATTAACAACATTTTACATTATAATTAAAATTAATTTTTTTTTCATATAAAGCCTATTTTTCAGTTTAATTTAAGTTTCATTTAAATATCTACTGAATTATAAAAAATTACTAGGGGCCCCTGTTGAGTAATTATATTTCAAGTTGAAGTCAAATTTAAAGTTTAAAAAAAAACAGTAATTTACGTACTGACATAGACTTCGCACGATTTAGCAGAAACCCTTCGTGTTTAATAAAAAGCTTTGTGGTTAGTAAGTTTTATTTAGGACACATATAAATACACGTCCCTCATATACTGCTTCGTTTCCGATATATTCCCTATAGTAAGTGGCATTTAGTGATAAAATTACTAAAAATAAAAAATTTTGTCATTAAAGAGGTATGTATATACATATATACCTACATAATACATAATTTTAATAAAAACTATATTATTACTACAAATAACCCAAATTTAGAAACAGTTACTTAAAAAGATAAAAATGAAGAATTCAAGTGATTTGTTTTTTTGTTGTTTTTTTGGCATATGTACATAATGCATATGTACATATGCAAGTACATAATGTAAACTATAATAACTGATTTGTTTGCTTTTGTTTATTATTTTCATAAGATCTCACTTATGCATAATGTATTTGCTGAATAATAAAATCATATGAGTATAAAATTTTCAACTGTGTGCGCATTTTTGTTTTATATATACATCTTATATATTTTATCAGAAGTTCATTAAGGAGTAGGAGAATAGAAATAAAATGAAAAGGTGTCTACTGCGCAGGGCTCTAAATGCTTGTCAATTATAATTATAGATGTGTAAATAAGAAATTAGAGGGACTTAACGGAATCCAGTACATTCAACAGAACCCAGAAATTTTTAAAAAGGATAGTGAATATAATCCAAGCAAATGTTCAATTCTAAAATGTTTATGTATTTAATCCATGGTTAAACTCAAGCTCAAGAATACAAATATTTTATTCAGTTTTATTTCACATACTTGACCCGTGTAACTTATTTGAATTACATATATAGCTTCTTTTTACAAACAATCAAAAAAATTTTAAAAAATATTATGAGCCCACGTTACGATTATCCATTCTTTTATTAATTTTATTTATTAGCAGATATCTTGACAAAATACATATCAAACCAAATAATCATAAGTATTATACATACACATAAATTAATTATAAAAAAATTTATTGTAAAAAAAAAATGAAAGTTTTTCTTATTTTCATTTCATTTTCTAAAATAATAGTATAATATGATGGCATAAA
Source organism: Argyra leucocephala (assembly GCA_963942445.1). Classification (NCBI taxonomy): domain Eukaryota; kingdom Metazoa; phylum Arthropoda; class Insecta; order Diptera; family Dolichopodidae; genus Argyra; species Argyra leucocephala. Next base: position 209,505,508 of record OZ012677.1, on the reverse strand, counting down.
TATTTAATTTCAACCATATTAAATTAAAATGTGAAATTTGATTCGAATTGAATTTATTATATCACCAAAGTGTCATCAGTATCAATTAAGTGCATTAATTAACATATTACTCGTATTTAAATCTAAATTCATTGTAATTCAATGCTCCAACAGAGACGAATCTATATTTAAAATTTCATTTTGTATCTATATAAAAATCTATGTACTTGTAAGTATGCATAAATGTATAAATTTTTATATATTTTATTTTATTTTATTTTAGTTGAACATGAATAGACAAATTTTCCATGAATTTTCGCAATGTATGAAAGAATTCTTTTATTAATAGATTCTGTTTTGAATCGGAAACAGAATCCTTCCTAATATTACAAAATTTAAACTATACAGAACTCCAACCATGGTCCAATAGCATTAATAATAAAAAAGTTTGGCATAGTCTATAATGGTGTATATTCTTAACCTAGAATATTCTCAACCGGGTTTCTTTCGTTTTTCTAAAAAGAATTTGTGAATTATTTAATAAGAAAATACTGTAATGTTTATCTCTGCTATAATTTAAATACTAGAAATAAAAAAAACACTGAAAAATAGTGTTGTCATGGGATAAGAGTCCCTCATTCACTATTAAATGTCTCAATAATGAGCATTTCTTGTATCACGACAATTTTCACCTAATCGAAATTAGAAATCAAACAATTTTTTTATAATTTGAACATAAATATTTTTGCAATTCGATAATTTTATTCCAATATTTTTATTTTTTTTCAAGGTTCTTAAAATTTTATATTAAGACCTAAACAAATGACTAAACAAAATTAAATTTGATTATCTCGTTTAATTTTATAGAATACAATTTCAAATGCAGTTGCATTTTAATCTGAGTTAAGTAATAGCATTGATTAAGAATAATTTTTGTTTTGTTTTGTTTAATGGTAATATTTATAAAAAAATTGTTAATGTTTGAATGCAGCATTTGCTTCTTATCAATATGTATAAAATTCTGAAAATGAAATGTTTAATTCTTTTTTAGCTGGAATAAATACTAATTTTTAAAATAACAACATAAACAATAAAAGCAGCTAAAAACGTAATTTAATTAAACTCTAGCTGGTATAAATATAATTTTATTTTATTTAAAAATCAAACATCCTCCGACCTCCGTGCTTTAGTAATCTCTTATATTACATACTCAATTGAGTTTTTATATTCATCTTCGTATAATAACAATAAAACTCTAAACTTTAAATTTTTAATCATTTATAAAATATATCATTCATAAACAAAAATGATTAGATCTTTTAATTGGTCCATTAAAAGTTTAAATTTGCAAATACATACATATACATTCATATTCATTCCAAGTACAGAACATGAATAAAATATATGTAGATTTTAATATTTATATTTTTTGTAAATTGAAATTCATTTTAATTTTATTAGTTTTTTTTGTGTTTTGTTTTGTTTTATTTTGTTGATATTTTATTAATTATTATCTGAAAAAAATTGAAGAGTACAATTTTAAGAGTTTCTTTTTAGTCGTCTTTTAATCTTTACTAAAATAACACCAATCATAAAAAATATTTAATTTTAAAATTAAAAAAAAAAAAAACTTGAATTAAATAAATATTTCTAATTATAATAACGTGTAATTAATAAAAATATATAATATTAAAATAATTAAAGTTACATAATTTTAAGATGAATACTAAAAATCATTTAAATTTAAATTTCATTCAAATATGGTTGTTGACTTTGATAAGTATGCTAGTATTTCAAATAGTAAATGTCTATTGTCAATGGAGCGAAGCTAATTTATTGCCGAAAACCTATGAACGTTATTTAAATGAACTGGAATTAGCAATGAATACAACTTATCATCCATGTGTAGATTTTTATGAATTCACTTGTGGTAATTATGATGAAGCTGTAAATGTTTCACCATATCTATACAATTTAGAAGATGAATATCAAACATTTCTAAATTTGCGTTATGATTTCAAAACAAATTCTGGTATAAAAGTAAAACAATATTTTGAATCAATGGAAAATAATTTAAATATAAGTAATTCATATTTTAAATCGACAATTGAAGATGGTGATGATGTACGTAAAAAACCATTTCAAAATTTTGAAAATCTTTTCATTGAATATGATCCATTATTAAATTTAGTTGGTTCATGGCCATATTTTCCAACTGATTGGGATGATAAATTATTTAATTGGATTCAATTTACAGCTGATTTATGTTCAACTGGTGTTATTACATTTTTTCAATGTGTTTATGCAAAAAATGCAATTTTAATTGAACCAATTGCAATACAAATACGTCCAAGAAGAAGAGTACAAAAATTTATGGAAAAATTTGGCACATCACCATTAGAATCGAATAAGGCTAGTTGGGAAATTTATAATTTTTCATTAAAATTATATAACACCAATTTTGATAATTCAACTAATGGTACTGTTAATATTACTGAACCATCGTCATTGCCGACAGAAACATCCAATTGGAATGTTGATTTTATGGAATACATATTTGAAAATTTAAATTTAAATTCAAGTGAAAATAATATTGCAACCCATTATTCGTCGTCACATCAAATTAATAAAATTATGGAATTAATTGATAGTTATGACAAAAGAATCATAGGTAAGTTATTTATCCTATAAGTCAATGAATTTTTTAGTCACCAAACTCTCTATAACTCCCCTAACTTTTAAAAGACTTTTCAGACTCTTATATAGAACAAATTATGATGAAAGTGATACGAAAATAGCAGTGTGCCAACGAATGACGTATTTTACTTGCATGATAACAAACTTCAAATTTTGAGATAGCGAAATCATTAGCATTATATTTATTTATTTATTTACTGCAGATTAGCATTATAATTGATTTTTTTTTTAACAGATTTCATTTTTTACAAAAAAATCAATTCTCATGTTTGTTTTATACGAAATGTACAAATTACATGCAAGCTTATTGGCTTTAACAAATTATGCTAGTAGACCTGATATTTGAGAAACCGTATATGGGTTAGTCAAAATATTCGAATGTGTCTGTACTTTCAGCAAGTAACTTGCATTTCAACTAATGTAAGATACATCAATAATGTAACCGTAAAATTATATTCACATTATTTGTATCTCTGATATTATGTACTTTTACGTTGAAGTATACCTAATTTTAAAATCAAAAATCGTTTCACGAAAGTAGCATTACACGGTTAGACTTTTAGGCCAGATTTTAGCTTCAAATCTCTCTTTTGAATATATCGTTCTATAATTGACCCAGTTATTATTATACATATACATATTATTCAGTTATTATTATACATATATTATAAATTTCACAAATCAACTAATATATGTTATTATTTTACTCCAAGCCAATTATTTAGTTTGGAAATTAATTGAACATATTCATGATGAAACACATTCATCATTTTTAAAATATTTTGAATCAGCAATACATTTTGAATATATGACCAAATTATTACGTGAAGAAGCAATTGAACCAGCAATGTATAGATTTATTTCAGTGACACGTCGTTTTCAAAAAATTCATTCACAAAATATTGAAAAAAAAATTCAAAAATATATTAGTAAGAGAATGAAAGAAGAAATTGTTGAAGAAGAATACACAACACTGGAAATTGATCCGATGAGTTATTTCAAAAATTTAATAAATATTAAAAAAAACTATAATAGAAATATAATTTTGGGAAAAATTATAGATTTAGAAGAACAACCAAATCATCCGGTATTTTATTTTAAATTATTTATAAATTTTATAATATCAGTTGAACAACGTCCAATTTTACATTATTTCATAACATTTTCTTATGATTTATGGCTAAATGAGCGTAAATCTAGTACTATAAATAATTTTCTTCTAATTAGATCACTTATGGAAGAAGATAATGAAATACAAGCAACTGTTGGAAATTCAACTGAAAGAGAATTAAATTATATATTACCAATATTTGCTAGTATTGAAGCATTCAAAGAATCATATGATGATTATCAATTATGGTATAAAAGTGAAGTTTTTCATTTTATGGAAATTTATTTTTTACAATTTTATGGATTTTCACCCGATAACATTTTATATGTGGCATTTGCTCAATTACATTGTGGACGAGGTAATTTATATAAATCAAAAATCAATACAATGTTTAAGGCAATGGATAGTTTTACTAAGGAATTTCGTTGTTTTTAAATTTAAATAAAGCATAAAATAAATAAATTTTTATATTTTGAATCAAAAACAGTTATAATTAACGTATAGTTATAAATTTTAATAAAAAATTAAAATTCAAAAAATAAAACTCTTTTTAATTACACATAGCGACATCTCTTGGCATATAGAAACCGAATTTAAAATGACCATTGTTTTAGCATATTCAATTTAAATCAACAAGATTTTTAAAAAAAATATATTTCTTCATATGTAATTTAATAACTTATTTAATTCAACACTTTTTTTCATTAAGGATATTATAATATCTTTATGCTTTAATCAATTTTATTTAATAAATAATATTGCCATAACTGCTGATGACACCATCTACATTGGTGTCATTGATTAATCACTGATAAAGATATAATTTCTTTATTATTATTTTAAAAGTTAAGAAATTGATAATATTACGATATTATATAATAGAAATTAAACTTAATTTATAGAAAGAAGAGTGTATTTTTCAAGACAACTTACAGTACAGCTAGCTCAATTCAATGATAAAATTAAGTTTTACGATTTGTTAATAAAATATTATATGCCATCTTGTGTGAAATAAAATAAACTATATATGACATTTTATTTTGTATGTTTTTATTTGAATACCGCTTCGAAATCAATCTTATGTCACAACACAATCCTGATGTTGTGTCAAAACATATTATTCGAAATAAATGTGTATTCGAAAAGCTTTCTTTTTCCTTTTTCTTTATACTTTTCCTAAAATACCCAAACCAACTCCAATTTTATACAAATATGACCTCTAAATGACCTCGTATTTGACGTCTCACATCCATTCATAAATAACTCATACTACATTTTCTTTATACATATTCGTATTTTTAAACACAAGCACAAACAATTCAATTCAAAAAGTCACTCATTTCAAAATTTCTATCTATTTCTTCTATCTAATCATCTACCCTTCCCATTCATTCCTATTTACACTACACTACCACCAACTTAGATATTGGTAAACGTGCATATATTTTCTATAAAATATATATTTTCAAAACGTCGTTTTTTTTTATTATCAAAGTAGATGAATTGTGTTGTCCAGCGAGTTAAGTTAGGGCACGGTATTTGTGAAAATAAAATATAAAAAGAACTTTTATAATAAAATTTTCTTCGGTTTTTAAAGTAAGTGAAAGTGTTTTTAAATAAATAAAATTAAAATAAACCTTTAAGAAACAAAAAAAAAATTATTATATAAATATGAAAGTATGAGAGAAATTTTTCGATAGCATGAAAAATTATACCAAATTCAAAAAAAAAAAAAATTGAAATTAAAATAAAATGAACGTAAAAAGATATTTCGTAATCATAGGATTTTTTTTCTTTACATTTTTTTTTTTTTTTGTTTTTGGAATTATATAAATATATTTTAAATAAAAATCAAATATTAATTTGATAAGCAAAATAATAACACCAGTTGATATTGAAATTGAACTTATAGATTAAATTTGCCTTGTTAACTTGTTATAATAAAGAAATAGAAGTAAAATTATTAGACTTTACTACAAACTAGAATGGTGTTGAACGCCTGTGCTGTGATGTGAATGTGACCTCAACGATTAAGGGTTAAATGAACAAAAAAAAGCTGAAAATATATAGAAATTGCATTAAAATTTTATTCAAATTTTTCTACGAAGCTATGGGTCTTTTATTTTTTACTTGTTGAACTAAACATTTTTTTGCATAACAATTTAAAAATATATATATATATCTATATGGATATACCTATATATATACAACTAATTATTTTAATTTGTATAAAAATAGCATAAATAAAATTATATATGCATACACCGCAAATGTGATTATGTATAGATATAAAATTTACGTATATCATTCGTATATATGTATTATATTTTTATAATGTAAATTCACAAATAACCATGCATACGAGCATGGGATGAAAACGAACATTTTGTGTGATAATTAGCCAATTCCAAATTTCTTTAACCTTGTCAAGGAGATAATAGAAATTTCCCTATACATAACATATGACACATCATAAATATGTAGCTATATGATTTTTTTTAATTTTATTTACTTGTTTATTATCTAACTACCTTGTAATTATTGTATTTAAAAATTTTGTTTTTAAGTTAGCTATTGCGATGTTAAATATTGGTTTTGTTTCAAATTGAAATTTGTCCAAATATTAATCTTATTATAGAATATATGTAGGTATGTAAGTACATGAGTTGATACCGGCTAATAATTATTCTAATTAGAAACTACATAATTAGAATCATTCAATCATTTAAGTTTTCATTTAAAAAATTAATTTCATTGACTACTTAATTAATGGTTAAAAATAAATTTAAAAATTTGTGTTATTGTTATACAAATACAATGTTCATACATATTATACATAATATGTAAATATGTATGGTGTTACAAATTCAATTTTAAAAACAAAAAAAAATTAAAGTTTAGACTTTTTAACTATCAGAACAAAGAATTCAATTTGAATAAGCTAAATAAAAAACATAAACATACACACCCATATTATTATCAATGCCTACATTTTATTTTATCTTATTTTACTTCGTTGATTTTCATTTTATCATTCATTCACGTTATGTTTAAAAATGTGAAATAGAAACATATTTTATAAATAAATTTAAATTAATTGTTGAACATTTTTACATAATTAAAAGTATTTACTGTTTGAGTTCAAAATTGCGCCACATGTGCCTAAATTTACATTATTTGTTGGCAACATATATGTCACCACATTACAATACGTGTTTGTAAACATAAATTAAAGATTTTAAAAAATATTTGCCAATAAAATGGTTTGTTTTTTTTTTAAGAAACTTTGAACTTTTCACTTTTAACACATTTTAGAAAATTTTATTTTAAAAATAGCAATCATTTGAAAAGAATGTATATATATGTATATGAACATGTATATATTTACTTGCATTCTATTAAATTGTGAAGTTTAATTATGTATTTTCGAATTTCTGTCTAGTGTACTGTAAAATAAATAGGCAACTATAACAATTTGATATTCATGATCTTTGATATTCATTATTGAAATCCACGTGATAGAAGAATAAGATGTTGACAAATTTTCTGCAACCATATATATTAATAACTATATAGATATATGAATATACATCAATTATGACGATAGATACACATAGATTGGTTTTTGAACATTTGCCAGCATTGGATAAACACCCTAACACAGAGTGCTGGTATCTGACAATTAAACATCATTTTTTGATTTTTTTTTTAATTTTTGATAACTATGTACCTACCTGTTTTGAATGTGAAAAATTTAATTATCTATTTAACTTAAACTTAGCTTAGAATAAGCTTCGTATCATAATATGTATCAGCATCATAGATATATAAAACATTATCTATGATCAGCATAATGTAAACACTTCATGTTATCAGCTGTTGCTAATTATTATCATGTTCTGGTAACAAAAAAAAGAAAAAGTTGAGATTGATCTACTTTTTTCTATCAGCATAAGTATGCTATGCCAATTTTAATGACATCAAATGAAAAAGCAAAAATATGGATTAAAATAAAGTAACATGTTATGGAGAGGTAAAGAATTTTTTTAATTTATTTAGGCAATGTGAATGTGTATGGGATAGCAAAAGCATGACCTATGAAGATAAAAATGAATATAAAAATGCATATAAATTCATCAAAAATCAACTAAACCTAAATAAGAAACAGAATTTCACACAATTTGTAATTTCTATTTGCATCATATCCTAATGCCCCAGAGCAAAATTTCATTGTCTGCCAATCAATTCTGTGTAATACTAATAAAAATTATAATGTAAACATGCATGCTATTTTGTTAGCAGCTAGTATAATATTATTAATCCATGGTTGAACTCAAGCTCAAGAATAGAATATATTTTATTCATTTTTATTTCACATACTGGACCCCGGCCACCGGATAATTAATCAGCATAATATAAACTAGGCATAAAATGAACAAATTACTCCCTCATTCACTTGTAGATAAACTTCAGTCATAAAACCCACCTTTACTTTACAAAGAGTTGCAGTTTTCAATGAATATCATTAATTTAAATAAAATAGTTCGCATTATTGAATTTGCCTAACATGGTGAAATATTGTAGAATTACCAACTTTTTTATACATATTTGAATTTAATGTAAAATTTTTAATATAAACTTGTTATACCTAACTATTAAATTTTTTTCTACTGTATAAATTCTGAAATATTATTTTATTTTTAAACCTTCAATATTGATGTCTGATAAACTATAGCCAATTTTTAAAAATATCACGTCATAGTTTATTTGATTGAATATTAATATTTACATTACTGATTAGATTACTGATAATAGAGGAAATAGCTATTAAAAACTTCCATTAAATTACTTATAAAATATTAAAAATTATTATTGCTGTTTATATAAGCTTTTAGTCAATTTGTTTTTATTTAATTATTTTTTTAAGAAAACTATTTTTAATCTCAGTTTTGCGACATTCTAATTTTATAAACATTTTAACTTTATACTTAAATACTAAATGGAAAACTTAATATTAATTTTATTATTGAAAAAATATATATATATGTAGGTACATAATATATTCTTATAATTTATGTATATTATAGAAACAAAAACCAGTTAAATAGAAAAACAAGCCCCCTAAAAACATGTTATTTTGCTTTTATTTTTATTTCGACTGTTTTTGCGATTTAGACGGATAAATTTTGTTCGCGTGTTACTAACTAAAAAGCTATAAAATTATTGACATGTTGAAAATGATAAACAAAATTCTTTTCATATTTTTTTTATTATTTTCTGATATTTTTTTATGGTAGTGTTTACAAAAACATAATGTTGTTAGGTACCAAATGTATTAAAGCAAGAAAAAGGGAGTCACAACAATTCAAAGGTTAATGAATTGACGTAAAAATTTCATTTTAAGTTTTTGATAATCTCTTGAACTTTTAAAATTTTTCTATATTTATTTTTTTTATTGAAATTTTAAAGGAATTGAAAATTATACAACCATCAAATTATTAAATAGTGTATTGGTTAAATTCTGAACTTTTCCTTGTATCAATAAAGAAAATTTTAAATTATTTCAGAAAATCTTAATTGATTTTTTTTCATTTGCTTACTCAAAATGTCCTAGTTCTTTAACGTAGTATCTTTAGCACGTCTTAACATTTGCATTTTCACACGTTACCATCCTATTTAATTCTGGATAAAATTCTAATGACTTACTAATTTCGTCAAACATTGTCAGGTAGGTAATTAATTATTATGTTATGTACTTAACGCTTTCGAACATAATAGTTAAATATAAAAATCATTAAAAATAAATGAAATTATTATTTTTTTATCTGTTTTTCACTTAATACTATATACCATGTACATTCTGGTATCAATTTATCATTGACTTCAATTGTTACCAGTTCTCGATGACTTGATTTTCAGTATAAAATTTCTTATAAATCTCTTCATCATCATCATCGTCCTGTAACCGTATCCGTGGGGCATAAGGCGGAATAAATCTCTTACCTACATCTTTTTTCTTTGTAACGCCGAAATATGAAAAGACTAACTAAGTAGTTATATTAGTTTTTAGAAAAACTTATTCTTTATCGTTAGGGTCAATAACTATTTTAATTTTTGTAATATATAAAGGCAAAAATTTATTTTTGTAACTAAAGCGTTAATGCCTGTAAATATTAAAAATTTAAACAAAAAAAAAATTTCTATTAATGCATTTCAGTGCAAATTATTTCTGGAATATCCAAATTATTACGTTTAACATTTGAGAGGTTTGTTGAAAAAGAAAAAAAAATATTTTATTCAATGCAAAAGTCTTAAAATTTAATATTTAAACAGTGTTCTAATGCTTCCAAATAATTATGTGATATCAATGACCCACCACTAAAACCTAAAAATATTAAAATATAAATAGATTTTTTTTTTACTCAAACTAATTAAAACCTACTAACACAAATTTGTATTTTTTTAAATAACAAAAAAATTTGATTATGGATAACAAGTTTAAAATTTTTTATTTGAATTGTATGTGTCGTGTTACCATGCAAAAATTTAATTAATTTAATCCAACTCACATAGTATAGTACATTATGTCATTTAAGGTCCCGCATTCGAATCTCACTTATTAAAAAATGTTCATTATTCCTCAATAATCTGACTGAAATTTTTCTTTAAAACTACTAAGCAAATGTTTCAAACACATTTCATAATTCTGAAAATATGAGTACCAAAACCAACCTTATGTATGTAAGCTTAATTTCAAAAATTAAAATTTGCTGATTAATATTGAATTTTTTTTTTAACAAATCTAACTTATACTATACCTAAGTTACTCATCATCAGACAATTTGAAATATTTATTTTAACTTTAATTTTATCATTATCATTTGAAATTTGATAATTTTATTATGAAATTCAAATACCCAGTTAAAAAAGCATGCACATATACTTAATTTACTTCAATTTTTTTTTTTCCGCAAGTTATTTTTAATTTTGACCTTGACTTTCATTTTTAGTTTCAAAGTAGGTATGTACCTATCTATATTGATTAAAAGTAACAAGTACAATTACAATACCTACACCCCTTAAATTTACTTTTTCACTTCATTAATTTTTGTAAGTTTTTTGTAATATAAAACTACGCCTATTTGAATGACGACTTTGGAAAAACAAATAAAAAAAATGGAATGTTAAAAAAGGAAGAAAAAAACAAAAACAAACAAACAATGAATCATCTGTTTCACCTCGGAATCACCTTTTTTGTTTTGAAAGAACCACATAAAAATAATAATTGCATGATTATAAACTAAATAGTTTTATCTCCTAAAATTTAACTCTCGGTAACTAAAATTAAAAATGTTAAAAAATGTTTATTTTCATACTGTCACACTTTCAAATTTTCCTTTATTTCAAAAATTAACTTTATATTCCTTGATCTAGAAATTTTGAATTAAACTAATTACATACTAATAAGCATTTCTAATTTTATTGCAATAAAGAAAGCACAACTAAGCAAACAAAAAACGGTCGTAATTAATAAAATATAAACTTGAACTTTTGAAATTTTTGAAATCGAAACGAAAATAATTAAAGAGTGGCTGATGAGTGATGGATGATTATATAATATTGTGAAGAATAACCAGAAAATTCTCTTCAACATGTGTTTAAATCTTCGTTTTCTTAACCTTCACCCCTTCTGATAAGTACGACACCATTAATCCACAAGCCAAGTAAACTACATTGTCGTGTCATGAAATAAAAATATTGCATAGAATTTTCTTCTATCAGCTACACATACACATTCAAATATATCACAATGTGAAATAACGACCTTTCTCAATGACAATTGATTGTCAAAAAAATTTGGAAAATTTTCACCGATAGTAACATTTTTAAAACAACAACAATTAAAAGCTTCTGTTATTGCGCAATCTCTTAACAACAAATCGCATGACATAAGTAATTTCTGTATATTTTATATCATGAGAGAAAATATTTTTTTCCCTTTTAAGTTTTTTATTGTTTTTGTTTTTTCTTCATCTGAATTATTGCAATATGAAGAAAACGAAAGTGAAAGTTAGAAGAAATTTTTTTTTTTTTTAAATCTTTTTCATTTATTTTCTGAGTATGAGTATGAGTTATTTTATGTATGTATGTATGTAAATAATTGCGAGAAGTAGAAGTGAAAAATCCAAAAGCTTCTTTGGTTTTTATAAAAAAAATTTCATTCTTTCGAGGCATCTTCTAGAGGTTAGTGGGTTAAAATTGGATATTAAAAAAAGAATTTTTTTTTGAAATTTTCAAAATTTTCCAAAGTGATAAAAGTTAAAAAAAATTTTATTAAAAAAAATGTATAAAAAACAATTTAATATAAAAGAATTATTTTTTAAAACTAAAAAAATATATCAAAAGTGAAAGGAAGTTAAACAAAAAAGAAAATATAAAATGTGTTTAAAGTCGATTCTCCTCTAAAGAGGTCGTCCATATTTAAAGGATTTCGTCATTGTAATTGATTTTTTTTTCAATTTTTTTTTTTATTAAAAATTTAATAATTTTTTTCCATAATTTCTCTCAAATAAAATAAATTCTTTTTAATTTTCTATTTTCAATTCATTAAATGGGGATTCAAGTGCTCTGCTCACATACCATAGTATTATTATAACTAGAAAAATGTTTTTTTTTTCATAGCAATAATTTGAATGAAATTTTTTTTTTTTTTTATTAGAAAAATATTTGAAATTAAAAAAGAAAATAAATTTTTTTGAAAATTTCATTTTAATTTATTTTAATTTGTAAAATTTATTTGCTATAAAATAAAATAACTATCATAACCAATTACATTAACATTTAAATTTTTATAATACAAAAAAAAAAAAAAATTTTCTCCTATTTTTTCTGTATATATATAAATTCTAATTTTCCATTCAAGTTTGTGTGGGTTAATCAGTTACAAATTCTTGTAACGTAGATTTTTTTTTATATAAAGGTTAAAGCTTACTAAAAGTTATTGTCACAAAAACAATATCAGCTTCCGTAGCGTTCATTTTATAATACGAAATTAAATTACTTAAACAAAATTTTACTTAATGTTAATTTATCGTTGGAAATCGAGGAAGTTTTAAAAACAATTAAAACTTAAAAATTATACAGTTAAACTAAATATATTTGTAAAAAAATTAAATTATATTATTAATTTGATTTTTGGAAATAATTTAGTAAAATTTAATTTTCAGGCATGTATGATGTACATACAATATGCATACATGCACGTACAATCCTTAACAAACTTAAATGGTTTATTTTAAATACAAAAACAAAAAAAAAAGTTTGAAAAACAAAAACATAAAAATAAATTTTATATTAAATTTTTAATTTTAGAACACAAAATAATATCAATATGACTACCTATTTCAATTATCCATCAAAAGAATTACAAGATGAGCTCAGCCGTATTGCCAAGGCAATTGTTGCCCCAGGCAAAGGTATTTTAGCCGCTGATGAATCCGTTGCCACAATGGGTAAACGTTTGGCTGATATCGGCTGTGAAAATACCGATGAAAATCGTCGTGCATACCGTGAACTTTTATTCACCTGTGATCCAAAACTCGCTGATAATGTTTCTGGTGTTATCTTGTTCCATGAAACATTATATCAAAAGACAGCAGATGGAACCCCATTTGTTGAAATTTTAAAGAAAAGAGGTATCATCCCCGGTATTAAAGTTGATAAGGGTGTTGTACCATTATTCGGCTCAGAAGATGAATGCACAACTCAAGGTTTAGATGATTTAGCAGCACGTTGTGCCCAATATAAGAAGGACGGTTGCGATTTTGCCAAATGGCGTTGCGTATTGAAAATTGGCAAAAATACACCAAGCTATGAAGCAATTTTGGAAAATGCTAATGTTTTAGCACGTTATGCATCAATTTGTCAATCTCAACGTATTGTACCAATTGTTGAACCAGAAATTTTACCCGATGGTGATCATGATTTAGATCGTGGACAAAAAGTAACTGAAACTGTTTTGGCAGCTTGTTACAAAGCATTGAATGATCATCATGTATTCTTGGAAGGTACATTATTGAAACCAAATATGGTAACACCTGGTCAATCATGCGCAAAGAGATCAACACCCCAAGAAGTAGCTCATGCAACCGTTTTAGCTTTGAGAAGAACTGTACCAGCTGCTGTTCCCGGTTAGTTTTATTTTTTTTTTTGTTTTATGTTTTAGTAAATCTAATAATAAAATTTTATTTTAATTATTATTCAAAAGGAGTTACTTTCTTATCTGGTGGTCAATCAGAAGAAGAAGCTTCAGTTCACTTAAACGCTATTAATCAAGTACCATTGTTGAGACCATGGGCCCTTACTTTCTCCTATGGTCGTGCTCTTCAAGCTTCCGTATTGAGAGCTTGGCAAGGAAAGAAAGAAAATATCACCGCTGGTCAAAATGAACTTTTAAAACGTGCTAAGGTATGTTAAAATTATTTTCATTTCATTTTAATTTTTTATTATACATTATCTCTAAAATGTGGTATATGGGAATATAATTCAAAGTCCATTATTAAATAATCATAATACAAAATAATAAATAAAACTTATATTACATCGTTTAATTAATATACATATAGTTGTAGAAGTTAAAAAAATTAAAGTGAAAAGGTAAAATTTGAGACAAGTAGGAACTACGGTTTACAATTAAGACTACTTTTTCAAATTGAAATTTTAGGATGTGATTGATAAATTTCAAAGAATTTCTTTTTCAAAAAGTGGTTTTGTTATAATTTGTGCTTTAGTATAAATTTAAATATAATAAATAATAAAAATTAAAAAAAATTTCAATTCAAAGCAACAATTTCAGTTATGATTTAAAACAAACAATCTGATTTTAATTTTATTTTGCTTGCATGTTATGTTCTCAACGATTTTTTTGAAAAATAATTTGAGCTGAAAAATTAACAAAATCTTCATCTTAATTCTACTAATTAACTAACTTTTCATTAATTATTTATAATTTAAGTGCAATTAACTTGAACGGCTTTACTAAAAAAAAAAAATGTTCTTGAATGAAAATTTAAATTAAAAATAGATTAACAACTTGCCGGCTTCTTATATTTTCTAAAATTGGCTTTAAATTAAATTAAAAACTTTCTCTATTTTCAAAAACAAAATATTCAAAATTTTCGACAATTAAAATTTTTACAGGCTAATGCACTTGCCTGTCAAGGCAAATATGTAGCTGGATCAATTCCATCTTATGCAGCCAGTACAAGTTTATTTGTTAAATCACACGCTTATTAAAACCAAGCTATATTTTTTATAATAGAGTAATTTTTTTTTGCAACCAAATAACGAACACAAAAAAAAATTTTTTAATTTTAAATTACTTAAAAAAAAACAACATACAAATTGGTTGAATAACGCCAAAATATAAAAACATTTAAACAACAACACGAAGACTGAAGGGTAAATTTTCAAAATAACTAACAGGAATTGGATACACTGAGAACAAAAATAAACAATACCTACATTAATTTTAAACTACTGGAATATAAAATGCGACCCAAAATATCACAAGGAATGTCTTTCAAAATACAAAATCTGAATTACAGAACGAAATTATTAACTGCTCATATAGTAATAATACTGCACTATTCATCATCATCAATTCTCTGTTAAAAAAAATTTTTTGGTAAAAATTTTAAGATTTAGTTGCGTTTTTTTTTTAAATATTGCTAAATTATTAGTAAACAAAAAGTTAATTGTATAACCGTTATATAATTACGAATTACAAATACCTATTGTAATTAAGTACTTAATAATTTCATTCTGTTTATTCGAGATCTGACAACACTCACGCCATATAATAAAACTACTATTTTTAAGCTAAAAATAAATATTAAAAGATGCTTTTAATTACATTTTGTGTTTTTTTTTCTTTACTTGTTAAATATTAACTTTTTAGACATTTTTTTTAATTTATTTTAATTTTGTTTTTTCTTGTAACTAATACAAAATACTTTGCTTTTTTTTACACAACACAATTTAAGTTTCGTTTTTTGACAAATATTTTAAATTTTATTTTAATTTTTTATGACGTTTTAAATAAAATATTTTAATTAAAAAACAAAATGTTTATTGGTTTCATATTATGTTCTTTAATATTATTTCTTGCACTTTCTTCTAACTTTATATGTACACCTTTAAAAACAATTAGTTAATTTTCTATTTATATTATGAACACACAATTATAATTTTTATATCAATTTTAGTTTTTGTTTTTAATATTAAAAAATGTTTATGCTTCCAATTTTTTTTTTCCAATCATAATTCTAATTATGTTACTTTTTACTTTTTCGCCACATTAGATCTTAAAAATATGTCTGGCGCAATATTGTCCTTCAATTAGTTCAATCAATGTAATGTTACATGAACAAAAATAATTAATAATTTTTAAAAATATTTAATGACCTTCTAAGTGAATTCAACGATAACGATATGTATAATATGTATAAGCAATGACTTCATATAATTCTAGTCATTGGTATAAGTTATATATATTCATAGTTTTTGTAATTCCAAATTCGGATTTTTATTAATTGCCATTAAATAGATTCTATTGTATAGATTCAATTTTATATTTATTTTCCCAAAATTTTTAATATGTAATTTAATTAAAAATAGTTTGACTATATTAAGAAATAATTGATAATTGAAAGTTTGTATTTTTTATCTGTATATTTTATGGAATATGCTTTAGGCCCTAGATGAAAATTTTTTAATAATAAAAATTAAAAACTCTAGGTTCTCACTAATCATTATTTAATAATAAGATCGATTTCGGTTATTTTATTATGCCATCATCAGAAAAAGACTGCTGTACAAAAATAATAGCGATTAAAAGCTCTGTGAAAAGTTTTTAATCGTTATTATTTTGTATTTTTATATATAAATATATAAATACATTTTACTGTACGTTCGTAAAATTCTCTTTATAACTAAATTACTTTAAATTAGAGCGTTATTTAAACTACTGTTAAAAATCTATTACGTCTTGGAAAAATTATTAAAGTTACAGGGTCAGTACTCTCCTTTCATTAAGTTTTAGGACACTAAATCATGAAGTTTGAGTTTCATCATAATTGGAAAACTTAAATTCCTGAAAAAATTTAAACTGAGATTAAAGTATGAGTATGAGTATGATTATTTCATTTAACACTGACATTTAAATTATTATGACTTAAATAAATATTCCAATTAAAATATTTTACTTATAATTCTAGGCTAATGGTGATGCTGCTGTTGGTAAATATGTAGCCGGTAGTGTCGTAGGTGCTGGTGCTGACGCTGCTTTATTCGTTGCTAATCATGCCTATTAAATATCTTAGTAATAAAAAACAACAACAACTAAAAGCAACAACACTTAAATGCAACTGCATGATTATATAATTCAACATAATATATTTAAATATATGTAAAAACTACCATCAAGGCAAAGCAAAATAAAAGCAACAAAATTAAACAAATAAATACTTGTCATTAACAACAAAATGCAAAACGAAGGAAGAACCTAAGCAGTGCAACATAGTTCATCTAACAAATAAATTATTATATAAATAAATATTAATATATCTTATAAATTTATTTATGCATAAATATGTGGATTATATATACAAATATATAATCTTTTTATATGTATATATATATATATATATAAATAAAATTGTTTTAATAAAAATAATAAAATTTAATTCTATTATATTACAAATTTAATGTTATTTAAATTAAAAAACAAAAAATTAAATACTACATGAAAACAAATATATTTTAAAAGTATATAGAAATTTTTAATGTTTAAGAATATACAAGATAAAAACAAAATCTTTCAATAAAAAAAAAAAAACCAAAAAAAAAGAAATTTTATTTTTACTTTCAAGCACAAAGGATTATAAAATAATCAATAAATGACAATTATATTTGTGTAAAAAAAAAAATAAAATTTAAATAAAAAAAAAAAAATACCAATTTTACGAAGTAAGCAACACTGTAATGTAATTTTATTAATCTTAAAGAATATTGAAGAAAAAAAGCAAAAAAATACCCAAGAAGTTAAACCATTTATTTTTAAATTTTATGTAAAATCTATTAAAATTTAAAAAAAAAAGCAACAACACCTAAACATTAACATCTTTTAAATATACAATACATATAGACATCCAGAATATAAATGATCTTTTATTTAAATTAAATCAACTATAAGAAATATATAGATATATATATTTTTTTTAATTAATTAAAATGTACTAACACAAAATAACTAAAATTAAGATTTAAATTTCAAATAACAAGGCAAAGCAAAATTAAGATCTTAAATAAAAATTACAACACCAAAAAAATTGTTAAATGAAATTTGAATGTTTTTTAATTTACATTTTTAACTTATAAATTGATGAAAAAAATATACCTAAATATATATTTCTTTAGAATAAATAATATTAATACAATAATACAACTAATACAATATCTAAAAATATATTTTTAAGACATTTAATTTTTAATACAATTAATATTAACATTCTAACTTCTAAATATCACCTAAATATATTATTATAATATTAAATAATAAAACACCATCATATTCAAATAATTTTTTTTTTTTTTTTGTTTTGATTTTAAACAAATTTTTTAATTTTAATTTAAAAATATGTGTATATATACGTACATTTGTATTTAAAATTTTAATTAAATAAACAAATATAACATCACAATATAACATCTAACTTCAATTAACATCTATTAAAATAATTTAATTAAATTTTAAATATACCTATGTGTGTGTGTACATATTAATCTAATTAAAATATAAAAATAAACTTTAAAATTGAAATAAAAATTTAAAAAAAATAAACAACAACAACAACACCAAGAACAACAACTAATATGGAACAAAATTATAAATATCTATTTTAAAAGTATATTTTTAGGAACATAAAACAAAAAAAAAACAAAACAAGCTGTGCATATATTATTATATTTTAGGAAAAATTTATATGAAAATTATCAATTCAAAATGGCTAAAAAAATATTCGTTAAAACACCAAGAATGTTATGTCAATTGAGAAGAAGAAAAAGAATAACAACAACAATTCAGAGAACAAAACTAAAAACATCAATTAAATGAAAACATTTCTAAACAGAAAAAACCCTTAACTGAACAAATAAATTTTTTTAATTATAAATAAATAAATATAATATATATGTATGTAATATGCCATCATTAATAAAATTCTTAGTATTTAAATAAAAGATGAAATTTATTTAGGAACAAATAAAAAATAATTAGAAAAGAATAAATTTTTAGAACAAAATTAAAACTGAAAAATACAACAAATAATTATTACATCAATAAATTAA
The DNA here is from genome assembly GCA_963942445.1 of Argyra leucocephala. NCBI lineage: Eukaryota > Metazoa > Arthropoda > Insecta > Diptera > Dolichopodidae > Argyra > Argyra leucocephala. Next base: position 209,486,313 of record OZ012677.1, on the reverse strand, counting down.
AAAGTATATATGTATGTATATTAAATATAATAATTAGTTGGACATTTCCTCTAATAAATAACAACAATTTAAGTGACGAAAAAAATAATATAAAATTAAATTAAAAATATTAGAACAACACATTACATATTTAGAAAGAAATTAAAAAAAAAAAAAAAAATACTCAAAAATTATAAAGATAAAAAAAAAAAAAAAAAAAAAAAATTTAAATTTTAAATGTTATACCGAAAAATCACTTTAAATAAAAAAAAAATTAAAAAACAAAAAAAACCAATAAATAAAATAAATAATTAAAATAAAAAAAATATAGAAAAATGAATAGAAAATTAGATATATGTAATATGTATATACATAGTATATACATATATATATATATATATAGATATATAAATAAAATATAAAAACCTGATATATATTAGAATTAAAATTGAAATAAAAAATATAAAAAAAAACAAATAATAAAAAAACAATAAAATACAAAAAATAAAAAAAAATATTTTAATTTATTAACAAATCTATTGAAATTCAAATTTTTGTTTTCAAAAATACTAATTATAGTAAATAACAATTAGCTATAAATTAATATAAATAATAATAGAGAAATTAGGTGTCACAATTATCAATTTTATCATTAGAAAAAAGTTTTTTATTATATTTTTGTTTTTAAATATAAATTTTTTTTTTAATGATTTAAAAAATTTTCGTATTTTTTATATATAACAAAAATATTTAGAGATATCCTTTTCAATTCGTAAATCATAAATTCGAAACTCCGAAAACGAATTTTGTTGAACTTTAAAAGTTCTTAATGATAATATTAATTATTAATTGAAAAACACTACATCTATAATTCAACTCTAAAGTTTTATTAAAGATTAATTCAATTCATAAATTTTTTTGATATAATTTTCTATTGGGTTGTGATTGATTGTCTTAATTTTTCACTAAAAATTTTATAATTTTTATACGATTTAAACTGATTTCTATTTTACGAAATAGTTAAGTATGTAATGTGAAAAACTGAAAAAAAAAATTAGATTATTTACTGAGAAAAACTGAGAAGATCACTTCATTATTAAAATAAACTTGAGTTATAATATTTTCGAATTGATAAATATGTCAAGCTTTAGAAATATAATGAACCAAAGTTTAATACAAAAATTGAAAAAATAATTTATATCTTAATTTACACATTAAATAAAAAAAATTTCAGAATGACATTGGTTGATCACTGTACTGTCAGTTTGTCTTTGGAATGTTATGATAGGTGGATACTTTCAGTCCATATAATATTCGCAAATAAAATAACCATTTCAATAAATTTTATTTGTCACAAATAATTACAGTGCAATTACTATCAGACTATCTCAGTCGGTACCTTCTTTTTATTATACAAATTCTTATTTTTAGAAGAAACATAATTTTTAAAACAACTCTGAATTTATGTAACAAAATTTGATAAAAATTTACTATATTTAAGTACGGCTTAATATTTCAATAATACGAATTTTTGAAATGATATTATCTCTAAATAATAATAAAAATAAAAAGTGATAAAATTAATTTTCGTTTGAAGTATTTTTTTTTTATTTTTCTCTCTAATAATAAATTACAATATAAATTTAATTAAAATAATTTCAATGAAATATCTAGTAAAAAATAAGAACAACAATAAATACAAAAAAAAAACAAAGTTTAATAAAACTCAATTCACTAATACATTAATTTTAATTAAAATTTAGAATCAACTTTAATTAAAATTGTTGGAAAGTATTTTATGCGTATTATTAAAAAAACAAAAAACATCTAAATAAAAATTACAAAAAAAATAATACCTATAAAAAAACAAAGTTTTAAAAATTATTTTAGAAATTTATGTTTGAAACAATATTTGCAAAAAAAAAAAAAAATATTAATTTTAAAAATTTAAATTAAAAATAAAAACTAAAAAAAAAAAAAAAAAAAACTATGTTTTTGTATGTTGAACCAAAAATAAAAATTCTTAGGTTTAGACACCTACAAAATAATTTTTTGTTCTTAAATTTATTGTTCAACAACTCTCACTTCTTTGTACATTTATACAAATACAAATGTTTGGGCATACAATGATACTTGAAAATAATTATAAAGATACAAGTTGACGTCGTCAGTAAAAAAATAACATGGACATCGTGAACAGCAGAATTACATATCAGAAAAAATAGCAACAAGAATGGAAAATTGTTGCAATAGAACAACGTTTTCTGTCCAATATTAAACAAGTTGTTACTACAATTATACTGGAAAACGAGATAAAGAAAACTGCTTAACAAATTCTAGAACTCAATAAAATTGTAATAAATTATATATATATCAAAAGAAGTTTATTGGAAGGAATAGCTAACCTGAGATTAAGGAAAACTATGTAGAAAAAAAGCAATTTATGTGATTGTAGTTCTGAAAAAAAAATCATCCCCGTAAATATATCTGAAAGTAAAATTTAATCGAATATCATTAAATAGAATTAAGTTAAACAAACTTGGTATGCAATCATCGGATTCAAAGATTCAAAAGAATTGTCTATTTAGTTAACAAATTTTTTTTTATGTACTTATTGATATTTAAGTTTTTTAATATTTATTTTTATTATGATGGCATTTTAGAATTTTATATGTATTATTATTTACTTATAATTTGAAAACTTTATTAATTTTGTAATTTTGATTTTTTATATTTAAATATTGTTTACGTATTTTTATTTAATTTTTTATTTTTTAATTAGATTAAGTTTTAGTTTAATTGATCTATTAAATATGTACAATGAACAGCAATTTCATCCATAGAAAATGTTAAAATTTCGCGGATATCATCATTTGTTATGAATTTGAATGTTTATAAAAGTCGGATTATTTTGACGTTATTTGTTTAATACATCCAACGAATTAGAATTAACATACATAAAATACATCATAACAAAATGTTAAATCATTTCCACATTAATCAGAATTTTTCGAGATGATTGAATTGTATAATATTGAGTATAACCTGGATAGATTGAGTCTTTAACGCTGAACTCATATAATGTTTAAAAAATAAAATCATAAACTGTTAGTTAATATTTACCTTAAGAAAAAATTTGAGCTCATCATATTAGCAGGTAACGGATTTGTGCCGCAGAAAAGAATCAAAACTAAAAGATAAAAAATACATACATACATCAACATTGGTGGTTAAATTAAATGTTAACCAATTAATTATCTGATATATTATCTCATATCTTATTACGGTAATCCCAGACACAAGTTTAATGAGAAATACAAAATATATCATAGCCTGTCTGAAATTTTGAAATATAAATTATTAATTTATAAATTCTGAAAATTTGAAATTACATAAACTTTCCGAAAACCGTTATTATTCCTGAAGTGGTGTAGAAAAAATAGGAAAATTTATCGAAGATAGAAGCAAGTACTAAAATTTAAAAGAGTTGAATTATTAAAAATGATTTTAAAACCATTTTTTATGTTGTATTCATTTGAAAATAAATATTTTTAAACGAAAACTAAATTTCAAGGAAAATTAATTGATTGGAATTACATACATACATGCTAGAAAATATCTCGCGTCTTGTGTATTTTTTCCTCGGTGTATTAGAGCCAAATTGATACATATTAGAAATAAACGCTTGTGAGTTGTAATTTTAATTATTAAGTTATTATTTTGCCCTAAGAAAAAATATTCGTCTTACCTTTCTATTTATACTTTGATAAAATCATAAAAGGAGTAAAGGTGTCATTCTACAGCTAGCTGTATAGTTGCTATGGTCTTGTTTACAAATCTCAAACAACCAAAACCATCATACGGCATATCAATGCGAGTTTTTAGTTTTATAGAAGTTCTAAATGCTATTTAAATTAATAACATATTTCCTACATATTTAACATATTTTAAATTAATTACATATATGTACATGTAATTAAGGGAATACATAGCAATTAATTATAATGAATATTTATCATCCTTATATTCCAAGTACAATCGATATAAATGTCTTCAAAACATATTGCAATACATCACATCCACCTGGAAATTTTTCAAATCTTATAAATTCTTTAAACTTGCAATGGAATGATAATGTACCAAAAAGCTTACGTCATCTAGCTCTGGATGAAATATTGAAAAATTGGGAAAGTAATCATACGTAGATAGAAAACATTTGGTAAATACATACATTTTTTTTTTAAATTTTTGTAGATGATCCGAATTATTTTAAAGTGACAGAACCAGAAGATAAACTTTATTTTTTTGAAAATTTAAATATAAATTTACCATTAAAAACTCTAGCAGCACATGTACATGACGATATCTTTTGGAAAAGATGTTTTCTACAAAAATGGCGTAACTTTTATCCTTATAAAAATGAAAAGCGCCCTTGGATTTCAATATATTGTGAAAAATATTTAGCTGATTATTTGCAAAAATTAGATCCAAGTGATTATGATCAAGAAGGAATTTATAATTTATTAGAAATTGTTGGACCCTTTATATTTAAATTAGATATAGAATATTTACAGCCAACTTTAGGGCAACGTTCTGGTAATCAATAAAGTAACGAATTCAAACATAAAATTTCTAATTTATAATGTTTTTCGTTCTTAATATGTACATAGATCATATTCCATTTGATTTTATCTTATCTAATTTACCAGAATTAAGATACTTTAGGATTACATTTGATACGAAAACTATTGGAATTCATTATAATTTAGGATGCTGCACACCTTCAAGGGCTGACGCAATAAATTTTTGTCGGGGAATACAAAAATGTTACGAACTAGAAGACTTCAAGTACATGCAAAATTCCAATAAATTCAATTCAGATCTGGCTTTGTCCAATCAATAAAATTTCATAATATTTTCTTTTAGTTTACACAGTACAAATATGGAACCTGCTCAATTAGGAACTTTAGGAAAATGTTTAGAGAAAGGTGCTGCATCTAATTTAAGAACATTAGCATTTCCTAATTCTGAAATTGGAGACGATGGTTTAAGAGGATTTTATAGTGCTCTTAATAAAGATTCTTTCCCGAATTTGACCAATTTGGATTTGACAAACAATTTTCTGGGTAATCATTAAGCTAAATTTTCAAATTTCTTTCCAAAATTTGAATTTGACTTTGTTTTTTAAATTTAGGACAAGAAGCAGCTTTGATATTAAGTCGAACTATAAAAAACAGAAAAATAAGAAAATTAATTTTAAGGTTTAATCCAATTGAAAGTGATGGAGCTGCAGCAATATTTGCTATTGTGAAATGTATTCCATTAGAAGTTTTAGATGTAAGTGGATGCTCTATAACCAACACAATTCAAAGAGTTCTTTTAAAACTTATCTACGAATCATCAACTTTGAGAGAATTGGATCTATCCAATAATGATTTAGGAACAGTAAAATATGTCATATTATGTTCAATTTCAAAATAAAATAATTAAAAAAATTTCAGGAAACAGGAAGTAGTTTATATAGAACAATTGGTTTTAATAAAAGTCTAAGACAAGTTGACTTAAGAAACACTGGAGTTTTGAATGAACACAAAAATTATATTAATGATGTTTTGTTTCCGAATCGGGAACGATTTTGAAGCACTCAGATATAACAAATATTTAATTCTATAAATCAAATTTTATTGCGGCAAAAATTTTATAATTTATGTAAGATCAATAAAATGTTTACTATATTTAACATAAAACTAAATATTTTAATTACGAAAATTTTAATATGAGATTAATATTTTCCCATTTTGTAGCTAGGTTCATCATCTGTATTCTTAGTTTTTCGTTTTTGTATGATATTCTAAAATAATTAATATGGAAAGTATTTAGAATTTTAGAGATATTTATTAAAAGTTTTATTATTTACTTGAATTTTTTGCCATTCACGATCTAATTCCGCTTTTTCACTTTTTTCTGTTTTATGCTTTCTTGTCTTACGACCATCTTGCATTTTCACACCATATTGAAAAGCTGCTTTTGGTAAAGCTTCTTTACTACTCATGTAATCTGAATATTCTTCTTGAGTATCAAAATCCCATCTACCAATAGGACCTTTTTTATTTCCTGTAAAAAAAAGTATATACATATATATATAAATAAATTATTATGAAGAAATTTTTTATTAAAACGTTTACCTAAATCCATTTTTGTATAATCTACTTCATCATCTGAGTCATCAATTGCATCATTCATTTCTTCAAGACCCGGATAACATTCTAAAAATTATTTGAAATTTAAAAAAATGTAGTTTAAGAATAGGTTTTTGATAAATACCAGCATAACCTTCCGGTTCATTGGAAAATTTCGATAAAATTGTTGAAGCACTAATTTTTGGTGGTGGAGGTATTTGTAAAGAATTTTCAATTGGGTCTTCTTCATCTGGCTTGCTGCCAAAGTAATTTCTTGGTTTTTTTAAATCGCGATCTTCAACACGTTCTTTTTCATTATGTCGATCATATTCTCTATCTCTATATCTATCTCTTCCACCTCTTTCACGATCTCGTCTGTCACGGTCTCTGTCTCGATCTCTTTCTCTATCTCGGTCCCTTTCACGATCTCGATCCCTTTCTCTATCATTTTTATCTTTATCTCTTCCAGAATATTTTGATGAACCACTCTCTGGTTTTCTTCTGTCTGGTTTATATTCACCAATGTCATCATAAATTGAATCAGCAACTGGTGCTTTTGGTTTATTAACAATATTAGAAGTTCCAATCATACCATCTTCATCATTAAATAATGGTTTGTCTTTGTCACGTTTCTTATTTTTCTTTCCACGCCCGCCAGCTCTTAAATAAGATAAAATTTGGGCTAATTTGTTAATAACTATATCATTTGTTGTCAATGTTTGGATGTCATCATTAGAAACTGGTACTTCTGCTTTAGAACGAATTAGTGTGGTTGGAATATCAGTTTCATTATTTTCATCATCCAAATCAATTACATACGCCATACGACTAGGAGCAAATAATTCATTTCTTATAATTTGACGTGATTTTAGAGTTTGGACAATATTATTAATATTTTTTGCCATTATGGATTTGAAAACGGGCTCATCTGGTAAAGGAGGTACAATTACTTCTTCAACTTCTTTTGCAGCTTCAGCTTCTTCTACAATTTTTTCCATTTCTTTTTCTTGTTCAATTTCTTTGTTTGTAATTTCACTTCGCACTTTTTGCAATAGAGCGTAATCCAGACCTTTAACCAAATGAGTATGTTCCATATCACCACCAAGATATTTTGATTCTTGAATCATGCGACGTCGTCGTTCTGCTGCATCTATACCAGATTTAATATCTGGTGCAACAGCTCTATATGCACTATTTGTATGACTAGGTGTTTCAACCTAAAATTTTATCAAAAACTTAAAAAAGTTATTTTAAAATATTTCAATACCCACATTTTGATAATCTGGATTAGCTCCATCTCTACGTTCACGAGCGCGATCTCTATATTTTTCTTGCAGTTCTTGTAATTTGTTATCCTCTTGTTTTTTCAAATTAGCGTAAAAATTTTTCTTTTTTCTTCTAGCTTCTGAATTTGATGATGGAGGACCCATAGTACTAGTTGTGGCTTTTTTAGCCACAGCCATAGCTTCACGAATGGATCCAGGAGCTGCACTCCCCCCAGATAGAGGAGTTGCTCTAGGAGTCTGAAGCAATTTTCTGAAATCTTCATTTGTCAGTCTTTGAGACATAGGTTCCACCACATCTTGTGGCATTTTTTATCTTTACTAATTTACTATATACTTTTATTTTATTTTAATAGCAAAAAAAACTTAGAAAAAATCAAATTATTTTAAATGTCAAATACCATAAAATTTTGAAGTTTATGACACTTCATTTTAACTTTTTTTTATCACACTCACACAATTTTTGTATGAGTATGAATGTACTAACGAACAACGGTTTGTTGCTACAACCTAAATAAAAAATTTAGAATAGAAAAATTAAAACAATTTTTGAGTAAATTAACGAAAATATTTATTTCAAATAAATTTTTAACTATTTTAAACTAATTTATAATCTATTTTACTTTTAACTAAATGAACAGATGGCAATACAAATTGTGAGCAAAAACAACGATTCCCAGACACAAAATCAAATGATCCTATACGAGCATCACATGAACATTTTAATTTTCCTTTTGTCCATTGTGAATCTTTGACATCCTTTGTAATCCATTCCGGCCAAGAATCTTCTCTTACAAACAGTTCATTTTTAGTTGTTAGAGAATCACATATTATTGAATCAGCAATTTGATTATTAAATTCAAAAATATTTCCATGAGCATCAGTTATTTGGTCAACATTTACTTCAATTAAAACTTTTCGACATTTCCTACATTTGACTTGAATTTTATTGTTCATACTAAAACAAAAATTTAAATTTATTTTTATGGTTTTCCTTAAAAATTTAAATTAAATATTATTAGTTTATTATTAAATAGTTTTAAGGGTGGCATTCTGTGCATGTTTGAACAAAACATTAATGTGTGGGAATCTGTGTAAATTCACCCTGTACTGTATTTGTGCATTAATCAAACATAAATGCTTTATATTTGGTGCTGTTAGACATGTTTATTGTTTTACTTTTGTTTATTTTTGTAAATTTAATTTAAAAATTAATAATTTCTGATAAATTAATAATTTATTTATAAAATTTTTGATTTATGTACATATTTTGTTAATAATTTTTTTCAAACAAATTTTTCAATAAGTACACCCTACTTAATTACAAAAATTTAAACTTACATTACTTCGAAATTTGAAAAAAAGTGTTATTTAATAATAAATACTAAAAATGTGTGTTTTTAAAATTGAAAGTATAATGCAAAAGTTAAATGTACGTTAAAACAAAAAAATTACAGCCGGACAAAATTATAAATTTTTACATAAAAAGTGCACATTGTTTTTGTTTACTTATATATTTCGATTTGAGTTTGAAATTTGAGATCATTATTCTGATTTCTGAAGTTTAAAAATCGAAATGTCAAAAAGTAAAAAGAGAAATAAAGAAAACAAAAACAAATAAGATGGAGATTGGAGTGACATCTTTAAGCAGATATTTTTACTAGACATAAAACTCCATGTTTTTGAATTTAAATTAGTTAAATAAAATTTAATTTGTGATAAATTAATTATCTTGCCCATAAAAACCCGAAAGAAACAAATAATTTTTAATACTCAATTCTTAAATATGGTTTTTTTGACTAAATATGAACTTGTGTTATGTTTTCTTATTTACTTTTCATTTTTAATATACGGTTGTTGTAATTTAATTTCAGTGCGAAACGGTGAGTATTCTAAATTCTTACACATACTATATGTAATAAAATATGTATGTGTGTATTTTTGTATATGAGATATCCTTTGGTATTCGTTAATCTCGTTATTCCTGTTCAAAATTTCGTATACAATATTCGCATATTTCAAAAAATGTATGAAAAATCTGAAATACCAAAAATCAAATGCCAAACGTTAGGTCTTAAAAGTGTCTTCACTTCACCTTCAGTATCTTTACTTCACAATAAAGTGTCTTCACTTCACAATACAGTATCATATTTGGGATATTAATAAGATGAATGCCACGGTAAGCTTTTGAATCTTGTTAAAAAAAAACCTGATACGCCGTGCTCAAATATGTACGTTGTGTTGGATTCATCTTTGGTCATTTGTTTGATTTTAGAAATATTTAACATGTCTTGAGGTGAAAAGTAGGTCTCGAAAAAGCTCAGAATTGAATATCTATCTGAATTTTTGCCAATATTGAGGTAATCGATATTGGTCTAATCGTTCTAGTAAAAAATTTTTTTATTTACCTGTAAGTATGCCGAGTCTGAATATATAAAAAGGTCTATTCGCTAAACACGACCGACCATCGAAATATGGTCAAAAAGGATCGATCAATGAACTTATTATAATCTCTTATTAGTGATGAAAAGAAGTAAGGTTTGAGAAATAAAAAATATTTATAATAGTGAAAATAGTCGAATATTTTCCTTTTAATAGTTTAAAGGAAAATATTCAACTATTTTCACTATTATAGAAATATTTTACTCTAACGCTAGAAAACAAGTTTTTATAAAAAAGAAAAATATTTGAATTTAAACTTGGATATTTCCTAATACGATTATTTTATTTAAAAAGTTCAAGGATTGTTTTATTTAGGAACAATTTCAATTACAAATCCAAATCTTTTGCATAAAATCAAAAATTGTAAATTGAATACATAAGTTTAACTTTTTAAAATACGCTATAAATCTACGTTTTTTAAGTGAAAATGGTTTAGTCAAAATAGAAAAAAAATTCATCATAATAAATAATTTGATAAAAAAATTAAATTAAACATTTAGTTTTATGAAGAACGACTGAACTACTTAGGCATGTAAACTATAAAAAAACAAATGTGCAAAAATACGAGTATGCACTAACAAAGTGATGCCAATATCTGTAAAAAAAAAATTGAATTCTTGTAAATAATTATTTCAATATTACTGTAGTGCAAAGAAAAAAATATTAATTTACATAGAAATCCTTGCCCTAGTAATGGCTACAAGAGGATAAAGATTCAAAGCAAAATTGGAAGAAACAATTCGAACCAATTTTTGTTCTTAAATTTTTAGCTAATTCGAAAAAATGTACAACGTTTTTCTTTAAAAAATGTTTTTCTCTGTGTATTGATAAGCGAAGGTGAGACCTACAGGTTTAATTCAATATTTTAATCATATAAGAATCCACATGTTAACATGCTGTATCTTAGATACCCAAACATTTTGAATACTACATAAGTATGTAGCTCGTAATTAACATTTTTAACCTTCTTAACAAGATTCCCTATCAGTCTATAAGTGTCTCAAATTATTGTTGTGTAACTTATTTCAATTGAAATTTCATTAATTCTTATTTTTAATTTTTAAATGAAAAAGTTAAAAACTGTATTAACTATAAAATTTTCAAAATTCTAATATTTTTTTAGAGTCAGTTTCCTATAGATTTTGAAAATTTAAATTAAAAAATAATTACTATGATAATTAAATATTACTAATTAATATGTACGTATGAAAATATGATTTTTATTTTAAAAGTTATAACAACAGTTTGGATATATGCTCGATACCTAATTATATATTCTGTTTAAATAGTTTTGTGGTTTCTCGGAATAAATTTGAAAGAAAAATTTATGCTCTAAAAATTGTTATAACTTTTAAATTAGTAAAAACTGAGCTTAGTTGAAAGATATACAACATTCACGATGCATATATACATAACAAAATTTGAGGACCCATTTAATTTGATAGTTTTTATAGGAGCTCTAGCTTATTCATTTTACGATTTTTATAAGACAACGGATAGTAAGATTTACTGAAAAATATACTTTTGTATAAATATATCAAATTTTTTTTATTTTTAATTACTCTATTTTCTATAATTCTATGTATGATTAATTTAAACGATATGAAAGAAATATCAGTTATAAATTTATAATTATATTGATAATTAAAATAAATAATTTAATTAGGAGTGTAAATAATGTTTCAATACGAATTTTAATATAAACATAAATTTAAAAATTCCTTATTTTAATATTTTATCCAAATTATGAACAAATTTAGTTTTTACGATATTGTTTTTATTATATCGTATATTTTTTAACATAATTTTAAAAAAAAAAATTGATTGATTTTAATATACATATTAAATTTAATTTTACAGATATATTAAAAACTGCCAAACATGATTTTCCACAAGGTTGGGAAATTATTGATAAACCATATGATGATTCGGCAATTGAATTTGAATGTTTCAAAGCATTCATATATCGTAATTTCATATGGTATTTATTACATTTATTAGCTAGTGAAGTGATGAAATGTTTTAACTCAAAAGTTAGTATATATATTATTAATTTTAATATTCAATAAGTTAATATTTTAAAATTTTTATTTTTAGTTAGTTCCTGCTATGCATTTTCTTATTGGTGTATCATTTGTAATTGACACATATAAAATTCATTTTCAGTTAATGATTTTCATACAATTTATTAGTTTTTATGCATTACGAAATATTCAATCAAAATTTTTAGGTTGGACTTTAGCATCACTTTGGATAATTTTAATTAATCAAATTAAAAAAAATGTATCTTATTTTGAGAATTTTAATGAATATTTTGAAACTTATCAATTTGTTATATTGCTATCATGGAATATTTTACGTGGATTAAGTTTTATATTTGATAGACATAAAGAATTAGAAATGAATCCAAATGCAAAAAAATGGAGTATATTAGATTTTATAAAATATTCTGGTTATGTATTTTATTTCCCAACATATATTTTTGGCCCTCTTATTATTTATAAACGGTATTCACAATTATTTAGTGATGATTTCCATGAAAAAGATATTTTAGAAAGAGTTAAAAGGTTCATTTTTGATTTATTAAGAGTTGGATTTTGGATATTATTTTTTAATGTATCATTACATTATTTTTATATTTATTATTTGGAATATGATCATAAAGTAAGTTTCATTTATTTATGTATATGTACATACATATTTTATTAATTTAAAATTTTTTCCTTTTTCATTTTCAGGCCGTAAAATTATTAAATTTCTTAGGATTATATGGTTTTGGATATTTGATGGGTCTCTATTTTAATATATGTTATATAATATCGTATGGAGTAGGTATTGCATTTTTAAGATATGAGGGTATTGATCCACCACGACAACCGATTTGTATAGCACGTGTTCATTTCTATTCAATGATGTGGCGATATTTTGATGAAGGACTCTATGAATTCTTATTTAAGTAAATATTTATATATTTTAACAATTAATTTAAAACTAATATTTAATCAACTTTGTTTTAAGATATATTTATTCAGAACTTCAAACAAAATCTTCTTCAGGATTACGCAAATTATTTGCTAGTTTTGTCACATTTATTTTTATATTTGTATGGCATGGTTTAACCGTTTTTATTTGTATATGGTCTATATTAAATTTCTTGTGTATTACAATTGAGAAATTATTTAAATTATTTTGGAAATCGAAATTTTGTAACGAAAATATTAAATCAAGATTCAGTATTAATAATCAGAAAAGAATTTTTGGATTAATTGGTTGTCATATATATATACCATCAGTTATATCAAATTTTTATTTTTTTGCTGGAACTGAAACTGGAAATTATTTTTTGCAAACAACTTATTCAAGTGGTTTTGGACATTATTTAATTTTAGCTACAGTTTGTTATTGCATATTTCAAGCTTCGGAGTGGATTTATCAAATAAATGAAAATAATATTAATAAAAAAAATAATTATTCTAAAACTGTTAATTGACAAATATAATTTCTATAGTTTTATAGAATATAATTAAAACGATTAAAATTAAAATTACAAATTAGTTTTTGTTTTCAAAATTAAATGCAATTTTAATGCAATTATACATATATATATATATATATATATAATCCTTACATACATACATATATGTTTATAAAATTACCAATTATATTTTATAGAAATCATTTTTGAATGAATAATTAATTCAATAACGAACAATATACAAGAAAAAAAAAAAAACAACACCTACTTGAAAAATTCTAAATAAATAGTCCTGGATAACCCGTTTAAAATATGAAAAAGAAAATTAAATTACATCCTTAAAACGAAGCATATATATAGAAACAGCACTTTTACTAAGCCAATAATACTTTAAAATTTTCAATAGATTATGCAGGCATTGGAGAATAATAATTTAAAAAAAAAATCAATTCATTTTTAAATATCCTTTTGCTATTTTATTTATTCAATTTGAAAAAGGGAAGCTATTTAAAATTTTATATTTATACTGTGTAATTATTATGCAAGGATATTCATTTCAAAAACTGTATAATTTGTAAGAGGCCAGTTTGAATTTTTGGTTTGTAAAGGACTTAATAAGAAAATTATTATACATACATTATGTGATATGTGATATTAGCCGCAGGACATACTAAATTACACCATCATTTGTTATGAGAATTGAGAGACTTGTTGTATCAAAAGAAAAAAGAATCAAGACAAATGTTTTGTTATTTTCTAGCATTTTTTTTATATGACTGACTGTATCTTTAAGTTACTTTTTAAAGAAATCTTTTAAACTTATATGAGTATTTTTTTTTTATTCGCAGTTTTTTTATAACATATCAATCACTTTAATTTGTTTCTTTGAATGCGGGTTACCTAATTATATATACTAGTATATTAAATAAATAGTACTTACACATTATATTAGATGTATGATCATTTAAAAAGGTGTTGTGTATGATATTTATAAAAAAAAATATACTTTTTTTCTTATTATTTAGTATTATAGGGGATTTTGAATATTATTATTACATATTTATTAAATAGAATAATGTCCTTAAAAACTTATTGAAAAAAAAAAAGAATTACAAATCTATGATTGCCATGTATAATTTTTAATTAAAATAACTCTTTTGTGGTTGAGATTTTTAACTGTGTATTCCCTAATTCTGAATTGTAAAGGAAGTGGCAAAAAATAAATATAAAAAATTAAATAACAATATATCCTTAAGAAAGGAGAATATTTTTAAAAAATATCAATGAAATAAATTTGAAGAATCCTTAACTTGAATTTTATTTTATGTACAATACAACTTTATATAGAATTTCAATACAATTTTAAATTGTAAAGTTAAAATTTTTATTGTGGTTCAAAATAACATCATATTTTTTTTTTTGGTATTTCTTAAAACTGTATGTACCTACATTAAATTATTTGAATGCAGTACAGTTAATTATCACTAAAAATGCAATTAATGCAACTTTTGTTTTACAAAATTCGAGTATGTTTTAATTTATAAATATTAATAATTAAAATTGTTTTGTAATTGTTGTGTAAATTTGAATGCTATTGAAGTATTGATTTTTGAATTAATTTTTTTTTTTTTTGGTTTGGTAGCTACATGAAAAGTAAATTAAAATGTTTTTAAATAAAATTCAAGGGAGTTCTTTAAAATCTATGATCCAATATTTTGAACTAAAATTAGTTATTTTTTAAGTAGGGAAAACAAAATAGCTCCACAGCTGATAGATTGGAACATTTTTTGGAATATTTCCTAAACATTTTTAAACTGAGACAAAAATCACATATGACCACTAAATTGCGATTTTGTGTGAAATTACATACAATGTACATAACAGTTAATATGTTATTAAGTAAACTTAAATGACAATATCCAATTACAAAATGTATAGATCTCATATTTAACGACTGAAAATTGCTTTAAATTTAGTCTCAAATAATAGTCAAATTCATTTCTCAGATTTTTAATAAATTTTAAATAATAAAACCTAATGTTGTACATATAAATGTTATCTTGTAATTAATCTGTTTCTCTTTATAAACTAAGTGCATCATAATATACACAGTCAATAATATATATATATGTATATATAATGTATAATTCTAAAAACCTAAGCAACTTGAAAAATCTAATTAAAATAAATTGAAAATTTCATCACACGATAAATTCCCATAAGTTCGTTTTCGACACGTGTTTACTTCTTTGAATTTATTTTTTTCTTTACATTTCAATAATATTTACACATTATAAAAATTTAAATTAAAAACAAAAAAAAAACAATCAGAAATAAATAAAATGAGTGGTTTCCTTTCAACAAAAATCTATAATGACCAAAATTATAAAATTGTAAAAAAGAAAACCATAAAAAGTATATATATATTTTCTTTTGGCTCGTTAACTTTCTTTACAACAGTAATATTGGTACACATTTGGCAAATAACATAACAACAACATTCAGTACTGCACATCGTTTGATTATTTAATTTTACTTACTAAAACAACAATTGCGTAATAATATTGAAATAACGGTAATTTCTTGTTATTTTTTTGTTGTTGTTTTTTTTAAGAAGTTATTACAGTTAAAATTTCCCACAACAATATAATAATGTGCAGAAAAAGAGATATTCTTATATTGGAAGGGTAGAAGAATTTTACAACATTTTCATTTGACAACTTCGATTTCAAATGGTTTTCCATTTTACTAAAATCATCTTAAAATACTGTCAAATGGGAGATTACATAACTAAGTATTTATATAATAAAAAGAAAATTATATCAGAAAAATAATAATAATAAAATAATATAAGAGTATATATGTATGTATATACTGTACATATATAAACTGTATTATGAAAAATGAAAAATATCACCAGAATGTTTGCATTGGTTACTAAAAATTTTTCACAACCGTTTGGGTCGCGTGTCTTTTTCACCAAATACAGAATGAATTATTCTTTACAAAAGAAACTATAAAAAAAAGGTGGAAATTTAAGGACGAGCTTTAGAATTAACAAAAAAAAAAAAATAGAATTACATAAATGTTTTTAGTAAATCTACAATTTGACAGGATTCTATTTGACGAGTCTGCCTCATAACAGAACTGTGAAGGTTTTGTTTTATTGTTATTGTAAAATATAATGTAAGAAATTTTCTTTGATGATAAAATTTAAATGGGTTTTAATTAAGAAAGGACATTTTTATTATTATAATTTTAAATTTACGATTGAAATATTTTAATTTATTAAATTTCGAATTAAATTTTACGATTTTACATAATTAAAAAATTTTTTAAGAATATAATTTGATTTATGGAATAAAAATCGAGTTTGCTTTCACTAATAATCATTTATATTTATTTTGCAAATATCGATAGGAACTTACTTGCTTTATCAGTAGTGCTTGCGACTAATTTTGATGTTAAAAGTAACTTTAAATTGATAGGAAAAGAATCACTAAAATTGTATATGTGCAGGTAGTCCTCGACTTACGACCGAGATGGATAGATATTTGTTTAAAACAAATTCATAATTCAATCTTTATTACTGATTAATTTGGTGAAAAGTTTTAGCCATTTCTTTTGTTGCTAATTTTGTTTTTTTTTTGTGAATTATCTTCATCATTTGGATTACTTTCACCTGTACCCTCTACAACACTTGGTTCTTCAATATCATGTGTTTTTTCATTCATAAGATTATTCTGGTTGAATGCTATGAGTTCGTTAATATCATCTCTGTCAACATCTAAAGCAAGCTACTGGCTAAGCTCTCTCAACCGAACCAAAATTTCAAAAAAATTGGTCTTAAGTGTGAATTGTCGTAAGTCGAGTACCTGTATATATTTTTTAAAAGAACTATGACAATTTGTTAATCGTGAAAATTATTGGTGAGAAAAGAAAAAAATATTTTTTAGAATTTAATGTACATGTATTGTTAAAAATTAAATATTAGGCTACTGTTTCATTTGTAATATCAATAATATCAATATTTTTGATTTGGATCATTGTTTTCAAAGTGTATGTTATTGCAAATACATACAAATGCAATATAAATTATATCATTAATTAATTTCTGTATTTCCCAATTCTATAACTACAAAGAAAATTATAATAAGAGCGTTTGTAATTAATATCATCAAACTATAAATTTGAACATTTGATAATCACCAAATTACATTACATATTCAACCCTGCTTTCGGTAATGCTGAATTGACGATCAATCAATTAACATTTGATTCGACCGATCAACTGTCAAATCGACAAATGCATACTTTTGATTTTTGTCCGAACATAAATGACATGTAATTAAAATTATAAACAATAGATTGAATTTACATATTTTCATATTTAAAAACCTGTACAACCATCAACATTTTTTTTACTACACAATCGAAGAACCTAAAAAAAGTTGATCAACAACTAATCATAAAGTTTTTTGTTGCTTTGTATGCTCAAATTTGACAGTAATTTTACAGAACCGATCGTCAATTGTCGTCAACTGCATAACGGAAAGCGTGATGATAGTTGATTTTTTCACAGTTGCAGCGCAGACGACATTACCGAAAGCAGGGCAAATAATATTGTTCAACCGATTGTACGAATATATTAGAATTTGTTCTTAAAAGACTATAGAAGAAAGATCGAAACGTGAAAAATATTTATCATAATATCGTTAGAATAAAATCGCTATTATTGATAACTGAAGCTGGACGACATAGCATTACATATTGATAAATTCGATATTATTGATTACTGAAACTGGACGACAACTTTTAATTTACATAATTAATTAAAATTTTAATATAATAGATTTATATGGGTACCAAAGACATTTCAAAATTCTATTCATTTTAATATTCTCTGTCAAATTATTCAGTCATAAAACTGTATTACAATTGAATCACATCAAATTACACTATCAATCACCTTAAATAAACGATATTCAATTGATTCCAATTTAATCAATACATCCCAAATCATATTTATTTGCAGTTTTCAATTCATATAGATGACTATTAATAATACTATCTATATTATTCATTTAATTAAAAATAATTATTAAGTTAACATTAACAGGAAATTATTTTTAAAAGAATAAACGCCACAACATAAAAATTGTATCCTTTAAAAAAAATTCTAATTTCATCAGTAGAACAAGTAGAAATTTAATAAATCGCATGACAAATTTATCTAAATCAAATTAAAATAAAAACAAAAATAACAATAAATATGATTGGTATTTTACTTTTTCGAGTAAAATTAAAAATAGTCCTTTGGGATATATTACAATTGGAATTTTATTTTTATTATTTTGATACGTAAAATATTCAAGAAAATTATATTAAAACGCCTCAACTACAATATTATTTGTATTAGAAAAATAAAATTCCATAACAATTTTTTTTTACGTGAGCATTAAATTAATCGATTTCAAACTAATTTACCTATATTCAATTTTTAAATTTGAAACAAACAATGAAAAATGTTATTCTTAAACACTATTAATTAAATTCTATAAGCAAGCACCCCCTTAACACTTAATAATAAAAATATTTCATTTAAGTTAATGAACACGCAGAACAATTTAATTTTTATTACTCTTCTCTTTCAAATATATATATATATATATCCCTATAGATGGTTTTGTTTAAGAAAATGTAAACCCTTAAAATATCTTAAAAAGGATATTTTTCTAAATTATTTCAGCCTTTCAATTAAAATGTTGAAGCATACCAGAAGATACAAAAACTAAAACGCAAGATATTAAAAATGAAAAACATAAAACACACACAACAAAGTTATAAAAGAGGAAATTTTTTTACAGATGGTCACTAATCAAATTGAGTGAAATATCGACATTTATTTGGTCATTAAGAAATAAAAATTTTAGAACCACTTAAACATTTGAATATATAGGAATTAAGGAATTATAGAAAAAGGACAACGAACCCTATTAATATTTTTGATATAGGTACGTATGTATGTATATTATTGGTGAAGAGGATTTCCGCAGAATTAGTTTTGGTTAGAAACCTCCTAGATACATATTTTTATATATGTATATAAATATTTATGTAAGTAAGTATATTCTTAATCGTCATCATTTTTTAAAATATACTTCATATTTACCTTTTGATGAGTTTAATAATGAGTTTAGGTTTAGGAGTACCTACTTTAAAAACAGATGCTAAAAAATACATTTAATAGGTAAGTTTTGATTGAAGTGTAAAAAATTTTTTTTTAGTTTCCGGATAGAAGTTAAAAAAAAAAGTCATTTATTATTTTCTCGTATTCAACGAAAAATTAATTGTATTTATAAAATTATGTGTATTTTTAGAGAAATTAGCTTAGATTAGATTAGATTTTAATTGAGCGTTGATCTTGATCCTAATAGTTCATTATAGTTATACTGTAATATTCCTCCACAGTCTATGTTATACCAGATTTGAATTTTAAATAGCAATTAGCTACATCACATATCAAATCACAAATCTAATGAATCTGCTTCATATTTATTTTCATAATGATAATCAAGTGTTTCGATTACACGATATTTTCATTGATGTAAATCTATTCTGTTATGGGGTAGATTAGAGCTTTTGGATTTTTGTTAACATTTGGTGTAGAAATTCAGAGAACTGTTAAATTTAATCAATTTTGAAGAACGATCACTTTGTAGTTTACAAACTTGAATTTTCTAAATAAAGTCGAAAATAGTGAGAATACAAAATCAAATACATAATGGGCCTTATTCTGAGAAGCGAATTTTTCGGTACGTACAGAAAAATATGATAAATATAATTTTTGGTACTTTGTGAAGCGAAATAGCGATACTGAACGGTTTTTATCTCAACGTTTCGATTTTTTTCATTGTATTACGAGAATCGATTTTTTTTGTTCGCTGTCAGAAAAAACGATAAATATATCATTATAGAAAATGGTAGTGAAAGATGGCGAATGAGAAAAAGTAAATATATAATTAACGTAAAATTCAAGTAAATTAATTTTATTTATATATATATATATATATATATATATTTAAAAATAATTATTAAATATTATTTTACATTTTTAATTATAGAAAAGTTACAAATAGGAGGCAGTTTGAATGTTTGTTGGTTCAATGATTTTTACATGTGTTCCATCAACATACAATATAATTCCTGGGAATCCAAATTTATTATAAAATCTCAATTTGATGGATGATTTTTTCTTCTTCGGTTTCAGGAAATTTTATATACTCTGGACACAATTCCGTCTCTAATATTGACAATGTTTCAGCTAATATTTTAGAAATAGTTTAGCTGAACCTATCAAAAACTCGTTCCCCACATCTTTTTGATAACTTCTTTCAGCAAGGAAGCGCAATGTTCCAACAAATTTTATAATGAGTTTTACTGAATGTGGACCAATTGCAGGATTTAAACTATTGCCTAATTTATCTATAATCATTGCAAAGGCTTCTTTCGAGAGCCTAAAATACTTAATGAATTTAAAAAAAAAAACAAATATAATTGAACATATTTTTTTTTTTATACTTTGTTTCGTAATATAAATGGAAAAACCTTTTTTAATTACTATAAAGTTTTAATTTAACTTCACTTAATTTCACTCTTCAAACAAAAAATGTCAAACATAAAAAAAAAAATTTGACAGTTTTATATATCGATATATCGTATCATTCGCTTCTCAGAATACCAAATGTGATGCAATGTGATGCTCTACCGGTACGTAACGAAAAAGTGATTCGCTTCTCAGAATAAGGCCCATTATGTTGTAATGGATATAGTCTATATCTGTTTGTTACGATTGATATATAATTCTGATATATTTAGATTGATATTTTTGAATTTACTTTGGTTGTACTTACGGGATGAAGGATGCATTTTGAGGAGATCTAAGTATAAATTATTTATTTATTTATTTATTTAATTCA
Source organism: Argyra leucocephala (assembly GCA_963942445.1). Lineage (NCBI taxonomy): Eukaryota > Metazoa > Arthropoda > Insecta > Diptera > Dolichopodidae > Argyra > Argyra leucocephala. The sequence goes on along the minus strand of OZ012677.1, from coordinate 209,464,976 downwards.
ACTTAAAATGCCTAAAGATACAAGTCTCAAGATAAGGCTATATTAACAAAAATATAAACAGTTTATAAAATATCGAGAAAATAACAAATGAAGAAAAATTAATAAGTTCAGCAAAAAAAAAAAAAAAAGTAAATAGAAATTACATAAATGCAATATTTCAAATTAAAAATCAAAAATTAAAAATCTAGTAAAACAAAAAAACAATTAAAATAACAGATCATAAAGTAAGAGAAAAAAGAATACAAAAAAAAAAATACATTACAACAAAAAAAAAATTCAAAGCATGAATTAATTAAAGGGTGTATACAAATTTAGAAAAAAGAATAGATAAAATGTCTAAGGTATCCCATTGCAGAAATAAATTGAGGCCTGGGAACCTCCTTTTGAGTTTTATAATCATGTGGAGGTTTTGTTGCTGCAGGCATTATAATATATACGTATATCAACATTAAAATTGTTCTTAATCCAAATCCACATTTCAGAGATTAGCATTGCAAAAAGAAAACCTATAATTCCAATGAAATCATAAGTTCTATTCGAATTTGAAAGTACCAAATATTACTGATGAGTGATGATATTAAAAAGAAGAATAAAAAAATTAACATAAAACGTAATATGACCATTTCCGAATTTACAGTACTAAAAAATATTTCGTTAACGAACCCATATAGATCTAATGCGAAAATAAAAAAACAAAATTTACAAAAAATTACACGCAAGTAGCAATATACGGCACCAATTTTGCGTAAGTGTCGATGTCAGATAAGATTCGTTTTAAATATCTGCTATTTTCGCATGAAAGAAATAAATTTTAATATGCAAAAAACAAACTTTAACGAAAGTAACAAAAGAAAGTAATTTCAAGGATTCAATCAAATCTAACTTAATTATAAACATTCAAGTTAAGAAACTTTCATCTTAATACATTCAAAAAAAAAAACATTCAAAAAAATAATTAAAACACAAAAAAAAAAAGAAAAAAATAATTCAGTGACCAACAGTAGTAAATGGTTTCAAAGAACACAACCACAAATTATCCGCGTGATATATTCCCATTTGTTTTGTTTTTAAATTTTTTAACCATTTTTTTTTTTGTTTTAAATACCTTGAAAATGTTACCTTTTTGGGTACTTTCTACCCTTACCTTACATAAAAAAAAACAAAAAAAATACTACAATAAATGAGATGAAAATAATAAGTATCGATTTGTCCTACATATATGTAACATCATCACTTTGTTGGTATTTTATAGTAGAGTGCATCACAGAATATTTTCATAATTTTTGAATATTTAAGATCGAACAACACCCTCATCAAATATCCTACAGCACATCATAATAACACGAAAAAAAAAAAAACGAATCATTATTTAACAAACAAACATACAAACGCATATAAAAAACAAAACCCCTTGCAACGATTCAAGGATTATACATTGATGAGAGAGTGTGAAGAAGAATAGTTTGATGACCGGAAGGAAAATAATTATATTTAATTTTTTTTTTTTTTTTTTTTGGTGCAGCATTGGATGTTGCTTTTATAAATCGATTTAATTTGAAATTTCTACACATTAATTTTCGTTTTTATTTTTTTTTTATAAAAGAGAAGGGCTACATTAAGAAAGATTTTTTTTGGTGTTTTTCTTTTTCATAAAAGTATCGTTTTCATACTAGGTAAATACATTTATTCGCCCAAAGGACAATAACACTTTCCAAAATAAAGACAAAGGAACCAAAAAGCATATGCATCCATAGAAATTCTCCAAAAAAAAAAAAAAAAAAAAACAAACAAACAGAAAACAGAGCACTTTAAATAGTAAACTTTTAAAATGCATCTGCACACCCGCTTTTTTTTTTAGTGAAATATTTTCAATATTTTCTCTTTTTTTTTTTTAATCATTCCTGTATACTTATTGAAGAGTAGTAGACATCATCATCCATATATCAACATCATGAAAATCCAGCTGATTTAAGGGTGAGGGTGGAATATGATAACATAACAATAATACAAGCTTCATTTTTTATTTCTTTTTGGATCTTAATGGTATTAAATTGTTGTAGACTACATAAATATTTAGTTTAGAGTGGCCATATTTTAAGTAAGTTAATGGTGGAACACTATAAACAAACAGATTGTTAAAATGTAATTAAGTTGAAATATTTGATTAAAATGTTCATAAAATGAAATCATATTCTCTGACACTGTTTGAGTTCTAGGTTCAGAATATTGAAGAACATATATTTTTCACAGTTAGTTATAAATTATTAAAGTTAACTATTACAATAAGTCGTACCGGTGAATTCGATTCGATATAAAATTATTCGAATTTCTCGATTCGATTCGATGAGAATTTCTTAACGGTGAATTCGATCGAAGGACTAATTTTGTACTCATTTCAAAAAATGTAATCACATAAGAAATATATATAACGAAATGTAATGACTTATATGTCAAATAAGTTCAAATTCCAAATTAAAAAAATAAATTTAGATTGCTGTTTTAGAAATAAATTATTAAAATACACAAAAAAAAAAAAAAAAATAATATAAAATTTTGAACGAGAAAATTTTCGATCAAAAATATTCGAATTTTTTTTAAATCGAATTCGCCGGTTGAAAATTAACGAACGAGTACGCGATTTTTATTCGATCGAATTCACCGGTACGGCTGAATATATTTTTCTGATCAAATAAATCTGCTATTTTCATCATATTATTATTAGCTGTTCTTTCTACAGCTCGGATTAAGCCTAAATCTCGTTTACAACTTTTCTTCATTCTGCTCCATCTTCTGTCTTTTATTCGTTAACTTCAATCTTTCGATAGTTGTCTTTTATATCATTCAGCCATCTTGATTTTGGTCTACTTCTTGCTCTAGTTTTGTTCCATTTTAGTCTTGAGAATCAACTATATTCAGTAAGATAAAATTATATAACAAACATTTCAACAAACTTAAAGATTTTGTCCTGTAATCAAACTGGAATTTTCCAAAGCCGTTTAGTACTGAAATTTAAATTAAAAGTTATAAAAGCTGCAAAAATCATTTAATGTTAAGTTTAAACTATGCAAAAAGAAAAATTAAACAATATAGGTATACAAGTGCATGATTAAAACCGATAATTTTTTAAAATCTACGATCATATGGTCAGTCTAGATCAAGGCATAAAGCTGCACATTGAACCAGATACAGTACCATTTTTATAATTGTTCACCCCTTAAAATAAATAATTTTACTTTCAATATGTACATACATATACATTATGTATTTAATTTATATGATCTTACATACTTAAATATTTTTATATATATGTATATTTATTTATTATATATATAGTATTTTACAAATACCCGAAGACAATAGGAAGAAGAACCATTTTGTTAGAAAAAAAACAACAAAAGATTTGGTGCTGGCCGCAGCACATTTTTTTTTTTTTATTTACTTTTTTTCTGCTGTTATCATGCTGATTTAACAATTATCTGCCATGTACCAATTCATACATTTGAAAATTAAACCGCGATTCCTTAGCAAGTATATTATACATATATGTAATTCTGGACCATCCGTTGCACAATAAATGAATAAAAAATTGATATAGATTGCTCAGAATAATTCTATACTCATTAAATAGCAGGACTTTAAATGTTTGTCAACTGCTATAGCATTTGGGGGTCTTCTTTCAATTTTTCTTTCTTTTTATTTTCTTTTTTGTGTTTGATTATAACTGGTAAAATAAATATCAAATTTCGATTAAACAAAAAATAAAATAAAATTTTATTTGAAAAATTGAAAATAATTATCATGAGCTGAATGTATATATGTATTATGTATTTCTGATCCTGAAAGCATCATTAGAATTCTGTTTTGTTTTGGTTTTAGTTTTTTTTTTTTTTTTGTGAATATCTGGTGCTATTTGATAAAACATGATAGAAGACTGTTTAGTATTTAATGTTCCTTAATTAAAAAGAGTAAAAAAAAAATTGAATTTTTTAACGATGGTAATGATATGAATTGAACTTGGAATAAATTTTAACTTGATAAGTTTCTAACAAAACCTTATTAGTACCAAATTTAGTTTAAGATAGCGGTCTATATATTTACCATTTGTTGATAATATATGTTTGTTTAATATAACGACTATTTTCTGTGTTTTATTAACAACAAGGCCAGGTGAAAGTTTATATAATGAAAATAATGAGGGTTTCTTGTGTATAATGTTATTTAGTTGAGAGCAGTAAACTTAAAACTATTTTATTTGAACTATAGTATATTTTTGGTTGTATTTTGAATTATTTTTATTATTATTTTAAATAACGATTTTTTGAGTATAATTTCAATAGTTTTTGAAACATCATTTTTAGTATTGAATGAGATATAAGTATGCATCTAGATCTACATACATATAATAGTGTGCTTGAAATAAAATTGATTTCAAGCGGTTATCAATTCCACCTTGTGCAAGCATTTATTATAATTAAAATATTCTATAGAAGATATCAAATTTAAATATTAATTTGATTATATGAACGAGATATCAGGCTTGAATCAATCATATAAATATTCTTGAAGTGGTAAATCTATTTGATAGGTATTGAATAAAAACTTAAACTATTTAGAGGATGTATGAGATCATAATACTATAGTACTTATTAAGAATTTAGTTATCATATTTTCGTTTCGAAACTACTATATCAATATATATATACAACCAATACATTCAAATACTGAAGCTTACTTAGATATTGAATATTAACATCAGATAGACTGATGACATAAAGACAACATAAACGATCTTCAATACCTTGTTGGCAAAGAAATTCAATCACAACAGCAAATACAAGGTTTTGGTATGAAGATTAAAATGAAAACTCCCGCTCAAAATCGATTAATTCTTCTTCTTCTTCATTTAGCGTTACAGCTCGGGTTTAGTTAAGTACTTCTTCGTAAAATTTCTGCACGTATTTCTGTTGGTCAATTTCGCGATTCTTTGTTTCGATAGTCTCTCTCTGTGTTAACTTGTCATCTTGTCTATACCCTTTGTATATACCCCTTGTATAGCGGTCTAACTTAGAATTTTCATTCATTTTCATTATCATAATATATGTCATGCCCATCATAGACGCTGTTTATCCTGATCAATATTTTCCAAAATAATATTCCCTATTATATATTCGTATTTATGAATTATCCAGAGATCTTGGAATCTCAAAAGTACCGAACGAGGTAAAAAAAAATATAACATAATGATCATCAACTACAATCTCTCTTCCAAATTTACTTGGAACTTCTAATCAAATAACGATTTTACTCTACAAATCATATTTATTTTATCTCCAACAAAATAAGAGCTATAATTCATTGAAATTGGAATAGACCCGCCCCGTCAATTTATCCAAGTTTTACTAATTTTTTGGGTATAGTTAATATCTGTTTCTAACTCTAAATTTATTCTTGAAGTCACTAAAAAAATTTTACAAATGCTATAGTTGAATCTGGATCGAACATCAGTACTAAATATTACGTTGCAACAGAGTAAAAAAAAAATTAAAAAAAAAAAATTACTTTACTACTATATATAAATATCAACATAGTCTTATAAAATATTATTTTAAGAGTAAAAAAATCTCAAATTTGTATTAAAGAAAATTTAAAATTCTCAATATTTGAAAAAAAAAAAAAAAAAATGATGTTCCCTTTTCTATTTATCTATTTGAATCTGAAAATTGATATAACAACAAATCAAATTTTATAAAATACCATAGACATTTAATTGAAATTCTATACATTCTATATGTACATATATATTATTATATCATATATATATATATAATATTATATAAACTGTAAACAAAAACTACAAAAGATATACATAGTCCCAAAGGGCAATTTCTTGTATAAAAATTTATTTATTTAAATCCTTATACCCATTATCCTTATTTATATAAATATATGTATATATATAATATGTATGAATATATGTATATAAAATATATATTTACAATATAAATTCGTAAGTATCAAAATACATCTTAAATATATATTCAAAAAAAATTTATTTGGCACGAGTTTGCTATTCAATGCATTTTTATTACAGTTTTACAGAGTAGTCAACCTTCCCATTGTTCCAATGTAGATAGATACAAATGCAAAAAACGAAAATATTATTAAAGTTTTGATGCTGAAAATAAAAACAAACAAAAAAATATTTCTTACTATAGATAGAGTTTTGTTCTGAAATTTCAGAAAAAACAACAAAAAAATTAGGATAATCATGTCTGTCTCTTTTCATTTCGGTAATTTTATTAAGAAAAAATGCTAAAACTAACTATTGAATCATCTTTTTTCGCTTTCCTATGAAGCTGATGTAGATCAGTACACATTTTTTTCTATGTAATTCCAAATTCTTTTCAATTGAAAATTATCTGTATACTATACATATATACTACTTAGATTATATCCTCTTACATATTTTTCAATACAGAGGGTCTCGGAAAAACCTTTTTGATAATTTTAATTTTATTGAATTGGGATGATGTATAAAAACTGAATGTTTGGAAGAAGAATTTATTTGGAAGATTTCGAAATTATTATTAAACTATATGTAGGGTAATTATTTTTAAACATATTTATTCAGTTAAATCGAAATTGAAAAAAAGAAAGAGATTAATAAAAGAAACCAAATTAAAAACACAAAAAAAATATAATGAAAATGATGATTGAAAATAATTGAAATTGAATAATAATAGAAAATGATTGAAATATAATGATAATGATTTGTATTGCACACTATTTTGTACATATTCCTTTTTTGTTTTTCTTTTTTTGCTTCTTTACACCATAGAAATGTCAATAAATATAGTGAATTTAAAGAGAAACCAAATTTTAACTTTATCAAACATCCATATTCCATTATTAGTAGACACACATATGTAAATTTCACTTTAGTTGAATGCAAATAATATCTATAATCTATATTAACAAGAATATACACTCCCATTTTACGTAAACCTAATTTTTAAGAAATACCAAACCGAGCAAAATATCATTAGTTAAAAGAGGTAAACTTTACATTTACTTATCGTATACCAAATTTATTATGAGAGAGAAAAGGTACAAAACAGATGTTTGCCTTTTGCTTTATACTGTAAAATAATTTTGCGTTCTCATTATTCTCCTTTGGATTTGTTTACGTTTCCTCCCATTATTTATATCAGGCAGGGTGGCAAAAAATGTTAGTTCTAATTTAGTTTGTTCCTTTATGCGAGGATTAATTCTGATCTTTTATTATTTTAATATTTTCGTTTTAAACATTATTATTTTCGTATATACCTATTAAAAATATTAAATTATAATTACATTACAATAATATAAAATATTATTAATATTTTTGTCAGTAATAATTTGGAGTTACAAACATTATTATTTTTTATTAATTATATTAGTAAACCTAAATATTTATTATTTTGGTATACGATTATAAAATAATACTGAGGATTACTATTTACAAATCACAGAATTTAAAGAATGTGATAACGCTGTTTTAGTTAGGTCTCCTAAAAATCTTATGCATAGTTGATACAAATTAGAAAATAATATTGTTAAATATTTCAACGAAATTTTTGTCGAAAATTTTTTTCAAAATTATAAACTTTATTTATTTAATTTCAGCCAACTTTTTTTGTTACTCTCTTTTGTTTACTATATTTTTTCTTTTTCTTACACGTAAAATTCTTATTATCGTCTATTTCTGACAATGTTTATCAAATTTGCATATGAATTTGTGTGCAAACAAATGAATACATACATGAGTTCATACTCTTTTCATGGATATACTTTGGTTAAATGGTTATTGAAATGGGTATTTTGTTGAATTGAAGCAAATTGAAACAAACATATAAAGTCCAAGGCAAGTTAATTAAGGCAAATATAATAAACTTTTATATTAGATTTGATTTTGTATAAGGATTATATTTTAGACCATTTCACTGTAAATGAACTTATTGCGATCACTTGTAAAGTTGTAATAATGTATCTGAATTCCTTATAATGCCTGTTTTTTTGTTATACTTTGGAAATTTTTTATTGTGATATGTTAGGCAATTCCTACGCATTATAATAAAGCAACTTCCGTTGTTGTTAGCTAGAGCCTCTAGGTATATTCACAGATTAGATGTTCAACAAATCCTTAGTAAATAGGAATTTGAAAATATACATTCTACACGAGTTTTGAAGCTACTTTTGAGATTAAACTTGAGATAAATATGTTGTTTTTTTATCAGCCCAATTCTATTTATTTAATCTCAATTGTGGATATTCATGTAATACAAAAAATTAATAAAATTTGTTAGAATTAGTTTTTTTTTTTTTTTTTAATATTCATTTATTTAGTATTAAATACTATTTAATTATAATTTACAATTTTTAAATTAAAGCTTATGTTTAAATTCGGTAAAAAAATGAGAATGAATTTAAAAATTTAATTAAAAAAAAATGAGCAAAATAAAGTTTGTAATTACATCGAAAATTTTACGTTTGAGCTGACAAAATGTATTGTATAACTTTAAATTTGAATTTATTATTTAGTTCCTTTCCAGTTTCTGATCTGTGGGTAATTCATTAAACATCTTTAGACCATCATGCATTAATTGATTTTTCGCAGTTTCACTTCTAAAGAAATCTAGTCTAAAGTTGAATATATTTCTTAATCTATAATGTTGAACATCTTGAACATATATGAGTTTGTAACTAAGATAACTCGGTAACAATCTATTTTTCATCTTAAATACAAAAAGTAGTACATGTAGACGAAGTCTTTGCCTTATGTTGAGTCCTAATAACTACAACAACTAAAATGAGATATTTTATATACCTCAAATACTACAACTTTAATATTTTAAAATTAAATTTAAGCAAAAAAAAAAAAAACGAACCACTCTTTCAACAGAACCTAGTTTGGAAATACCAACCATCATGGCATGAATACGAATTTATTTAAATTTATAATTTTTTTTTTTTCATACTTATAAATACGAAAAAATTTTTTGTGATACCTCCTGTACAAATAAATGTCATGCAATTTTCGTAGCAAGACAATTTTTATGGTGACAACAAAAACAATAATAATAAAAATAAATAAAAACAAAAAATTCTAAATTTTTGTGAATAATTTTTTTCTACATACTTAAATATTGAATATTTAAATGAGCAGATTTTGAAAAAAAAAACAAAAAAAATCTTAGGGGTGGTAAAATTCATTAACAGGACAATCTATATGTATATAATATATTATTTTATGTTATTTGTATAACATATATATTGTATATGAATGTATATAATTATTTGGGGTATGCGTAATTATGTTGCATTTTCACTGTTGCACGCAAACTAAATTTGCATTTACATATAAACAACAACCCTCCTTGATTATTTTTGTTGTTCTTGTCAAAAAAACAAAAATCTATGCTTTTCATATCTATATACCAAATATATTTAATAATAAGAGAACCAGAAACGGAGGTGAGGTCGAGGACTTGTTTTTTGAATAAAAAAAATAAAATAAAATTTAACTAAGGGTTTTTTTTTAATCATCAAATGAATACAACATTGTACGAATATGCATTTTATAAACTACAATTTTTATGAATATTTGAATTTAAACAAGTTATAATGAAATAAAAAATATATATAAAAAAAAAAACAAAATTAAAATTAAAATAATATAAAGGAATGAACTGAAAAAAAAAATTAACTAAACCTAAGAAGAGAAAAATAAAAGGATATTTATTGAACGCGTGCTTATGCTGCTTCGCCTCTAATTTTCATCTATTGTATAATATATAGTCGTATATTTTTGGTTTTAAGGGTGCGATTATAATTCTTTTTTTTTAATTTTTTCTTTTATTTTTCTTATTATTATTATTATTATGCACATTGCACTCTCTTTATACTCATTACCATTTAAATCACTCATTCCGAATTCAAGTTTTATATTGTGTATATACATTAATACAATACTTTAAATGTTTGTATATGATATAAATAAATGAAATGTATATGTACGTAGTATATAAGTATGTATACTCCATAATATTGAAAGTGAAACTTACAATCTAGGTCCTATTTTTTTCTGTAAATCTCAAATGTATAAAAAGTATATTGAATGGGGAAAGTTGTGGTTTGAATAGAAATTGATTTTGGCAATTTTTCATTTTAAATTTTATGATTAAATTTGCGAAATTAATTTACATTTATTTATTTACTTGTTTAGTTATTGTGATTAACAGAATCTATTTTTTTTTTTTTTTTTATATAATTCCAATTCTATGGGATGAACACCCTAACTGCTTTTACACAGAGATTTGGAATACACAGTCACATACAAAGCTTTTCTATAGAATTTTTATGGTTATCTATTTATTTAAATGTTGAAAACTATATCTATTGTAGAGTACTTCGCCTTCATAATAGCATAGTTCCACTTTAATTTTTACTGATAACCAAAACTCTCAACTATTTATCATTTATTTTATCCCAATGATAAAGGGTACTGGACCAGGTCGAAAATCCAGAAAGCATTATTTTGCCTTCTTCGGGAATCGAACCTGGGACCCGGTTGAAAGGCAGGCGCTCTACCTACTGCGCCACCCACCGTGTTGAATATTTATTTCTATTAAACTAATATCTACCGACGATATATATATATAATTTTATTAACAATAATTTCATTATTTCTGAGATAAAAATAATTTATATTTGATTCTATTATTAATTTTTTTCGAAATTAATTCGAAATTCAATTCTTGTGTAAATCTGTTTAGTTTTTTTGTTATTAATTATTTATTATACAATTTTCTTTGCTAGATTCATTCCCTAACGAATTGTTATCTGAAAGTTAGAGATATTGACTAAGTTATCAAACATGAGATCACTTAAACGACTATGAATTTATTTCTTGTCAAACTCGGATATAGTGACAAATAATATGTTTGATATATCTTCCTGTTTACAGAGATCATTACATATCCAATAATTATCTCTATATACTAAAAAATCTCAGCTGCTTTCAATGTTTATTGAGTAAGTAAACAGTATACTGCTTACTGATGTGTATTACAAAATATATTGTTAGAAAAATAACTAACCAAAATGAACCACAACCATTCATTTAACTCCTTTACTGTATGCTATATATATATATATAACATATACTTACTTGCTTACTTACATTATGATTAAATAGACGGCTGACTGACTTTTTATGAATAATTTTGTCAAAAACAAAAGAAAAACTCCCTCTTGTCTTTGTTACCATTGAAAATTCGAGAAAACAATGAAAAAGTGAAAATTTTCTACTTTATTAAAATATTTTAAAAAGGATATATCTACTATACTTTTAAATATGTATATATATATAAACTTTTCCGTCAACTTATAAAATACCCTAACATAGTTGAACATAGAGTGATGTACCGTATTTATAACTTATACAGGACATTTTTTTTTTGTTAGCTATTTTTTTATTGTTTTTGTTTTATAATTGGTCGTATAAGAATCGAGATGATTTATTTCTAATGCATTTATTTTAGGCTTACAGTGCCATGCCATATAGAAATATAGAATAGTGAAAAAAAAAAAATGCATTATCATTTGTGTGTGAATTGTGTTGATGAAGGGAAATGAAAGAAAATCAAATATTCTGGAATTCTCAAAACAGTCAAGAAATAAAGTTTTCTTTTGTTTTGATGTACTCAATATCTGTTTTATAACAGTAAAAAAAAAAAGAAAAACAACAAAAAACGAAAATGGAGAATTTCTAAACATTTACTTTTGTTATTTCAAAAGAAAAACTCATTACACATTACGAAATAATATTTTTTTTATTTCGTTTGGTTCCGTTTTATGGAATTTTTTTTTTTTTTTTTTTTGTTAACCCTCCTTTGTTTAAGGATACATTTTGTATAAAATAAATGGGGGAGACTTAAAAAATTTAAAGCAGTGACGGCAACAGAATATGCGAATATCACTTGATATGTACATATATATATATATATATATATATATATATATACATATATATAGTTGATATTATACGAACACATATTTTGTAGACCATCAGAGACGCGTGCAGCCGCAGCAACCAACTTTAAATAATACATGCATATTTAATATTCAAAAAAAAAAAAAAAAAAAAAACTGATTACGTGGTGTTTATCAAATGTAAATAAAATTATTAATTTGTATTTAAATAACCCTAAGTTATTAAAGTAGTGTATACTTATATATAAAAGTGAATTTTCTATTAATAAAATTTCTAAGATAGCAAAAGTAATCATCTATAATACCAACTAATATGAGTTCCATCATATATGGTAAGTATATATATATATGAATGAACTAATATTAATATTATACGAATGGGTTCATTAATTTGCATTTAAAATATTTCTATACATTTATTGTCATTTCAATAATAGATAGATAGATACGCACAGTACTTTATCACCTGCTCTATTATTTTTTTTTATTATTTTTATTTTTTGGTTACCAATATTTTACGATCGTTAGGTTTGTTATCATATTTAACTATATGTAGTGGTTGTATTACAATATGCCGGAAACAAATTTGTACTTTGGGGCTAAATAAATTAAAAATAAAAATTATTTTAAAGTTAAATTTAAGGGTTGTACTTATAGGGTGTACTGATATTTACTATAGTTGGGAAAGAGCACCTGAAATGTTTTTTTTAAATATAAAAAATAAAAAAAAAAGAGTTGAGTTGTAATTAAGCTGAAAATATTATTTTTAAATACATGTATAAAGTGCTGTATATATATTCATAGTGTATCTATATATATATATATATATATATACATATATATATCGATACTTTGATTGAAATAGTAATGTAATAATATTAATTTGGTACTTACCTATATAAAATAATTATTATCGAAGCTTCTATTCACTGATTGTGGGTAAAGTGACTGAGTAAAACTGAAATGATATTGATATATGTGGAGTTAAGGTATCTTAGTAATATCAACATAGTTTTAGTGAAAAGTAAGAAAACCACTATTAACAATGTTAAACAAGAAAATTAAAAATTGATTTGATTTGACCAAAAATATATTTTATTTTTTTATTTTACACATAATTTATTAATTTTTACATTTATAAAAAAATATTGTCTGTCTTTTGATTATTTGATTTAAATTATACATATACATACTTTTATAAATATTTAGAAATAGATAACTAGTTGTTAATTATACATTTAAAATATTCACTCAATAAAAACTCACTTAAAAAATTACATTATAGAAATCAGCTACTATACCCAAACAGCCACTGAAAATCTAATTAATATCTTATTAATTACTTACTCCCCATCAGACACAAATTATAATATACATATGATTCTGATCAATACAACCTTTTTTCTCCACTTATTTTTTTCCTTCACTCAATACTACTCGCAAAATCAAAACAAAAAAAATTTGTATTTGCAACTTGAAAAATTTCTCTTAAATATTTTTTCAAATATAGAAAATAAGAAATTGGGGTAGGAAGGAAGAAATTTACATCGAATTTTGTTTGTGAATTTCAGATATGATGTCCTGAAAATTAAAAACAAAAAATAATGCAAAAATACAAGAGATATGTAAATGCGTCACTCTCAAATGATATTCGTTTTAAATCTTATAAGCTTAAATTGGTACTCTCTAGAGTCTAGATGATGAGATTAGTTGTGTTCAGCTATGTTGTTTAACCTGATACTATTTTACCGAAGGAAAAAAGAACATAACATTAAAATTTGTTGCAAAGATCCGGTGTTCCCAGAATGTTTATCTTAACCGTTGAATAATTTAAGTCTTACAGTATGTAATCCTAAACGTACCATATAATTTTTATACAGTGCCCTAATCATAATGGTACCCTGCATACTCAAACTGTAGAACAATAGTTAAGTACTAAATTTTAATGACTTGTTCTTGATTTTACTAGAATTTGTCGATATAGAAATATTGATAACAATATTGGTGTTACTGAATAATGACAATGAATTGGATTTGATTGATGTTTCAGTGGGTTTTGCAATATTAATTTTTGTCATACTTTACTTTATATTATTGGAATTCAAGGAAATTTGAATACTGGAATTCGTTATTGAAATATGATTATTGGTACTGCCGCGATAATCCGAAATCTGAAAATTTTTTTTTTATTATTTTGCATTGTTATTTATATTGAAAATAACAATGAAAAAAATGAATTTCCCATTTTTTTTGTCTATTACTTTGGTTATTTGAACTTTTTTTTTTGTCAATTTTTGCCCAGTTGTTTTTTACGTAAAAAAAAATGCTTTAAATTAAAAAAAATATATTAAACAAAATTTATAACATACACTAAATATGTTGCATTTGCTTCTGCGAACTACTAATATGAATGTTTTGACAAGCGTAAGCACGGTGAAAATTGTGATTTTGAATTATCGCCGGAACTTATTTTGTAATCATAATCCAAATGCAATAATAATAAGTTGTTCAGTAAACTGTACTGTAGTATATAAGTAAAAGAAAAAACACTGTTGTGTATTCAGTATTTGCCATTAATTGAACTTTTGTATCAAAAAATTGTTCTAATCGGTGTTCAGTAGATTGTTCAAAACAAGTTGAACTTGTTTTTTTCAAAATTTCTTTTTCCCGACAATTTTGGGCCTACTTCTTATGTTGTTGTTGTTTTTTTATTTTGACAGTATTATCAATTGAAATAAACAAATAAATTTGGAACTAAACAAAATTAGAACAGAAAAGATCAAAACAAGTTCAGCACATTATTCTGTTCTAAGTAGTAGTTAAAATGATTGACATTTCATTGTTATTGCTCAAAACAGTTCAGTCCGATTTTTTTTCTAAACCTGTACTGAACAAATCTAACGTTTCATTGTGCTATAGCTGCACAGAACTTCACCGTTTTTAAATTCTTTATTTTGTTTTAAGTTTTAATATTTTGCCAAATTATTTAAAATTTATTATAATTATAGATAATATTTTCATTGTTTAGAATTAAAGTTTTTAACCTTTTAATTCTACATGATTTAAAATTATAAAACAATATATGTATTATAGGTATGTATACCAAAACAAGATAAAATGTTAATAACAGTATATTGATTTGATTGGTTATTTCTATTTCCAGAATAATTAAATAATGAAGAAATTAAATTAAAAAATTAAATAAAAATAAAAGCATTTTGTAACGACCGAAGGAGCACGGGTTCAAACCCCGTGAGAACCGACAATTTTTTCAAATGGTGAAAATTACTGAAAAATTTAATTTTCAATACAACCACATCGTTTCAAATATAATTTAATAATTAATAAAGATATAATATAACTAATAAAAAAAAATAATATAAATATATAATATACAAAAATATATTCCAAATAATTAATATAATTTAAAAAAAAAAAAAGGCTCACATTTCGAAGGGGAAGAGGACCTATAAAGTTGGCCTACAGATTTATCTGTAGGATCAACTGTTAAAATAAATAAATAAATAAAAGCATTTAAAATTAGTTTAAATTTTGTTATTCTGTCAAATTACCAAAATATCAGCAAACAAAAACATTTTAATTACTTTGACATATTCATATGCTGTCATATTCATTTATTCTGTATTTCGAATAAAATTGTTTGTATGTTAACTAGCTAATTTATTTTGTCTTGTGTATTTGATATTGAAAATGTCTTAATATATGTATGTACCTACATATATATGTATATAATAATAAATTTTCATTATGAAAACTCTTAAAAAATATTCAGATCAAATAAATTTCATAAAATACATACATACATACATGTAATGTACATACAAATCCTCTAGAAATAGCATTGCAGTAAATTGTATTACTTAATAGAATTAATATTATAGAAATAAAATTAATTTAAAGATTAATTGTTTCTATAGATAAATTTTTCACCCTTTCACTGTCATATTTCATTTTAGTTACATTCTTTATAATATCTTTTTTATTTCCAATAAAAATTTCTTTATTTATACTTAATTCTTATAAGACATGTAATTGTCTCTTTCCATTCATACAAGTTATAAATTACCTTAACTTACACCCTATTTAAATAACCTTTAACCATCTTAATTTGATACCTTATTGCCTTACCAATAATTCACTATACTCGCCTTTATAACCCGTAATTTGTTTATAACCTAAAAAAATAAAAAACAACAAAAAAAATCTTAGTTAACTTGTACATTTCCTTCTTTAAAAAATCAAAACAAGTTCAAAATAAAAAAAAATAAAACAATTTTTAAATACACCACAAAACATAATAAATTTTACTACAAGACGACGACGACGAAGACGACAAGTGTTAAACAACGAAAGATGCACGAAAAGAAACGAAGTAAAATAAAATAAAAAGAAAATCCTTTTATGTTACTGTAAATTTTCTTAAGGTATTTTAATTCATAAGAAATTTTAAAATCGTCTTGTCAAATATGTATATTATACACGTATACATATAGTAACGATTTTGCACAAATATTTATATACATAATATAACAGAATAAAAACACCCTAATAAGAATAATATAAATTGTATTGTAACGGTATTTTAATTGTATTAGTATGCATACAAATTCATTTACTCAATTTTTTTTTTTTACATAAAAGTGTATTTTGTAGGGTCACATTTTGATTTAAAATAATTTCGGTTTTGGAACTCAAAGCAATATATGTAAAAAGTTTATCCCTTCATTTTTCTAATTCGAAAATTTTCAAAAGATTTTTTTTTGTTTTATTTTCTAATAATATTAATAATGCTATATTTTATTATTTTTCTATGTATATGTGTTTATTAAAGTGTGATAACTATTTATTTAAAAATTATAACAAACCTCATTCAGTTCAGTACATACATTTTATTACAAGAGAAGATGAACACCACTAATTTTATGAATTTAAATGAATAATTCTAAAATACATAAATTTTCCGTTTTGTTATTATGCTTTGTATTTTAAAGTTCATTGGAAAAATAATATACAAACAAAACAAAATAATAAAAATAAAAAAATCCTATAAGTAAGTGAAAACGAACAAATTTAACTGTTCAGAATTTCAAGGCTTAAAAAAAAACTAACTAAAGAGAGTTAAAAAAAAAAAAAAATAGAATGGCAGATGTGCTTCTTTTGTTGTTGATTTTATTTTAACCAATTCTATATTATATATTATAATATGATGAAGAGTTTCGAATCTGTGTGTGCATTCATTAGGTATGAGGAAAATCTGAATTAAAAACTGGAAAAACTATAGGGCTATAATATATCGAATAAACTATATATACATGAGAAGATATTTTATTTTAAAATCATTAAAAAATGAGGGTTGAAAACTTATCAAAACAGTTGAATTAAATGCAAAACTTACATGTATATATATATTAGGAGCTGAGAAGAGCTAAGGGTGCCAAGTAATAATAAAAAAATAACCAATTTTTATTTTTAACAGTTAACAAACATTCATTAAAGTATATATATATATATATTTATATATAAATATATATAGGAGTCAGTTTAGTATACAATATTAAAAATGAAAGGAAAAATCTTTATTTGGTTTGAGTGTGATTGCATTGGATAATTTGTGTAAGGGTAAATTCCGTTATGAGTATTATTTAAATTGTATACTATTTTAGACTGTATATAGCGTTATAATGAAATGTTAGTTTACTTATTATAGGATATATTGTATTTTTATTCTAGGTTAAACAAAGAACTTTATTTGTCACATATACATATATTAATTTACAAGTCATATGACTTCATTTTCAAATAAAATTATTTATTTATGAGCCATTTATTCGTTAAAATAGTTTTTAATTTATTTTTTCAAGAATTTTCACAAATAAAAATGGGGCCGTTGAAATCATATAATGCAGTTATACATTCTTCTGTGATCTAATATCTAAAAAAATGTTAACATCCAAAAGCCTATTATGAATGGATGCACCATGCAGTACCTATCATTTAAATAAAATATATTTTAAACAAAATTAAGCCCTAAAAAATAAGAGCTGGAGTTATAAACGTGAAATCGTTGTTTATTATATCGACTGAATAAAATAAAATACCCAACCTCAAACATAATTCCATAAAATGTGCATATCATCGGTAAATTGTTTGCTTACTACTTATACATATGTGCATTTTAATCAAAACTACGTACCTATTCACATAATTATACATTCACTATAAATATATTATATGTTGTACTGTGATAGCAGACTGCTTATTGTTTTTGAAAAAGGATCAGACGAATCTTTTGTTCTATTATTTATGTATATAAATACGGATATACGACGAGTATAGTAAATTTACAAATAACTCCATATGATGCGATTTGAAAAAACAAAAATAAAAAAACAATAATCAATGAATCCAACTTAATATTTTATAGTGATTTCTAACATTTTTATTGTATAATGTAGGCACGTATAAAAAATCATATTATAATTTTAATAGAAAATTAATTTTTAAATTTTTTTTTTAAATATTTATAAGATTTCAGGAATTTCCCAATTATATTATTTTGCTGAGTAATTTTATAAAAATAATCTTGTGACTAATTTTTCATTTTCTCAAAGTTATGAATGAAATTAGAAATCTTTAAAAGAATTGGCTATAATAAAATTTTTATTTTGAACACAAAGAGGGCACTAATATAGTGGTATACAATTATTATAATTGATAACAATATACATTTTTATTAAGGTGTATATTTATAGGTGTATGTTTTATAAGGGCAAATTTAAGATGTATTGAATTCTCTATCTTTCTATAGCCTAATCGACAGGACAATAGAAAAGGGTAATCTAATGATGTCTCAATTTCAATCAGCATATTTAGAATATTTTCTAATAGATATATCTTAATCACAATCTCAATATCAAAATATTTTTGTGAAAAATTTAAACAAATATATTTTTGTCTTACTTATAGTTATTGTTTGGAAAATCATTGCAAATTGAACAAAAAAAGTATATTTTAAGCTGAGTGAACAACCTATAGAATACTTGAAAAGTGTGTTTTAATATTTCCATTTTCAATTTGATGCGAGATATATCGTAAAATAACTTCGCCATCATAATATCATATCTTAAGTGTTAACCATATTTGTATGTTAAATTAATTTTAGAAAATAATTTAAATTATTGTTTTACAACATCCTTGCGCATTTGAACCTGGACTTGCAAACTATTTGTCAACATAATCTTGATATACCATATCGATCAGCTGATTATGATAAATTCAATCAATTACTAAAAAATAAGATAATTTAATCGTTAAAGAAAATTTTGTAAAAACGAACTGTAAACTGATAAAAACTACAAATGGAGAGAAATAATTGAAAATAAGAATAGAAGTAAAAAGTCCCAATTTGGTCACAAAACATAACTAAGTATAGTATAGAACTTAATCAAAAAGCCATTACGATACAATTTGGATTCAATAATTCATGGCATATTTATACCTTTTCTTACAATATTTTCACCTGTCTATCTACTGTCGATTTTTATCAATTGCAATTTCATGTATGAGTTTAACTCATCTTAAAAGCATATTATATTCTTTTCTTTAATCCAACCGATTAGTCCAGTTTCTTTAATTTAATTGTACAAGAAATCATTCAATTTTTCTAATTTTATAAAAATTCATTTTTATAATTTGAACCCTTTAACACAAATTAATAATTAAATACAGATGGTTCCATATGTATGCTGGACTTATTATTTTATTTTGAGTTCGATTTTCTTTAACAAAAACAAAAAATTTGATTTTCAAATACATATACATATATGTACATACATGTATATATACATTAGATATACATATTATTATACACGTAATTTTTCGATAGCAAATTGCAATTTTATATATATATATATATGTCACACTTGCCCTAATAGAATTACACAGTGTTTATTTTAAAAAGAAAACTTTGTAAAAGAGAATCAATTGATCTAGAATAGAAACTGGAAATCACCACCAGCAGAAAATGTATTTGAAAAACAAACAAAAAAAACAAAAAAATGGATTTTGGGTTCTACATTGAATTTTGAGTAAAGGTATGCCACCTGGTCAAATTTTTTTTTATCGTTTTTGTAAATTAAATATAGAGGGGAAATTATCCCTTTTAAAATAGCATGTACTGATGCATATATAGGGAATTTGATTTATAGGAGATTTTTAAATTTGACTTGATGCCTTTTTGTATTTTAAAATTTTAATAGAATCAGTATTAGAAGAACAGCTGAGTTTATGAAATTTTATTTTAAGAGTTCAAAGACTTTTTGCCACATGCCAAATGCATTTTTTCGTTTTCTTTTTTTTTTTATTGGCTAGGGACAAATTTTAATAAATACCTTTATGGTTAGTAGTAATAAATTTCGTTACAGGATATTTTTATTTTCTGGTTGCATTTTAAAAAAAAAAAAAAAACAACATAAGTTCCATACTCACTTTTCTTGTTGATTTTCTTGTTATTTTTCAATTTAGAAATTAAAAGGTGAATAAATTTATGTACATGTATATGAATGTTTTGTAAATGGACCTAATAGTTTTACTAATATAAGTTAACATTTAAGCTTAATTTTTATTGAATTTGAATTGAAATTTGTAGTTCATTTAGAATTTATAAAATTAAAAATTTCTAAGAATTTCATAATATGGTATTATTTACATAAGCAATATAATTTTCTCTGAAATTATAAATGCCGTACTATTCATAACTTTTCTAATCATATTTATGTCTAAACATAATATTTTACTAATTATTGGGATAAACATAGACTATATGACCACTTAAAAATTATGGGTTTTGTTTGGTGTTTTTAAGTAAACACGTGTAGCAGCTTAATATATGAATATATTCATTTACTTATATAATTATAATATATATACAGATTAAATATCAAAAATGGAAATTTTAAGAAGGGTAAAACTTTTGTTCGTAAAGGTGGTGCATAAAAATCTGTTCATTAAATAGTTGCACATTATGAAATTATATTCATACGTCCCTTACCTACATAATATCCTAATTGTGACCATTTCTTATAGGTTTTTGTATATAAAAATATTTTAAAATTATTTTTTATTATGTCCATTTAAAATTGATGGTCTCCAAAAGTCTAGTCATAAGGTCGGCGACATTTCTTTACACATATTAACACTAAATAATAGTAGAAAATTTAATGAAAAAAAAAAAAACAAAGCAAAAAATTATGAATATTTTATTTATAAAGTTTGAGGTGTACTTTTGTTTTGAATATTCAATTAGATTTTTCAATAAAATAGTTTTTAAGTTAAAAAATTAAATTGAAATTTGCATTCAAAATTGTTTGATATTTTTAATGTTATTATGCACGATACAAAATGTTTATGAATGTGTATGTAATTGAAAAGAGAAAAAGATATAAAAACAAATTATATTAGAATAGAGAAAGTCATCAACATTGTACAAAAAATATTATAAAACAACATTTTAGTAAAATTCTTAAGCTTTCTTACAATTTACATATAAATATTTTGCTAAAGTTTGTATCGTAATTTTTTAGATATATTTCAGTTTCAATCAGTTTTTTTTTTTTACTTGAAAAGCCTTGCAATATAATATATATGTAAATAAATATATTTATCATATATCATCATATATTTATTTATACATATATTATAATTATGTATTCATTTATTATACTTATCCAGTGGTAGAAGTTATTAAAATTGATTATCGCAAAAAAATATTTTTCAAAACTAGACCTTATTCAGTTAGTAGGCGATACTATCATACAATCAATTATATCATACAATTGAAGCTACAATTTTGATTTTTTTAAATTAATTTTAAATTAGAATTAAATTAAAGTATGTGTGTATATATGTTCTTTAAATTTCCGCATAATATCTAACTTATTACAAAAAAATTGTCAGTGATGTCCTTTTTTATGATATCCTATTTCAAAAAAGTATAACAATTTGCTTTATTTTTTTACAATATTTTCTTTTAAACAGATATTAGGCATATTGAAATTTTGGCAACGGTAGCTGTGCAAATTTTAAATTTAAACAAAATTATTTATAATAAAAAGGAAACACAAAAATCTTATATGAACCTTATTTAACGGTAATTAAAACTTACATTTAATTAAAATTAAGAATAACAAAAAAAATTATAAATTTGTCATTCCGCATATAAGCGATCAATTTTGTATCTACATCTCGTGTGGTTCAAAGAAATTGCTTTGGCTTTGTTATTATAACATTAGTTGTAGTACGTGAATTGAAGACGTGGTAACATCAATCTAGTTAAATCTGTGACTGACTTAAATCCACTTGTGATTTTATATGAATTTTGTACATCAAAATATCCGATAAAAAAATTTACTTAATTGGAACTAACAATTAATATACATTGGAACCTTTACTTTCCACTGATATTTTTAATCTATAGGGAATTTGGATATTATATTATTATATTCTCTTCGAATCAAAAATCAAAATAATTATTAAAAATTTAGATGACATTCAGTAATTAAATTGTATCAAGAAATTTTTGAATAATTTTTTTTTTTTAATTTAATCCTGAAATTTTTATTTATGCAATTATCAAAATTACTTTTTTGGTTTTTTTTTTTGCTATTTTAACAATTTCAAATTCAAATTTTTCCATGAATTAAATTTTAATTATTTAAGCCATCTATACATATATATTTTTTCATTTAATTTACAAATTGTAATCATTTTACAAAAAAAAAAACCAAACAAATTACAAAAGATATGACGACAATTCCCATTTCTGAATAAAAAAAAATTAAAAAAATAATAATAATAATTTTTTTTTAGCCACAAGGTGATTAAAATTTCATAATGCACTCTTGTCGCCGGCTTCTATTGTATAAATGCATTTTTATTTTATTTTGTATTTAAAAAAAATAGAAAATAAAAATGGCAACACAAAAAAACAAAATAAGTAAAAATTACTTAACTTCTTTTGTTTTATCATCTTTCTTTTTTTCTGTATACTCTAACCATTTCAATTCAATTTTCATCCTATATTATATAATATTCTAATCGAGATACAAATACATATACATACGTATATCAAATTTTCTTTTAAAGATTTTCAAATAACATCCATACATATATATGTATGTATATATATAGAAAAGAAAATGCACTCATATTAAAATCATTACAAAAAATGCAAAGCTATTAAAACACATACTTGAATTTTTAAATTCTAAAAGCATCATTTTCATCATTATCAATATATATTTGTTTTATCATCAATCAATATCAATTATATTTATTTCAAAATATTTAAAAAAAAAGTATATTATAAAATATGTCACATCATAAAAGGTAAGTAAAAAATAAAAATATACATTTGTATATATTAAATGTATATACATATATATTTAATAATATATATATATACATATATAGTCATAAGGGGGTTAAAAAAGGAGTTCCTCCCCCTTAGGACTCCCTCTTACTCCAAGAATTTATGACAAAATTCCACTTTCTAATCTCTATCTCCATATGTTACACGGTGTATGCGTAGTCATGGTTTGATGATTATGTAATGATACTTTAGACAAAAACAAATCTTTTTTTTTAAACTCATGGTTGCACATATTTGCATTTGAGGTTTAAGAGAATAATACAAAAACAAAAAGGATAAAATAATTTCTTGAAAAGATTTTGGATATTAATATGCATCAATTGAATCCTTTACAAAAATTTATCACAGTACTTAATTAAAGTTTAAAATATATTTTTAGAGAGTTAAATTATTATGATGGAATTTTTGATTTGTTGTCTTAAGAGAAGTATTTTTTAAAAGACAAATCTAGTCCAAGACTTACATAATTTGTAGCACAGATTATATGAATAATAATTTAGAAATGATTGATTTGATTAAATATTTTAATCTTCAAACTAAAGTAAATTATCAAAACAACTTTTTTCTGTCTAAATATATTACTGAGTCTATTGGAAATATCTGATTTATGAGAGCTTCCTTTCTAGTCTAAAATATGTAACATAAGTTCATATTTATTTTTAATTACATCAATTTATTTTAAATGTTAAGCTGTAGTATACAGTATATGTATCAGGTGTTCCACAGCATTTGTATCAGCTTTTTATTCGAATTCGCATAAAAAAGTACCATTTGAAAATCTCGATGTCGGCCAATTTCGGCGATTTTTGGTCTTAAAAAACCTTCACGGATGTTCAAAATATCACCAATCGATAGAGTACCTTCGATTTATGTGCCTATTACAGGTGTCACACCGCTTTTCCAGTCATTTTTCCCAGTCACCCGAATGAAATTTACTTTCGTATTACAAGTCTCATCCGACAGCAACAAATTTCTGAACGTATTTTTTATGTACTTTGACAGAAAAACTCATTTGACGTTTGAATTTAAAAAAATGTTTTTATAATACAAAGCTGGTTGATGTGTTTTTTTATGTTTTTTTTTTAAATTGTGTTTTTGTTGTTTTTTTCAACTAAAATAAACAAAAATGTTTATCATTCAATTTTTGAATTAATATATTCAAATATATATTATATAATATAAATTCAAATTCAAATATATATTATATACATAAATTATTTCAATAAATTTGTAAATATTTACATACTCTTTCTTTTCAGAATCCATTATTTAAATTTATATAGACACAAAAAATTACAAAATTACAGGCAAACGGAATCCTGTCACATATAAATTGCAAGTGACAATTGAGTCGCATTTTTCAGTCGGCGCGTGACAGTTGTAATAGTAATTAGTGTTGTCACCTGAAATTACTCGGATCCGACAAGTGATACCTGTAATAGGCACATTAGTTAATATTTTTTTTTTAATTTTAAAATAACGGCTCCTTCCCCTCTTAAAAAGCAGAGCATGCTGGAACACCTATTATATTAAATCTTGCCAAAATACATTTTTTATTTGTTTTTTTTTTTTCTTCAACTAATCGAATTGAAAGCAGGCTTCTAGTAAATATTACATGGAAAATAACAATTCAAGTAAGATTTTATACATATTTTGAACCTACCTCTGACTACACCAGAAACTCAACTAAGTTAATTTCATTATTGCATCAATCCAAAAAATATTGGAAATAAATAAATAAACTCTTACAACTATTTTATACAATACTATACCATATTGATCACTGATCGTTGATCAACTAAAAATAAATAAAAAATTTCAATTACAATTTCCAATATAAAGGTAAAACAAAATTAAGCGATCAAATACTTGATGGAAATTATTGTCTTTGAAAGCCGGAAAATTATTACTGAATGTGTTCACATGGTTCTATTTTTTGATACCTGTTTGCGCTACAGAAATGTAAAAATAGTACTTATTGTATATATAGAGATGTTCTCGGTGAGGGATACAAAACCAAAGTTGTTAAACTATATTATTAAGTTCATGAAATCAATTAATATCTTGGATTAAATATTGGTGATATTCGATATTATTATACATATGTGTTCTTTCGATACATTTTTTGCAATAGAACATTTCATGGTGTCGTTGAAAATGCAAAGCAACACAGATTCTTTTTCCAGCATAAATATCTACGATAGATGATGACCACCTTTTTTACATAATATAATTTCATCAAATAATGTTTATACATACTATACCTACATACCTTTTTCATTCAAATTTCATAATTAGTTACTCGTCAATTCTCAAAATTCTAATCTTAAAACAATTTTTATCTAGTACTGTACATTTTTAAATATGCGTAATTATTCCATTGCGTTTTCCAAATTTAATATTTTCACTACTTATATACATAAGTAAATAAATAAATATGCAAACATTTATTATATTGTATGTAGTGTATTGTATAACGACATATATTTAGAATTAAATTAAATACATTTACATAGTATGTACCTACCTATGTACATAAAAATATATACAAAAAAAAAAAAAAAATTTTTTAACCCTTTAAAATGCCTTAAAAAAAAATTAACAGACAAATTTAATATAAAAATAATAGCAAAAAAGAAATCTCATACTATATAGGTTTTCGATACATCGTTATATATAAATTTGCTTTTCAAAATTCTTAGAACTCTAAACGCCAAAAACAAAAAACGTCAAACAAAGAAAATGGTCTCTTTTGCAAAAAAAAAAAACAAAAATGGGGAACGTTTTTATTTTGGCACGTGCCACCACAATATAGAATTGAATTGCATAATAATGAGTCAAAGTAAAAGCCTCTTCATGCACATAAGATTTAAATATTGAAGCTCTGGGGGTTACAGTTTTTTTTATTGTTGTTTGTTGTCATATTAGATATAATAAAAAAACCATTTAGGCTACAATAATTTCACGATGGGGAGCTCTTGTCTTATATACATATATATATATATATATATACATATAAAATGCTATATACCTTAGTATAAAATATTTAAAAAAAAAGCCTCAAAAGACATATTATTCTAATGTGCAATCAAAATAATAGAAAAAAAAACAAAATATTTTTTAGAGTTTGAGATAAAATACTTAAAAGTCTGTCACATATATATATATATACATTAGAATTTCTAAAGGGTTCTCGTATTTCCGGTTTTATGAATTTCTTTGGAATTCAAATTGCAATTGTAATAATTTCTATAAAAACAGAAAATAAAAATAAAAAAAAAATGTTTTCCTTGTGTTGTTCCAAATATGAACACCTCAAATTTTTGTTTTAATAAAATGCCAACTGTAGCAGGTATCGAATTAAATTTTAATTTCAATTGCTATCAACAGAATTTCGCTTTAAGATATTTTTAAGTATTTGATCAAAATTGTTTTTGTCAACAGTTTTGAAAGTGGATCGATAAAATATATTGCTAATAAATAAGAATAATTTTCAAGAGGATTATTTCAAGCAAATTAGGAAGTTTTTTTCAATATAAAGTTAAATAACTGTATCTTATATATTTTTTTATATCAATAATGAAGATGTACATTCATAGCTCCCCAGGCGTTTGGAGAATATTTGTATTACATTGAATTTCATATCTTTCTATTTCTCTATATTCAATTTTTTTCTATTTCTTTTAATACAACAGAGTACCAAAAAGCTTCCTTTACTAAGTTTTATAATTATTGCGTTGTGTCAAAATGCAAATATACATACAATTTCAGAAATAAAATGTTTATATTTAGAAAACACGTTCAATCACAATAATATAATTCTACTTATGAATTAAAAAAAGAAATTGTTGAATCAAATTTTGTGGCTCAAAAATAGTTGTACATTATAGTTGTAAAAAAATTAAACTTAATAAATAATTCAACACACACCATGCACCTTGCACCACACATCGCGAACGATGCGCCATGCACCACACACCACGAACGATGCACCATGCACCACACTATAACATAGAATAAACTCTCCTTATAATTTATTGTTCTTTTAACTTATATGTAATTAATAATATAACGAATACTATAGATATTGAATGTAATATTATAGATATTGAATGGAATACATGCTTAGATAACACAAATAAAAAAATAAAAAAAAGAATATGA
This sequence comes from Argyra leucocephala, assembly GCA_963942445.1. Taxonomy (NCBI): domain Eukaryota; kingdom Metazoa; phylum Arthropoda; class Insecta; order Diptera; family Dolichopodidae; genus Argyra; species Argyra leucocephala. The sequence continues at coordinate 209,437,330 of OZ012677.1, read as the reverse complement.
ATATGTGTATTAGAAATAAATTGTAATTATCCTTAAAGGTAAAGATAAGAATTTAATAATGTATAATGTGTTTAATAAATAATATTATATTGTATTTCATTAGATTATAAGTTAGTTTTAAGACACGTTTATACCAATTTTGTACTGTCTATCTCTTTTCTAAAAAAAAAAAAAAAAAAAAAAAAAATTGTATCAGCGAAAAATCAAAAATTGAGGCAAATGATGTACAATCAAATTAAAGGTATGATGTACTATATACCAAAAACGACTTATTTCCTAATATTTCTATATAAATGACAAAACTGCTTGTTAACTAAACTAAAAACCCCCCTAACTAATTGAAATTTTAATAAAATAATCCATTTTATTGTATCAAAGTTAATTATTTATTTATCCTTATGTTTTAAACTCATTACAATTGTTATAAATTAATTAAATTCGTCAATAAATAAAATAATTTACATTCTTAATAACAAATCATAATTACACATTATAAGTAACTAAATAAAGCGGTTAAAACTTTTTTTTTTTAAGAATTATTTTAATTAATGAAATAAAATTCTTCAAAGTAAATATTATGTAATTTAAAATAAAATTTTAATCTAATTTTTCTATAAAATTTCTGTGATCTTCAGACCATGAAATCTTGTAATTTTATTGAAAAATGAAAACAAGAATAATATTTATTTTTGAAAATAATTTTTTTTCAATAAACTCATATAATCTTAATTGTTTATATTCCAGTATTTTACTTATACCAGTAGCAATACCACTTTCTTTCGTTGGAATTTTTTTCGTAAACATTTATTTTATTGTTATTTAATAATTCTACCTGATGCTATATATAGAATGTTGATGTTCAGTTGCGGAATTTGGCCACATTACTGGTGTAATAAAAATGTGTAACCAAAGTATTTATCAGTCCATTATCTTCCTTTTTTTTATATATTTATTAGGTGGCACTACAAGGGGAATGTTAAATACTAGCTAGCACAAAGTCATACTGGTACTGGTATAGGTAGTATTTACAAAAATTTCAGTTAAATGCAATGTATTACAAATAGCTATCAAAAAATTAGGATATCTTCATTGACGCGGCGTGTATTAGAACCATTTTACCAGATTACGGCGGAGTGACGAATCAAATGTATTATAAATTTTTTTTCGTAACTTACAAGCTTTTAAACTTAAAAAGTTTACATTTATTTTGAAAAGTACAATAACAGTCATAATTTTTTTACAGTTAGTTCCATGGACCTCCTTTATCCAATCATCCTACTTTGTTATACCTACTTAATTTTTATATCATTGTCAATTAATCAGTAAAACTATAAATGAATGTCATTTTTTACTTGTTTGTACTGATAATGTACTGATTTTTACTTGTTTACTGAAAAAATACTGGTATCGACCAGTGTCAGTATTTTGACTGGTTATAGAACTGGATTTTTTAAGAATGAATCATACTAGTATTAGTACTTAAAAAGTTTCAAGTAAATACGATTTATTGGTTTATTTCTGGTACCGAAATTTGAACAACTCTACGATAAAATTCTATTATATTATATATATATATATATATATATATATATATACATATTATATTATACAAAAAATTTTTAAATTAAATCTTTTTCGAATTACCAAAAAAAAAAAAAAAAGCAATTCATATACAAAAGTTTGTACCTATATTTATTTCTAATATTCCCAAAAGACCTAATATTGTATAATGCATTAAAATTAATTAATATATATATCAAAAGTCCATTTATTAATATATTTATCCTTAAATTCAACAAACAAAACTGTATACTCAATGGAAATAAACAACAACAACTGCAACAATAATAATATGTAGTCTCGTACTAGTATAATAAAATAAACATTATTTTCTTTATGTTTGGTAAATACACCTTTAATACACATAATCATTAAATTAACCATAACAACCTGAATCAGATTTAATCCCCCATATATAATACCCATTTCCTATAACAATATTTCTTTTTATTTCCTCATCTATTCGAATTTTCTTATTCTTATTAGTTTCTTTTTCTTATTACAAATACATGCACTTACTTACTTACTTACTTATTCACTTCAACAATAGTACAACACTTGTTGCCATGCCTTTAAACTCAAAATTCCATCTTTCTTATATTTCTTGTACATTTCTTGCTTTCTTAAACTATACCATAGCCATATTATAATAAATAAAATTACAATTGTATATCCATAAATGTATACATATTACATATATATATATATATATATCTTGTTGAAAACAAGTCACGTTCTTCAAGGTCAAGGGGAATAAGATTTTCAAATGAAAATAATATGTACCTACCTATATATAAGAATATGTATATATCATAAACAGTTTTAACAAACCAAAATCTAGTAGCAACCAAATAAAAAAAGTATACAAAAAATAATTAACCAACCGATAAGTAGAAAATCATATAAGAAAAGAGAATTTAAGAATTTTCACTTTCAGTTTGTTCTCCATCTCGAATTATATAATTCTTTTACTTCCTTTACGAAAAATATCTTGAGGTGAGCAATAGTAGAAACAGCAAATGCAGTAGTAAATAAAAATAACAAGAACAATAATAATAAAAAAAAAAATTCCTTTAACCCTCTTTTCAATAATCGTATATGTACAATCGTACACTGTTAAAATGTTCCCTTCAAATGATTGTTGGTATTTTTTTTTCCTACTTCATATACAGCCATCAAATACATTCAAAACAAACTCAATTAATATAAGAAGTCTAAAGAATCCGATAGTTTACTCTGTAGTATAGTCTGTCTGTACTGCAAACATCAAACACACAATACTACACATACTTGTACGATTTTCCATATAATATATGATTATTTTCTATCCCAAAGTTCTTTTGCAATTTATATTTTTACACGAATTTGTTAATGTAGTTGTAGAATATCATAAATTGCTGTGTTTGGATTAGCCTGTATAGATGCATATATAATATGTATACGATTTATAAAATGTAAAATCAACCCCAGTGTTATGTTAGTTGTTAACATTAATATGAAATCTAACAACAACCGAACCCTCCTGATTGAACCGATCCGTTTATTTGGTTTGTTTGTATGAAAATTCTAACGTTTCCAAAGAGATTTTTTTATTTTTTTTTTTTTTGGGTTTGTTTTTGTTTGACATGCTTTAAGAGTTAAAAATTGCTTACTATGTATAGAATTTTTTTTTTATGATAGTATAGAGAGTCATAATAGGCAGCTGCAATTCAAAGCATATTATATTAGAAATGAGAGATGATTATTTCCTTGCCTTACTTTATATTAAAAATATTGTTAAATTTTCGATAAGGTATACAATCGTTTTATATAAAATTTCATATACAAACCTGTCAACTATATACTAGTTTAACCATATAGACATTTTTGTGTTCGGTTTAAGACAACAATGCCGTTGTGTTATGCAATTATAAGCCATTGAAAATGTTATAATGTAAAATATACTTATTATTGCAAATTAACAAGACGTATATCAATATAGTTTAAAGTTGTCGTCAGTCAGAGTACGTAACTTGAACGACTTAATAATAATGGACATATTATGTAACAGCGTTTACTTCTAATCCAAGTAACATTACCCTATTGAAGAAAAGATACTCCTTCTTAGGAAGATTTGAACTTACCTATGACATCAATCACAAATTTTAACTTACAAATAACACCACTCACAAGTCCCACACACAAAAGGTATTCCGCTGAGAAACCTGACTTTGTCTATTATACTTCCTCTTCTCACTCTAAGTAAAAATTTCACTACCCTTTCAAAAGAAAGATACGTAGGATATATACTTGTATTTAACTCATAGAATTGTTATGTTAAATTCCAACCAAACCGATTTCGACATTATGTAATTTCTTTTTGTTGCTGTTTTTCTAAGAAATATTTTCTTATGTCATTTTGGATCGGTACATAATTTGACAATAATATCTATGTTGACATTTACATTATGTAGTAGTTCTATGTCATTATAGTCAGCTCATAAGTCCTCATTTTTACTATCAATTAAACAATTTCTTGTTTTTGCTGAAATTCAAAACAACCTCTTTTAGAAATTAAATCTCAAAAATTTACCAAATCAACACAGGGAAATAAAAATTCCCCTCTTGAATTTTTTTTTTTTTTTTGTAAATTTCCAATAAATCGTCATCATAAATCGTCTGTCCTTTTAGATTTTATATTTTTGATGATGTTTCAAAGCAGAAAACAAAAAAAAAAAATAAACAATTTCAAATTTTTTACTTTTGTACCTCCTGTAATAATAATAATTGTAATTTTAAGACAAGTCTTCTCTTTAGGGGTTCTATAGAATTTATTTTATTCTTGTTTTTTGTTATGGAAATCAAATTTGAAATTTTTTTTTTTTTTTTTTCAATTTTAATCAGAATGTCCTTGCATATTTATATTTCTTTTTTATAAGAGAGTAATGTACTTTAGGAAAAAAAAATTATTAAAGGATCATGCAATGTGTCACACACATCTATACATACATACATACTGTAGTGTATAGTTAAGTATATAAAACAACTAACCCTTATAGGTTTTTTCTTTTAACATTCATTTTTACTTCTTTTTTTTTTTCTTTTAATTTTAAATCATAAAAATTTGGCACGAACTAGATTTGAACTGTTTAAAATAAAAAAGAAAAAAAAAACTAAAACAAGAAATTGTAAAACGCCACAGCTGCTCTTTTATATATGAAAAATTTTGTGCTATACTAATAAAAGATCATTTTTGAAGATCATTTTTTATTCGGTAATATACAAAAATATGTACAGGGTAGCTCCATTAGTTACTATAAGATAACATAAGATTAGAGTTAAAAACTTAGCATTAATAGAAGTTATACGTCATGAGATACCTGTAATTAGCAATATTATGAATAAGATCGAACAACTGCAATTCACATTGAAAAGAAATTATTTGGATATTGTTTGAATGCTCAGCTCAGCTAACGAAATACTTCAAAAATGTCCTCGCCAAACGCTTAGATTAAAATATGAAAATGATACAGCTATATTAAGCATTCATGCATGCAAAATCAATTATCACATAAAAAAAAATGGAAGACTTGCTGCTTTCTGAAGGATAATGATGGTCAAAGAAACAAAATCCACCCATATAATATTTATATTATGAAAAGGAAGCATATTTCCACCTAAAAAAGTTAATAAATAAATCATCCTTAAACAATCCTTAGTTTAAGTATTTCAGAATACAACGTCGAAGACTAATCAAGAAAACACAATTCAACATTAAAACAAATTATAGCTTGCGATACAATTTGTCTTCAATCAAACTAACAACTGGTTTGTTCGATATTAATGATAAGATTTAAAAATGAGAGTCTCACTTTTGAAATTTCAACTTAGTTAATTCTAATTCAAATTCTAATTTATATAAAATATGTGTCAAAATTAAAATTTGTCATATCATAAGGCACACACCGTGATTTATAAAATTCCTTGAACATATACCAAAATAAATTAACTGTAATCGATAACTTGTTAAAATATTTAAATTCATGTTTTATTATGTTACCATTCATCTTTTAATTATCAATTAAAAATAATATAAAATTTTTATTTAAGATTTTTTAAATACTTAAAAACATCATTATGCAAAACAACAACAACAACAACAGTAATACCAACTCTACAAAAATAAAACAAAAATAATGATTTGGCACGAAGAGTTTTTTTTGTTACCTCAAATAGTTGACGTTTATGTTAATGTTCTCTGCTATTTATATATAACTGTTACAATTCCAACTCTCAAATATATTTTTACTTTAAGATTAAATTATGAAACATAAACCAAATATATTATTAAATGATTAAAATTATCAAATATAAAACTAAATTTCTGTCACAAGAAAAAAGTGTCAAACTGTGTTGCTAAAAATGACTTAAAATTAATATTCAATTTGGAACATTAATTTGGGAAATTTTTTTTAACATATACAAGCCTCTGAATGACGTCACGTGTTTTAAAATCCAAACTCTTTCAAATTTTTAAATAGAACACAAATAAAAAAGTAAGCATACAGGAATTCGTATAAATTTGCAAGTCAACATTTAAACTTATTGTATTAAAATAATATGATAATTCATATTTTAATAATATTCAAATCCATTGTTAATTTCCAAAATACATCATAAAGGGTATTCACGATTAAGTGTAGAATTGTAGTAGGTGTAGATCAACAATGATCTGTACAACGATGAATATGTGAACGCACCCTTGTACTTTTGTACTAAACGTAGAAATGTGACAGCAGTTTGTTTACATATGAATTTAATTTATAAGTACATGTGAGAAACAATTTTCTTTTTTTCACTTGTAACTACATCCATAAAACAATTCAATTAAAATTTTGTTTCTATTTAAATTTTTTATCTAAAAAATTATCTCTGTCTTTATTTCATTCATTTTCCAAATATATCTATTGACTTTACATATGTCAAACTTAAAAAGTACAATGACAACAAGTACAAGACCAGAAGTACAATAGGTTTGAGTCTTGTGAAAATAAAAATCTACAAGGCTTGTAGAATATTTTTTCATATAAAAAATTTTCAATGGCAATACATTTCTACACTTCTACACCTAGTATAAGACCAATCTACATCTATATTCGTGAATATCCTTATAATTAAATTAAAATAAAATAAATATATATATATTTTTAAATGAATAAAATGTAAATTGTAACTTTTAAATAAATTTCTTACTCAAATTCCACCCTGTACAAGAATAAGAATGTAAACACACAGGTTCATATATCTTATATTATTATTCTTGTAAGAATTTTTCTAAGGATTTCCATAGAACGCCTTCAGTGCACCTTATTATATTGACTCATATTCTTTAAGATTCCTTTGTATATACTTTATACATTATTACTAGTTGGTATATAATACCTACATTCATGCATACATTTTGTAGTTGCGAGATTGAGTCACTAGATTATTTGACGTGCTCTTTAGATATTATATTACTCAAGTGTATATACAACAATAATAAATGGCTTAGGGAATCTCCTTACGTCATCAATGTTTTTGACTGATTCAGAAAATTGCTATTCTTTTTAATAAATAAATTATGATGAAAATAGATTTTTTTTTTAAATTCGAAAATAGTATTAATACATTTTTGTAAATAAAAAAGAAACAAATAAATTTATTTTTAGAAGAATTGTTTACGTTTACGTATCGTCCAATGACTCACTTTACACATTTTTTTTTCTTTAATATTATTGTTTGTGGATATGTAATGAAAAGGCTCCAAAATTATAACATGAAAATACGATGACTCTTAGTCTTTACTATATGTTGTAAGAAAAACTTATAAAATAGACCTATAAAATAAATTATGTATGAATATGAATGTGTATTATTTATAAGGAAGCAAGAAAAAAATAGAACAAGTTAAATGACAAATTCTAATACTAGGAACTAATTGACAATTGGTGGTGGTATATATGTGGAGTTATTTTACTTTATATAATATTATATCATAATATGAATGTGTAAAGTGATTAGTCAGTTTTGAAAATTGTAAATAGTGTGATTTTATTTCTGGAAAATAGAAATATGAATATATAGACTTTATTCTGAATATATTCTTGTATATAGGTGTGTACGTACATGCTTATATAATGTTTAGGTTTATGAATATTTTCTTTTTAAGGATGTTATGATGACTAATAATGAAATTGAAAAACAGCATAATATTGAAATTGGAAAATGTATAATAAATGTATATGTTGGAACAGGTGCCAGTAAATTATATTAGTGGAAACTGCATAATTTTTTTTTTTTAATATTGAAGACAAAAAAAAACATAATTAAAATTGAATATTCAATTTTGAAAATAAATTTTAAATTTTAAATTATTTTTATAGAAATGAGCGATCATTAAGAAATAAAAATTAGATTGTTAAACAAATTTATATACAGATGACAATTTTAAACGATTCAACTACTTTTTTATAAACTTTTTAAGTTTGATCGTGTGTCGTGTATTTCGAAACAGTTTCTTTAACAAAATCAAAATTTTTGAATTTTAATTGATGGGACAGTTTTTTCAAACGTTTTTGTAAACAGATTTAATAATGAATATGGATTATGGATCTATTCGTCAACAATTTCAGGCAGCAAAAAAACTTAGCAACATCAACTGATTATTATTTTGGTTTTTATTTTATATTTGTATTTGTTATTGTTATAAGTTTTTGTGATTTTTTAATTTTTTGGCTTTTTTTATATATTTGCGCACCATAATAATAAGCTCTGGCAATAAATTTCATCACACCTACAACAAGTTCTTGCAAGAGTGCGTTTAAAAATAATATAGTTAATAGCATGTATAAAATTTATTATTTCAATAAGCTATCAAAATATAAAGTAAAGTTAATATTGGATGTGCGGTACAGCACGTGTGCGATCGATGTATTATTTTGCACCACATTATCAGTTATACGCTAAGTTTTAATATATTGATATGTGGCATATACGATATAGGACACAGTCTGAGAAAATCATCAAAAAATATAACCAGAATGGCCCTACAATGGAACACCCAAGGTACTAATAGAAAAAGAAAACACAACAACACTGGAATCGAACCATGACAGCTGAATTAGCTATTTATGGACGAACTTAGGAGAAAATCAAGATCACTGCACAAAATAGAGAACATCAGGGGAAGAGGCAAGTTAATGTCCTATGCTCCCACAATGAGTAACAAGCAAAAAAAGATATATGGCATACATTATCGTTTAAACAAAATACTAATACATAATTATATAGTAAAAGTAGTTGTCGGAATATAATTTAAATTGAAAAAAAAACATATTCTCTGTAGAATATTTTCTTAAGTTAACCAGAAATTATATATGTGTACACATAAATCGTAATTATATATTTTTTGATTTAACTTATAGGTACAGTCGAGAAGCAATAATGAAAAATAAATAAAATAATACATTTAGTAGTTAATGGTACAACGAGGTGCAAATAAGTGATTCACTTTGATTATCACTATTTTGATCTATTACTAAAATATTTTAATAACAAAATTTTCCGAAAAAAAAACCAAACTTCAAATTTTAGTACCTAAGTATATACCTGGTTATGTACATATTATATTTCATTGTAATAGGAAAAGTGTATGGAAAACTCTCTCCCTTTTTTTGTTACATACATAATATATTAAAGAAAAATATTTTTAACATAATATAAATAAGTAAGTACAAAAGATTAAAATTGATGTAATTAAGACTATTATGTATAAAGGTTTAAAATTTATTCAAAATGACTCAATGAAATTTTAAAATTTTTTTTTAATAGTTTTTAATATATATATTGTACATATATTGCATGTATTATAAATTGTAATTGATACAATTACAAATAAATAAGTTTTTCAGAAATAACGTAAATCTTTGAGTGTTATTTAGAATCTTTTTTACGATGCCAGTAACTCAACTTTTATTTTTGTTGAAATTTTTGGGCTTAAAATAATACAAACATTTATTACAAATTTACTACATAGTAAAAAAACTACATAAATGTATCATTTATCATAAGTAATATAACGTTCTATTTTGATTTATAGAAAGCGTTATGGCAGTCAACTAATAACTTTATCATTTTTCTGTAGCTTCACTTACGATGTAACCAAACTCATTCCCAAAAATAACTCATAAACCACGATTTTTGAATTGTTTTACTTTTGAAATACATGTTCCATATATCTAATCAACTTACTGTAATGAATTTTCGTCTCTAGAATTTCTATATTTTACATATAGGTATGATGTATGTATATAGTACATAATATCCCTATTATAAAATATCAACTATATATATAGAGATTGAATATAATTATAAAAAAAATTTCCCATTCTAAATAACTGTAATTATTTATTTTTTCATAAAAAAAAATGTTCTTTTATATTTTACAATTTTTATTTTTTAAACAAAATATTTTTGTAAAAAATGCGTTGTCATAGTAGAGATTTTTAATTCGTTAAAATTAAAACCCTTTAAAAAATGAACTGCCCTATATTACTATGCCAATTGTTTGTTGTTTTTTTTTTCACCCTTAAAATATCGTCACTGGAACTTACATAGATTGTTATATTTATCTATTAATGTATCATATAAATCTTACGAATATTTATGTGTATATATATATGTGTATATTTAATTGTATATATATGTACATACATATATATAATAAACAGAATAACTGATATTTACTACGATAGCCCACAAAAAAATATTCTCATAGAAAATTCCCAATTCCAGAACAGAAATATGTATAGTAAACAGTTATGGTTGTACATACCTTTATTTATATTTATTAACATTATAGGTACTACATACATATATATACATATTACTAAAAAATCACCATCACAACCCACTCACTCGCTGGTTCACTATACTATACTACATATTATATTGAATAAAAGAAAAAAAATCCTGGAAAAAAAATTTGTAACGTACATCATAATATAAGGTCGAAAACAATAACTGCAATGCACCCCCGGCTGATTTATTCAATTCTTCTTTTTTAGTTAATATGAATTTTACATTTTTGTTCTTTTTTTCTTTTTTTTACTCATAACTCAACATAAAAAATATTTTTTTAGTTAGTTTTTTTCTTATTTTTTTTTTTTTGTTCGAAATTAATAAAAAATATTTTGAATAGGGTGGTAAAAACAATTCACAACAAAAAAAAAAAAACAAAAATCAAAAATATAAAAAGAAAATTCTTAAATAAATAAAATATATCTGTTGTAATATCTCTAAAAAGATTTTCAGCATCGATTATTTCAATATCGTAACAATGATCGGACATAACCTATATATACGTCCAATATAAAATAGTGGTCGTAGGTACAGCTTCCTCATTATCCTTTTCCATCTTACTAACTTTTATACATATGCGAAAAAAATTCTTACTTTACTCCACTAAACCTATTTTGTTCTATGCGCCATGGGGTGTATTTGATAAATCAGTTAAAAAACATAAAATTATTTATTAAAAGAAATTGTACCGAAGTCAAACAAAAATACACACTGCATACAATTATTAATGTATCAAAAACAATATTAAAATTAAATTCGAGTTGAACCGAGACTTTAAACGAGCAACAGCATATCTCAAATTCGAATATTAATACAAAATAATAATTAAAATTAAACGAGTCGAAAAATCAAATCATAAATATATAAAAAAACTATTATCAGAATTTAGACGAAAGACGAAGATTATGTACTTGTTGTAAATCTCATTTTCAAATAATTATTTTATATTTTAACTTTTCAAACAATTTCTATCTAAAGACTGAAACAAAAACACAAAACAGATAAGTACTCAATAGTTCATAACTAGTTAAAACTTTAAGCAAATTCAAAATCTTCTTCAAATATGGCCTACCATAATATGATATAAATAGAGTGACACTAAGCCAGACATATTTGACAAAGCAAAAATATTACAAATTTAAATTAGATGACTATAATGATGTATATTTGGATCTTATATGATTAACTATATTCAATCAGTGCACGCAATAATCATTTTGACTAATAAAATCATTAAATTTAAATTAAAAAAAATTTTGGTATATAGAACAAAATTGAACTAGATATGACTTCGTTTTGGGTAAGTATGTTTCAAAATGTTAAAATATATAATTGGGTACAGATTAGGAATTTTATTTTTGTGTTGCTTCTTTTATCAATTCACGTAATTTATGTCAAAAAAAAAAAAACCTAAGGAATTACAACAAAATTTACCCTTTAAATTTTCGTATTCTTTTTATGGATGTTAAATTAAATAGTATAATAAACTAACCATGCACTCGTATATACACTCTGAAAGAATCCTTAAATAAGGATTAAAATTAAAAATTTATTATTTTTTTGTTTGTTTTTTTTTTTTGAGTAATAAAGGATTTTCAACATTTAAAATCTCTTGATTTTATCCAGAATAATATAGGAAAATTAACAAAACAAAATATATAATTTTATCTCTTTCTCACTCACTCATTTTTCAATTTTAAAAATGCATTTATTCGCGAAAATAACATAAACACATCTGCAAAATAAAAAACAAAATGAAAAAAAAAAAAAACAATTATTTTATATGAAAATTAACAAAAATGTATATAAAAAAAATTAAAAATCAAATAAAAAAATCATCAACAGAAAAATTAGGAATACATTTTTATATACATATTCAAATTCAGGCACATATAATTCAATATATCTGTATTTGTATATACAAGTATAATATAAGGTATAAGATACTGCACGTGCCAATGAATGCGTAAACAAAGTGAAGTCGCGTGTCATTTTCCAATAATATTTCGAATAACACACGACACAACAGTTTTATAATATGTACTCAATGCTGTTTCTTAAGGATATTTTTTTGTTTATGTATTAGTAAATCATAAATACCGTTAATATTTGTTTGAATATGTACAGATAATAAAAATTTTGTAACCTTTAAGTTATTATATATGGATAAAAGTATTTTTAACACTATACACACCAAATGAAAACAAGGTCCAAAATTTAGCGTGAACTATAGTTTTCATTTTAACTTGATGAGTAATGTAGTTTTTTTTTTTTTTTGCTTTTGTAGATAATGTCAATTAACAGGGTGATTTAAGAATATTTTTTTTAAAATCAAATTAATTATTAGATTTCTTAAGAAGAGAATTAATTATTTCAAACTGCTATATTTTTACAAAATACATTTGTTATTATATTTACATGTATTAATCTATATCTTATATATATATATATTTTTTTTTTTTGTCTGAAGCCTTTTATAACAACAATAATAATAACAGTTTATTATATGAATGAAAGAGTGAAAATTGAGAGAATAAATAAATTTTTTTTAATGTATTATGGAAGTAGGTGTAGATATAGAAGTAAAATGAGGTAGGTAGATGTAGATAGAAGTAAAATGTAGAGAAAAAATTTACTTTACATTGTTGTTGATATTTTGAGTTGTAATGTGCATACGTTTTTAAATTGTATACAAACTTTAACAATGGCATTATAACAGTATTAATATAGTTTTAAAATTATACTAGATATAGATTAATACATATTATTAATTCTTCAGAACTGCTGAATTCTTTAAATAGAATTTTTATAATAACAAACGGGATACTTATCGTTAATAATATAAATAGTTATTGAAGTTATTCCCGTCATTTCATTTATTTAACATAATACATACTTAATATATAATTATGTAGTGGTTCTATTCCCTATTATAACGTTGATTTTAATACAAATATAATAAAATAATTGAAATTTCCTACGAAAAATAGGAAGATTGGTTTAAAAATTTAGATTTAAATTTATTAATTTATTTAATTTTATACATGTAAATATATAAACTATTACAATACTACTTACAATATTTTTTACATTCCTTTTAATTTAATAAATAAGATGTTTTTATATTTTTAATAAGTTTTTTTTTATATATTTCAATACTAGTTTCAGTTTTTATTTCCGGAGGTAAATTGTTAAATATCTTTAACCCTTCATACATTAAATTCTTTTGAGCCAGATCCGTTCTAAAAAACTGTAATCTAATGTTGGAGATGTTTCTTAAACTATAATGTTGAACAACACCTACGTATGTTAACTTTTCTGATAAATATATCGGCATCATATTGTGCTTAATTTTGAAGATGAGCACAAGTGTATTAAATATTAATCTTTGTTTAATATTCAGACAATTTAATGACTTCAACATATTGTCTATATGTGTTAATCTATTACATTTCAAAATACTTCTTATATTTTTATTTTGTAGCTTTTGCAACCGACTTATTTGTTCATTATTTAAAAATGCTGTTAAACTCGAATATATTTCAAAATTAGGCTTAATAATTGCATTGTATACTGATATTGCACATTTTTGAGACATTTGAAATTTGATATCATACCCAGTCATTTGAATAGAAATTTTTATAGCTGTCCATATCAATTGTCGTATTTTTTTTGTTATCCTATTCCTATGTATTATGTGTATAAACTATTTAGAAAAAATAATTCCATCTTAATGATGACTATTTTATTATTTTCAAAATCTATATTGACGTTAATTTTTTTCCAAATTTTATATAAAAAAACAAATTTTTGTTATTGAATAATAGTGTTCATTTTATCTGTGTAAAGTGTCCATGAGCGCTCATGAACAAATTTGAGCAAAAAATGAACGGAAAACTAAAAAATGAATTACGAGCAAAATACCTATAACCTCAAAATTTAAATTAACTTCCGTGAATCGTAATTAAAAATAAAATTTATATATATATATATATATATACCTATAATATACGTTTATAGTTATATTACATTCGAGTTTGTGATCATTTGATCAGATCGTGAACAGTTCGTACAGCCAAATAAAACACTTCATGTTGTTCAATTAAAAAATAATAAAAGCTGAATTTCCTTTAGACTTAAATACACAACTGCCAAAAAATTCACCTTAATTATAAAATTATTATTTGAAATAACTGCCGAACTAAACTACGAACATTATCTAAATATAATATTAAAAACCAAACTAAATTGGTTTAGGTACCTACCTACTTACCATCAACAATTAAACTGTATTGTGTGAAATTTATTTATATATTATTTTAATTTATTTTAAACACCCTATATTCTATTAAATACCCAACATTATACATTTTCCTACCAAATATAAAAAAAAAATGTAAAAAAAGAAAGATTTATATTTTGTACTGATAAAAAATAGCACACACAAATCGCCACCTTTTATAAATATTCATTCTACCGTTACATAAACATAATAATAATATGAATATAATGCCAATACAAAATAAAATATTCAAAAATAAAACTACAGAAAAATACCTATAAAAATCTTTGATGAAAACAAAAACATCACCATATAACTCAAAAAGAAGGGAAAAATACTCAAACACTTTTAAGGATATTTATTTTAAGAAAACATGTCATACAAAAAACAATCTCAAATACACTCAAAAAAATTATATTTTGTGTTGGAGTACGATTGTTGTATGCAATCAGTCAAATATAGACCTTCCCTAAAATATACGCACGCGCAAAATGATTGGCTCAATTATTTATAATAAAACCAACATTGACACAACAAAGTAAATTCTTTTTTTATTCTTTCGCGTATCAAAATTCATCTTACTTGTCAGAACAGAAAATATGTTCACTTACAACACAACAAAATACGAGTATAGGTACAATAGAAGAGTGAATAATATTTCATTTATAGTAAAGTATTAATTTAGGGTGATTATTTTCGAAATTCGAAATTTCATACTCCAGTCCAAAATCCAAATGGAAAAAGTTTTTTTTTGTTTTCTTATTTTTCTAATATAAACAAACAGAAAAGATATTTATTTACAAAAATATGAAACCTCTATGTTCGTATGTTGAATAATGCAATACATATACATATATAAAAAGGATATTCTAGTAAAACAATTTTTTTTACGATGAGTAGTAGTATAGCAATAGTATAGTGTGTATATAGTATAGTAGTATTCTATATTACTATACAATAATGTTAGAAAAGGATTTGTAAGGATCAAACAAAAAATAAAAATAAAAATTATCTCGATTGCATATCAGGTTACAAACAATAGAAAAGTACAAATGAATGAATGAATGAATATTCTCTACACTCTTTATAATCATTTCATTATAGAAACGAGGGTTGATTTTTTGTTTTTTTTTTATCCATAAATACTGAAGGACCTGTTAATGCATTCGTCATTCAATGCTTGGCCGCGACTGAGAAAGGATCATTGGAAAAATAAAAAAGAAGAAAATTTGTGTTTTATTTTATTTTTTTATTTAATTTTAAATTATTTTGTTTTAATAAATACTTAAATAATATTATTCTTAAATTATACAAAAAAAAAATAAAAAAAAAATTTATTTTAAAATAAAAAATTGAAAAAAAATGAAAACAAAAATTTTGCCTTTATAATTGTGTCAACAAACGAATGGGTATTAAGTACCTGTTCTAAAAAGAAAAAAAAGTTTATAATAATTAATAATACATATTGTGACAAAAGTGCTTTAAAAAAGTTCGATAAAATCATAATAACATTACGAATAAAAATATATACATATTTATATATATGTATATATATTGTAATAATAATAAAATAATATGATAATTAAATAATTAAAAAATATATATTGAAAAATTCTCATTATAAAATGATAATGGCTGCCAGTAGCACAAATTCTAATATTGACTATCATAAAATGTCAACAACACATATTTCAACTGGATTAGGATTATTAACAACTGTAGCACAATTGCCACCAAAATATAAAATACGTTATTTAGCTAGAGCAGCCTTACTGGAAACTCCATTAGATTTAACTGTAAAACAGGATGTTTGTGCCTTTCTTCAACAACAACATCAACAACAACAACAAGCTTCAATTACAACTGCAATAAAAATTGACAATTTAAATAATGAAATTGTACCACAAAAATCAGAAATTCAAAATAACATTAATGAAAATAATTACAAAAATATAAATGAACACCCAATAACACCACCTCCATCACCACCAAAAAAACGTTTTCGTGATGATGGTTATCAATCCAGTGATAGTGAAATAAATTCATTACAAATAACAAAATTAATTGAAGTAGGATTATCTGATAAAACAAATAATCAAATCAACAATACAACAAAATCACCTAATAAAGTAATTCCATCAAACAATCCAGAAGCAATTGAAGAAAAAACACCAACAAAACCAATTAAAATAACAAATTCAGCTCCCCGAACTGGTAAATCAAATCCAAATGTTAATCGTGAAAAGAAAACAACAAAAGCAATTCGAAAATTAAAATTTGATGAAGATAAAAGTTCACCAGTTTCTGGTACAATAATAAGACCATTAGAAGAAATAACAAATTCTGGTGAAGAAATTCAATCGGGTGATATTGATCCCGAATATAATATTGTTGAAGTAACTGATGAAGCTAAACAAGAATTGGCACAAATTAAAAATGTTATTGGATCATATACATGTAAATTGTGTCGTATTGAATTTGAAGATGCATTCGGTTTAGCACGTCATCGTTGCTCATGTATTGTACTCTTAGAATATCGATGTCCTGAATGTGGTAAACGATTTAATTGTCCAGCAAATTTAGCATCACATCGACGTTGGCATAAACCAAAAGAAGAAGTTTTGAAAAAACAACAAGAAAACACTGAAAATGAACAACAATTTCCATGTACTGAATGTGGTAAAAATTTTAAACGTCAAGCATATTTACGTAAGCATTTAACAACTCATAAACATAAAGAAGAATCAACAAAACGTAAATTAACAACAAAATCAAATAATGGAAATATGAAAAAAATTAAAAAATTAAATGATGAAAGAATATCATCATCATCATTATCATCAGCATCTACATCATCAGCATCATCATCATCATCATCATCATCATCATCAACATCATCAGCAGGATCAGCAATATCATTTGAAGAAGAAGAATTTTCACAACAAAATTTTAATATTAATTCAAATCAATCATTAAATCTAATTGATGATAGTAATCAATTAAAACAATCAATTGCAATTAAATCAAATTTAATAAATTATCACAATGATGGTGTTAGTAATAATTCAACAATATTTTATAATAATAATAACAATATCAATAACAATAACAACATTAATAAAAGTATTAGTAAATATAATGATTCTGAATTTTCCGATACACGTTCTGATTGTTCATCTCCTGGTCGTTTACATATTATTGATGAACATAATTGTTTAACAGAAGAAGAAAATATTGCTGCAGCAGCCTTAGCCCATTTAAGAAATGGTCCATCTGTAATACAGCATACAACAGCAACAATGGCTTATTAAAAATAATATAAAAAAATTATCATAAATTCAAATTCAGGTAATTAAGTTAACATTTTTTTTACATAATAAATAAATAAAAAACAATAAAATAGTATATATAAGTATACATAAAATATAATCAATATATATAATGATAATAATAGTTTTAAATATAAAATATACGTAAAACAAAGAATTTATACGGCTTAAAGCTATTTAATTAAAAAAAGAAAAATAATTATTTATATATATATATATACATATTAAATTAATCATCGAAAATTAATTAATTAATTAAAATAAAATAAATATTTTTTGAAATAATAACTTTTTTTACGCTTTTTAAAACAATTCTGAAAAAAAAAAATTATTTTCTATTACATTATATATATTTTTTCAACTATACATAATTATTATATTATGGTCTATTTTGCTAAATATTTAATTTTAGAATTTTATAAGAATATTTTTAGAAAAAAAAAAAAAGAATATAAAATTAATATTTGTATTTAAAATTTAAATACATATATATACACATAGCTATATATATTTTTTTAAATTAAAAAACGATGAGTTTTCTAGTCAATAAAATTTTAAGTCAAAAATTTTCAATAGAAAAGAAAAACATATTAATTAAAATTTTAAAGTATCTGCATTTATGAATAAATAATAATAATATTTTTTTTAAATTAAATTAAATTTATTTCATAATATAAATTATTTTAAAAATATTTAATTTAATTTTAGTGTTTAAGTTACAAAATTATTTTAATATTTTAAGAAGAAATTTATGAATTTTGTAGTCCTTATTTGGAGCAAAAAAATTAATTAATCAAAATACATATATAGTACTTTGATATATTTAATTTCCATCAATTTAATTTTTTTGAATACATAAAACTTGAAAACTACTTATAAAACTGAATATCAGCATTGTGTTAGGGATTGTTCATATAGGTATGCTAGAAAGCTTAAATTATCTTAAATTTTTAGCAGAAGTTTATTAGAAAATGATAAGACTATCATGTATCTTGTCTTCATATATAAAATTCATGTATCTTTTCTTTATACATTCTATAAAAAAAACTTATATAGATTAACTAGCTAGGCTATCAATATATTAATATATTTTTGTTAAAAGTTCCAAATGGCTCTTAAAAACAAGATCCGGTAACATTTGATTACGTGGTATAACACAATGAACTTTCTTGATTTAAATATACCAGATGGGCAATCAAATAACCAGTATTTATACCTAACTACCTATATATACCAACAGTTGCATATATATATATATTTTTTTTTTCAAAATATTATTTAAATAGTCTAAATTAATACAGCCATCTATTACTATTTTATTCTTATTTTTCTACTAATTTAATTTTAATTACTTTATTAGAATCCGCTTTTCTATATTCTAATCAATTACATAAAATTAGTTTAACTTACTTTTTATCAACTTGCAGTTTCAACAAGATATTCATGTATCAATTAAATTCAATTTAATATTAACAAAAATATTTGTATCAATCGTAATGTAACATTGCCCTCAACATTTGAGTAAATCACTTAAAATTAAATAAAAATAGAAAAAATTAAAGTTTCACTTATTTGATGTCTTAAAAACCACCACTTTGAAGTCATTGTATACAATTTATATGTGAAAGTATTATATATTAAAGTAAATATTTATAATTTCAAAGTTCTTAAACCCTTTACGGGTTAAAAAATCCAAAAAAAAATTCTTCGAAAAACGATAAAATTCTTTAATAAAATTTAGCTCTATTTTTAGAGGGTATCATAAAAAATAATAATTTAAATTAAAATTATGCATACATGTATATATTATAATTTTTAATAATGTAAAAATTATAAAAATATTTCTACAGCTGAAATACTGCCAAAAATTTAATATTTAATATTTTTTTTTTTTAATTTAAGTTATAATGATTAAACTCAAATTTGAAATAATTTCTAATTCTATATTATATTATATTTTACTAATTAATTTATTTTTAAATATTTAATATAATAAAAAATAATTCAATAATTAATTTAATTATTTTGAATAGAAAAATTTGCGTAACCAACAAACCAATAAATTAACAAAAATTTAATTCATTAACATCTAAAATTAAATAAATATTAAGACTCTAGGTATGTTTTCACAATTTTATTAGATATTTTGACCGATTTCGGTTATTACACCATCATCAAAAGACTATGGTGTACTAACCGAAATCGATTAAGACATTTAATAAAAATTGTGAAACATACCTAGAATTTTAGGTAATATTTATTTAATTTTAATAATGTTTCACCTACAGCCTACAGCATATTCTACATGTTATAAAATTAATATCTATTTAATGTTATAGCACTTATTTCTATACCTACTGGTAATGCAATATTTTGTTTACAGGAATTTTGGTTTCTTTAGTTTCTATAATACAATTTTTATAAGTTTCAGAGTGCATTCTAATCATTTTAATTTAACATATTTAAGCAAATATTTTATTTTAAAGAATTTATACAATTAATTTAATTATATTTGCTAAAAATATGATTACAAATTTTTTCAACTATATTATAATTATAATTCTACTTTTAATAATAATTAATTTTTAAAATAAAATAATTTCAAATTCAATAAATAATTTACTAATGAGGAGTATTTTTATGCAATAGTTTCTATACAACGAAATAAAACTTTAGTCCTAAAAATAATTAATCTTAAAACCAAAAAAAAAAAAACTAAAAATTGGGACAATTTAACTAAATTTCTACAAACTAAACTAATTTCTAAAAACAAAAAAAAACTAAAAATCAATAAATTATTTGCTTCTTTAGAAATTTATATTGTAATAAAATACAAAATAAAATAACCTAAAAACAAAAATAACTTAAAGTTTCTAAAATTTGAAAAATATTTTGCATAAACTATAATCAAACTAAAACTAAAAATTATAAAATATCTTTTAGTTCTCTACAAAAATGTCAAATAAAAACTAAAAATTTAAATTATATAATTACAAATACATTTATTTTCTATACAGTTATTTTTTCTTTTTGTTTTATTAATTTTCTTTTATTGTACAATATACAATTAATTGCTTGCTTTTTCTTTCCTAATTATTATAGTCACTGAACAAGTACAAATTATTTAAAAGACATATTATATAGTATTAAATTATTAAAGAAATAAAAAATATAAAATATAACAACTCTTTGTATATATAAAGGAATAATAAAATGTAAATTTAAATTTCAAAAACTATAATATTCTTAAATTAGTTAATTAATGAAAATATATTATGTATCTTAAGTCAAAATCGTATAAAATATTATTGAAATGTAAAATTCAAAATTAAATACAAAATTTCAGTCTATCGCAAAGTCTATTTCACTTACAAGAATATAAATTACAAATCTATTCGGTTAAGCTAAAATTCAGTAATATTAGATTTTAATTTAGTTCAAAATTATTTTAGTTAATCGAAAAGTCTAGTCAATGTAATCTAATCATTTTGAAAAATCTAGTCAAAGAACTGCTAGTTTATCGAAAATGTTTGTAAAAAAATTCTAATTTGTCAGAAAAACTAGTCAAAGCAATTCAAATTTATTGGAACATCTAGTCATAGAAATTCTAGTCGTGAAAATCTATAGTCAAATAAATTATATAGTCTATCAGAAAATCTAGTCAAAATAATTTTAAGTTAACCAGCATTATAATCTAGTACAAAAATTTAAATTTGAATATAATTATTTTAAATTCACTAGGTACTAAAAACAATTAATTTAATTTTCTTTTTAAATTCAAAATTATTCAAATCTTTTGAATAATTCTTTTCAAAAATATTCTAGTCTATACAAAATCTAGTCCAAAAAATCTAGTTCTACAAAAATTTAAATTAATTAAATTATTTTTAGTTTTCATTGAATTAAATTAAATTTAAGTTAATATCATAGATATATAGTTAATATAAATTACATTTAAGGTTCAAAAAATATTCTAGTCTATTCAGAAAGTCTATTAAACAACAAAAACTTCAAACAAAGAAGCGAAATATCTATCATGAATATTTAATTTAATTTAGTTTATTTAATTTTTTTAAGCTTATTTATTAACAATAGTCATTAATTTAAAAGTTTTTAATTTATTTCTAATTTAGGCAACAAAATAAAAAATTAGGTATATAATATTTTACTCTTACAATTTTTATTAATTTTATCTAAATAAGTATCTAATTAATTTTAATTTATAATTATAATTTATTTTAGTTATCGAAATCTAAATGTACAAAAAGAAAAACAAAACAATAATTACAATATCACAAAATCGTTCCTTTTAATTAATAAAAACAAAAAAAAAAAAAAAATTTCAGAACAAAAAAGAGATTGAAATTAATTATAAAAAAAAAAATTTCTTAATTAAAAAACTATTAAAAATTTGAATTTCTGTATAGGCGCGGAATATTGTGTAATATATTATATACATATATATATATAAATATATAAATATAAATTATTATTATTATTTTATTTAATATTAAAATTAAATTTATATTTTATAAAAATTATTTATATTTAATTAACATAGTGTACTACATGACAAAACTTTACTTTTTCTTTAAATTTCTTATTTTTTCGTTTTAAATCTTTTTTAATTTGAAAACTAAATCTTCACTTCTTGCTTTTGATACTTCACGTATTTTTGGCTATTTCTACACAAAAAATTTCAAATTGATAAATAAATTTTTTTTTTTTTAATTCCTAATTATTGTACAAAATTTACAACTAAATTAACTGCTGCGCATAGTAATTTTAAGAATTAAATTATATTTAGTTTTTTTTTTTTTTATTTAAATTTTATAACTCTAATTAATTTTAAATAAATTATTTGTAGAATATTATAATTATTTGTGAATATTAAAAATTCAAATACAGCATAAACCAAAGAGAATGAGTCAATTCTAGTCATAATAGTTTTAAGTATTTTATTTTGAATTAAATGCAGATACATTTAAATTTTTAATAAAATAAAATAAAATAATTAAAATAAAAATAACATATTTATTTAAAAACAACAAAAATATCAAATAATTAAATAAAATGGGATATGTGCTTATTATTTATCATAAATTATTGTTTAAATTCTTTATACTTAATTTTCTAATTTAATATAATTTGTAATTAATTTTTAATTAAATTTAAATATTAAATTAATATTTTCATACATCATAAATCTCTAAGTACATAATTAAAAAAAAAATGTGATATTTGAATTTAAGAAAAACATAAATAAAAAAAAATAATTAATTAATATATAAATATATATAAATAAAACATTTAATTATTATTCTTATAATTTATATTAAAATAAAAAAATATGTAAAAAAAAAGAACTAAAATTAAATACAAAAAAAAAAAACCAAATTTTTATAATGTAATTTATTTTATTAAACCAAAATAAATTAAAAACCATATTTGTCTCTACAATGCATGTATTTATTTAATTTTTCTTTTTTTAATTAATTATTATTATTAATATTAAAATAAGTTATTTTATATATTTAAATTTATAAGCTTAAGTGTTGTGTTGTAAAATGTAAAACTAAAAGTTGTAACAAATTTATATATTTTTTAATGAAAAATAAAAGTTTTTTAATAACATAAAGTTTTTTTAAACATGAATAATTTTTTTTGCCTTGTCAACGTATAAGAATTGGATATAATGCAAAACTACAAGTCTCCCAATTCTATATATATATATATACATATATATTGAAATGAACAGACCCCATATTACTCAATTGAACTTTTTTCAGAGTTGGAAAACAATATTTGTTTTGTGTAGTTGGATACAAAAAAAAGAAATATCTCTGTTGCAATTTTATTTTTGGAGATTTTGTTTTTATGGATTTTATATTTGTGGATTTTGTGTTTTGGAAATTTTCTACTCCAGTGTTAATGGCTATAATGAGTTAACTTTACTTATTAATTTTTCTTAGTTATTTAGCTCTATACTGATGGTGATATGTCAACTCTGTGACAAAGGTTAATTCTTCTTTTTAAATGCAAACAAACCAAAATTAGGTTCGGACTAGAAGGTTAATGTGATAGGAGAAAGGCAGAAGATTTAAACAGGATACACCTAATATAAACAAAGTTGTTAGCATTCGTTTTAAATGTTGAATTCTGTTTATAGTTTCATATTTTATTATTGGCAATTGGCAAGATGATGAATAATGGAGACGTACACATGTACATTACATATATACATATATACAAAAATATAGAGGATTACAATACCTTTACAATATCAATTTAAAAAATTATTATTATTATATAATTATGGAACAGTTTAATCATTTATTTTGCCATTATTATTATTATTTAATAACAACTAGATTGACTTTTTTTATAGTACTGCATGTTTAGTGCTAATATTTCAAGCTAAAAAGGAAAAATAGCGCATCTAATGAATCCGAATCTAATGCTAATTATTTTTACAAAATTAACTACATATAAAGTATATAGCTACATCCTTCTATCTAGATATAAGAAATTTATTATAACATTCGCTTTTCCCAAATACTTTTTTTCTTTTCAATTTATTATAAAAACTATCATTATAAACTCTACAGTTTATACTAAAAAATATTTAAAACAGTTTTATTTCTTCATATCTGATTGCAGTTTATTATTTTTTTATATTTAAATATTTAATTCAATTATGTTGAAAAAATTTCATCGATCATTATCACAATTATGTATGTACAATACATATTATAAGACCACGATTCATAAATTCACAATACCTACACAACACAAAAATTGTTTGGTCAGTTTGCAAAATTAATGCTGTAATACTGCATTAATTTTGCAAACTGACCAAACAATTGTCGTGTTTCTAAATTTACCATAAAAATATTTTGTAACCACACTTATTAATTTTCTATTCTCAACATTTAATTTGTTATACGGAAATTGAAACTATATGTATTCACATCTATTACATAAATGGCAACTTCTGTAAATTTTAATTTTTTTTAAACATTTTGAATTAAATAATATTTAAACTAATTTAATTTCTTTCAAACAAATTTTTGTCAAATAAAATTTTTAATTGCTGAATATTACATCATGCCTTGAAATATTTGTTCACTCTATTTCCTTTCGATCCCGAATGATCTGTTCTGAATTTTTTTCATATCGATCTATATTTAATGGCTATTTTGTTCAATTTATAGTTAACGTGGTCTAGTCAGTGAAAATGCTTTAAACTGCCTTGTTTTTTTATTCATTCTCTAGTAGTTTTACAACTCATGTACATATGCATATACATAGTTCAAAGTTATATCACAGGATCGTAAATTTGTTGAAATTTTTTCTTTTGAATATATCAAGTGCATACTCTGAATCTGAATCTATACAATTCTGAATCATATACCTACAGCAGTACTGAAATAATGAGCATTTTATACGAATTGGTACTTAGTGACAGAATGAGTGGCTTAGTTTTGTATCCAGTTGCTTAGACAAACTCAAATTGATGTAGTTTATAACTGCGATTCGTTACACTGTTTCCATATTGATGTTGTTTATGAGGTTGATATAGTTGTTCCACGTATTTAACTGCACTATTATTATAATATAAACACCTCTTACTATTCTTCTATAATTCATAAAAATAATTATAAGTCAATGTAAAAATGTAATTGAAAAATTAAGATAGGAAAATAAATGAATTATTTAAATAAAAAATAAGTTAGATAAAAAGTTCTGAACTATACCTTATAATTATAAATGGTGTCAGTTATGTTTTTTCTATAATTAAAAAATGTTAAGTTTAACAATTTATTTTTTTAAATTAACAATTTAATAATATTAACAAAATGAATATTATAATTTTTTTTATTTATAATAAATACGAGTAGATATTTAAACAATTGATATACATATAAAATTAATTAAATATTTGTTTGTATCAAAAAAAAAATAAAAATTAAATACTTCCACAATTTAAATTTAATCTAATCCAATATTTATTATTTCGTATGGCAAATATAATCCAATTAAGAGTATGTTCTGTTTAATACAACGCATCAGCAAATCATTTCGAAACATTAACATTTTAATGGTAATTGTGTTGAGAAACTGAAAACGGTAGAAAAGTACGGTAAACTGATAATATTAAAATTCCCTAATTTTGCACTTACCTGTTTTTGATTTTTTTTTTTTTTTTAATCAAACAATACTAATCGAAATTCATTTTTAACATAGAGTTCTGGGTTTAAATTAATTTTAGTTTTTTCATTTAATAATCCATAAATCAAAATTATATTTAATGTGCCAAATTGACAATTTTAGCTTATTTTAAAAATTTATCAATATACTTTAAGATTTAGTACTGTTTTAATTTATTCATGCCTCATATAAGAAGTGTCCGTTTAATTTATTATTTCTAATAATTAAAAATAACAATTTGCAATACATACTTATTTATTTTGTATATGTTTGAAAAAAAAAAACTAACTTAAATTTAGTTAATTAAATACAATAACGTTTGAATATTTAGATTTAAAACTAATCTAATAGAGTTTTGAAATAAAAAAAAAAATGAGTTTTCGACGCTGAGTACAAAACACTGAAGAAGGCTGCAAGTAGTAAACGAAATACGTATATCGATATGATAAGCATATTTAGGCAGTTTTAGACAATTTTTAACAATTATACAAATTTTACTCTATCGCTAAAAATGTTTAACATTTCTAAAAACTGGGAGAATAATGTTTTTTTGATTTCATTTTTAATCAAAGTCAAATAATCTATGTGGCTTTTATATTTATTAGTTATCAATCATTAATAATCATTATAAATATCTCATCTGTAAATTGAAATACAAATATCTGAACCATATCTGAACCGGTACAAATATCTGAATCATTTCATAACCGATTTTCATTATATATTATTCTTTTGAATGATAGACATTTAAAAGGAGACGTAGCGAAATTTAAAAAAATTTAATTTAATTAATTTTCAATCAGAAACTTCATGTATAAGACATTTTAACATCCAATAATTTTAATTTATCAAATTGCCGCAGCTCACCTATCACCAAAATTAAATTTAAATTAAATTTTTTTTTTTTTGAATAAATTATTACGTATACGGTTGTTGTCTAAGATAAATCAACAACAAATAACTATAGTGTCAGGAATAAATTGCAATGATGGAAAAAAATTGATAATTAAATTAAGTACGATTTTTTATCAAACTTCCTCGAATTTGGCGGAGCGGGGCGACGAGTACTAGTATAGTTGTATTATATTAACTAAATAAGATAAACTTAAATTAAATATGTTTTCTGAATGAAACTGAAACAGTGTGTTAGTTTTATTGTATTGTGATAATAATAATGGTGCTAACATTGCGAATAATGATTTTATTTTATTCATAACTGGTAAAAGAACTATTATATCAGTAACTTGTCTACTAATATATTCTAAAAAGTATTGATATCAAGTATAGTTTTAAATGATCTACGTATATTGAAACGCTGTCATCAATAGAGAGGAAATAAAAAGTATAGAGAGCTAAAATTACTGCCCTTTAAAACTTCGATATTTGCATATAGTATTAATCAGAACTATAGCAAATCTAAATTATTTGATAATGTAATTTCTATTTGAATGATTAGAATTTGACCATTTAATTAGAGGGTTGGGGAAATGTTTTGAATTTGAAAAGTATTACATAATATGATATACAGTATACATTAAATCAGTTAGATATCAAGTGTACACAGTATACATAGATATTTTAAACGTGTTAATTTATAGCACAAACTTTTTAGGTACATTATAAAGTTTAGTTGTAGCTTGATAGTTTGAAATTAGGTATTTTTGAATGTTTTTTATGAATCGAGTTAATTACATAAGTTCTTCTATAGCAATTAAGAAATATTCCTGTTACAAATTATTTTTTTAATAGTAATAAAATAAAAATATACACAAATATTGGAAAAAAAAAACAAAATCATCTATACGAGCTCCTCAAGAATTGAATTCAAAAATTTGCCAAAACTGTACATAGTTGTCATGTTGAATTTAATAGAAAAGTTTCGGTTAAATTTTTGCTCCAAAAAAGCAGCAGAAATTAGTAGGTATTAAATTACAGTTGTTTCATAATTTTATTTTTAATATACATATATATTAGTTTACACCTTTAAAGGATTATAACTATTTTGAGTTACTAGAGCTGAGTTTTATTCTTTTATTAAATTTTTTGCAAATTATATTATAGAATAATTAGGCAATATAATCCAAAAAGGAAAATCATTATTAAATCTATATATTTATGAAACTTTTTTTTTTTTTAGATATACATAAATATAAGCCTAATTAATATAGATAAATAAAAGTTATTATTAAAAAAAAAACACACAAAATTATTTAATTTTTGTTAGTAGAATAGTTACACATTAATTATTTTTAATATAGTCATTAAATTTTAGTTTCGACCAACTACATCGAATGATAAAAAAAGCATTTAAAAAACCATACATTTTTCAAGTCGACCATTCAAATCAGCGACATTCGTGTCAAATTAATATAATTCAAGTGACATCATCGTTATACTATTTCACCATTTAAAACATTGCTATAAATTTCTATTTTATTTTATTCTACCAAACATGTATTTCAATTCTTTTCGAACAATTTTATATTACAGCTCGTAAAATCATTTTTTTTTTATTTTTTTTTTATGATAAATGTGTTTTAATTTCACAGTGTGACACATAAATTTTGCAAACATTCAGCAAAACAAAAAAAAAACAACAATAATATACACAAATCAAGTTTAAGTAAAAGATGGCAAAATCATCAAAGCTGGTCATTAAAATTTTAAATTAAGTTGAAGGAACTGGAATTTTAAATAAATTGTTGATTGCATTTTAGATTTTTATTGATTGTAACCCTGAATATAGTTTAAAAATTTAAAAATTCTAGAAAAAAAAAATTAGTTTAGAATTTCTAATTATTATTGGAAAAATATATAAATTTTTTTTTTCTAAAATTCACTTCTCCTACAAAATCTATTATAGCAAAAAAATTAAATTATTGTAAAAAAAAAAAAATGATCATTCAAGAAAAATCTATCACATGAATGCATCACAATTTATAAAAGTAGAATTTGACAATGAACAAATTTTTTATTTTATTTAAATATAAATATTTTTATTTTTACTAAATAAATATACAAATAGTGGATAAATATAATATGCAAATGTTTATAGGTACATACATATATTTGTAACAGCTCAACTGACAATTATTATTATTACATATTTAAATTTTTATATGATAAAATTTTCTCCAAATAAATTAATTAGACCAAATAATAAAAATAGACTCTACTTTCAGACATAAATTAAAAAAAAAAAAAAATAAGCTTAAACAAAAAGCACGAAAGGAACATTCAAATTAGTAAAATACAAAAAAAAAAAATAATAATAATAAAAACAGAAGCTTTGAAGAATTCAATTTGCGCATTTCAATTAGCTAACGTGGTAATTTAAAGACGCCGATCAGCAAAACTGAATTACATAAAATAAAATTAATATTACATCAGTCAGTTTCCTACACTATTGGCCGAACTAAAAATGAAATTTATGTTGACCTTAACTTAAAAAAATAATTCGTAATGACGGGAAAATTTTTACGATCTGAGGTCTTAATGATAATTAACATTCATAGTCTGTTTTTGATATTTTTAAACATGATTAACTAAATTTTAATCATGTTTAAGATAACGAATACTATGACAAGTGAGCGAAAAAAGCCCCTATATTTATTATTTACATTAATATTTATGGAATAATGATTCGTCAATTATAGAGACAGATCGACTTAGTCAATTATAGAGGCAATATATATGTTATTAACATTTACCATTAAAACTACAATGATTAATGAATATAAAAAAGTGGCATATTTCAAACCAAACTAAATTTAATCAAAATAAAAACTATTTTGTATATCCTTAATTTTATTCCTTGGCTATGCATTTTTTTTATATGTATGTGCGAAATAGCATTTATTGGCTCCAATTAATCTATCTTGCATATAAAGTTCCATAATGATGGCATTTTTTAATTAAAAGTCTAAATAGAGAGAACTATGTGATATTAATTAAGAATGTACAAGACCATAATACAACCGGTCGTAACATAGTCGGTTTTTCTAGCCTTTTCCGACTCTTGTTAAAATGAATAATAAAATTGTAACTCAAGAAAATTGTAAAAATACATAAAACATATGTAAAAAATACTAAAATAATTTTAATTGTAATGTAATAACTTAGAGTAATCGTAAGGGGTTCAATAAGTTAGTTTATAAGTCATAATGTGAATCATTTTTTTTGTTAATTTTTTGTATGATTTAAGATAGAAATAAGTTGGCTATGTTACAAATAAATATATATAAAAAAAAAAAAACCGGTCGTAACATACGGATGCGAAGCATGGACCATGACAATTAGTGACGAAAATAAATTGAAAGTATTCGAAAGAAGAATACTGAGAAAAATATTTGGTCCCAAAATAAATGACGATGGTGAATACTAAATCAGATCAAACGAGGAGCTAGAAGCACTAATTGAAGGACACAATATTGTTAAATTTATTAAGGCCCAACAGATGATGATGATGAGAGAGAACTATGAAAGCTCATTCAAACATCAATTTTTATGTTTTGTTATTTGTGAACTTCTTTCCCTGATAAATAGTTCGAATGATAAATAGACTTCAATTCAAAATTTTTAGATTTTCTGGTGAGAATAACAGTCTAATTTTTTTATTAACAAATGCGTGATTGTAATAAATATTGTAATAATATATATACCTACTTATTATATAGATAAAGGTTGATTTCGGAGTTTAAATAGAATTCCCATTACTCTGTTCAAGGAGTGGTGACATTCCAATCCAAGTAGGATATATTACATGCATACATTAAAATATGTGATGTCATTAATAATGTCAATAAAAATACTAAAAATAAAACAATACTATCAATCGGAAACTAAAAAACAATAGAAAAAAAGACAAAAACATAAAATAAATTCTTTTATATGCATGCCTATATGAGTATAATATCATCCATTCAAAATACGTTCGTATTTACAGTTATATCTATGTAATAATATCATCTAATATAACATTATTTTCAGTTATCGATTTAATTATGAGCTTTATAAACTAAAGGCAATTACTATAAATATCAAACAAACAGAAAATAAAAAAAAATAAAAATATATGCTACTATACATACTATATTTTAGTACGTATACTAATACCACAAAACTAGTAGTTAATATTAAAGTTAAGAATTCAACAAATTACAGGGTACAATTAAATATTTACTCAATAATATACGTATAGCTTTGCTATAATATTATAAGCTTGCATGAGAGAATTCAAAACACGCAAGATGAGAGAATTAAACATATCCCTGAATACCCTGTTATATACATACATTATATTAACGTACAATACGAGTATTTATATATGATATACGTATTGTATTGGATATATATAGATCTAGTTAGATTTATTAATTTTAGGTTTATTTTAGTTTTTTTTTTTTGGTTTCGGGTAACCGTTAAAAATTTTAATTTTGATACTGTACGAAAAATCGAGTCTTCTATTGCAGTTTAAGAAAATTCGATTAGTAACAGATAGCTGTTAATGGGAAAATTTTAAACACGACAATATGATTACTTAGATCAATATTACAAATTACAATTACACTCAACTTCGTGAAACTTTCGAAAAAAATATATTTTTAATTATACATTTCAGTTACCATCACAATTTTGACAAAAAAATTATGTACCATTATCGTCTTCATATAGCATTACAAATTAAAGCTTCTATAACTCGTTTTATCTATCTTTGAAAAATTCCTTCAACTGTCTTTTACAATTGTCTTACAATTTATTATTTTCAGTTTTTTCATACTTTTTTGTCAGGAGATCTACACACATTTTGCTGAGATGGCTTTTGTTCTCTGGTATTATTATTACATTTTCGATTGATCTTCATCATCCCTATGTTTTGGTCCTACAGCTCGGGATAAGCCTTTGCTTTATTTACAACTTCATTCTTCTCTAGTGAATCTTGATTTCATTCAACCATCTTGATCTTAATCTACCTCTTGCTCTAGTATTGTACGATATTGCATCTAATATTATTTTGTACATGCTTTTGATTATTCATCTTTACCACATGTCCTGCCCACCTTAGTCTTTATGTGTCTCAATAAATTTAACTAACTCTTCAATTAGTGCTTCTATCTAACTTCTCGTTTGATCTAATATTTCATATTCACAATCGTCATTTATTTTGGGACCAAATATTCTTCTCAGTATTCTTCTTCACGCAACCAGAGGTTAAATGTTTATGGTTTTTTACACTCTTAATTCCACTGATCTTTATCGTTTAATAAATTTTAATGTATAATGGGGAAACCCAATTTCATTAGATTATTATGCTATCTAAAAAAAATATATATCGGTTAGAAATAACCAAACAAAGATCTATCGAAATAAATTAATAATTTGATGAGAGGAGAGTCTTCTAACAACCCATTGGAGTTTATTGGGCGTTAAAGATTGTCAAAATGAAACCAAGGTATTTTTTTACTTATTTCAATTTGTGATTTATTTCGACTTCTTCAATCAACCTCAGTTCTATGATTTTATTTAGTTTTTTGATAATTATTCCCAATTCTACCATGATTATTGTAAAATTACAAAACTAAAATCAAATTAAATATACCATAATAAAAACAATCAAAAAAACAACAAAACAATTATTATTGAGATCGCCCCATTTAGTCGTAAAACAACTTCATTTTTTTTTTTTTATATCTTTTCATTCATAATTTCATTTTAATTTTGTTCTCTTTTTAATTTTTATTTTGTTTTTATAAACATTTTTATTTCCATTTAAATGTTTAAGCTTAAAAGATCAGTTTTTCATTAACGGTACAACCGTTGTTTCGTGTTGATTGAATATTGAAATATTACACTTTTCGATTTTTAAACTGTTATACAATTTATATCGATTATTATAATATTATTTTTATAATTTTATTTATTTAAAACAAAGTTAAACAGAAAAATAATTATTATTAAAGAAGTGTTAAGAAGAATAAAATATTGATTAAATAATAATTATAAGAAAAATAAATAAATAAATATAGTATAGTGTTATTAAAATTATTCGAAAAAGAATTAAATAAAAAAAAAAAAAATAAAAATGGGAAATTTAAATGAATTAAAAAATTTAAAAGAAAATTTCCTAGAGAAAAAAGGAAGATTTCAAATATTTTTAATAGTAATATTAGCATTTAATAGTATGTCAGTTGGTATTAATCATACAATAACATCATTTTATACATATATACCCAAATTTCAGTGTATTGTAAGTTATAAAAGAAAAAAATTAAATAATAATAAATTTATGTATGTACATACATATTTATATCCAAAAATTAAAAAAAACTTTCACTTTATACATACATACATATATATATGTAGAATAATATATGGATTTTATTTCGTAAATATATATTTTAGGATAATGAAAATTCAACTTGTAAAATAGGCAATTCAACAATTGATTGTTCAAGTGGTTATGAATTTGATAATAATGATGACAAAACAATTGTTTCTGAGGTGAATACAAATATTTTATTCTATTTTAATAAGAAAATAAAATATTTATTTAATTTATTATTTCTCTCTATTTATTTCATTTATTTAAAGTATTCATTAGTATGTCATAATGAATATGTTGGACCATTAACGAATACCTTGTATTTTGTTGGTGTTACTATTGGATCACTTTTGTGTAATATGTTATGCGATAAATTTGGTAGAAAAAAAATTGTTATAATTTGTATGTATTCAATTGTTTTAATGTCAGTTTGTTTGTATTTTGGTAAAAGTTTGACATTATTCGTGTTATTTCGTATAATACAAGGTATATTTGTACAAGGATTACAAACTTGCACGTACATATTAATAATGGAATATTGTAAGTATTTTTATGTTTTTTTTTTTTTGTTTATTAAGTTAATTTATTATAATTTTAATTTGTTTGAAACATCATTTGTAGAAAATTGAATGAACAGTTCAAATAATTAATAAAACAAATTTTTCGTGCATAACAAACATTCAAAAAATTTAAATTTATATTATTTCATATAAGTACATACAATTATCAAAGACCGTTAATATATTAACGGTTCATGCAATTATGTTGAAATTTCAAAAAATTGTATGATAAAATATTGTGCTAGCCCTAGCAGCTATCGAATTTCGTTTGCAAATTTAAGATGATGCCATACACGAAAATGAATAATATGCTCTTGAATAATTTATATGAATAAAGTATGATTACTAATATTGAACACTCTTCTGTTAGGAGTTTTGAACACAATTTATTTGAGTTAAAAAAATGAAACAAAATTATGACAAAATTTATTAACAAAATAATTTTATCGCTGTCAAATGATATTCGTTTTAAATATGTCCTTATAAGTTTCGCTTTATAGACCACCAAATTTTATAATCGAAGAGAATTGATTAGAGAAAAAAGCATTACGAGGCTAGTTATCCTTGCTGGCCAAGTTTATTCCAGTTCTGAATCTTTATTGATTAAAATTTCTGAAAAATTCAAAATCTTGCAAATATGTTTAATATTTTTAAACCTAGAATTCTACAAAGGCAAATATTATACAATTGAAATAGACACGCTTATATATTATTTTTGGTTTATTGTTATAAGTTTTTAGAAAATGTAAGATTTCAATTTTGTATGTAAATTATAAGTTAAAACAAAAAAAATCTAAAAATGATAGCCCTGGCAGGCTGTAAATCACTATTGTATTAAGTTTGTAGATTTAAATTAACCACAATTAATTTATCTTTCAAGAAGCCATACAATTTATTTTAGATATTGTTAGATATAAATTTACAAAATTAATTTTGATTCATTTGAATCTCTTAAATACTGATTGTGATGCAACCGGCAATGAAGTGATCATAATTTAAGTAAAATAAGTTGAAAACAATAAACAAATGAAAGTTTAGAATTTAATATCACACTATTTTTCGTTTATCAGTTCTTCAAAATCATCTACCCATCTATAAAAAATAAAAACATATGTATTATAGAAAAATGTATATACATATAAACAAAATACTTAGATTTCAAAATTTTTTTATGAAATTTATTTATTTTATTTTCAATTTTGTTAATTCATATTTATTCAATTGGCATTCGAAGAATTAGTTCTGTTCTGAATTTTTTGATTTTTTCACATGTTATTATTTGTCATTATCGTCTCATTTATTGTTGTTTTTGCCTTGGTTTTTATTTGTTAATTTTATATTCAAGATTGTTTTTGTATATTAAAAACAAAATAATAAACAAAACAAAAAAATAGAAAAAAATTTTACTTAACTTTCATAAATTTTTTTTAATGATGGGTTAATTTAATTATTTTCTTCTACCAGAACGGTAATAAGGCAACAGGTATTTCATATAAGGAATTCCGGTTTGAATCTATGTAATTCGAAGTTAAGATTTTTTTTTTAAATTCAAATTCCGAAGTAGAATAGTCAAAAATAAAAATGAACCATGATAGCTAGCCTATTTGAAATAAATACGAAATTATGAACTTCTGAAATGTATGAAGCTTTGGGATTACTTCATGTTATGGTTTATTTTTTGTTTTTTTTGTATATATATAATAACATACAGTTACAATTCGACTATCCGTCCTGCTTGAAATATTTCAAAAAGCATGAGCTTATTCCAGATAATCGAAAACCCCTGTTGATGGAATGATTTTTACTATAATACCCTCATCGCTTTTTTG
Source organism: Argyra leucocephala (assembly GCA_963942445.1). Lineage (NCBI taxonomy): Eukaryota > Metazoa > Arthropoda > Insecta > Diptera > Dolichopodidae > Argyra > Argyra leucocephala. Next base: position 209,401,358 of record OZ012677.1, on the reverse strand, counting down.
TTCAACTTTATTTTTTTTAACTCAATAGCTACTACTCTACTACTATTTCTATTACAAGAAAGTATATATGTATACTTCTACTATTATTTCTACTATATGAAACACTATATGATAATATATATATATGTATATTTTTTTGTTATATCAAAATATGAAAGGGCACTATTGACTATATATAGACTTGTAGAGTTTTATTCAATAACATTTTTTCGTCGGTTTTCGTGTAAATTATACTTTGTAATTAGCATTCTCAAAATTGAACATCCATCTACACACAAATTATGTATCTGAATTCTGTGAAAATATTTTTCTTTTTCTTTTTTAAATTAAGTTAGTGTTAATTTGAATTAATTTATTTAACAATTTAGGTTGTTTAATCTAAATATTAATTAATACAAATAATCTGTCTTTTTTTTTTCTTTTATTTCATCTACAACGATTTACTTTGATCTTAATTTGCAAATTTAAAAATTATTACGACAAATAAATTTTATTTTAACAATGCTAAAAACATTTTTTTTTCTCTAAATAAAAACACAAAATTTTTATTAGGTATAAATTTTCAAAAAATTCAGTTAAAAAAAAAACAACAACAATTCTTGTCCAATTAAAATTTTTATTTTTTTTAATTATATGTGTCCATTTCGGGTATTGACTTTTAAACCAATTCAATAGCTTTACGTAAGCTTTATTATGAATTAATTTAATTGTGATTGATATTATTGTGATTGGATTGAATGGATATAAGAAATATAAGAATAAATTAATATAGCGTTCATATGATTACAATAAAAATTAATAATATATATATATAGGAGAACTTAATAGGATTGTTATTAAGAATTTAAATTAAATTCGATTTTAAATGAAAAATCTATAGAATTTATTTAGAAAAATAGCATATTTTATATAAAAAAAAAAAAAAAAGAATTGTATGAAATTTCGACTAAAATTTAAGCCCAACAAAAAATAGATGAAATTGGTTCACAAATAATGTTGGTTCATACCTGAAACTATATTATAGTTGATTTGTTTAGCTCAATATTATCAAAATCATCATTAGTATCTGCATTTCAACGCCAGATTCTCATGAACTAGGAATGTTTAATTTTTAATCGATAAGTTATATTAAGCTATATATTATTATACATAATAGACAACATGACATTACACCTTCATTAATTTAATAACAATAATCCCCTTAGAAGCAACTGAAATATTTTCTATTCTACGGTCATAAATCTCAGATCTATGTTAAATTTATAAATTCCCGTTATTATATAAAAATCCGTTTATGTTTAACTTTCACCAGGTTCAGGCATTTACAAAGCACACGAATAATGTGTTTATATGATGGCATAAGAAAGTAGTTGAAACTTGCTATTCCTGAAAAAAAAAAAAAAAAAATTAAGTTTTTCCTTTGTATATAATTCCATAATTTTAAACACGACTTATTAATTGTAGTTCAAATTATATCATAAAATTAACTAGCAAAGTTAAGAAAGTTAATAAGATGTCTTAATTACCCTTCACAAAAATATTTTATACATTTAATGATTTATTAATGATTTATTAATAATTAATAATTAGATTCAATTCGATAATTTTAGAAGCTACTCATTAATCAAGAACTAATTGTCGGCAAAACTGAATGGCCGTTTCTAGTTTGGAATCAAGCTTTTTGAATCCAATATCATTAGAATATTCTCCAAAGCATTGTCGATATTTATACCATATTTATGGATCAACCCATGCCTATTAGAACAGGCCCAACATTAGCGTGGTCTTTGACCATTTTTTCTACCGTGAAGAGTTGAATTTGATTTAGTTTATTTCATAATTTTTTTTATAAAACAACTTAATATTTATTATTGAAAACCAAAAATTATATTCGAAAGTACCGAAAACGTACAAATTTACAATGATTTAGCAAAAAAAACAAAAAACCAAAATTATTTTAAAATTTTTTAAAATATATTGGAAATTCCAAAAAAAATTTTATACATGGCATAACGTACAAAAAGTTAATTCACCGCCTTATAAGTGTAATTATTAATAAGTATGTACTTATAAGTAGATTTGATAGTAGATTTAATTTTTTAAGCTTAATATATGTTTTTAAGTTTTCTATAAGCAAATTTTTTGGCTCATCATCACACCACAATCAAAACTGATTAATTATTGTTATAAGAGAGTGGAGCACTCAAATAAGAATATTGTATGTATTCAATACGCACCTAACCATTATGATAAAAAAAATAATTTCTGTTAATGATTTTTATAATAATAAATAATTATTTTTATTATCATCACACTATCAAAATTAATTTTTTTCTAATCGCCTTAATTACCTATTTAAATAACTTGTCATTTAAATTAGGTACAATAAAATATATATTTTTTTATGTTGTTTTTAAATTGATTAGTATTTGAAATCTTACGCTTTGGCTATCTTAACATAATAATATTTGATAATCTTCTATAAAATATTTATTTTATAATTTATTCAAAACGTGTATTGAAATTTAAAAATTACTCTAATAAATTATGAGTGTAAACTACTATTTGGAACATAGAAGATTTATCTTATATATATGTGTATATTATGTATATGCATGTATATACATAAATGATTTCAATTAGAATAGCCTTCAAATATTTTACATCAATCTATATATATATATATTATTATGATCTCTATTAAATATCGATATCATTTCAATCAAATTCATGTGATATTTGATAGGTAAATGGAAGATTTAAAAAAAAATGTTTATTCTCTTTTAATTGATAAGCTTATACCTACATACCAGTTTTAAACAATTATTAATTTAAAATAAATTTTTATATTATATAGTTTTAATGGAATTGAAATTCTATTATGAATACAATTTGTTTGCTTTTCTAATGTTTGGAGTATGCACGCAGTAACATCAATTTAAATATTAAAGACACCTAACAGCATCGACCTGTTCATTAATCAATTTTTGCATTTTAAATTTTGATACTGTTTAAAATAAGAAAATATAACAGGAATTTAATGCGAATACAATTTGATAACGACATTCACACATCTTTATAATAATAATAATAATTCTTTATTTCATTAACAACTTAAGCTAACTTATATACTAAATTTACATAATTTATGCAATAGTAATGCATATTATTTGTACTGTGAATTATCAATATTCATCAATTTTTCAATTTGTTTATTTATTAGTAGATTATTTATTATTTATAAATAATTTTTTAAACTTTCTTTTTTTCCATGTTCATTTACCCAAAATGTTCATAAAAATGTTTCGTAATTTTTTTTACTACATAATTTGTTCTTCATAAAATAATGTTGAGATGTGGATTTGCATGCAGTTAGGCGTTAATGCTAGAAAGTTCATTTGAAAAACAAAAAACTCTTTACTTTCAGTTTTTCAGTACTTAGTTAAGTTTCATCAGTTTCAATATTTCAATGATTACAAAATTACACTCTCAAGTTTGTCCATGTACTTTGAAATGAAGCAAAATTAATTAAGCTTGCAAGTATGATCATGAGCTACTGAATATAATCTTAGTTAACTGTAGGAAAAATGATTATGTTTAATTTTAAATTGCACGATGGTTTGTGAACCATGATCTTTACACTATGTATGATCTTTAAACAACAAAATTTGAATAATACCATATAATACATAATTTGAATCATGATTTTGGCATATCGGGGTTCCTTTTCCCATTTACTATTAATTTTTTAATAATGATGTAAAATTTAGAGTCTAGGTTGACTCTAGACTCTAGAGTAAGGTATATCGTTGATTAAGTATTAGAAAGAAATAATAAATTAATAAATTCATATTATATAGATATAAACTGGTAGATCCTCGTACCATACCGACTATAGTATACCGCCTACCGGATATGTGGGTGTGACATATTTCATGCGGTGGTGTCGATTGTCGAACAGAACACAGAGATAAAAAATTATAAATTTTCAAATTCGACTTGTACGCGCTGATAAAATCCGTCATATGCTTACAGCTTACAGTATACAATGAGGATGATGATGATGAATTGAGAAATTATAAATATAAAATTTTTTAATAAATTGTACATACTTAATTAGTTTTAAGATTGTATGGAAGGAAAGAATTATTATTATTATTATTATAAAATGATATAAATTGGAAAATGCATATCAATATATCTATATTCGATATGCCTCAGAAGATTTTTAAAAATAAGGCGAATAATTTTAAACTTTTAAGTCTAGGCCTTAACTTTATCTATTTATTCTTCTTAATTAATGATTAACATTTAAAGAAATATACATATATACATAATATCTTATTTTTAATTTAAAATAATCTCCTAAAATACTTTAAAATACAAAAAAAAAAACAAAAATATTGTATTTAACTTCAGTTTTTTGAGGATGATATAATTGGCCAATTATCTTAACTAAAAATATTTCATCTAAATTCTAGAGGCAATCAATAAAAACATCAATAAAATTAATCTATTTACTTATTATTACCTTACCTTTTTAACTGTAATCTTTTTTCTTTAATAAAATTATATACAAAATAGACCTGATGTTAATTTATGATATTTAGAAAGTCTTTCAGTATAACCGTATAACGGTAGCACATTCCGTAATTGTGTAAAAAATATTAAAGATAAATATTTACTGTACAATGTTACTATAATACATAGTTTACAACTTCGTAGACAAAACATATGTAGTTTCTCTCGGGAAGATAGCAGTTGTAATACAACTACTAATCTTCACAAATGGTAACTGTCAGACTTAATTAATTAATAAGTTTTTAAAATATAAATTAATTTAAGTAAATAAATAAAATAAAATAACTGATTTTTATTTAAATTATAGGTCCATCTAAAAATCGTACAGCTGCAGCTATATTTTGGGAACTTAATTGGACTTTTGGTTTAATGATTCTGGGAGTTATTGCATATTTTATAAGATCTTGGAGAGTTTTAACATTAGTTATGACAGCCCCATTAATCTTAAGTCTTTTCTATTCCTGGTAATAATTAATTTGAAGAACAGACACACATAAATTTACTTTTGAAAAATTAAAACAAAAAAAAAAAATAAAAAAAAATGTATATACATTTTTAGGTTAATTCCAGAATCAATCTCATGGCTCTATGTTAATAATAAATATCGAGAATGCTTAAAAGTTATTAAAAATATTGCAAAGAAAAATCAAGACACAGCATCAATGGATACATGTAGAATTGTTACAAAAAATTTAGAAAATGATGAAATTATGGAGCCGTCTATAGAAAATGATATTAATGATGATAGTTCAAAATCATCAACATCATCTGGAATTTTAGATGTTGTACGAAGTTATATATTACGAAAACATTTAGTTATAATGTTAACAGTATGGTTAGTTCAATTTTACACGTATATAGATGAACATAATATATATGTATATGCTATTGATAGGCTTATTTAGTTCTGCCGAAAATAATCTTAGACAGAACCAGATTAGGCTAAAGATAGATTCTACTTTAATATATGTACATATACATACATATTATAAAAATAATATTTTTTTAGGTTTTCAGTGACATTATCATATTATGGTATACTATATTATTTACCAAATCTTTCGGGTCAACGACATATAAATTTCCTAGTTGGTGCTGTTGTTGAAAATTTAGCCTATATTTCATCATATTTTGTACTATCAAATTTGGGACGACGTATTCCAATGACATTCTATCAAATTTCAAATGGAATAATATTAATTATAGTTGGTTTCTCATATTTTGTTCCAGAAAGTGAAACTAAAGGTTTGTATTTTTAATTTTTGTTTATTTAATATAATATATATTATATATATATGTATATAGGATATAGTACTCGAATTATCGTTCAAAAGTGTACATATTTACATTGTGAAATTAAATTGAACTGTTTTTGTATAGTTAATGAATTATTTCTAATTTATTTATTGTAATAATTTTATTTTTCATAATTATAAAGGTTGGGTTGTACTTGTATTAACATTTATTGCAAAAGGATTAACTGTTTGTTGTTTTGGTGGAATGTTTATGTATGGAAGTGAATTGTTTCCAACAATATGTCGGGGTTTTGCATTAGGATTATGTTGTTTTTCAGCACGTGTTGCAAGTCTTTTAGCTCCACAATTTATGTTCTTAGTAAGTATTTATTTATTCATTTAAATAGAAAGTGTTATATAATATACTACTATTATTGCTTGAACTCAATTCTAAAAGGTTTAATTTATTTAACTTAAATTTTCATATTATTTTTTATAGGCTACAATAATACCAGCATTTATACCAATGACAATTATAGGATTATTAATATGTGCCTCTGGCTTAGCTACATTATTACTGCCTGAAACATTAAATTCAACATTACCAAATACAATTGAAGAAGCTCATGATGTTTGGGAGAAACCTAGTAAACTGTGATAGATTTATATATGTATATTATATAATAATATAAAAAAATAATAATTTTTTTTTAAAAGAAAAATTATTTTAATAAGTATTAAATTTTAGATTATTGTTCGAATTTTAATTTGTTATGATTATACAATATTATACACATACATAACGTTATTTTTTAAATTTAAATAAATACAAATTTTTATATATAAATTATATATAATGTTTAAAAATGAGTTTGAATTAATTTGAATACACCTTAAACGGAATATCTACTTAGTACGACTTACTACAATTTTTCGAATTACTCTTCCACGTTAATCTATATTAAAATAAGACTAAATTGTAACGACAGTGAAAAATTGGAAATTTGCGTAACTGAATTAATTCTTCCAACTTATCGAATTAGTATAGTTCTATTGAAATTCTAACAGTTTTATCGAACTAAACATTAAAAGAATCTTTATGTGCGTGATCTCTGATAATTTTGTAAATTCTTATTTTAAACGTATTCAACCAAATGTAAGAATTTTCTAAAATATGAAAGTCCATTCAACTACCACAACACATATTATCAGAGTTATATTATAAGTTTCATCTACTCAACAATGGAATAATATTGATTTGAAATTAATTAAAATTAATTAATTAGAGTTTAAATTTAAAAAGAATATTCAACCCTTACATGAAATTCTTAACTTAAATATTTGTTGTGATTACGAGAGATGTTCTCAATTTGATTTGGATCGTATCAATTCAATATGTGTGTATGTATGTATATTACATTTTGTACAAAGTTTCTTGATTTTGTTTTGTTTTTTGTTTTTATTTCTGTACAATGTCATATCAATAAATAATAAATATTTTTTTTTTTTATTGTAAAACAAATAAATTAATAAATAACACTGTACAACATTATAGGTTCGTTACTAAAATCTTTCTCGTCAAGTTAAGTGTGAATTTCAAATTTTCAACAAAATAAAATAGTATAAACTTTGTAAAGACAAGTTTATTTTCATTTCAGGCAACATTTTTTTTTGTAGTTCTTTTTAGTAATTAATAAAAAAAATTCTTCTGTATCGACTAATTACCCTTTAACATTGCATATGATTATTAATTTATACATTTCTTTGAGCTGACTTTGGCAGCTATTTTTCTACGATTCAGACATTATTAAGTTAACCAGTTTAAAATGTTCTGGCTTCTGGCTACATGTATATTTTGGTTAATAATTTATTTAAAATATTCTTTTGTTAAATTTGGTTGATTGCTAAAGAGTCTCTTTTCTCAATCTAATTGGCAATATGGCAGAAATATACAATCTAACGAAATGGCAAACACGAGTTTAAATTCCCTGAAAAACAAGATTCATCTTTTCTACCATAGACATATTTTACTCGATTTTAAAATAACTTCGAAACGTTGTGACAATAATTTACTGATTCATTTAAAAACAAAACTCTCATTGAATAAAAATAAAAAGTTTTAAGAATTACTACTCTATACTAAAAATGATGCTATTCTTTAATTAATTTGTTTCAGAACGAAAAAATATAAATTATTCATTTAATTATTTCAATCAATATGAGTTGTCTATATTTATTTAAAAATGTCGCAACTTTCGATTTTGTTCAATTTACAATCAATTCTCTTCTTGATTTCAGAAATAGAATACTGAAATTACGATTGGTACTTCAAAATTCAAACTATATATTATAATTTTATTTTGTAATATTTCAATTTAAATGTGATGGTAATTAGTGTTGGAATTTATATTCAATCTAATAAAAAAGAAGGAAATTAGAAAAAGTGATAAAATTAAAACACTTTAAAACAAAATGATGAAACAAAATTTCCAATGTAGACTAATTAAAATTCAATTTTTGAATCTAACTATATAGATTTAACATAAAAAAATAAAAATTTTGAATTTGAATTCACTGTTGCGGTCAAACATTAATAATATTTACCATTAGACCTAGCAGTGTAGATATTTCATTCTTCAGAACAAGTTTTTGCTATTTTCAACAGAAAAATAAATAAAATTTAAATACAAAATTTGTTCTACAATTTTATTTTCAAATAAAATATTTGTCGTTACATTTAAATTTATTTTTTTAAATATTTTATACAATCTCTTATACATAATATTTATTATTAAGGTCTTATATTATTGGCAGCTGACACTTTCCCGTTTTTATAACGGGAAAGTAAATTACATACGTATACATGGATTAACGAACCGATGTATTCAATAAAAGTAATCTTTAAGAATTTACTTTTAATTTATAATAATTTTAAAAATTTAATCTAAAAAAAAAAACAATTTAATTTTATTTGAAATAGAAGACATCAAATTATCTGCTTTTAATATCATTTTTGTTGATTGAATTTTCATTTTTAGTTATAAATCCCAGATAGTTTTATCTATACTAAATATGTTTGAGTGCTTCATCACTGAAATTTTTTTCTATTAAATAGCACTGAATAGTTAAATGCACTGAGCCACATTAATGCTTACAACTAAATTCGTATATAAAATGGTTTAGTATAACTTATTTGAAATTCTTATTCAATACTTAAACAAATTAATCTTTTGGATTTATTCTTAAAGAACCCATTTCCAAATTCAACTCTTTAAGACTGTCGTTTGAAACATCACCAATTTTTGTTAAATTAGAAATAATTTTCTGATTTTCTGGGCAGTTTTCACACAAATTTCTAATAGCAAGTAAACTCCATTCTTTAATTACTATAAAAAACAAGTTAACATTTTTTTTTAATATAGAAATTAATTAAATTGTACTTATTACTTACAAGGATTTCTAGCATCTACTCTAGTTGAATCTAATATAGCAGGAATTATATTCATTTCTCTAGAATAATCTTGATTTGTTTTATTTTTGTATAATAAATTTGCTAAAGTTCTAACTAAATATGTTCTTAATTGAAATGAAACTGCATTTTCGAAACTTGCATCAATTTTTGAATTAGGTGCTACTTGTACTAATTTCTCCATGGGAGTAAATATATTATTAGTTTTTCTACCAATTTCATTTACACCCTGTAATAATGCACCAACATTAAAAAACAATGGATGATCACCTTCATACAAATGACTATAAAATACATCTCCACTAGCAATTGATATAACTTCAATCAACATTAATACTTCGTAAGGATATAATTGAGATAAACGTTCATCATTTACTCTCAAGATACAATCTGATTTCATTTTAAATTCTTTTGATATAAATTCCATTAGATGTTTTTGAATATGTCCATTTATACTATCATTTCTGAGATATGTTGCTATATATTTTAGTGCGACAATTCTTTGTGCAGTTTCTAATGTAGCATATATAGAAACAATGGGACATGAAATATTACATAAATATTCTTCAAAAAATATATGCAAATATTCCATATTTCCTTCATGTTGGATTTCCATAATGCTTGACCACGTTTTTAAGAGTATTGAAAAAATTTCTTTTGGATCTAAATATACAGTATTTCCTTTTTTTATATTATATAAAATAAATAGTTGTATATCCGTATATGTTGATAAAATACTTAAACATTGTTTTATTTTAGTGCCATAATTTTCCCAAATTATCTGTTGAGTTATACCATTATGAACTGTAAGATTAGCCATAAGCTGCCATGTCAACAAATTAAATTCATCTTTTTGCTTCGAACTAATATTATCATACTGACTAAGTAGATTTTCCTCAACAATTCTAAATATATTTGGAAATATTTTAATTATTTTACACTGAGCTTCATACCCTTCACTACAACTATTTCGTAAAGTTTTTAAGGAACTAATTAAACATTGCAATACATTTATATCAATTCCACCATTTTCAATGCAATTAAAACATTTTACAAAATCTGACATACATTCTTCAACTCTATTTGTAAATTCCATTTTAGAATTTTAAATCTTATCAATTTGTTATATTAGTACGTTTTTATTTCAATAATTGTAAGATAAATCCAGTTTTCATCACTTATTTACAAAATTGGTTTTGTTTGAAGTTGAAGAAGAATTGTTAATATTGTTATTAATTAAAAGTAAACACTAGCGACGGTTTTGACATTAAGACAAAATTTAAAACAAATATTTTCAAACTTCATTTCCTTGATTTCTTTCACAACAATAATAACATGTTTACAAAATTTGATTGCATAGATCCTGTCTATTTTTTGGTTCCTTTGCTTCAACCAAGATATTTAATTATTAAATCTAATTGATTCTAATTATTGTAGGTTTTGCGTCAACCATCTGGAATAGCAAAAAAAAAAATGATTCCCGTCAAATAGAAATTTTTCTTATTTTTGGTCAGTGCTTTAGGTTTAGACGTTTGTAATTTTTAAACCTCATTGAATTTGAACTTGAATGACTAAAATTAAATTTATCTCTTGTAAAATTCAAAATAAAATTATTTTGGACACTTTTATTTGATTAAAAAAAAATTTGAATAAAAAAATATGTATTACAATTCTTTCGCTTATATGTTTATGTTTACGTAATAAGAAACAAAATAAGTTATTTTTACGTGACTTGCGAATGCTAAGAAAATAAAAGTAGTTTAAAACAATAGAATTAAAATCAACAATTGTGAATTGCTTTCCATTATTGCTGTCAAATTTAATTTGATGTTGAAGTTTAGATGTCAAATATTTATTTAAAATTTATTATTCAAAATATTGTTTTTATTTTTATTTGTTTAGATTTTAATTTAATTTGGGACGTTTCATTTATTAAAAAAATATTTTAACTATTGTGTAATGTCTATAAATATTACTGTTCATGGTAGTCCGTCGAAACGTTATACAAAAAAGAAGATTTTATTTGATACTGAAGGAAATAAAAAGAAATTGTTTGAAGAAAGGCGAAGATTGAGGCTTGAGCAGGTGGAAATTTAACTTTTATAATAAATAAACTAAGTACAACAAAATTAATTTTAGGTGAGACAGAAGTCCAAAGAAATTGCATCGCAAGTTAGAAAAAATGTTGATAAAGAAAAACAAAAACAACTTAAGAAAATTGAAGAAACGAAAAAGGAAGAACTTAAAACTTGGAAAAGAAAAATAAAAAATCAAATAAATGATATAATACCGGAAATCGGAGAAGCTCACAGAGCTGCTGAAAAATCAAATTGTACGTCTGATGCAATATTTCATCAACTAAATAAAAAAGAGTCTTTAGATATAATTCCTGCCGTTCCCAATAAAAATGTAATAAAATCCAAGAATACTATAAAACGAGCTTATAATTCGAATAATAAGGAAAATAATAATTGCAATATAATTGGGAATCCTAAATCAGAAGTCATAGAAAAATCTGAAGAGGTTAACTCTTGTTTTGATGAATTAAAGAATAATAAAATAAACTGCCATCCTCGAACAAAACGTGATACTAGAAATTTTAATCAAAATGTTTCTACCACGACGTTTACTAAAAAGTATGAAAATAAACCTAAAAAATCAGTTTCGTCATTTGAACAACCAACATTCAAATCGTATGCCTCATTTAAAGATAGAAATACAAATTCAAATTTGAAGAAAACTCCATCACTAATAATGTCTCTAGGCTCGTCTGAAACATCTTTAGATTCTTCGTCAAGTTCCCTAGAAATTCAAGATGTTCATGATGAAACAAATCAGCATTTTAGTCGCATTTATTCAAAACGTAAGACAAACTTAGCACCTGCAAAGTATAATTCAAATGAATTTTCAGCGCCAGTGGAACAGCCACTTAAATCAACTAGAACTAAGTTCACACAAATTTCAGATTTTATAAATAAAAATCAAAAAACTGGAAGTACTGCCACAGAAAGTACGGGATTTTTTTCTGAAAAAGGAACTAACGCATTACGATCAGAAGAAAAAGATCAGCCAAAAAAAGTCGGTTCATGGTGTGATAAAAACTTTAATGAAATTCTTTCTGAAGATTTGGTAAATAAACGAGGTAATGAAACTGTTGAATACAAAACTATAATGAATAAATCAAAAGAATCGATACAAAATCAACTTGGCCTGAATTCGGAAAATATGGCAAGAAATACTCAAAAGTTATCTTTTAAAACTTTAGATACAAAAGATCAAAGTACTTCAATGACCACTCAGCAACTAACGAATGTACCCCTTGAAAATAAATTTAAGACAAAATCATTACCAAACTTACAGCAAAAACTACCTCCTAGAATAGAACTGAGCAATGTTATTTCATCATATGATTACAACAATCGATTTGAAAAGACTATGAATTCAAACAAACTAACGAAAGTGTCGAGTCAAAAATTTACTGATGAAACAACAAATGCCACTGATAATGCAGATATTGAAAGACAACTTCAAAAATCTAGAGAAAAAGAACTTGAAATATTGAAGTAAGTTTCTTAATAAATAATCGAAATTTTGCTCAGATTTAATTTTGAATTTTAGAAAAAAATCAGAAGAACGTGGCCAAAAAGCTCTTGAACGAGAAAAAGTACGACGTGATTACGAATTGTTGGAAGCCAAATTAGAAGCTCTTACTAAAGATAAACAATTGGCAGGGTCATTTTCAAATATACGAGTAAGTTTCTAATACGATTAGTTTAGATTAGTTTCTTAAAAAATATATTTGTTGTTACAATTTTAGGACAACATTTCTGAAGTACGCATAAAACAAATGGAAAATGAACGTATTAATAAAATCAATAATAGTATCGAAAATATTATAAGGCGTCCAGTTGTTATAACTCTTCCAGAAATTAGTAAAGATTATACCACTACTCAATTCGTAAAAGATGATTTAAAAATGGGTATAAATTTGGCAAATTTAGGAGAAGATTCCGGTACAATTAATTCCACGGACAGTTGTTGTTCGATTCTTCTTAATTACGTTGATAATCAGACCAAACAGATTAATAAAGATATCAAAAATGCTGACAATAATCAAAAGTCTAAAAGATTAAAAGAACTATTAAATAAACTTGAAAATTTGAAAACGAATCTTGTTAAAGAATTAGAAAAAAGTGAAAATTCAACAGAAAATAAAAATGTTCAGACAATGTTTGATTCAATCAGTGGTTTACGACAAGAACGAGAAAAAATAATGCTTTTAGATACAGAGAAAAAAGATTTGCAAAAAAGAGAAAAAGACTTAAAAAAAAGAGAGGCTATATTGGAAAAAAAATTACGTGAATTTTATGATGTAAAAAGAAATAAAACTGAAAATTTAGTAGATACAGAAAAGACGAATCAAAAAAAGTCTTCACCACAAAAAACAAAAATTCAAGAAGATTCAATGAATGTTCAGTATACCATAAATGAAACAAATAGCGAATTTTCAAGTCGAACTGACGAAACTCAGGATGAATCATCTGAATGTATTGCTAAAAAGGTAGTGTCCGTTAATAAGCCGGTGGAAATAGTTATCAAAGTAAAAGAACCCCTGCAAAAAACACCTTATAAAGCTGTTAGAAAGAAAGCTAGTTTGATTCAAAAGAATAAACAGTTTACTAAAAAATACAATTCTCAAAAAGTTAGTACACCAGTTAGAACTGCTGACGATTCAGAGTGTACGAGTTCCACAGTTTATAAAAGCCCGCCTGAAACTATGCGCACTGAACTAGGTCAAATGCTTGGTAATAAAACTAAATTGAACAAAGATGTTGACCTTAAAAAAGACGCTGCTACAATTACTGAATCAGACGAACTAATTAAGAATAAAACTGTCACAAATAAGGATGTTGAGTTCCAAAAAGATATTACGAAAATTAATACTGACGCTGCAAGAAAATGCAAAGAAAAAATTTTAAAGGAACTTAAACGTGTTAAAGAAATTCCAGAGCTAAAAAAAACTATTGAAGCCAATCCTATAAAGAATTCACAAGTTAATAAACCAATGAAAAAAAGTGTAACTAAAGAAACGAATACAGTTAAACCAATAAAACAAAATCTCATCCATGAATCTTCAAGAAAACCTATTGACCCTGTGCTTGCTCAATATATTCACCGTTTACTTGGAATGTCAAGACATTCTGTTAATATGCTTGGTGTAAGTACTTCCGATATTGAAACACCAAGCTCTTCAGTTATAAATGTTCCAAGTAATATTTCTACTCCAAACGTAGACAGCGAACAACATGAACGTATTAAACGAATTCAAAATTTCATAAACGATAATTATTCTTTTGTTAGCGAAATTGAAGAGTCTCTGAAAAGAGAAGATAAATCAAATGCTGAGAGCGATGAAAGTCTTCGTTTAATTGAAGAAATTTGGAAAAAATCATTAAAACAACAAACAACAACAAAAAAACTCAAAGATTCACCGCCAAAACCAATATTAAAGAAAAAAATAGAAAACGAAAAACTTAAAATAAAGGAAAAAGAAAAATTTGATTCTGAGGAAAAAAAAGAAGATGATCCTAGCGCAGAAGAAAAAGTTATAGGTAAGAAAATATATTTAAAATATCCATAAAAAAAATCTGATTATTAAATTTTTTTTGTTAATTTTAGAAAAATACACAGAGCTTACAGACAATTGCACCCAACGTATAGCAGAATTGAACGAAATGATAGAACGAGTTCGTAAAGAAAAGCAAAAAATTTTAGAAATCACACTCTCGTCCAATGGCGGTGGAAATAGTGATACAGAGTATTTAGATTTTGAAGGAAAATCCAAAGCTGATAACGCTGGCAAACGTACAAAGAAAACAGAAAATGAAAAAATTGAAATTCAGGGTTCCACAAAGAAAGCTGAACAAATAACCAACTATATTCCACCAATAAATTCAATTCCAGAAACTCCAATAAAAGAACCTGATGATTCAATTGAAAGAGTTCAACTTGAAAAGAATAAATTAACAGGAGTTAGTAGAGACAGTGGAATTTCACTATCGAGACCTTTAACAGCACTAGATCATCGTGATAGCCCAGATATTCGCGATAAAATTGAAGAAACCAGTTTCGAACCTTTTCTGAAAGACATCCCAAAACCAAATACAATTAATATAAACAAACCAACAGTGGTTAATATGACATCAATATCGGTTACTAAACAAATGAATTATGCTCCTATTGATATGCAATCAATAAAGAAGAATAAACCTCCTGCATCAATATCACGCTATAGCCCTCAACTAATTGAGGATATTCCTCACGAACTTTCAACAATTTTAGAAATTGATACTCCAGCTACATCACGCTTGAATGCTACAATAAAAGAATCGATTATACAACCGGACAAAATTGAAGAAGAAGAGCAACAACTGGAACGAGAAACTCATTCAGATGTAAGTGATTTACAAGAATTTAATATTGATTTTCGAAAATATCCAACATTTGAAGACTACGCAAAAGCACATAACTTGGATATCGAACATTTTGATCCAGAAAAGAGTGCTCATGTCAAAAAACTTTATGAAGAATTATTTGATCTAACACAAAGTGTTGATCTTAATTTGAAAAAATTCCCTTCAATTAATAGCTTTCAAAATCAAGAAAATTCATGCCATGAAACCAAATCGGTTGGTGATAGTTTTTTGAATCTTTCTAAAGAATTAACAATGAAAAAGTTTTTAACACCAAAAGAATATTTTAAAAAAATTGGAGCAACTGAACTATTAGATTCTAAGTCTCTAATTGACAACACACAATCTCAGGACACTACAAAAGTGCAGCATGATAGCACAAATTCGAATGAAGAATTTTCAAAAGAATGGTGTTTAAGTAAATTTCCAGAATTAAAGAAATACATCGAAAAAGCTAAAATATCTGATGATCAAAAATTTGAATGTGACAAATCTGTATCAAATGAACAAACTAAAAATATAATATCCAACCTAAGCGATGCTAATTCTGAAGAAAGTCTTCCTGATGTTAATGCTGAATTAAAGCGTCGAAATATTATGAAACACTCTTTCAAAAATGAGATTTTTACTGCAGGTGGTACAAGCGATCCTAAAAGTGATTCAGATCCAGATGTACCTGTGGGAAGTAGTAGTTCTAAAGAAAACAAAGATCCAACATTGTTTATTAAAACTAAAAATACAAATGATATGTCTGGTGTTGAAGCTATTTCCAAATCACAATCAAGTAGTGATTTAGGAAAAGAATTTGAAGAAATGGGATTAAAATGGGCTAGTTTAATGTTAAAAAAACAACAAGAAAGCAAAGCTTTAAGCAGTAGCACATCTTCCAGTTTTGTTTTTCAAAAACCTCGTAAAAAAACACCAAGTACAAGAAAAGATACAACACTAGAATCTCAAGCTAATGATAAGGTATGTTAATAGAAATAAATCTATCTATTGTAAACTTTATATTGTTTATTTAAAATTTTTAGGAAACTAAAAGAGAACATCAAACTAGTTTAGATACAACTTTAGATGGACAATTTGGAAAACCATTAAATCTTCGTGAATTTTTAGCACAAGAATTGCAAAAACATACACTTAGCAGCACCGATTCAACATCATTAATTGATGAATCTTTGGCAAGTTTATTCATACGTTCTTTATTAAGTTCGGGTACTCCGTCACCAAAAAATGAAAATGATAATCGTGTTGAAGGTTCATCAGATCGACAACAAAAAACTTCAACACCAGTTTTATTAGGATTATCTAGCAGTTCAAGAAAATCTTCTAGTAGTTTTGATAGCAATGGTATTAAATTATTTTCTGGTGAAAGTCGAATATCCTCAGTTCGTTTTAACAGTGAAAGTTCTGGGTCAAATGAAGATAAGAGTAAAAATTTAAAATCAAATAATACTGACGATGCATCTAAAAATTCTTAATTGCTTATATTTATTTTAATTTCTTTTTTTTTTTAATTAATATTTTTTATAAATTAGGTTGTTATTTTATAAGAAACCTTTTAGTATTAATATATTAGACAATTATACTACATTTATGTATTAAGCTATTTTTTGTAATCGCTGTTATGTAAAATAATATATTTTTGTAAAAATACAACGATGTTAAAAGTAATGTATTTGAATGTTTTGTCGAATTGTTTAAATTTCAATATTAATTATAAAATATAATCTATAAAATGTATGCATGTTCTTGTTATAATATGAAATTCTATTTTCAAAGAAATACAAAAGAAAATAAATTTGAAAATTAGCTTTTATATCTTCATGTTTTCTTTTATTAATTTATAGGAAATATCATAAAAAAATAGAAGGATTATGTATTAAAAAAATATTAATAGCAATTTAGAGCTCTGAGCTCATGAATTTAGTTATGTAGATTTATAAATATATCTTGTATTACACATGACGATAGTATCTAATTAATGCTTTGATAAATACTTAATAATCATTAACATGGAAATGGTTTTATCTGAATATTGATTTCTTAAATGCATGTTGCAATTATCGTTTGTACGTTCGTACATTTAATAATACCGTGAAAATAGTTGAAAAAAACGTGTATTATAGGTGTTGTTATAAAACTTATTTAATTAAAAATAATGTCACCATAGTTGTTCGTGTTTTGTTATTCAATAGTAACACACATATAATAACGGCAACAAATATTTTTATACTATATGAGGATATTATCTCTTGCCAGAATGGAGAATTTCGTTGAATTAAAAGTATTTCGTTTCTTTCATTTTGGGTATAAAATTAGTTAAAGTAAATTATTTAAATCAAATTTTCATAAAATATGTAATTTCGATTTAGTTTTAATAATTTTCAAAATAAAAATAGACTAAAAATAAAAATCGATTGAATAGGTTTTTATGAATAAAAAGAATTTTTTTTTTTATTTAAGTTTAATTATATTAAATTTACACATTTTAATTTTTAATTATTTTATTTAATTCATAATTTGAAATTCCTTTGCGTAAAACTTTCTCATTATTTTTTTTTTAAATTCTTTTACTAGAATTATAGCGATTTTAAATAATTTTAAATAACAAGATAAATTAAAGATAATAATAAATATTAATAATTATGTATTTAAATCGAAAAAAATGCTTATCTATAAAACTTTTTTATTCAGTACCTACATCAATTAAACTTTTATGTTCAAAATGTTTAATTTAAATAAATAAAATTTTACATATGTATGTATATGTAGCTCTTGAGTATTTCTCTTTTAAAGCGTTAATATATTAAAAATATGAATAATTATAATTAAAATCTAATTTTTTTGGTATTTCTATAACAAAATATACAATTTATATCTTACACAACAAAACATTTATAAATATTATTTTAATAAGTTTTTGGTTAAACTTGACTAGTTTATTTCTTCACAAAAATAGGATAAATTTATTTTACTTGAACATTAATCTTATTGGTTTATTTATAAATTGCTATAGTTTAGCAATAACAAATAAAATCGGTGTTATTATTTTTATTTTAAAAGAAAATTTATCTTAGAAAATATAAAAGTTTTTTCTAATTATTGAAATTATATTGAAATTGTTATGAGCAAAATTTTTAATCCTTTTTTAAATTTAAAGGAATTTTGAATATATATGAAGATATTATGTATTTCTATTTAAATAGAAAAACTGTTTAATTTAAATAAAAAATATTTATATCTAAAATTTCTAATTGTCTTTAAATTATTCGAAATAAATTTCGAATATTTTAATATTCTATCGTCCATCGTAATCGTGTTAAATAATAAATAAATAAATAAATAAAATAAGCTATTTTTATCTAATTTATCTAATTCGAAAATTCATTTGAAAAAATTTAAAAAGTTTTTAAATTAATTAGACTATATTTTGATTTCTAATTTTCTGATTATTCTACTATTAAAAATTTCAATTTTTTTCGAGTTATTGAATCTCGTGGCAATGATATGGCCCATTTTTTGATTGCAGTTAAAGCAACTGAACTAACTACAAGCAAAGCTCCAATAACAGAAAATGAATTTGGTTTCTCATCAAAAAACAAAACTTGCCATATAAATGCAAATACAATATCTGCACATCTAGCAATAGCAACTGGCCCAGCTTGTTCTATTTGTAATGATAGTGTTAATAATATTTGACCCAAAAAACTAAATATTGCTAATATTATAACTAAAAATCTATCAAAACCACATTTTGGCCAGCATACAGCTCCAATTGACCAACACACAATAAATGTGTATACTAATGCAAATGCACCAAAATTAGTCATTATCACTGAATAATGTAAATTTTTTAATGCTCTTAATAATATATAAACATTTGCTCCAAATAATGTTGATGATATTGCTGCAACCGGACCCCATATATCAAAACGTTGTTTATCTAAATATATTTCATCAGATGCACTTGGTGATAAATCTCCAAATATAAATGGTGGTCTTGTAATTAAAACAACACCAATTAATGTTAATATTATTGTTATAACATTAAATATACCACATTGTTCTTTTAAAAATAAACGAGCAAATATAGCGACAAATACTGGTGTAGAAAATATAATTACACTGGCATCAGCTAATGGCATATGACGAAAAGCATAAAAGCTTAACATTAAGCCAGTTGTACCCATAAAACATCTTAAAATTAATATAATTCGTTTTCCTTCTGGAAATACTGGATGCTTTTTGTATATCACAATTGGTATGGCTGGTAAAAGTACTCCTATGAATCTAAAATAATACAAAAATTTAAATACAATTTTAATAATATGCATATTTTTGAATAAAGTTTTGTATTAATGGTAATATTGCTTTTAAGTCAATTTACCTAAAAGATGCTAATTCCATAGGATTAACATCAACAAGTCCTTTTACGATTACAGAGCATAATGAGAAAAATAAAGATGATAAAGTGGCTAAAATTATTCCTAAAAAACAAAACATTCCATTAACAAGTTTTTCTTTTTTCAAATATAATCAAAATAATACATTAATCTTCTTCTTTGTTATATAAATAAATTAAAAGTTTGTAACAGACACTTACCTAAGTATGGACAGGCACACTTAGTTTTCGATAACCAATTATTTGACGAATTTTGAGATAAATTCTCTTCAAGTTGATGTAATTCTAAGTTCTCTGGCATTATACTTTTTATCTGAACTCTTAATTTGAGCAATAATCACAACTTCTAATACAAATGAAAAATAAGAAAATTACTTATCTATCTATTATTTTATTTATTATTATGTCCTGGGAATAGTTCCTTACCATAATAGAAAAATCGATTTAATTAGTCTGATGTGTCAGACCGTTTTTAATTCAAAAATTTTATATTTCCTTAAGTATTTCAACACCATAGATTATTCTTTGAAAATATTTATTAAAAATTTTATGCAGCAATCGTCATTTTTAACATTTTTCTTTATAATTTTAATACATCTTAATTATTTTTCTCAAAGGACTTTTCACCCACATTCAAGTTTACTAAAAAGATACAAACTAAGATTTAACGTCAATTTGAATAATTAAAAATTGATAACCACTGGTTTCTTTCAATTATTCACAATAATATTTTGCTATTGAAACGAAAAGTTAAATTTAGTAGTAGTTAACTGGCAATGTTATGTTATTGAGTATTGGTTGGCAATACTATTATTATTTATTCAAAATGTCAAATTATTCTTTAACCCAAATCAACTAAATAACAAATTCTATTCACCATTATTATTAATCAACTACATTGAAAATAAAACAAAAGCAAATTTTTAAAATGCTAGCAGTAATATTTTAATTTTATTATATTTAATTTCTTAATTTAAACCTTTTTCTCTTAGATACTGGCAAAACTAAAACCTCAACGGTTAATATTCTCACACAACAGCTATTTAGCACAATGTGGTAACCAAACAAATTTTTCAAGTATAGTAAATTCAACTATTGCTTCAGAGCCAGTTGCTCAATCTTTACAACCAATAGAACAAGAAGACGAAAAAGATAAATTGTATAGCCGTTTGGAACTAGAAATTAAAAGTGCTGAGCCTGCTGTATTGAAAAGTTATTCATGGTTTGCTACAACAGCAGCTCAACATTTAGGTATCGAGGTTGGTAACTGGTATGTAATATAAATTATATAAATTTATTAAAATATTTTGTGCTTTAAACATCAATGTTATTTTTAGTTGGGCACAACGAAAAGCAAATTTTGATCGTTTAACTTTACTTAAATCTGTTCATATTTATAAAAAACATCGTGTACAATATGAAGTTAGAACGTATTATCGTTATATGACTTTTCATAAATTAACTGGATCAACGTTAGATACATTTTTAGAATATGTACAAAGAAATTTACCTGAAGGTGTAGGAATGAAATGTACAAAAGTTGAATTACAAGAACTACCAGATTATTTAAAAGAACCTCCAACAGATAATAAAACAATTAATTAATTAATTTTTATATTTGTTAGTTTTAAGACATTAAAAACATAAAAGAAATCAACTGAATTTTAAATAAAATTTATTCAATTTATAAATTTGTATAACAAATCTTTATATTAAACAGAGTATTTAATAGAAGTAATTTTGTATTTATTATGTCGATTAGTAATAGTTTTTGTCTTTTGAAGTTATTTTGATCAATTGAGTAGAATTAATGATTAGAAATTATTATAACATTTAATTCTTACAATTTCTGTCTGTACTGCTACCACATATCATTTTTTCTTATTTGTATTAGACAGACAAGTGTACACTCACATGATTTTTCAATAAGTGTATATACACAATAAAATTTTACTCGTTTCTATCTGTACTTTTATCAAATTTATACCGTTTTATAATTAAAGGTATTATTATCACAACCATAATTATATAATTATTATTTATTAATTACAATTCATGGTATGTAAGTATAATGATCCACATAGAGACATAACAAGACTATTTATTAAAAATCATTCGTTTTTGCTATTAATCAGTAGTAGTGCATATTTATATTAACAAATGTGCTAATAAAATGGAGAAACCTTTAAAAATCCTTTTGTGTAGAGTCAGAACCATACAAAATTTAAATCTATAAAGAATTCTTTTTGAAATGTAATCAAAAGAAATTAGAAATCAAATCAAAGTACTGCCTCTGGGCTCATTATGATATATGTATGATATTAAAGTATGTACCTGCGTTTAAAAATGAAATATGTTTTAAAAATAAAATGCTTTATTACTAAAATCTAAACGTAAGTAAATATAAGAGGATTCTGTCATATTTATGTAGAACAAATTTTTAAAGCAAATATACGTTACATACTTTTCCCATACTAAAAACAATATTTTTTTCATTCATTAATTTTTTACTCGCTATTTATTATTTTTAAAATTTTAGTTAAAAAAAATAACTTTAATTTATAGAACAACAACAAAAACAAAAAGTTTCAAAGAAGTTAAAAATAATAACATTGAATAAATACATATAATATATACTTTAGTTACTCAATGATAAATTAATAAATATTAATTTTATACGAAATTGATTACAGAGTTATGCAAAAATTATATAGGGATATTTTAACAACTTTAAAAACAAACTTTTTTTATAATTTTATTTTTAATCTTCAGTTGCATCAAAATTTTAGTTGAATAAAGTAACTACATATTCACATTTCATTATTCATTTCAAAAATTAAGAAGTTATAGAGTTATATATCCATTCATTATACACTGATTATTATATTAAAACATATAAACTAAACTTGTACTACTTAGTACATTAAAACTATTTAATTTTAATCAATATTATATAAATAGTATATGATATTTTTTTTATATTTTAAGATTATTGTAAAAATAGACAATTAAGGAAACAATTTAAAAAATTATTTGTATTAAAGTGCGATTTCCGTTAAAAAAATATGCATACATACATAATTAGAACTGAAAGAATATTTTAATATTAATAATTGTTGTAAAAGTTCACTACTCATTAACTTTATCACAAATATAAATTAATATAATAATTATGTATGCATGTATTTTCATATTAATATTTCAAGCCATTCAAAAATTTCCATTAACAATATTCCAACAAGATTCAATATATACTTTTGTGTTTTGTCTCATAATAGTTCTATATGCTCAACATCCACCACTAGTTTTATTTTCTACTTTTTAGGAGGCTAGTTTTGGTTCAATAAAAGTATATTTTAAAATTTTTTTATTTTATTTTTATGTCAGTATGTTGGATTATAACAGTATTGTATGTAAATATGTAGCCTGACAATTAAATTAAGAATGTACAAAACCATAATACAACAGGTCTTAACCTACAGGTTCGAAGCCTGAACAATGACAAATAGTGACGAAAATAAATTAAAAATATGTATTCGAAAGAAGAGTACTGAGAAAAATATCTGGTCCCAAAATAAATGACGATGGTGAATATCAAATAATGAGAAGCTCACTAGAGGCACTAATTGAACAAAGTATGCGAAAAAGAATATTAGACACAGTACCGTACAATACTCGAACGAAATCTGGTACAAAGATTGGAGTCAACGGATTGCGGACAGTTGCACAAGATTGACCAGAATGGAATAAAATTGTAAACGAGGTTAAAACTCACCTCGAACTGTAGAACCAAAATAGATGATGATGAAATATGTTGCTACATTAAAAAATATTATTTTTTTTTTAATTTCAAGTAGTGCCAACATTCTTTTGTTTTTTTTTACATTATAACTGCCAGTATCCATGTGGAAACAATGTTTTCGTATCTAATATTCTTAATTCTATAACACTATAAATATTTTTGTACAATAAACGAAAGCAGAAAAAATGAATATTGGGGGGACTAGAAATAATACAGAAATGTAGAAATAAAATTTTGGAATTAAATCTAGATACTAAATTATTTATAAATAGCATTGATTTGTGTTTTAATCTAGTATAAATAAAATTAAAATGGCGAAGGTTTAGTCTGAACCGTTATAAAACAACAAAGTTTAAGAATGAAAATATTAAGTAACGAAAAAATGAATTATTAGAAAAAAAAATCATTATTATTTTATTTTCATTATCAACCTAACATACAATTTTTCACTTTGATTGTCTATAATTAAATTTTAAAATTGGTTTTAATTACATATCTTCTTGAATACTTCCGTATAAATATATCCACAATTATCAAGCGTAATTAATAAATTCATTAACTACACACTATTTTCTACACTATTACAAAAATATAGAATAAATAATTGAAAACTAAGAAAAAATAATTAAATAAAATAGAAACATACCTATGTACAATTGGTACAATGTACATATTTAATTTTCAAGGAGCTACTCGAAAATATATACACTCGCATAATTATTGGAAAATAAAAGAAAAAAAAAATTATTAAAAAGAAAAATGTTTAAATTAAAAAATTTTCATCAAAATGCATCACTTGAGAAAACTTATTTTTATATGCCAAGACTTTGCTTATCATTTTTGGGATATTGGCCTCTACAAAACACAAATTGTAGTTTAACAATTTGTAAAATTTTAAATTGGATTTTATTATTTTTAAGTTCATCAGCTGAGCTGCTATTTGGATTTCTTAATGTTAATGTCAATCTTTTAATTGCTTTGGACGCTTTTTGTCCAGTTTTAACCCAAATTGTTACATTAATAAAATTATTAACATTTTGGTTTTATCAAAAAGATTTAAAATTATGTATTGAGAATCTTTTTAAAATTATTCAAGGTAAAATATATAATTATTTTGTGTAATTCATTTCTATTATTATTAATAAAAATATGTACCTATACATACCCTGCATATATTTATATACAAATAAAGTTATATATATTTAATTAAATTATTTAAAATATTAAAATATTTTTTTTAAGTGCAAATTGCGATATTTTAGTGTCTTACATAAGTAGATTACTGATAAATATGTAAATTAAAAAATATATTGTATATATATTGTAATAAGTGCGTTAACATTGCTTATTTTTAATCTACATGAAATTTTTTTATACCTATTTAAAATTTATTGCACACTTAATTTATTGCACAAGCTTAGTACTCAAGTATTAATGTATTAAAGGTATATTAAAGGTAGATTTCTATTAAAAAATACATCCATATTTAGATTCGAAGGATTATTTTAACATTAATATTAATTTCTATAAAATTTATTACTTACATATATTACAGATAAATAATGAAATAATAATTAAAATAATAATATTATTCATCTGAGCTTATTTAGATTGAAAAGTGTATTAATTAAGTGAATTTTTATTTTTTTGTTACTACATGTACCTTATCTTAACGTTGATAATCTTCAGTTAGTTTATAGTTAATATAAATAAATATGTGTGTATATTTGTAGCCTACATTACCATTTTTTTAATTGTTATTTAGTTTTAAGTAGTTCCAGCATTTTTTTTTTTGACATACAATTTATAAATAATTTCTAGCATCTATTTTGAAAATATTATCGTATCCTAAGTTCTAGAATCGTAGATATAAAAATAATTTGATGAATGTATAATAGACAAAAGAAAGAGGGATAGATAAGAATGCAGATTATGGAGCATACAAAAACACAAAAATAATATTTTGTAACTAAATTGTTGATTCATAGTATTTTTGGGTGTTTCATTTTTATTTATTTATTGCAAGCAAAAACAATATCTAAAGAGAGTTACATATCTTTACATACTTTCAACTTTTAAATATAACAAAAATGTAAATTAATACAAAATATAATTACAAAAATATAAAAATTAAAAATTTAAATCATAGGAAAATAATATAACAAAAAATAAATATAAATTTAATTTAATAATCATAATCAAAAAAATTCTAAAACATTTACGAAAATTGAATTATTTGCACAGTGAAAAATATGAAGAGCTTATTTTTAATTAAGATACTGAATTTTCTATACAAACATGGATATTGTAGAATCCAAACTATGGACAAGAAACAGAAAAGAGATGAAATCATTTCTTTGTGTATGCTGCTCGTATATCCAAGGCAGAGAAGAGCAAAAATCTTGAAAATCTATACTATTGGAAACATTTGCCAGGGTATAAAAAAGAAGAAAACCGGTGGAAATTCCTGAAAGGCAAAAGTGAATTGGAATAGGAGGCTGTAAAACGGGTCAAAAAACGTTAAAATAAAAATTAATCTTTTCTTTATCTTTTTATTCACTCTAAACCAATTTCAACCAACCAACCAAACAATCCAATATACAATTTTTCATTATAATTCAATTTAATTAGAACTATTTAATTGTATATAATTATTATTTTACCGAAGACATTAAATATTATACTATTTAGTTTTAATTATCTATCTGCATGAATTTTCGTATATATCACATACATCTACTACTATTATTAAACTTAAATAATAAATTTATTAACTAGAGTATTTTCTTTTTTTCTATGTGTTTACAAAAATATAGAATTATTAAGAAAATAAAACTGAAATAGAAATTATATTTAATTTTGAAGAAGCTACTTAATACATAATTATATACATACATAAATGTAAAATGGAACTAAAAAAAAAAATATTAAAAAGAAAAATGTTTAAATTAAAAAATTTTCATCAAAATGCATCACTTGAGAAAACTTATTTTTATATGCCAAGACTTTGTTTATCATTTTTGGGATATTGGCCTCTACAAAACACAAATTGTAGTTTAACAATTTGTAAAATTTTAAATTGGATTTTATTATTTTTAAGTTCATCAAGTCAATTGGTATTTGGATTCGTTAATGTTAATGTGAATCTTTTAATTGCTTTGGATGCTTTTTGTCCAGTTTTAACGGAAATTGTTACATTAATAAAATTAATAACATTTTGGATTCATCAAAAAGATTTAAAATTATGTATTGATAAACTTTTTAAAATTATTAAAGGTATATAAATAATTATTTTTTATATAATTAATTTTTTTAATATAAATATATAATATACATTATCATATCACATTATGTATGTATTTATATATTTTAAATAAAGCCTGCTTTTTTTTTACTATAAATAGCGTATAGTAAGTACGATATATGTACATATTAGCACTTTTATTCAGTGCTTGTAATTAACTAAATTTATTTGCAATCAAATAAAATTTATATTATATATATACAATATTATATAATATTTATATTGTAATTGTAAATTTGAGTACATATAAATCCAATTTTAATTAGAAGTGTAGAAAACTGAATTACCTATACTAATAATAAGATAGATTAAGAAATTTAAAAAATTCAGGCGAAAATGATAAAAATTCAAAATTCTAGTAATTAAAAATTGTTTGCTAACCGAAATTTTAGTTCATATTTTTAGTGCAGCATCACAGGCTAAAGTTTAAACTTTTTTTTTTGTTTTCGAAATTTCAGTTTTGCACTGCACCTAAAATTTTACATCACGAGCCGTCACTGAGCATTTGTACGAAAATGTTAAATTTTTTTTACAAATACAGCAAAGTGCCGCTTCACTAATTAATCCCTTATTCCTACTTTTGAGAGTAACTTTAATCTCAAAATTCATTTAATTTAAATAGTTCAATTTTTATATTATATAAATATAATTTTTTTTTTATTTTTATTTCACAGAATTAACCATACAACCTAAATTTCGGAAAATTTATAACAATAATCATTATAGAGCTACTATCATAGGTAGTGGTGTATGGCTTTTCGCTAATTTAACAAATATTTCATTTATTTTAAGACCATTAATTAATGCACTTGTTGTTTATCACAAAACTGGGAACATAGCAGTTGAAATGCCTTTTAGAGTCGAGTAATAAATTATTTAAATTATTTAATAAATAACAAAACAATATATATACATAATTATAACAAATATGTACACTAAATAGAAATACCAAAAAATAGTTAAATACACCTTAACTGTCCCGATATCTTTTTCTACAATAAAGATAAATATATTTATTTATCACGCATTCTATAATGTAAGAAATCTTTAAACAAATCAAATGAAAATCATTTTCGTTTATACTTCTTTTCCCAGTGACGTACTCCGTTTGAATCAGTTGTGTCACAGCGACATATCAATACTATTATTATTTTATTTTATTTTATTATGATTTTTATGAAAAAAGCAACGGTTTTATCTTAAACAACAGCTTGCAGCCAAAATATTCAAATTGAATATGAATATCAGTCACAAAATAAATAGCCTCCAGTGCATTGTGTGTGAGATATAATGACAAAGAACAAGAAACAATCTGGGATTATTAATTCGAAAAATTATTATATAGAAAAGTTCGTGTAATTGAAATAACAACTCCTTTTGACATTTTTTTTTTTGAAAACTCTAGTAAAAAAAAAAATTTTTGATCTGAAGAACTCGTATAATAAAATAAATAATTATTTTGGTTTAAACCAAAACTATGTTCAGTGCGTATCTTCTTTAAAATAAATCTAATAATTCAGTTGATATCGATTTCAATAATGATTGATTCATATACGCATCCCTTATATGTATAGTGATAATAATGAGTTGTATGTGCTTGTACCTTGTAAAAATCTTCATAAAATAATATCCTTTTAGTTAAGA
The DNA here is from genome assembly GCA_963942445.1 of Argyra leucocephala. Classification (NCBI taxonomy): domain Eukaryota; kingdom Metazoa; phylum Arthropoda; class Insecta; order Diptera; family Dolichopodidae; genus Argyra; species Argyra leucocephala. Next base: position 209,372,445 of record OZ012677.1, on the reverse strand, counting down.
CAGGACAGGACGATAATAGGCATGTTCGTAGTTGCAGTAAAATATGCGTCGGTGTCTTGCAGATTTTTTTCTCTGTCACTATGAACAAAAAAACTTGTGCAGACGCGCAGAAAATTGTTTAGCAGTCATTCTTGTTCATAGAAGCAGCACATGCGCAATTCGTTTATATAGTATTATATATATATATAAGATTATATATAAAACAAAAATGCGCACACAGTTGAAAATTTTGTACTCATATGATTTTATTATTCAGCAAATACATTATGCATATCTGAGAACTTATCAAAATAATAAACAAAAGCAAACAATTCAGTTTTTATAATTTACATTATATACTTGCAAATGAATCTATGTACATATGCAAAAAAAAAAAACAAAAAAACAAATTCATCTAAAATAAAAAATATAAAAACAACAAAAAAACAAATCACTTGAATTCTTCATTTTTATATTTTTAAGTAACTGTTTCTAAATTTTGGTTATTTGTAGTAATAATATACTTTTATTAAACACGAGTGGTTTCTGCTATATCGTGCGAAGTCTATGTCAGTACGTAAATTACTGTTTTTTTAAAAACTTTAAATTTGACTTCAACTTGAAATATAATTACTCAACAGGGGCCCGTAGTTTATAATTATATTATTATATATTTTTACATATATTTAATATTTTAATATATTTTATATATATTTTTTTAAATATATTTTACAAATATTTTTTTTAAATATTTAATATTTTTTAATATATATATTACTTATATATTAAAATATATTAAAAATATAATATATTTTTTTCAATATTATTATATTTATATTTATATATTATTATTATAAACACATTAATTTTTATTTTTTACTTAAATATTTTCTCACGACATTCTTATTTATTACATGTTAAATGACATGCACTTTAAAAATTATTCTAAAGCAGGCGCACTAAAATATCTGCGCAATCTGCCCGATGCTGACGCGACACCGATTACTATGAACACAAGCGGCTGCTTTTTATCTGCGCAGAATTTTTGATGATATGCAACTACGAGAAAAAAATCTTTTTTGTTGCGCAGGCGCAACCACTACGAACACGCTTAATGTTGTAATAATGGGACACTATTAATGTTGCAAGAAAATCAAATGTGAATATTTTTGTTATTTTTAATTTTTTTTTTATTTTATTATTGTTTTAAATCAATTAATAATTTCATTACATTTTTAACAAAGCAAGTACTTTTTTAGAAATAATTTATTTTAGGTGTCCTCTATCCTTCGTCCTTCAAGGAAAATGTTTTGTGAAGTTTATATCGCTCTCAATAAAACGCTAAAAATTTTAGTAGAATTCTAATCAAACTGATGAATTCGAAACTTCGTTGTTCAAAGTATGCGAAACACTCTTTTGACTGACCACTGTAGAAACATTCGTGTACCATCCTGTATTACATATTTATAAATTTATAGAACTCAAATTAATATAATTCAAAAATAAACTATGATTAAACTACTATTAATTAAATTAATTTTAATTTTTCAGATTACCAGAATATCTTAAGTCAGAATTACCATATGTTCCAATAATTTTTATAACATTATCATATACCGGTGTTATAACCGTTTTTGGATTTACTGGAGTTGATGGATTTTTAGTTGGATATTGTCATTATATTGCAGCAATGTTTAAAATTTTACAATTCGAAATAAGAGATATTTTTTCGAATCTTAAAGATATAAGTAAGTTTATTTGATAAATTAAAATGCAAATTACAAAAATGTCTGCAATTACACACAATAGCAATTTGTGCTACATATTTTATAAGTTTAAAGTTGTTCACAGACACGCAATATACCAACAAACATATATTACTATTGCGCAAAAATTTAATTACAACAAAATAATTTAGTTGTAGCAAAAATAATAGAATAACAAAATATTGCTAATCTATTTTATTTTTCTTCTTTATAACTTGATATAATTAAAATACGCAATAGGCCAGACGGCTATTTATAGTCTTTCCGTCGCGTGCTAGTGTAAATGTTTTCTTCAGCTGAAATGATAATACAATATTGAATTAAAAAAGTTGTAAAAATAATAAGTGAAAGGCCTACATACCTTTAGGTTGTATATCTGAATGCTAATACTTACTTCTTGGAAATTTATCATTACCAATGTTTTCCAAAATTTGTATAAATTCATAACTAAAAAGTGTTCTGTGATAAAAATTAAAAACAATACAACTTACTTTTGTTCTATATGTAATATTACAATGCAATAGTGTTGATTTTTAAAACAATAGAAAAATTTTACCACTGTCTTACCACTGAGACTAAAATTTCAGTTATATTTGTTTAAACAACAAATTTAAAAATATAAATTAAAGCTATTTTTTGTTATTTTTCATTTTCGATTCATACACGATGCAAATTTGGACTACGCTCATATTTCTCACTACGCCTTTGAGCAAAAAATTCGTAAACATTTTGGGCTAAATTCACAGAACATGCCCTGAACGTGTAATTTCAAATATAATGTACACTACAAAACAAAATTGACAGTAAACAATATTATCAATGATTTTTCGGTTAGATCTACAATATCTTGCCGAAATTTTAGGCAAACAATTAAATTTTGGTCGAACATATGTTATTTTAGACCATAATTTGTAATATGATTTTCATTATGAATATAACATTTCACTTGAGAGTACTGTTGGTCACGTCTAATTTCGGGACAGTAAATAGATCATCAACCACAGAACTCCATTTATTACTGTTTCAAACTTTTCAACTTCACAACTACTTCTTCTTCTTCTTCTTCTACTTGTATGGGGAATAATTATTGTTAATCGAAACAGTTTTAATTTGATTTAAATTTTAATATAGATTTTGAAGCAACTGAACAAGATAATAAAATTTTTCGTATAAAATTACGAAAAATTGTTATACTACAAAATGAGCTTAACACAATTTGTAAACAATTCACCAAAGTGTATATAACTGTAATAATTTCTCATTTTTTATCATCTGCAATTATAATGGGCCTGAGTTTATTGGATATGATGATGGTAATTGAAAATATTCATAATTTTAAATTCTAGATTAATGCTCCGAAATCCTTTCAAAAAACCTTCATCCATTCACACACAAGTTATTATAAAAATATAATGTATTAATATTAATTTAGTTAGTTGATATATGGATCGACAGAGGCAACTCATTTAAGAATTAATTTCGTTCAAGAACTACTAAAAAAATATTATTAAAAATCTTGAATAAATCCTGTCCATAGGTTAGTGTAATAGAAAAACAATGTTTATTCAGGAGAAATATAATTCCATTGATTTTCAAATTTTTATTATAATATAATGTTTATGTAATCGGACTATTATCAGGTGAACGTGGATGAATTTTAAAGCCGAATTTTTTTTCTCCATTAATATTTTAAGGCTATTTTAATAAAAGTATATTTTTATTTTCGTATATAAAACAATTAATAATAGCACGCACACATACGGCTACCCCGTTTGGGCAAAAGCCGCCAAAACAAATTTGGCAATACTGCAAAGAAAGCAAAATGCAATCTTAAAAATGATATTTTCTAAACCTTTTTATTTATCAAATGTAAATATGTGCTCTATGCGAACAAATTGATAAAATGCTACCCGCTTTTTTGGAAAGTTGTCAATAATCAGAAAATCCGCTCATTGCAGCGATTATAGATTAAATTAGGATAATTTTAGTTAATTAGCAGGTTAAATTTTTTTCTTAAAACTTGATATTAAAAATAAAAATAAAAGTATCGTAATAAGCCAAATAAAGAATCAAAGCCATAGGTGTAAATACATGATATAAGCTCTCTAACTAAAAGTAAACTTTGTAAAATAAAATAACATATATTATATTAAGGCGAAATAAATAAATAACATTAATTGTTATATATTATAAAATATAGATTGTTATAAAAACAAAATTAGTGCTATAAGACTCCTACGTGACTCCTGATAAGCCTTAAAGGTTTTATAATGATGTTTTTATGAGAATAATGTGATTAATATTGCTATAAGAATGTTCTTATAGCACTTGTAGGAATTGTTTTATAATGGAATTTTCAGCAAGTGCTACAACAATGTTGTTATAAGTCTAAAAGTGCGTAATCCTATATCAAGAGTTAAAGTTTTGTTATAAGAATGGAATTGCTAGAATAACAGTTATTATTTTTATGTAATGTCACAAATAAAGTTATTGTATAGCTTTTGAATAAATATTTATATCTAAAAGTGCGTAATCCTATATCAAGAGTTAAAGTTTTGTTATAAGAATGGAATTGCTAGAATAACAGTTATTATTTTTATGTAATGTCACAAATAAAGTTATTGTATAGCTTTTGAATAAATATTTTACATTATTTTATACAAACATGGTTAAAAAAAGATTTTTTTTTAAATAAACCAAAACTGAAAAGTTTTATTTTGCATTCTTTACGTAAAAGTATTATTTTTATTTAAAAGAATAATTATTTAAATATCAAATTTGATGTTATGCATTAATTAACGTACATTATTTAACATTTTAAAGATGTAATTTAAAAAGATAATTTCTTTTATTTATTTAAAAATTGGTTATTTTTGAAGAACAAAGTATTTTTTTGATGTGAGTGTTATTACAGTAAATGTCAATAATATTTCATTCCCAGCCAAATTTTGTTTTTTTTTGTCACAGTAACTATAATTTTAATACAATATTTTTAACCGCAAAAATTATTTATTAGTATACAAATATAAAAATATGTAATTAAAATCTATCTCACTTTCTTATAAAATAGTACATATAAACTCCATAAAACTATTATATTTTCAAATAAAAATTATCACCTATCTCACTCTCGCACAACATAAATTATTTCAAATTAATTTCATTTTAAAATAAAAATATATATACACTAATCCGTATGTATACTAATCCTATAACAATATTACAGCAATTGCTCCGGAGCTGCGGTGCATTATAGGATTTCCAATTTTAGTGCTATGACGTATTTATAACGTTTCGCAACAATTCCGTAGCATTTAAATTAATACTAATGCTGCTATAAGAGTTTATAAAGTGTTATAATAGTGCGCAAGAGAGTTTTATAGCAATATAATTGTTATGTGGGAGATGTTATTGTATATTATTTCTGTTCAGGAACGCAGACAGTTTTAAAATTTCATGACCCACCACTGGTATACCGGGTGTTCCAGAGCATGCGTATCAGTTTTTTAAGAGGGGAAGGAGCCGTTTTTTTTAAATTTAGAAAAAAAGTTTGTTAACTAAATCGAGGGTGCTCTATCGATTGGTAATATTTTCAACTTTCGGACAGAGCCGCTAATCAGTTTTTTAAGATCAAAAATCGCCGAAATTGGCCGAAATCGAGACTTTTAAATAGGAAGGGGTATTTTTTAATGCAAATTCAGATTCTACGATAAAAAATAAGAAAATTATGTTAAATGATAACAATAAAATTAATAACAATAAAACAAAAATGCTCAATATTTTCCTTTGATAAACTAAAATTAATGATAATAATTTTTATAAATAAATTTGTTTTCCATGTTATCATATTTTTTATTTCAGTTTTGGATTCCTACAAAGTTTAAACAAAAAAAAAAAAAAAATTTACTTTACAAAAGTTTCTTATTTTTTGATGTAGAATCCGAATTTGCATTAAAAGGTACCCGATCAAAAATCTCGATTTCAGCCAATTTCGGCTATTTTTGATCTTAAAAAACCGATTAGCGGTCCTTTCCGAAAGTTGAAAATATTACCAATCGATAGAGAACCCTCGATTTAGTTAACAAACTTTTTTCTAAATTTTAAAATAACGGCTCTTTCCCCTCTTAAAAAGCTCATGCGCATGCTCTGGACCACCCGGTATATTATAGTAGCTAAACTAAAGATTACATATCCAAGTTTTACATACTGCATTAAATTGAAACTAAGACCAACAATTACTACAATAGATGTTACCGTAATTCTTTTATCATTTATTTATTTACTACTGAAATTATTCCAACTAGCATAGCATTCACCAGTATTTTAGAAATGTGCAGAGGGCCAACATTTCTAATAGAAAAACGACCACATATTTTATTAATATGCAAAATTATTGTAGTCTTATGATTGGTATGATTCGTATGAAGGTACATCGATTTCGGAGTTTTATTTTAGATTATTTTTGAATTTAAATGAAAAGAAAAAAACTAATTTTTTACAAATATTTTAGAACAGTGGATTTGGAATTGTTTTGTATGTTTGTTATTCGGCAGCAGTTCTTGTTCAATTATTAACCTACTGTTTAGGTGGCAATACTGTTATGGAAAGTGTAAGAATTAATGTACATATATATACTCAACATACAAATATAATTTATTTATTTTAACAGAGCTCGGATATATCAGCAGTTTTATATGATATTGAATGGTATAAATGTAATAAATTAACACAAAAAATGATTTTATTAATTATTATGAGAGCTCAACAGCCTACTAATATTGCAGTACCATTTTTTTCTCCCTCTATGGAAGCCTTTGGAACGGTAAAGTTTTTATCAGTTTTCTTTCAAATTTAATCTGAATATACTCGTAGTTCTAAGTTGCAAATGTCTTAAGTCTTCGAATAAAAATATTAATATTTGTAATCAATTGGGCTCTTCGTTATGTTGAATATAATTTTTCATAATTTGATGATAGGTGGAGTTAATTTAAACAAACAATTGGTTTAATTGTAATATTAATGGCTATTACTTTGATTGGCAAGCTTAATTACTTACAAAGTTGTATTGCTTTGAACTTGTTTCATTTAAACTTATAATATTATCATTTACGTACGCAGCCCAACGATTTTTTGTAAATTCAAATGAATTGGTGGTTTCAAGGAAATATACCTATAATTATAATAATTGATATGATTTGTAACAAGCTTCAGAATTTATAAAATTTTAATTGCTATTTCTAAAAATAAAATAACGTCAATATTTATTTATAACAGTGGGATTTGAAGATAAATCTGCAGTTCAACTACAAGTTCATTTCCCTTTCGAAATGTGGGCCTTTTATATATTAATTATTTGGTATATATGTAAATATTGTATATTATATTATTTTTTATTTGTTTTATAACGTTAATAGAAAACCTAAATATTCTCAAAAGACAAATAAATCAAAATATGCTCTGAAATGATCCTATTTTCGTTATTGGAAAAAACATCCCAAAACCAACCGGTGTAAAGGATATTTTTCATCACAATATCTATACTTAATAAATATAAGCCGTACATATATGTACATCCAAAAGGTGTATTATTCGCATTTAATGCTTCAAAAACTTATTTAAATTTTTTCGACAGAGTTCCGAAACGCACCATTCATCTCGTTATGACTTCTCCACTTAGGTATCGTCATATTTTTGAGCATTAACTTCATTTTGTAGACTCTTATTGGTGTAGGTATATGATCGAAAAATCAAATCATACAATATTGAAAAATCATTTACTGAACCAACTATTTTTAAATAATGTTTTCTTGCATTTTTTTTAAATAAATTAATAATTGTTTAGGGTTGTTTGTTATAGAAAATTGTTTCGATGTTTATTTAAGTTCTGAACCAATAATACAATTTATTTGAAAAAAAAATTATTTCAAATAAGTTGTTATTATACTCGTATTGTATTTTAATCATATAAAAATATTTTAATAATAATATTTTTTTTTTCTACTTTTAGGTATTTGGTTCAGTGGGATCTTATGTAACATTATTAAAAACTTTTCTTTAGATAATTTCCATTGAATTATAATTGAAATTATTTATTTATTATATTGATGAACTTCTATTAATACACCCAAAGCACTGCGTATATCATCTACTTATATTAAATATTGATATTATACTTAACTCAAACGTACTCAAATTATTTTGCAAATCTGTTTTCAAAATGTTGAAGTTGTAAATGGCAAATTATCGTACACCAAATATTAAAACCTATATCAAAGTGGATATTAATGAAAAATAATAAAAATAAATGCACTCAGAGTTCGAATTTTATTGAAAATATATTTAATAATGTAAATTTATTCAAATAATATACACACTGTTAACATATTTGAATTCTATTAAGAAAAATAGAAAATAAAACTTTAATTTATAAAGATTTTCAATAATGATATCTAATGAAATTTTTCAACAATAAATTTGTACTTGGTTGGAATTTAATCTTTTGTAAAAATTTTTCTTCTCTACAATTTGGTTCTGGATCTTCTTCATCAAATATTGGTTTATCAGATGTTATCAAAGCTAACAATTCTTTAATTGTCATATCAGAAATTGGTTCACTTAGTAACTGAATTCAATTTAAAATAAATAAACGTATTTAATAATATTTTATAGATATGTACATATGTATATACATATGTATATAAGATTATATATAATTACCATTTGTAATAATTCAATTACAAATCCTTTATTTTCATTCCATACATCACCAATAAGTTCAGGACCCAAATCTTTTACAAGATCTTCAACAAATTTATTTAAATCATCATCAGGGAACAAACCAGTTATTCTAAATTGATGAATTACTAAGCTTGGCTAAAAAAAAATATAAATAAAAATAAAATAATTTTTTTTAGACTGCAGTTTTTGAATCATTTATGAACAAGAATGCTAAACTATCAGATAATTTTCCAAAATGTCAACAATTCGAAAATTATATGTTTATTTATTTATTTATACGACATTATTCCTCTTCTCTTTCTCGAATGTGGGGCTTTATTTAGTAATTAGTTGGTATCTATTTTTGTATATTGTTATAATAGAATTAAAGTGCATAGTCTTTATTACCCTTTCAAAAAAATGTGTCAAAGTTCATGGACTTCATAATTCATAAAATTTGGGAATTAAAGTCCATTGAATTAAATTTTCGTTTTTGATCATAGTGCAGGACACTACAATAGATTTTCAGCACTAGAAAAAATTCTCAAATTAAAAAAAAATAGATCCGAACATGTTTGACTAAATATTTACATAATGACGGGTTAAATTATTGCCAGTTAATTAAATACATATAATCGACTATTCTTATTTTTCAGGCATTTTTGTTTCATAATAACAGGATCATTAAATGAACGAACACCCTAATCCCAAACTACTTTTAAACTTGGAAATTTAGTCAACTAATGAAAATTAATGGCATATTAAATAAACCAATTTAGCTTGTCATAGCCCTTCGTACTAAATTTTTTCCCGAAATTCAATCAAAAATTATCTTTATTATTTTATAATTAACTTCGTTTGCAAATCTCAAATTTATTTTATTTAATTTTTTCATTTTGTTTAATTTTACATGAAAAATTACAACATTATTTTTTATTGTGAACCTTTGATTTGAAAAAATATTGAAATATGTATATCAAATCTACATGCGGGGATGGACTGAATGAATACTGCTGTGTTTTTTTTTTTTAACAAAATTATAATTATTTTTTTTTGCTCACCCATTCAAATTATTTATTAATTGAGGAAATTTAATGTACATTAAATTGGGAGCTTTATTATATTTTATTACTACTATTTTTGCCTAAATTATCAAGACTTTTATTGAATTTAATCCATTAAGAAGATAACAACAATATTTGGTTCTGTATAATCTGGTTCTATATTTTAATTGTAAAAGCTTTCTTATTTTAAATGCCTTATACAAAAACAGATTTATCGTACAACAATCTGTACTGCTATACAATCACTCATACTACTGCTTGAAGAAAAAAATGCATCGTATATGGTGTTAATTTTCGTATGCATTTTACATGAAAAATTAGCAACATCATTTTACCATGGTTATGGAGTTGTTATTTATTTTCTGTTAAATCTTTTTTAGTATGCAATGTCAGTAATACAGGTAAAAATATTTTTTACCTGTATTACTGACATTACATACTTAAATATCTGGCTCGTATAAATTAATGAATGTTGAAAAAACTACTATGTACTACAGTAAATAAGATTTTTTAAATAGCATTAAGTCGATTTTATTTAAGTTATATGATTTTAACAATGAATTTTAGGAATAATGAAAGAAAGAAAACAAAATCAAATATCCATGATCTGAGCGAAATTAGAACCCAACATCTTCAGGTTTATTTTTTAGCAAAAATATTTTATTTAATTATTTCAAAATCTTTATGAAATGTTCTTGATTTGAAAATGAAAATGTTTATAGTAAAAAAAATAATTAAATATTGCTTACCTCTAATTTTTCAATTCTAATACTTAATTTGCCTTCTAGAGAAGTAATTAATCTAATACTAAAGTCAATACCAAAACCTATTTCAAGACTTTTCAAAATAAAAAAAAATTATTTCAAATGTTTAAAAAAAAAAAAATTAAATATTTTATTTACCTAATTTTTCCTTTACCATCAATTTCCATGAGATTTGGTATTGAGCCTTTGGCGGTATAATCTGTCATTGCATGAATATGATCAAGTTGAATACGTCCTTGAAATCTTTGAAGTAATGCTTGAAATTTTAGATTTTGAACTTGAAGATTTGATAAACCTTTGACAATTATGTTACTCATCTTTATTTCAAAACTAAGATAATAAAATAATTATGTACATATGTACATGCATTCATGCATATAAATATGACAATATATGTATATATACCGGGTGTTCCAGACCATGCGTATCAGCTTTTTAAGAGGGGACGGAGCCGTTACTTTAAAATTGAATAAAAATTTCATTAACTAAATTAAGGGTGCTCTATCTATTGGTGATATTTTCAAATTCCGGGAAGGAAGGGAAATCGGTTTTTTCAGACCAAAAATGGCCGAAATTGACCGAAATCGAGATTTTCCAATGGGAAGGGGTACTTTTTTATGCAAATTCAGATTCTACATCAAAAAATAAATAACTTTTGTAAAGTAAATTTTTTTTTTTGAAAAAATTTTGTTGTTTAAACTTTGTAAGAACCCAAAACTAAAATAAAAAATATGATAACATGGAAAACAAATTTATTTATAAAAATTATTATCATTAATTTTAGTTTACCAAAGGAAAATGAGCATTTTTGTTTTATTGTTATTAATTTTATTGTTATCATTTAACATAATTTTCTTATTTTTTATCGTAGAATCTGAATTTGCATTAAAAAGTACCCCTTCCCATTTGAAAATCTCGATTTCAACCAGTTTCGGCGAATTTTGGTTTTCCAAAAAAACCAATTTGCGGTCCTTTGCGGAAGTTAAAAACACCACCAATCGATAGAGCATCCTCGATTTAGTTAACAAACTTTTTTTTAAATTTTAAAATAACGGCTCCTTCCCCTCTTAAAAAGCTGATACGCATGCTCTGGACCACCCGGTATATGTATGTAAATATTAATTGTGCAATAATTTATTACCTTTAAATATTAAGGATTTTTGTCGAAAGCTAAATGTAATATCGACAGACTACCAAATTTAATGATCATTAAGACGTCAGATCGTAAAAATTTTACATAAATTATGTTTAATCTCGTCATTACGATCAACCTTAAATAATATTCGAAAACTTTTATAATTAAATTAATTTCATAATTTCTTTGAAAAATTAAAAGTTTATACAATTTTTGTAATTTATTATTATTTTCTCATGAACGTATTCCAAAACTGTTTTCGAATAAGCTTTAAACCTGAAGTAATTTGTTCACTGTGCACATCCGTTTAATAAAAAATAACGATGATCTGATTACATTTAGCTTACATTTAATATATTAAATTATTATTATTATTTATTTTACTTACTCTTTGATTAAATTTATTTCCAATTCCTCATATTTAAATGGATCTAATATTGGTAGATTAAATTTTGGAATTTCATAGCACATACGATTCTTAAATTCTTCAACAATTATTAATATTTTAGTAATAATTGGATTTTCTTTTGCTTTTGATTGTATTTGAGTTTTATTGAAATCAAGTGATGTTAATGCTCCATTTATTTCATTTAATTTAATGAAAATAAACAATGAAAAAATTAAAAATTTCATTTTTGTGTTTGTTTTTTTTTTTACATGAAAACACTTTACCAAATTTGAACTAAAATAAAAATAAATTTTTAATTAAATGAATCCAAAAAATTTGTCAAACTTTTATATACAACATCTTAATCAAAAATAATACAAAATAAAAAAAAAAAAAACAAAAATACCAAATTTCATTAAAATTTTGATAATAACAATCAATGTATTTACGATTAATGAAGATAAGATTATTTTAAACTACATTAGGGTAAAAAAATATTTGGGCAATACGTCAATAATTAATAAATGTACATCATAACAATATGTAGATTCAATTTTGTTTTAATGTTTTATGTATTATTCTTAATTTTGATTTTTGATAAATAGATTGTGTACATATTTAGTATTTTTAAATTACCTTTGTTAAATTGATCAAATCTGAAATCTTAATGAAAGACTGAACTTTCTATATTGAGACTAAAATACCTGGTTTGAAAGAAAAGGAAAAAAAATGGCGACAAGCCAAAGACTTCTCTGGCGCTCAATGCGATGCGAAAGTAAATTAAATCGACTACTGATATAAAATTCGCAATAACAAATATCGAAATTATTTGCAAATTCGCATCTTTAACATTTTTGACATTTCATTTTTTCAATATTTATAACAAATTTTATTTTTTTATTTTTTAAACGCAAGCGGGATTCTGGGAATTTTTACAGCTTATTCTTTAAAAAAAAAAATAACAAAATGGATGATTTAAAAATATTTTAAACTTTAAAATAATGTTATACGTATATTTACATTCAGGGTGTTTCGGGAGTATACTGCTATAGTGAGGATTAGAACTGAGAACGAAACATTTTTTTAATTTCGAAAATCATTTTTTAGCTTGCATTTTGCCAATAATCCACCTTAAAATTGTGACCACACAAGAAGAAAAAAATATTATTATATAGGTCTCTTCGGTCGAAAATTATTAGATCATTAAGTCAATTATTTTTAATTACTTTACTAATAAAATATTATTTAACAGATTTTTATTAAAAAATAACGGTACCTGTGAAATAAGTTTTTTTTTTAATAAATTTTTTTTTTAATTATACTGTTAGATTAACTTATCCACTGAAAGTACATATATAATGTACATGTTTGATCATTCTTGTGACTGAAAATTTATTATTGAAAGGGCCAAACAACAAAATTTTGTATCTACTCCTAATTCGTCATCTGTTTCGTTGTTACCAAATCGCAATTCAAGTATAATAAATTTAAATAAAAATATGCAATTGTTAAAAAATAAAACATTTGGACATTCAAATTTATCTAGTTCTTCAACAACTTCAACTAAATCTGTGTACATAATTTCCTTCAGTAAACATTCCAGTTAATATCAAACATCACTTTCGTCATTTCTAAGTGAAGCAAAAGTTACTTCACAAACAATTTTAAGTCCTAAAGTTCAAAGCCTTGAAAGAGGTAGGCACTCTCCTACAACATGTGTGTAACTTCCTTACTCTTTCGGACAGTGTCTATAGGTTGGGTAGACACTTAGTGCTAGTCTACACATCTGTTTAAATTTTTCTATATTTTTTATTGTGAACCTTTGATTTGAAAAAAATATTGAAATATAGTTAATCTACATGCGGGATGGGCTGAATGAATATTGTTGTGTTTTTTTTTTTTAACAAAATTATAATTATTTTTTTTTTGCTCACCCATTCAAATTATTTATTAATTGAGGAAATTTAATGTACACAAATTAAATTGGGAGCTTTATTATATTTTATTACTGCTATTTTTGCCTAAATTATCAAGAATTTTACTGAGTTTAATCCATTAAGAAGATAGCAACAATATTTGGTTGTGTTTTATATATATATATATATTTTAATTGTAAAAGCTTTTCTTATTTTAAATGCCTTATACAAAAAACGATTTATCATACAACAATTTGTACTGCAATACAATCATTCATACTACTGCTTGAAGAAAAAAATGCATCATATATGGTGTTAGTTTTCGTATGCATTTTTGAACAATGAAATCTAATACGACAGTTTAAGCTGGTATAAGTATAGACTATAGCATTTAGCATGTATCAAATTGTAATATAAAACAAACTCTACTTCACTACTATTGAAGTTACTAAAAAATTTATTAAGAAAATTAAAATTAACAAATGACGACTACAATAAATGTCTAAAATTAAATTAAAAATTTTTTTTTTAACTTGGTCTCCAAAGAATGAATTCTATATTGACAAAATTGATTTATGCAATGTAATATCAAATATGGAATATATGTACATATTCTTACAATTAATACTAACTACTTGTTAATTCAAAAATTTTAAACGAGCTGCTATGCTATATTCGACAATTCGGTTACGTGTAGGGACAAACTTGTATACGATTTGTCTGTTAAATTTATCACACAAACCGTTGTATAACTCGCTGTACGACAAATCGTTCACTTTTGTTAAAACAACTATTTTTTTACATATATATATGTAAGTACATACTATATGACAAATTTTAATCAAAGTTTACCATATTTAAATATTTTCGCAATCGAATAATTCACTGTACATAGTTCACTGTATTGATATGATATGAGTAATAAAATCATATAAAAAACATCAGTTCAAAATACAATAATTGTAAAATAATAAATTATTAAATTTATTATATATGTATTACTAGTTTAGGACACAGTACAGAACATAAAGTAGAGACCTAACTGTATAAGAAATTTGCGTTGCATTTCGCTTGCAAACTTGAGATATAATATAAAAAGGGCGAAAAAATATGTATGTAAAGCATACTACAGACGATTAAACATTGTATTATACTTGATATTAGACCTTAAAATTTATACGTCTGTAGTGAAATATTCAGCAGGTATTATACTAGATTATACGTTTGTAGTGAAGTATTCTACCGGTAATTATACCGGTATAATACTTGGAAAAAATATCAAAATCATTTGATATTTTATGGGCGCCCCAACTATTCCACCAAGTATAAACGTGTGTAGTGAAGTATTATACATTGTATGGAATACTAAGTATAATATAATGCTTAATCGCCTATACTATGCTTAATAAATGATGCGATAGCAGAAATTAATAGTACTAAAAGTGCATAGATGTCACTGTAGAATGATATTTATAATATCTCGCTGATTTCGTTTAGCCGGTTTAGCGAAATTAGCAGTTCGCGATTCGTCACCTGAGTTTTATAATTATTTAGTCATGCCCATGAATATTCAGTTTTAAAATTGTGTAAATTTTTTTTAAAAATATTTGCTTTTACGCTGAAAACACAATCACAACGAATGGCGAATGACGAATGACCAAAATTCGCCATTAGAGACACAATCACGACGAATATTCGTGACGAACAAATTTTTGTGTTTTGAAATTTCAAAATTTGTTTTTAAAAAAAATTAAAGAAATTGAGGAAAAATTTTAAAAAAATTAGTTTAAAAAATTTTTTATTTGAATTTGAATTTTAAAATAAATAAATTTTTGTGTTTTTGAAATTTCAAAATTTGTTTATGAAAAAGTTGGTGGATAAATCTTAAAAACATTAATTTAAAAAAATTTTTATTTGAATTTGAATTTTAAAAATGTTTTATTAAAGCCATTTTGACCAATTTATGTTGGTATCAATGAATGTCATTCGCATTCGTCGACGAGTAAAATAGAAATAGATCTATTTTTTGAACGCGAAATTTTGGTCATTCGTCATTCGTTTACATATAATCTCATGTATTTGAAAGCGAAAAATTCGTCATTCGTCGTGATTGTGTTTTCGACATTATATACTTATTTATTTTTTTAATTAATTTTTCTCAAAAATTTGTGTAATATAAAAATAAAACTGTGGATAATCCTTATTTTCTATAAATTTTCATAATTTATTAATTACTATACAATATTATACATACATATTTCAGATATCGAAGAAGCTTAAAGTTTCTTTTTATATTTTATTTTATTACTGTTATAAATAATGTAAAGATTGGAGAATAAGTAAATATTATACAGGGTGTTTCAGTAATCAGTTGCCATAGACTCAAGTGCGATTGGGAAAGTCAAATTAAGCAAAATACTGTATATTGAGAACGTCAATTCCTAACCATTGATGAACGTCTATGAAAGTATGATTAAAATTTTTGGTTAAGATATTTGCATAAAATACCATTAAAATAGTAATCAAATACGATTAGATACAAGTAGCTGTGTAATAAAAGCTGATAAATTTGTCTACTATAAAGAATTGTAAACCGTATATGTTCGGTCTATTTGATCGGTAGGCATCTAATTATCTATATACACATCAAGGTACACTCTGCTTTTGGACATCTTTTTTAAATCGCAAAAAATTTTTATGTATGCAAAATCTATCAGAGTGTTCAAGTAAATTTACAACTTAATAAAAAACAAATAAACTTTGAAACAATAAATTTTAATTTTAGATCTCACAAATTCTTATTTATTTACAATTTATTATATTTTTAAATATTTCGAAATAAAAATATTAAATTATGGGTATACATAATCTTCGTTGTCCTCTAAGTACTCCACTGAAGTATCGATTGATTTATTTTTTGGTATTTTGCAATTCGGTTCAGGACCGCTTTCATCAAAAAAGTATTTTAAATTTGAAATTTTTTCTTTTATTTCTAAAGTTGTATACGAACTCAATAGATTTGTCACAGCCTGAAAATAAATTACAAATAAATTAAATTTTATTATCATTTAAAATCAAAATTAAAAACCTTTCCAATGTAACTCTTAGTTGGTACCATATATTTATAAAATTTTGCTCCAAAATGTTTAATGAATTGATTA
This sequence comes from Argyra leucocephala, assembly GCA_963942445.1. NCBI lineage: Eukaryota > Metazoa > Arthropoda > Insecta > Diptera > Dolichopodidae > Argyra > Argyra leucocephala. Next base: position 209,355,555 of record OZ012677.1, on the reverse strand, counting down.
ATCAATTCATTGCGTTCTTCATCAGGGAATAAATTCTCAATGCGGAAAGAAAAGTTTTCAATGTATGGCTGAAAAAAGTAAAAATAAATAAATTTAAAAAAAGAATTAAAAATAGAAGAAAAAAAAACAATGGAGGTAAAAGAGAAGAAAAATTATTTTAATAATATAAATTTTAACATTTAGTTGGTGTCACGAAGGTTTAAGGAAAATATAAAATAGTTCTACGATTACCCAATGAGAAATAAATAAAAAAAAAAGTTCGAATAGACTTTTAAAAGATGGCATAATGGCAAAAAATATAGTTTTTTATTGCTCTGACAGGCAATGGACAATCAGAGTAACAAGTTAAGGAAAAATGTTACTAAAGTATTAAAATATTATGACACAACCTCATTTCAATAATTTATATCCTAACGGCAGTTAAACCAAAAGTAAAGCAAAATAAAATCAATATAATAAAATAATTTATTTAAAAAAAAGATGTATTCTTGTTACTGTGAATAGCCTTCATTTAGTTCTGGATTTTTTAAACAATTGCAACAATTGCAAAAATTGTTGGTTATTGCAACGATGCATTCAGTTATTTATATTTATCCAATATATTCGGAATTGCAACAATTCATTCGGTTCGGTTCGGTTCGGAATTGCAACAATTCATTCGTTGTTACAGAAATGTGATATTTTTTGTATCCAACAGCGGCTACGCTTAAAAATTATTTAGGTGAATATTTTGGAAAAAATTAAATTAATACCTAAATATATATACTTTCATAGTGGCTTGACTGGAAATGAGAAGGTTGATGAACTAGCCAGATCATCGGCGGGAAACATTTATGGCCCGGAACCAGCAGTTGGTATATCTATTGGTAATATTAACCTATCAATAGAAAACACCCTGAAAAGGGAAGCAAATATTCTTTGGGAGATGCACCAAGAATAAACACCAAAATAACCAACTTCCTGCTAACTCTCAATAGAGAAGATTGTAGGAAGATGGTGGGCATACTTACTGGTCATAACCACATGAATAAACACATGTGTAGACTAGCACTAAGTGACGACCCAACCTGTAGACACTGTCTGGAAGAGGAAGAAACCTCCACACACGTTGTAGGATAGTGCTTAGCTCTTTCAAGGCTGAGACTCAGGTTGCTGGAAACGCACTACATAACCTCAGAAAACTTCTGCAGGATAAATCCCCCAAACCTATTGGCCTTTATCAAAAGGGTCGACTAAGTTTAGGGGAGGAGGACGGTATAAAGGGCTAAAAAGCCTATATGCCGGCTCTGACATATTAGGGCCACCTCCGTAGAAGAAAAAAAAAATATATATATATACTTTACTTAAAGCATTTAAAATTATGAAACCCCGATGGGGTTTTAACTGGTGCGATTTCGAACCGCTTCCGTTAATACGCCAGAAATTTGATAAAATAAACATTGTAGAAAAATATGTAGTATAAACTTGCATTACCGTATAAAAGCAATAACAAGGATCGTTTTTTGTGAATTTGTTTTGTTTTATTATGGGTTTTGCTTTTTGGGGATTTTAGCCTAAATTTAAAATTATCATTTTTTAGATATTTTTAAATTTATTAAATTACGAACCTAAAATAAATATCGCTTATACCAAAAGTATAAGCTTTACAAGAAAAACGGCAAGTCTGATATGAAAGTTGTGTGTGAAAAAGTTGTAGGGGATGATGTAACGCAGTAACACAATAAAAAACAAAAAAAAAAATTAGCGAGTTTTTTCGAGATAATCAACGTTTTTTACAAAATTTTCAATTGTTAAAAGCAAAATTTTAAGTTTTACAGCTATTATTCAAAAGTGGTAAGTCTGATACTCATCCAACAAATACCGTTAATTAGGTGTATTAATTTAAATAAAAAAGTTACGAAGATAATGTTGCTCTAGTTTAAATTCCTTCGGAGCTGTAGTGGATATTGGCATAATTTTTCTAATCCGATTTTTTTTAACCCTAACCCTGGTTAAATTTAAATATAGAACCCCCTCGTTTAGAACAATTATTTTCCTAAAATACTCGAAAGAATCACCCCTTAAAATATTTTTGCTCTGAACCGGACCACCCTGTATAGTGTGATTGTACTGAATAAAGTAAAAAATGATACAATCATGTCAGTTTCAACATGCAACATGATATAAGGAAAAACTTGATATAAAACGATTCATAGGTAATGAAATGAAAATTATTCGAGTAAAACTTAACTCATAACCCCACCCTGGACAATGAGAAAAAATAAGTGTCAACATAATGATTGGTTAACATCCAAACGAAAGCTAATATTTTTAAAGGTTAATATGAGCGATAAGAGACTTTGCTGGGACTTCAGAATGTGGTGAGCGGACTCAAAAAAATAAACACAAAAAAACAATTATCAAAATGAATTAAAAAAAATTTTAAATTTTACCATATAAGTAAGAATAATAAATTATCAATTTTACTTACTTCAAATTTTGTAACAAAAACGTTTATATTTTTTAAAAATTTGATTTTAGCTTCAAGCCTTAATCCCATTTTTTCACCAACAAAACTAAAATAATTTTTTTTATTTAAAATTATTATAATTAAAATATATTATTATATATATACATACTTTATATCTACATCTGAATCGATATCAAATAATCCATATATTTGTCCTTTTAACTTATATTTACCATTTAATTCGTATCTTGGTACATAATAATCAATAATAATTTTACCAGATTTTAATTCAAAATCTTTAATAACAAAATCTGACATCCCTTTTGCTTCACTGTGTTTTTCTAGAACATCAACCCTAAAGAAATAAAATCATTAAATTTACATGTATACATATTTTTTCTATTTTTTTTTTTTCAATTCCCAAAACATTAGAATTTTTTTTTTTATTTTCTTTATTTAATTCATATTTATTTACCTCATAACTTAACAATAATTTTACAATGTGATTTATAAAAAATAAATATAGACCTCATTAACATAAGTATATGAAACCAAATAGGTGAAAATATGAAGGATATAGGCCTTAGCATAAGCTGTATAGCCTTATCAGTTAAATTTAACAAAGTTAATCAAAAAAAAAATTGTTTTCTATGAGGACGTATATTAAAATAAAAAAACATATAATATATTATATAAAACAAAATATAAAATAAATCAAAATCAAAAATTAAATTAAAATATACAATAGGAATAATGTGAACATAAAAATTATAATACAAAAGTATATATGTAGTTATTTAAATAAGAATTCCAAAATTTTTTTTTTAAACAGACAAAAATTTTTTTTTTTCTTTAATGTCATTCGGTAATTCATTAAAATTTTTTAGGCAATTATAAACACAATTATTCTTTTGGTTGTTTGTTCTGAATAATTGCAAATAAAAGTTAGCTTTATTACGAGTATTATAACTATGAATATCCATGTTTCTATTTAGAATGAAATTACATATGTTTAATTTAATCTCGTTTACAGATACATATTTTGAAAGCTTATATATGTATGTATTATTATACAGCAAATGGGTAGGATGTAATATATTATAATTATGAGTGATTTTGATAGTTTTTTTTTAACATGGTTTCAATTCTGATAAGATATTTCTGAGCAGCACCGTTCCAGATTGGATTAACGTAGGTAACTTGGGATAAAATATAAGAAGAGTAGATACTGAAAAGCGCCTTATTATTTAGAAACTTCCTTAACCTCTTCAATAAGAATATATAAGGTGATATTTTTTTATAACCTGGTTTATATGCTCATTCCATTTCATCCTACTATCCAACAAAAGACCAAGGTAATTATATTTTTGAACTATTTCAAAACTAAGATTGTTATGAGTGAAAGAATTCACTTGAAAATTTTTGTTGTTGAATAGCAGTATTTTCATTTAATCAACATTCATAAGTAATTTATGGTGGAATAACCATTCATTTATCGTCTCTAGATCATGTTTAATTGTAACAAAAAATTCATTTTCATTATGATTCGAGTACTTAATGACAGCATCGTCTGCATAGAGTTGAATGCTGCCAATTAATGGAGGACGTGCTAAGTCATCAATATATAATTTAAACAGATCAGGACCAATAATTGAGCCTTGCGGAACTCCTTTTCTGATACTTAACCAATCACTCGTATGTGATGCAACACGTACGCACTGTGTTCTTTCGTATAGGTATGATTTAAAGAAAGCTATTTGCGATTCAGTAAAGTTTAAGCTTGAAAACTTTTCTAGTAGTATTTGGAAATCGACACAATCAAAAGCCTTCTTTAAATCAATGAAAACACAGCCCGTGTATTTTCCCTCATCCATGCTTTTAGTGATAGAATTTGTTAAAGCAAGACAGGCCGCCGTTGTATTAGAGTATCGCTCGAATCCATATTGATCCGGATGTAAAATCGGATTAGAGTTAAAAAAAAAAACAGATTAGTCTTTTCTTAATAATGGTTTCAAAAACTTTTGAAAATGCTGGGAGCACTGAAATTGGTCTATAACTTGATGGGTTAGTGTTTTATCTTCAGTTTTAAAGATAGGAGTAATTATTGCTTTTTTTAAGCAACTCGGAAAATTATTTGTCATAAATGATAGATTAATGAATTTCGTCAGAATAGGACTCAATTCTTTGGTGAATTCTTTTACAAATTTTGTGGAAATTCCGTCATATCCTGTTGCAGCAGATGCTTTTAACATATTAATTACCTCACTCGCCTCTTGTATATTAGTTGGTAACAGATTAAAATTTGAGTATATATTTCTATGAAAAGAAAAGCGGTTAAGGTAATTAGTATCAATTAGTCAGTGGAAGGAATATTGAGGGTTTGTGTAACATTAGTAAAAAATTTGTTCATGACATTAGAAATTTCCTGTGGCGGCTCGTTGTATGCGTTATTCTGAAATATAATGGAGTTGATTTGACTATTCATACTATTTGGATTTGTATTAAATATAACTTTTTTATATACATCCCATAATTTTTTGGGGTTTCCAGAAGCTTTAGCGACATCATGAGAAAAATATTTTGTTTTAGCTTGGAATATCAAAGTTTTGACGCGACGCTTATGTTTAGTGAATAGAATTGCAAAATTTTTATCAGTAGGATATTTCTTTTTGTATTTGAAGAAAGAGTCTCTAATTTTTATTTCATTCAATATTTCTGACGTCATCCAATCATGTTTTTCTTTCTTATTTCTTTTTTGAATTTTTTTAGTATAATTTCCTATTAGAGTACTTAAAGCATTGCTGAAGATATCAAAATCATTATATGAATTTATATCATTCCAAAACCGGTCTGATTTTAAATTCTCATAATCTAATACAGTTATAACGTTGTTCATTATTTCTTTAACAGGGTTAATTAATACTCTTTAGTTACTTGCAGAGTGTTAGCATATAGATACAGTATGATATAATGCAACCAAGGCCATATGAGGATAAATAACACTAATACAAACACCATCACAATAGAAAGTGAAACCAAGTGAAACACTCAAACAATCGAATATATGAAAAGATTCTCCTACTTAGGTAACATTCTAACAACAAACGGATGTACAGAAGCAGATGTGAACAAACAGCCTGCGTAAGTGCAGAGCTGCGTTCGTTGAATTAAGTTCAATATGGAAAAAAAACAAAGATTAAAATATTTAAAGCGTATGTAATGTCAACACTTATGTATGGCAGCGAAACTGTACCAATTTCTACTCTATCATCCTATACTGTTTGGGTATATAGTGTGTAAACAAAAACCAAAATCTTACATAAATGTCAAACATCTTACTACCTATTTCATAATCTTGTTTTTTTCTAATAAATCTTATTTTTGGGAAGCAAATCCAAAATTGACTATTGATTTATAATTAAATCTCGAAACCAATTTGAATTTATCGAATACAGTTGTGGAAGGAGATTTATATAAGTGGTAAAAACAATTACTTCAAAATAAAATTTGTACAGCTAGATTTTGCCATCGGTAGATTACCATTGACAATATCTGGAATATTTCGCTCTGGAGCTTGCAGAAAAAATTATTTAATCTCTTTTTCTCTTAAAGCCATATCGTGTGCGCTTACCTAACCTGCCTTTGTAATAAATAACAAGACGACAGAAACTCCCCGCTTGAAAAAAAAAATCGAAAAATTTGTACTTTTTCTAGAATCATTGTTTTGCTGTAGCTAATACACGTAATAAAGATATTAGGAAAGACTTGTGGTGGAGTCCCTTTGTTATTTATAAAATAAATGTAATTATGCCACAAAACATAAACCTTTCTTCCATCAACATGCCAATAGTCTATTTCAAATCAATTAATTTGTTAATAATAAACAAATTATAAAAATAAGATAAAAATATTTAAGCCATCTTTCAAGCTTGTAACATTAGATAGTTTTATCACCGTAATAACTATATTCCCTTAACTATAATTTTAATACGGGAATTTAACAATTTTTTATTATTTATTATATTTAAAAATTTATATATAATTTTGTTATTTTACTTACTCGCCAAATTTTCCAGAATAACTATAGTTAAAATTTTCAACTACATATGGATCTAATGCTGGTAAATGTAACTTTGGTATAGGATGACACATACGATTTCGTACATCCTCCAAAAAGTTTATCAAATCATCATTAACACTTCCTAAATTAGGTTTTTAAAAAAAATTATTGGGTATTATTTTCATATTTATATTAATAAAATTAAATAATAATTATTTATATAGGTATATATATACTCAAGTCTTTTGCAAATATTTTGCCACGTTTACTCTCACTATTTTTGAATAAAAAAACTACTAAAAAAATTTGAATTATTAAAAATTTCATTTTTATTGAATTAATTTTAGAATGAAAGAAATTTGAAATTAAACTGTTAAAAATTTGAGAAAAAAATTTCTTTAAATACTACTAAATTTTATCTAATAGATACTCGTATATGTATTGGTTTTATTTATATATTTTAAGTATATGAGAACATTGGTGCAATCAGAATCGGTTATTTTCTAAAGAAAATACACGATACATGATAGTATCGATAGAACCTGGTAGAACATAAATAATTACAAGGATGATGATGATTTTGATTTTTCTAACTAATTTAGATTGAAAACAAGATTGAAAATATGATTCGTTCAACGCAAATGTGCGCATTAAATACAAGAATTATAAAATTATATTATTAAATTTTTTGATAGATACTGTCATTGAGTAAATATAGTATAATTAATATATTTACATATATATTTTGTATAAATTTTTATAACTGCTTAATTTCCTATTTAATATTTGCAAAACAAGTGTTTCTTGACTTTCTATATTAAATACCCATTTGCTTTTTTAGTCTTTCTCTAGCACGATTATCACTATAAAGTTATTCGTTAAGTTTTTTTTATTTTCAACCATTTTTCTTTCGCTATCAATCCTTTTACAGTGATTGCACTTTAACGAAACATATGCAATATCTTATCTTCTATTTTTATTTGCTAAATTATTGGACTCATATGCAAACAAAATTCAACACTATATGTATATAACTATACATATTTATTTATTTCAAGCTTAAATCAAGCAGTTACAAAAATATTTACTTAAATATAAAGTTAAACAAAATATTATAATTCATTTAAAAATTTAAAAATAAATACAATTAAATTCATTAACATAAAATCTTAAGAACTAAAAGATGTGTATAGGTGTTCAGATGGTGTGGTAAATCGGTCTTTGAAAGAGAGAAATCAATTAATGTCATATATTTATTTCCCAATATTAACATTCTATTAATAGGTGCATATCTTCCATAGTTTGTTCTATGATGAAACACAGTGAAAAGGTTTACGGATCACAAGTCGAGAACTTGTGTTAATATTGATTTTATTAGAAATATAAGGAGATAATATATTACCTTTGACAGTTTGAACAATGAAGGTTATATCAGCAATGTCTCTCCTTTTTTGCAAGGTATCAAGATGAATTAAATTGAGTCGATGTTCATAAGGTGGTAGACGAATTGGGTCTTCCCAAGGAAGATTACGCAAGGCAAACCTCAAGAATCTTCTTTGAATTGCTTCGATTCTCTGAATATGAACATCATAGTATGGGGACCATACCTGGCTAGCATATTCCAAGTTGGGCCGAAGCAATGTAATATAAAGGGCTTTAATAATGTACGGATTGCGAAATTCTTTAGACCAACGTTTAATAAAGCCAAGTAAGGAATTCATCAAAATACACTCCGAGATCTTTAAAAAAGTTAACTTTTGATAGAAATTGTTCATTAAAAGAATAACTATATAAGAAATTGGTTGAGAGCGACGTGTAAAGCACATTAAAGCGCATTTATTAATATTTAACAATAAATTGTTATTAATGGTCCAATGGAAGAAGTTGTCTAGGTCTTTTTGAAGTAGGACAGAGTTACCAACAGACTTTATTTTTTTTTTAAATTTTCATATAGTCTGCGTAATTTTCACTGTTCTTAATCATAGAGCCTACATAATTTACCGAAATAATAAATAGAAGAGGTCCCAAGTGACTACCTTGGGGTACACCAATGTATGTATATTAAGTACTTAAATATACTTGTGAAATTGCTTGATTCGCTGATTATTTGCTACTCTGATCAAAGGCATCTGTTTTTATTAGAAATATAAATTTTTAATTGTTCTATTTTTTTTCTAGTACCTTTTTTAATTTTAAATTAAACAATTTTTTTTTTCAAATGTAAATTTTGTTTATTTTTGATATTACAAAAAAAAAATGCAATTCAAATTTTTTACAAATACCTTGCACATTTTTTCTGGGTAATAAAAATTTATAAAAATAATAAAAATAGACGATATGTGGCACAAGAGATGGTATGGTTTCTAAGATGAGTGGGATAATTCTTAGGTCTCCCAGCTCGTTGTACCCCCTTTCAATGAGGTCATTTCTTGTAATCACCAGACTCCGTTGTCGAGTCAACTAACATTTTTCATAAAACGAATTTCATCTGTTTTTTCTTGTTTTTTGCTGAACAAATAATTTCCCCACATCCCTTACAGAGGTTATTTTTCACAAGCCCTAGTCTTGCAGCATGTTTTCTCAGTAGCGGGTTCCCTGAGCACTCACCTATATAAAGTCGCAACTTGGTCATATTCAGAAATATATAACTAGTTTTTTATTCACCGGTGTTCCCCCAAAAATATTTCGTTGTCGATAGCTATCTATTTCACTCTTGTGTGTGTTCTTTTACGGCCTGAAGTGTTATCTATATAATGCAGATAACTTTCTTTGGTCAACATTTCTATGCCCACTCTTTGTGAGTTGATCTGCTTTGATCATATTATCCTTTGATCCATATAGGTATACTGTCTATGCCTATATATGGCCTGAGATCCATTGAAGTAATGCATTTTTTTACTGTTTACAGTCTGATACTGTCGTAAAAGATACTAAGTAACAACAGCTGATTAATCAACTACTTTTTGAAATTAAATTATTTCAAAGTAATTGAAATCATCAGTCTCACAACTGTAATATCTGAGGTTTTCCGAAGTGCTATAATACTGCCCGAAAAAAGTGAAAAGATTTTTTGAAATAGGTAAGAAATTTTATTTTTATATGCCATAATTCTCACATATTCTAATTTATTTATATTCTACGTATTCTACCTCTACGTATTAAATTTCGATATTTAAAATTATTTAATTTACAATTCGGTTCAGGACCACTCTCATCAAAAAAGTATTTTAAATTAGCAATTAATTGTTGTAATTTCCAAATTGTATAATCTTTTAATAGATCTGCCGCAATCTAAAAAAAAAAAAAAATTTAAATAAATTATTTTTTAAAAACAAAACAAAAAAAAAAATGTTTAAGTGCTGGTTCACTTTTTAAAAAATAAATAAATAAAAATGTTTAAACCTTTTCAATATTAGAAATTATTTGATTTTTTTGCTTCAACCAGACATCCTTAACAAATTCAGGTCCTAAATCTTTAATCATTTTATTAAAAAAATCATTGAGTTCTTCATCAGGAAATAAATTATCAATGCGAAAATCAAAATTTTCGATATATGGCTGCAAAAAAAAAAATGCGTACAATTAAAATGGTTTGAGGTTAGCATTTTGTTTGTTTTGAATAATTTCTGGAGTAATCGACCACAACTACAAAATTTTATTTTTCACGAAAATGTATTTAAAATTTTTATAGATTTTTTTTACTCAACATTTTTTTGTGTATGCCTATTTTAAATGAGCCTAACACAAATGAATACTTAATTTCTTAAAACTATCACATTATTAAAAATAATTAAAACAAAATTATTATTAACTTACTTCAAATTCTGTAATAATAATTTGTATTGGTTTTAAAAATTTTATTTTTGCTTCCAATTTGAATCCAATTTTTTCTGCAACGAAACTACAAATTTTTATTTAAAATTTTTTTAATTTATTATAAATTATAATTAAATACATACTTTATATCTCCTTCTCCATCTATATCAAATAATCCATTTATTGTTCCATTCAATTTATACTTAATATTAAATTGTTGTCTTGGTATATAAATGTTAATTTTAATTTTAGCTGGCAGAATTATTAATTGTAAATCCTTAACAATAAAATCTGATAATCCTCTTCCATCTACATTTTTTGCTATAAAATCGAAACTGAAATAAATTAATTAAATTACAATTTAATTAAATATCTACAAATACATATATATATTTTTTTATCCAGTCTTTCTATAGCCTAATCGATAGATAGGATACCAGAAAAATGTAATCTAATTATGTGACAAGTTCAAATATATACCCAGGGAGATAAAATTTGTCAAGCGACACTAAATATATAAAAAAATTCAGAACAAGAAAAAGATCAATTTCACACAATCTAATGAACACAGAACAGAACATTTTCGGACAAAAAATAACAAGTAACGGAAACTAAATGAACACAAAAACTTGTTCTTTTTTACTCTAGAACGTTTTAGAACGTCCTAGAACAGTTTACTGAACACAACTATTATGTTATGTACTCTTCCCCGCAGACTTTCAACTGTTAATGTCATCTATATGTTATTTATTTATTTTACATGATGTTGATTCTTGGATATGGTAAATGGTAAAATAATTTAAAGCCGTTATAAAAGTGAATAGACGAATGAACTTAAAATTGAATCTTTGATTACTTAAATTTGAACATAGTTTTAATAGACCACTAGTTATTTTAACTTGCTCTATTCTTTCCGCATACATATTTTGGTCGTAATCATTTTCGACTAGGATTCTAACAGCTTTTATATTAATCATTTTCCACTATAATTTTAATATCAAATTATCTCATCCCGCAAAGGAAAAGAACCTAAAGTTGGTATGCAGATTTATCTGCAAGTCTGCTGAAAAAATAAATAAATAAAAAAATTATCTCATTTATAAATGGAAACAAGAAAACTATAGGCGTGTTCGTAGTTGCAGTAAAATATACATCGGTGTCTTGCAGATTTTTTTAACTGTCACTATGAACAAAAAAACTTGCGCAGGCGCGCAGAAAATTGTTTAACAGTCATTCTTGTTCATAGAAACAGCACATGCACAATTCGTTTATATAGTCATATTATATTATTTATAATTATATTATTATATATTTTTATATATATTTAATATATTTTAATATATTTTATAAATATTGTTTTAAATATTTAATATATTTTAATATATATTACTTATATATTTTAAATATATTAAAATTATTATATATTTTTGAAAATTATTATAGATTTTATTATATCTATATATTATTATTATAAACACATTTATTTTATTTTATTAATTAATTTTTATTTTTTACCTAAATATTAAATGTTAAATAACATGCACTTTAAAAATCATTCTAAAGCAGGCGCACTAAAATATCTGTGCAATCTGCCCGACGATGACGCGACACCGATTACTATGAACACAAGCGTCTGCTTTTATCAATATCTGCGCAGAATTTTTGATGATATGCAACTACGAACAAAAAATCTTTTTTGTTGCGCAGGCGCGACCACTACGAACACGCCTTATTTCTCCACTTCTCCACATTTTTTTTCAATATAAAAATTCATAACAAATTCCAAAATTTAAATCTGCAAAATTATGTAAATCGCTTGGTTTCAAAACAAAAATTTCATGATCACATCAGTAAAAGCAAATACAATGTTGGCCTCAATAAGATGAAAATTTTTTTTAAGGTTGATCTCTATTAAGTGTAAAAGTGACTTGTAAGTGGAATCAAAACATACTTTAAACTAATAGTGGTAATTGCTGTAGACAACTAGTTTTTGAAAAAAAATAAATATAAAAATAAATTTTATTGAAATAATTTTGTAATTTTATTTTATTCGAACAATTTGAAACCCAACTTACTTTCCTAGCTCTCCAGAATAATTATATTTCAAATTTTCAGTTATAAATGGATCTAATGCTGGTAAATTTAGTTTTGATATAGGATGACACATACGATTTCGTACATCCTCCAAAAAGTTTTTCAAATCATCATTAACATTTCCTAAATTAGGTTTTTAAAAAATTACTGGGTTTTGTAATATATTTATTAATATAAAATTAAAAAATAATTATTATTAAATATTATATTATGTATAATGTACTTATATCTCTTGCAAAAGTAAATAATTTACAACGTTTGCTATCACAGATATTAAATAAAACAATTATTAAAATAGTTTGAATTAAAACATTATTTGAAAATTTCATTTTCATTAAATTTAAAATGAAAGAATTGAAAAACTAAACTGTAGAAAATTTTAGAGAAAAATTACTTTAAATACTACTCAAACTTTTAATTTAATTTAGTATATTGCATTTTTTTTTTTTACCTAAAGTTGAGTGTCGATATCAAAAGTACTTTATTTGCATAGATATTATGAAGATATGTACATACTTAAGTATATGTATAATATACCAATTTTTGTATTGATAACAATGATAACGTAAAATTTTAATTCTGTTTACTGTTATAATCATATTTTATTACATATACTTGAAAAAATTAATATTGCATTTTGCATCTATAATCATAAAATAATTTATTTGTATACAAAAAAAATTTATTTAATTACATTATGTATTTATGTATTTCAATAAATAAATATTTTACAATAATTTTTGAAAATAGTTGAATATTTTATTCGAGCCGATTAAAAACAACTGACGAAGTTTGCAAGTAGTAAACGAAATAGGCGTATCTTTATAATGATGTCGAGGCAAAATTGCATATAGACAAAATATTTAAATTTTTATAAAAATTTAAAATTATTTGGTTTTGTAATGAAGGTACTACTTATAACTTTAAATTTATTAAAATCATAAAGGGTTTTAATAAATGAGTAGCGAGGGTTTGGAGCAGTATTCCCCGACTATAAAAACAAGAGGTCCCACGTCCCAAGTGTCGGCCCCAAAGACTTGGAATTTTTTTCTGTCATTAGTAAAATAGCCCTTAAATATGATGAAGACAATGGGACCGTAATCCAAGGAATTGAGGCCGAAACTCTATATCACGTGTTTAAATTATATTTTTCTAGAAAAATGTTATTAATTATTGTTATAAATTGTTTTTGAAAAATTTTCGGTTAGGTCCGCGGTTCAGAAGTCGAGACCAAAAACCAAAATGTCAATAAAGCTCATAACGTATTAATATAAGACATATAAAAAACATTTTTTTTTTTGTTTTTTTTTTTATTCAAGGTCTTTGGTTAAGTACACTAATTTATTTAGTAAAATTAAATGGAAAATTTTCTACTACACATTTTCAACAATTATAGAAATTTATTTGAAATTATTACCCTAACGCTAAAAGCAAGTTTTTCTAAAAAAATATTTTACATTACTACCCTTATCATGATTCTCGAATCGAACGTATAAGTAGGCAAATTCGCCGTCATGCGATCATAATTAGCGAAGCGAATAAAATACGTTCGACAATTTGGCAAATGAAAAATTTAGGTGACAACCGTAAAACAAAAATAAAAAAAAATTTATTTTTTGTTTATATTTCAAAATAAATATCTTTAAATTTGTTTTTTTTTGTTTATATTTCAAAATAAATTTCTTTAAATTTGTTTATGAAATTTATTAGCACAAAAAAATACAGTTTCTTTCTTTTTATTTACTTTTCAATATTTAATTTTCGAGTGTTAAGTTAGCAACGACTTTTCCACGAATGAATTTATTCGCGAATTATGATCACATTTACGCGAACGTTCGACTAGCATATTCGATTCGAGAATCATGATAAGGGTATACATATGTTTCAACGTTTTTTTTTTTTTATTTACAAACTCACCTATTTTTTTTTTTTTTCTTAATTTTGCTTATAATATTTTTTAAAACACTGAAAACATTCATACCTGGAAACAATCAATTTTGAATGTTGGTTCATATACTTTGTAGCCAAAAATTCCTGTATGACAACAATTAAACTATTTAGTTTTAAAACATGGTTCAAAGGAATAAGACATTCAGAAAATACAAGATTGGGGAAGTGTAAATAGGGTGAAATTTAATGTTTGAAAAAAAAAGTCAAAGTAGCCTCATATCAACAAAGAAAAATTCATAAATACCAAATATTCTATTCGAAAATGTAAACACCGAAATGTTTGAAACTTTAAGAATTCTTGAAATGGAAATAATTAGCAGACTTTCGTGCCACAATCATATGTTTTCTATCGCGAAGGATGCTGCGAAATGTTTAGGATTTTAACCTCTTGTTATTAATGGTTCAGAAAGGCATACATTTTTTTTTTTATGTTGTTGACAGTAACTTAGGTAGAATTACCTTTTCGTGCTTAATTAAGTACGATACTGCAATTTTACACTACAATATCTACAATATTTCGAGTATTTATTTATCAAATTACTGGCTTATCAACTCATTAAATGTAGAAATCTACTACTATTGTCAGGAACTAAGAGTTCTTAAATAGAATAGCTCTATTTTATTTTAAGTTGTTACCAGATAATACTCTCAATTATTTTTTGTCATTTATTTTATCCCAATGACAAAGGGTACTGGACCAGGTCGAAAAACCGAAAAATAATTTTTTTGCTTCATCGGGAATCGAACCTTTCGGGACCTTTCGGTTGAAAGGCAGGCGCTCTACCTACTGCGCTATCCAGCGTATGATCATATAACTGGAATATTTGGGATGGTGCATCCAGTACCAGCTTACAGTACTTAGATAAGGAAAAAAGCGAGCCATCAAAATTATCAATGATGGAGGTGGAGGTGTTACGTAACATCCTTAAATATCACAGTAATGTAGGAGAGCTCTGAAAAAATCAAAAGTATTATGCCCAAAATGCAAACAGTTAGGGTACCCAACCCATTATTTTGGCCTAAATTAAAAAAAATATTACCAGGAACTTACAAAATTTTCAGTAAATTCGATTTATTGGCTTTTAAGTGAAACTGGATTTGAACAAATCTGTTTATTTATTTGTTTTCGCTTATTTTTATCAATTTTAAAATCTATAATTATAATTGACAAGCATTTAAGGTCCTGCGCAGTAGACACCTTTTCATTTTATTTCGATTCTCCTACTCCTTAATGAACTTCTAATATACATAATATATAAGATTATATATAAAACAAAAATGCGCACACAGTTGAATATTTTGTACTCATATGATTTTATTATTCAGCAAATACATTATGCATAAGTGAGATCTTATGAAAGTAATAAACAAAAGCAAACAAATCAGTTATTATAATTTATATAATATACTTGCAAATGAATCTATGTACATATGCAAAAAAAAAAAACAAAAAAACAAATTCATCTAAAATAAAAAATATAAAAACAACAAAAAAACAAATCACTTCAATTCTTCATTTTTATCTTTTTAAGTAACTGTTTCTAAATTTTGGTTATTTGTAGTAATAATATTTTTAGGAATTTTATCCACTAAATGCCATTTACTATAGGGAATATATCGGAAACGAAGCAGTATATGAGGGACATGTATTTATATGTGTCCTAAATAAAACTTACTAACCACAAAGCTTTTTATTACACACGAGTGATTTCTGCTATATCGTGCGAAGTCTATGTCAGTACATAAATTACTGTTTTTTTTAAAACTTTAAATTTGACTTCAACTTGAAATATAATTACTCAACAGGGGCCCCTAGTTTAATTATACTAAATAAAGTGAAATTAAAATTAAACAGATTCAAAGTAAAATGATATAATATATTAACAATATTATATAACATTATCTTATATTATTTTATATATACATTCATGTTTAAAAATATTTAGTTCTAATTTATTTTTTGATAAATTCCTCTGTTTCATTATTTTTCAGATATTTTTATATTTTAGTTTTCGTACCATCCCTTTCTAAAACATTGAAATTAGTCGTACTCATGTTCATAGATCATGTTAGAAAGAAGTAAATATATATATTTCCATTCGGTTTTTGAATGTCAAATCATTATGACTGTTGTGTGAGGTGTTGGTTGGGTCGTGGTGTGGTGAATTGGTGATCTAGCATTCTAGCCAGCTACCATAGTAGCATTTGGTAGAATATTCTATTATATGTATATATCTTAACTTTTGTATAGACTTTGTTTTTTAAAGAGGAATTCGTATTTCAGAGGTGAGACAAAAATCTTCTTAATTTATGGTGATTTCGTTTCTCAAAGAAAAGTTGATTGCATTCTGCAATTTTTTCTTGCGTTCGTTTCTCGACATTTTCTGACATTAAATTTTTGATAGTTCTGCATTTTTCGCGTTTACAATCAGACAACAGAATAAAAAAAAATTTAAAATAACAAAGGAAATATCAAATGTCAATATTTCAAGTCGACAAGTATATTATATTAATACGTACTATAATTTAATATATTTAACAAAAAAAATGAAATAATTTTACACGTAAGACAAGTAACACAAGTAAAACTTTTATATAACTACCGCATATGTCCTGTTTCTATACAAAAAAAAATCATATTAAAATTTTCATTTATTTAGTTTATCTTTTATACTTATTTACAAATAATAATAAATTATCTAAATAAATAGTAAACACCAAAATAATATGCAAATAGCTAAAGTTGTCTTGTAAACCTAAATTCCATCATTATATTTTTTCATTCATTTTTATAATGATTATTCATTATTTTTTGCATCATGTATTTTTCTTCCGTAACTTCGTAGCCTTCGTACATTTCTTCCGCAACTTCGTAACCAAATAAAATTGAAAATAAAATAATAAAAATTTCTATAAATATCTGTGGATAAAAAAATTCTCAAACTGAAAAAAATTTCAATTTTAATATATTTATGTATTTGTGAAAAACTACCTAATGAAACAGAAATGGTTTGGTTTTCAAAAAAAGGACCGAGCTTTTGTTTTCTTTTCCGCTTAAACCTCTAGCCAAGGCAGTAAATTGCAAGTGTAAAAAACAACAAGAATACTAATGTAAAAATAGCCATTCATATTAATTTTACCAAAGTAATTAGTCCTAAGTTGGTTGTTGATAAATTCCTGTTTTGTTATTTTTGATATTCTTCTAGATTTTAGTTTTCGTACCATCCTTTTCTAAAATATTGAAATTATTCATGTTAGAAAGAAGGAAATATATATATTTCCATTCGGTTTTCGAATGTCAAATTTGTATTGATTCATGACATTTGGATTTGATTGTGTGTGGTGATCTAACCTATTCTATTGAAATCAGTTCTCTTCAGCAAAGAAAGCACGAGTTTGCCGTCAGTATTTAATTTTTTCAACAAAAAATAATTTAAATTAACAAAATGTTTGGTGGAGCTCAACCGATTTTGGTTTTAAGTAATGCAATATTTTCAACTATATTAAAAACATTTAATAATTATGTTATATTTAAGGTCAAAATACTAAAAGAACTTCTGGTAGAAAAGTACAGCTGGAAAATATTAACGCAGGAAAGGTATGTTAAATTTTGTTGATTAAAATTGTAATGACTCAGTATTTGAATAAATGGAACAAATTTAATTTTAAGTCAATTTACATTTTTTAATTATATAAATCAAACTTATTTCCATTAATACTAAAAATTTATTTACATCATTTAACTTTTATTAAAGATTTACTATATTAAATTAAGAAATATACTAACAGCATGTAGCTTTACACCATGTGGGTGTGTTATTAATAAAAGTTAAGCATTTTTTAAATGTAAAAAATAAAATAATTTTGTCTGATTTTAGGCTATAGCAGATGTAATCAGAACATGTTTGGGACCTCAAGCTATGTTAAAAATGTTGATGGATCCAATGGGGGGTGTTGTAATGACAAATGATGGTAATGCCATACTACGTGAAATTACAGTTCAGCATCCAGCTGCAAAAAGTATGATTGAAATTGCTAGAACTCAAGACGAGGAAGTTGGTGATGGTACTACATCGGTAATTGTATTAGCTGGAGAAATGTTAGCAGTAGCAGAACCTTTCTTACTGAAGTGTCAATGGCATCCGACAATGATAATTCAGGAATATAGAGAAGCCTTAGAAGATATTATCAAACATTTGTATTCTGATTTGTCAGTAGAATTGGATAGAAACAACAAAGAAGAAATGGCCAAAGTTGTTAAATCGTGTATTGGAACTAAATTTATCAATAAGTGGTCAGATTTAGCAGTTAACATTGCTCTAGATGCTGTTGAAAGAGTAACGATTACCGAAAACGGCAAATTCGATGTAGATATCAAACGTTATGCAAAAGTTGAAAAAATTCCAGGTGGTACTATAAGTGAGTCATGCGTATTAAATGGTGTAATGATCAATAAAGACGTAACACATCCAAAAATGCGTCGATATATTGAAAATCCAAGAATTATTTTATTGGATTGCCCATTAGAATACAAAAAAGGTAAGAGCTTGCAAAATGATTGATAAAATATTTTACATAAATATTGAACGATATTTTAGGTGAAAGTCAAACCAATGTAGAAATTGTGGGTGATCAAGATTTTACAAGAATGCTTCAAATTGAAGAAGAACATGTTGAAAGAGTTTGTGCTGATATAATTGCACTTAAACCTGATCTTGTTTTTACTGAAAAAGGTGTATCAGATTTGGCTCAGCATTATTTATTAAAAGCTGGTATAACTGCAATTCGCCGGTTGCGTAAAACTGATAATTTGAGAATAGCTAGAGCATGTGGTGCAACTATTGTTAATCGTTCAGATGAGTTAACCGAAAAAGATGTTGGCACAGGAGCGGGACTTTTTGAAATTAAAAAAATTGGTGATGAATATTTTACTTTTGTTACTAAATGTCAAGATGCAAAAGCTTGTACAATTTTATTAAGGGGCCCATCGAAAGATATTCTCAATGAATTAGAACGTAATTTACAAGATGCTTTACACGTTGCTCGTAACTTAGTTTTAGAACCAAGATTAGTTCCTGGTGGAGGTGCTATAGAAATGGCTATCTCTCGAAAGTTAACCAAGAAAGGAACTTCAAAACTTTATGCTGCAGTTGCTACAGCACTTGAAATTATTCCAAGAACTTTAGCACAAAATTGTGGTGCTAATACTATTAGAACATTAACAACGTTAAGAGCAAAACATGCAGAACATAAAGGTGATAAAGTATGCACTTGGGGCATTGATGGTGAATCAGGTGAAATTGTTGATATGAATGTTCGTGGTATTTGGGAGCCGTTATCAGTTAAATTGCAAGTATATAAAACTGCTGTTGAAACTGCTATATTGCTGTTGAGAATTGACGACATTGTTTCTGGATCAAAGAAAAAGGATGGTAGTAATGAAGCACCACCACCAAGCCAGATGGCAGCTCAACAAGAATAATTTTTAACATAGATCTGAAACGGTGAAATTTATAATATTTTTGTCTATTTAAAAAATATAATACACACACAAACTCATTAGAGTATGCATTTTATATTAAAGGAAACACCACATCTCATTTCAATTTTGTTCTTTTCTATTTTTTTTAATATACTTTAAAATACTAATTTTGTTGCTAGATGCCATTTTGGTATTTTTTAATTGAAATTATTATTAAAATCTTATAATAAAAATTCATTTAAAAAATTAACACTTATTTTATTATTTTCTAATTACGTACATTAATGATACTTTAAAATTTCAGAATTACAAAGTTTTTCAGTTCAAATACCAGAATCAATTGAAATTATGAAATTAAAAATGGATACTTTTTCAAATGCAATTAAAAACAGTTTTTGTTTTTTGCATGGGTATTGCATATCAAAGATAGTTAAAATAAGAAATTATTTAAATTTTTAAAAAAATTACATTTATTTTTCGAATTAATTATAAATTTTTTATACAACTTTTCAATGTTGAAAAAATTATAATTTTCAGAAGTTTTAATTTAAAATTCAAAAAAAAAAAACAAATTATTTCTATACTATTTATACATATTTTACAGACAACAAAAATATATATTTTTAATATATATTTTTTATTAATTTAAATAAAAAATATTTTTTTCAAATTTAATGTTTTCCAAATTTATTCTTTTACTGTGAAAATTGAAAAAAAAATATATATATATATTTAACGATAAATTAAAATTTAAGTTTTCTCTTCTTTTTCCTTGTTGTAGCGTTCCAATTCCTTTAAAAATTGAGCTTTGGGTTTCATTATATTTGGACGATCACCACGACAATTAGGACAAAACCATTTACCTTTTGGTTTTGACATAAGTGATACGCAAGAAAAATGAAACCATTCAATGGGACACAAGTCATTATCACATAAAATCATTTCACCAAATGATATCTAAAAGAATAATATAATTTTAAAATTTTGATTTTCAAAATATTTGAAAGTGCAAACCTGATCACATAAACAATAAGTTGGTTCATCAGGATCAATTGGATCGGGTGGTGGTGTTTCATCTCTTTGGTCTCTTTGATTTTGATTGTTTTGACCACGAGCTTTGCGTTTCTTTTTTTTGCCACCAGCACCACCTTGACCACCAGATTTTTTAGTATTTCCAGTACTAGCATTGTTATTTGCATTATTACTTGCGGAATTCCCAGCACTAACTGAGCTTGATTGGGCTGCATTTCTGTTATTACTATTTTCATTGGCTGAATTATTTGATTCATTTCCACCCATTTCATTAATAGTTAAATTATTTTCATTTCTAGGTCTTCGAGATCTTTTGCTTGTAGTTCGTTGTTCGATAGCATTATTGGTGCTACTGTTAGCATTACCAGCATTACTATTATTATTATTATTATTATTATTGGTATTTGTATTAGTATTACTTGAATTATTGTTATTGTTATTATTATTATTAGTGTTAGTAGTAGTAGTAGTAGTAGTAGCAGTATTATTATTATTGGCATTATTGGTATTCGTATTATTATTACTATTATTACTATTACTATTATTATTGCTATTTCCTTTATCAGAAATAGTTGGTGTATTAACACGTTGAGCAGGAGTTGTATTACTGCTGGTAACAGTCGCTACAGTTTGAGCTACCGCAAAATTAATATTTTGTTGTGTTGATTCAACTTTGATAGTTGCTGTTTGTAGTAATTGTGTTGATATCGGACTATGTGGTCTGGGCGTTTTTTGTACATTATTATTATTATTATTACCAGTTTGAACATTTGATGTTGCAATTATACTCGAACTACTAATTCCACCAGTACCAATTCCAATTGGACTTGTATCCATTAATTGATCTTCCTTACCATAATCCAAATTTTTATAATCTAAATCAACTTGTCTTGTTTTTTGATCAATTAATTCTTGTAACTGATTTACTGTTTGCATTTTTTCATCTCCAAGTTCTTGAGCGTTAATATAAGCCTTTTGTATTTTAGCCATTAATTTATTACGTTTTTGAATATCCGTTTCATTTGTTGAATTAAGTAATTTAACCCATTGATCATGATAATTTTCAACATCTCGCAAAAAATCTTAAATTTCATAAAAAAACAAAAAAAAACCTATTAGAAAATTTTTGTACACAAAATAATTGAGGTTATGTTATATTCATGTAACTATTAATTTAAATTTATATTTTTATTATTATAAATACTTTTTATTAACTTACTTCGAACTTGAACATCAATATCACGTATCCTAGATAAATGCCTTTGTGCATCATCTGGAAGATTTTCAACACAGTCCATATAATTTTCTACAAAAGTAGCTGAATATAAAGCTTCTGCTGATATTTGATTTAGCATTTTAATAGAATTTTATTTATAATTGGTTTAAAATAAAAATATCATATCTTAGAATTAATAATTATTGGCTTTTATTTATTTAATTAGAAGAAACTCCATAAATGTTATCCAAAATTTCCAAAACCCAAGCTCCTTTGACGTTTTCGTTTTTATTATTTTTTCAATTTTCTTTTGTTACGTTTGTTATTCGTGGGAGAGAAAATTATGCACTGCTTACACATATCAAAAGAAGTGTTCCGAAATTATTTCCTTTTTTTTTATTCTCTTGTCTCTATTATTATATCATTTTATTTTTTACAAACCAATCCTTTTCCTTCACATTCTGAAAAACAATATTAAAAATAACTAAAATTAAACATGAAATGCGGATGTTTTTAAAAAATTTTTATTTTTAAATATCATTATTAATATAATTTTTCAATATTTTCGAAAAACATACATTTATTTCTGAACGCAATTGGTATGTACTAATTATATTTCTCTTTTCTTCTTCATATTCTTTGAAACTTAATTCCAAGTTGATTTCCATTTTCCAATATGTTTTCTTGAAAAAATATAGTTTCTCTTTTTGTCATACTGAAGTTTGAAAATGTAAAAAGAGATGCATAACTGTTTATAAATTTGCAGTTATTCCAGTAAAATTTATTTCAAACAGGCGGAATTTTCAAATTTATCAATCGTTTTGTTCCATTCGAAGTGGTGTGTTTAATTTTTATTGTCAGTTTTTACTTTAATTGTCTCAAGTTTTTATTATTTTAATAAATAGTTATTGTGATTTTAATTTGTTCGTAATCGTTTAATGTATATCGGTTTCGTTATTGTAAAATTTGACTTGATAATTTATATTTGAAGAATAATTTTCGAAAAAAAAAATTTGACTAACTAACTATACGTGTGTATTTAAAATATTTAAAAATTTTAACTGAAAAATAAAGAAATAGAATTAGCTCATATTATTAATTTATGTACATATATCAAGAAGAAAAAAAAAAAAAGCAAAAGTCAAAAAGGACATTTTTAATTGATTCGATTTGATCTTCATTTTGTGCAACTGATCTTTTAATTGAGTTTTAATAAAAATTTGTATTCAAGAAACGTGTACTAACGTCGTTCGTGTCCTTTGTTTTAATTAAGTTTTGTTTTTGATTATAATTTTTTTGGCGGATTATTTTAAATAAAACCAGAATAAACATGTCTTCAACAAAATTTATCAGTGGATTGGGAGATTCTAACAAACCATCTAGCAAGTAAGTTGATTCTAATTATTTACTTAAATTTTATTATAAAATTTTTAGATATTTCTGTAAAAGAAATTTGAATAAAAAAAACTATTATCGCTAGTGAATAATGAATATCATAAAGGATTTAAAAAAAAAAGCTATATTTGTAGGACTTGAAAAAAAAAATCTGAATCCATTTTGAATTTCATGAAAATAAGATCTAAATATAATATCCAAAATGAACATTTAACGAAATAGAAAAAAGGATTTATATAACTAAATATATGGTTATTTTTAATGATAATTACGTTTTTAATGCCATTTCAGAAATTAAATTCAATTGAAGTTGAAAATATGTAATTAATTTATTTTCATATTCATACATATATAATATGTATATTCATTCATACATAAATAGTACACGGTTTTAGTGATTCATTCTTTTAGAACTAAAAAACGATGGTTTGTTTAAAAAATGCTCTTTTTTTTTTGTTTCACTTTAATGTGAAAAATAAGTTATTGATTCAGGGTATATTTTTATTTTGTTTTGTTTACATAATTTTTGTAAGATAGTTTTAGAAAGGTAGTTAAGTTTAAATTTGCTTGTACCTGATGTACAAATCTGTTCTGCTTTTAAATTATAATCCAATTTTAAGTGGTTATGAAGTTATTTTTAATTCATTAACAAATTTATCAATTGACATTCTAATGTAATTATTTGCATACAAATATATTATTTTAAAATTAAGTTTTTTTTTTGAGTATCTAATTAAATTTATTATTTTTATAAGTAGGTATTATATTTATTTCGCCATTTTTCCTTTGAAAAGTATTATTTACAGATTATCACAACTTTTTCATAACTTTGTTTTATGTAAGATTGTGAAAATTTTGAAATAGACTAAAAGATTAAAGAAAAATTAACAAAAAATAAAATAGAAAAGTGTTGATAACTAGAAGTTAAAACTTTTTTAATCGGTACAATATTCATAAATTAATTAATTTATACCTATTAATTTGCATATCTTATCATATTGAAATATATTTTAACCCTATTCTTCAATGATAAACAATTATATGTATATACTATATATATATATGTACATTTTCCATTCGATATGTTGGAATTGGAATAATTAGAACCAATGTCAATTTGTGAGCAATCATTATTTCGTATGATACCTAGATAGAATATTTCTTTTCAATAACCAATTTCTATTTTATATCTCATCTTTGATTAAAATGTTTTTTTTTTACCTATTAAATTACTAAAACCAAATGAAATGTAAATGAAGCTCTCGAACAGTGATTTTAAAATAAAGTATTGAGAAGTACATCAATATTATAAATATATTGCATTATATAAATATATATATTTTATATAATATTATAAATATATATATTATATAATATTATAAATATATTGTAAACACATAGAAGATTATGATAGATGAATATAATGAAATGTAAATGTAAATGAAAATGTTTAAAACATACTTAACAGATAAATTTAAAGTATATGGATATTATGATAATCGGAAATTCGAAAACTTATTTTATTTAAATTAATTTATTTGCCAAAAATAAAAAATTTTTCATATTTATGTAAAATATATTCCTACTCCGACATTCGATTAAAGGAATTAAACACTAAATGTAATTACATACATATATATACATCATACGAAACAAATAATGAACGTCAATCCAAAATCACTTTAATTTTACGTAACTTTATTAATTTTATTTATTAATACTATGTATTCTTCAATGATATATAAAAAAAAATATATTTTCATTCAAAAAATAAAAATCAGGAAATGAACAAACAATTATTGAAGATAAATCGTTATCTTTCAAACTGGTTGTAAAATGTAAGTGATTGATAAAACAAAACTTATTACAAAAAACATTACTCACAAATCCGAAGAAAAAAATAAAAATGAGTAATTTAAAATAAAAACATTGTTATCGGTTTAGTTTCGAAACAGTAAACTAATAAAATCAATTTATTAGTTAGTATAAATATTTAAAAAGATTAGTTAATGAAAGAAGATTTTCTAAAAAGGTCAATGGATTAATAAAAGTAGAAACTAATTGAAGATAACAACTAATATTTTTTGTATTAAAGCTTTTTGTTAGTACAATAAGATTAAAAAAATATAAAAGATAAATATATATACATATAATAATAATAATAATAATTCTTTATTTCATTAACAACTTAAGCTAACTTACATACTAAATTTATAAAATTATATAACAAATTAATTCAGATTTCTTAGCCTAGTATTTTAATGATATAGCTATGTTCAATATGTTATCCAAACGATAAGTGGCGATTGAACCCTACCATATTTTGTATTAACAAATTTATAAAAAATGTTATTGATAATTAAATTAAAAAATTAATTTTTAATTTGAAGTTTACTTTTACATTGGCATTAATTGGTTTTACAAAAATATAGGTATTAGATAGTTAATCACAAGTACTGATGAAAGAAGTATGCTGCTTCCGAAATATCGATATTTGCAATCAAATATAAAAAATTATTAGTTAACAGAATCCTGGCAACAATTAAAAAAAGATATAATATATTAGCCGTAGGTATTAATTAATTTTAATGTATGAAATATTATTATACCTTACCTATTTATTAAGTTATTTTCAAATTTAATTTCGTTAAGGTTTCATACATTTTTATCTATTTTCAATCTATTTTTGAAACTTTTATTTCTAAAAAAACAAAAAAAAACGAAAATTAAAAATATTTCTTGCAAAATAGTTTTACACATCTCCACATTACTTTGATTAATAATTAATTAAAAGGTAATTTGAATAATTGAGGTTTAACTATTGTCGTCACATTGCGAATAAATATTCGTTCAATTTTATTTCAAACTTTCTAGTTTTGATTCTGTATTTCCACATAAATGTCAAAATCAAATTTTCATTACATTACTTGTTCATTTACAATTACATATGAAGTCACAAAAGTAGACGACAATAAGTAAAATATAGTTAAAATTATTTAACTAATCTGAATATTTTAGTTCGATCAGACTGAAACATTGATATAAGTAGATATTCGTATTTTTAATTTGTGATTAACTTACTTAGTTGTCTACATAATATAACTTATTATTACTTTGCTCTTTCTTTTTATTACAGCATAATCTTTTGAATTTTCTTAACAATTAATTTGGGTTATTTTTTTTTTTTGTATAAATTTATATAGTTGTTAGTTATTTAGGTACTACTTAAATAATTTTTTTTGACTTGAACATTTTTTGAAATATCTTTTAAAAGTGAATTAAAATCCTCTAATTAGTATATTATCTTCGTCTCTTTCATTTTATACCTAATCATTAATATTTTTATTTACAATGATATTTCTTACATGCAGAGTGGGATTATTTGGCCTAAGACAATTTTTAATTTAATTTTGTTTTACTGATTTTCAAAAAAAAAAAAACTTGTTTTGATTTTGTTGTTTTATTCTTTTTTCAATTGAAAATCGACTTATTAAACTTCAATAACTGTCAGTTTTTTTTTTAAACTGCATTAAAAAAAAAAAACATTTCTATGATAGATAACTCCACACCTTAAGTTAAATTTTTTTTGAATATTTTAAAAAGCAAGTTTCGTATATTTTTCTTTCTTTTTAGAATCATTCTTAATAATCAAAATAAAAACAAAATTCAAAACAAAAGTAGACAATACTTAAAGTAGACAGATAAAAGTAAAACCTAAGTGTATAGGTAGAATGATTTTCACAAACCTACCTTACTATTATTATTATTCAAAAATAATTTATTATAAAATATAAGTATGTTGTAAAAAATATATATTTATATACATACACATATATGTATAGATATATATATATTAAATAAAATATAAATTAACTTTATCTCTTCTGTTTTCAATGATATGGATCTGCATGCTTATTACATATATTTGTGTATATATATATATATAGGATGCAAACACACCCATCTATTTTAAAAACATTTTCTTTTTATACTCATCATATTTTGTTCATGCATTTATTCATTCATCCATCCATTTATCCATCAGTCCAGTAATCAAATGAACCAACCAACCATCCATTCATCCATCCAATCAACTGAATAATATTTTTAGTTAATAAAGTTTTTAATTTAATTCAGTTTGGCTTCAATTTTAAATGACTTAAGTTGAGTTATATTCATGCATTCAATTGAGACTTTAGTTGTTGTTGTATGTATATTATGATCAGATTCATCATAGAAACGCAATATAATTTACTAAACCTCCACTACGAGAGTATATTATTTAAATAGGCATATATCAAATCTATGATTTTTATGTATCCAATTTACCAGCAGTTAATCTTTTTGCACATTTTTTTTTTTTAAATTACCTATAAATTTATCGATTTAAAAAATAGAAATTGATGCAAAAAGTCGAAATATTGAAACATAATATTTGATTATTTTAGATAACTAATTGCATATTTTAGGATAAATGATACAAAATAAGTTGAGCTGTATATATATATATATAAACTACATACATATATATTTCTGTAGTTATTATGAACTGACTTAATTGTCATAAAAACGTAGGTCCAAATTCGGAATTACGCAACATCAATATTTTAATTTTGTATACTTAGCTTTTCATTCGTCTTTTATAGCTATACATTTTTTGGCTGACATGCCTTTACTTAAATTAATAAGATTATTTTTAATTAAATCCATAACAAAATAAATATAATTTGTATTATTTCTCGATATATGTAAATTTTTTTTTTTTTGTTATATTAACATAGTATTTAGGTAATGATCGTTTGTTACTCAAAAAAAAAATTAAACGGCCTCAATTGTAAATTAATTTGGAGTTTTATAAAATATCAATGTCTTACGTAAACCGCCGTATATTTGCAGTAGGTATTCGCAATAAAACCCATAATCTAGTCTACTGAATAAATCTACACTAGTTACTTTTACCTTTCCAATTGGTTTTTGTTAGCCTAAGTTTCGTTAATCTTCGAAATTTCAACATTTTTATTACTATTAAGAAAAATTTAAATTCGAATATTTATTTAAAAACTACAAAAAAAAACAATAAATTTACAAATTTTATACAGATCACACCTTATAATTTCTTGAGTTGGGCAATTAAATTTCATTGATTTTTTATTTTATTGATTTCAATGATTATGACTGAATCCTTTTAATATTTATCATCTTTTCCTGTAATTTTATGCATTATCTAGAATCCAGTATAACCACATATTATATACTTTTATGTATACATAGTTATATATACCTATAAATTTGACGAAAAGAATGCAATTTATCTGAACTGCTGAATATTTCTGCTGAAGGAGTAATCAAAAACAAAAAAGTAGATATATTTATATATATAAATTGTAGTTAGTAGGACTTACAACTTTAGATTGTGTATGGAATAGAATAGGCCGGGTTTTGAATATTTTCATTTAAGAAGATTATTTTATTAAAATTGTTTAACCCTATAGTCGATCCATTATGTATATATGTATAGTATAATGCAGCAACAATTTTTGTGTAATATCATTCATCAATTTTGATTGTATCGTATTTTGATTTAAAGGAGAATTATTAGTTGGAAATTGTCTTAAATATGTAGATATGTATGTGCACTTATTTGATGTAAAAGTGCAGAGGTTGAGATTCGAGTTTCTTATGATGTTGGTTGATTTAATTATAAATTTTGGATGAAGGAAAACCAAAAACAAAACAAAAAAGAAAAATTCAAATTACAATGTGAAGAGGAGTGTAGGATACCGTAAATGACTGAATAATAAGAATTAACGTATAATGTTAAGGTAATGATTTATGAATTTCAATGTTTATGTTGTTAGTTTTTTTATGCATTTTTTGTTTTTAATGTGAAATTAAGCGGTTTCAAATTGATAAGAGATTATTTTCTTTTCTGTTTTCTTTTTTTTATATACAAAAGCAAAGGAAATTTTATGGAGGCGTTTAAAGTTAATTAAATTGTCAAGGTATTTTCAATTTTTAGGTTGCTAAAATAAGTTTTTGTTTTTTTTTAATTTGAAATTAAGTAATTTATGATTGTGACAAGAAAATATTTTTGTTTTAATTTTTTTTTTTGTTCAATCTTATTTTTTGTCTT
Organism: Argyra leucocephala; assembly: GCA_963942445.1. Taxonomy (NCBI): domain Eukaryota; kingdom Metazoa; phylum Arthropoda; class Insecta; order Diptera; family Dolichopodidae; genus Argyra; species Argyra leucocephala. The sequence continues at coordinate 209,325,928 of OZ012677.1, read as the reverse complement.
ATACGATTTTTTTTTCTGAAAAAAAAAAAAAACACTTTCTATTTACTTTATCAGAAAATTTGTAATTATTTTATATATTTCTTTTTTAATTCAACTGAAATTTGTAATGTCAATTTAATTTAGAAATTCGATATAAATATTTGATTTACGAAATTATTTATTGATTCTCATACAAAATTTTGACATTTATACTCACTCACTACAATGAAACGAAATTATTTATTAACTGTAGAAAACTTTTGACGTTCAATTTTTCGTTCATTCCATTTTTTGATATTTCCTTCATTTTCTTTTAAGAACAATGAAATGGCAACAAAATGACAAGAAAATTTAATGAAAAATTTATCTTGTGGGAAAAGTTTTGCTCTTCTAAAGTGGGAAATACATGTGCAGAATTCTCATGCATCGCTGCATGCAGGAGTGGCACCACGTAAAACGTTTACGTTCAAAAATCAACGTAAAGTATTTTAACGTCAAAGATTTTTTTTGGTAGCATGTAAAACATCACGTTGAAAATTTATTCCGAAAACTCGAAAAAATATTCCGAATGTTCGAAAATTATTTTGACAATCAAATTAACCTATTTAAAACTTCAAAAAACATATGTTTTTCAAATTTAATGGAGGTTTGAAATAAAATGAAATGAATTTAAATTTTTTAGAATTTTTTTTTTTGAATTCTTGTATTTCACCTTATTATTTTCTGTTTTGATGAACAAAATTGTTATATAAAAATCGCAAAAATAATAAAAACGATGTGCCCGTTTCAATAGATATAGAATTTATAATAGACTAAAATAAAACAAAAAAAAAATGCAAACAAACCAATTCAGTTGATATTTTGTATGATATTTTCAATGAATTAGAATATTTACAATGAACTAATAAATGTAGTATTTTATTTAAATAAATTAAAACACTCAATTATTAAGAAATTTAAAAAAAAATTATTTTATTATCACATAAAAAATGCTTAATTATCACAGAAATAAAATAATTTTTTTATTGCAAACAAAAATACTTCAATTATTCCAGAAATAAAATGTTATCAAAAGAAATTAAAAATTATAAAATAAAAATAAAAATTATAAAAACTATAATATATAAATATTAAAATCTTATATTTTTATTATTAAAATAATACAAAATTATTAAAAAAAAACTATCTTTCTCGTATAAATTTTAGTACACGGTAAGAAATAAACGTATACGTTAACATATACATTTAAAAATAAACGTATACGTTAAAATCAACGAACGTCAACTTGCTTATATGCTACCGAAAAAATGTATACTTGACGTTTTCGGAATTAAATCAACGTCAACGTTGCTTACATGCTACCAAAAGTGTTAATACGTCTTTTTGACGAACGTGAACAAGTTACGTGCTGCCACTCCATATATGGTTATCTATCACTATCATTAATGTAACAAAATATAATTATATGAATAAATTAATGCTAGTTTGTTGTGCATATATTTTGTTATATCTAAATATTTTAAAAATTTATGATGAATATTGCAACAAAAAAGAAAAAAAATCTAGACTATGGACTAGGGAAATATTCGTTCATTTCAAATTAATTAATTTTTCTTCAATTACTTAATTTAAAATAAATTTTTACAAAATTGATTATAACCTCTTTACCACAAAAAAACAATAATAAATATGTAAAAATTAAACAAATTTTATGACGTTTGTCATTATTTTTTTATTAGTATGAGTAAAATGACAATTTTTACAATCTTTGGTGTTGGTAGCTCTGCCGCTGCGCAGCAAAAATTAGAATTAGATATCATGCATCAAATTTTCTGCGTGCAGAATTACATGTAATTGGTTCCATATAAAACCATGTATTCTAATTTATTTTTGCTGCGATGCATGCATAGTTCTGCACATGTATTTCAGTCATAAGTCTTAATTTCTCTTAAATTGCTGATATTTATTCATAGCAAAGAGAAAATTCAAAATTTATATTTAAGTACATACTAAAAATAAAGACGTGCATAAATGATTGGGCAAAATAATTTTTAGAAATTATTGAATAACAGTTTAAATAAACAAACTACATATCTTAACAAACTATAGTGATATAGAGTTTGAACAGATCACTCTTCTGATTTTACTTCTTTCCATTTTTAGTGGGTGTTGATAATGCATAATTATTATTCTTTGCACAACAAATCTATTTTTTTTTTTTTTTTTCATTTTTTTTTTAACATGGTAGATATAAATTTAATAAACAATTTAATAATACTAAGAATTTGGTTTGATAATTTCTAAAATTTTACTATGACAAGGCAAAAATTAACTAATAAAATTTGAAATATGAAAAATGAGTGAGTGTTGGAAAAAAAAAAATTTCTTTTTACAACGTATTAAACGTGTGAACATTTTTATTATGTCATACTGATTCGTTTTAATATTTAATTATGAATTATGGAATGAGAATAGTACTAACCACCTGAAGAACTATTTTTTTTTTACTGTTAATACAAAATATATAATTAAGTTTTTTTTTTCATTCATTATTATTATTTTTTGTTTTGTTTTATTAAAATGTATACCTTTCATACCTTTGATTGGAGAATATTCGAATAGGATAATTATATATGTACAATTACAATAAGGACTTTAACTGTACATTATGGTTTGGACACCCCCACAAAGTAAATTAGAACAGCTGTTTAGCTTACATAAGTATGCATAATTCTTTAATTTTTGTCTTAAATGAGTAATATTTCTTTTTAATTAACGTACTATACTCGCTTTTGGAAATTACTTTTTTAAATATATTTGCATACCATGTACATACACATATCAACATATTTTCAACTTATATTAATATAAATAAACTTGAAGTTTTTTGTTCATTTTTTTTTTTTTTTTTTTAATATTTTAATTTCAAATAATTTTATAATTATACCCATAAGAGTATGTATATTCTGATTTTTTAATCAAAATATCAAACTTCGCAATTCATTTTCAGAATTGATTGAACAAGAAATGACAAAAAAATAAAAAAATAACACACAAAGACCAGGAGAAAATGAAATGCACGCATATGTCGTCCTCTTATGGTCGCGTGTGGCACTGTGCAGTATATTCATAAAGCACCCTATTTTTTTTTTTTTTTTTTTTGTGTAAATATGCTTGGATATATCAAGAGAAATACACAAATGTACAATAATAAATTACCCACAGTTAAATCTAGAATTATTTATACAACAATGAATGGGAATTTCACAATAGAAGGTTAAAATTAATTTCAAAATGAATGCAAATCATTACATTGGTAAGCATCAGCAATCTTCAATGATAAAAAGACAACACTAATACTATTTACTTTTACATATTTTGTAAACTAAATTGAACAAATCACATTTTCATAAATACTTTTTTTGTTGTTAAATTTTGTCTTTACCTATCCAAATAAAATTAGTTCTTAAATATAAAAAAATTAACATTTAAGTAATACCAGAAATTATATATACAATTATATATTTTTATATGTATATATAATTTCTGGTAATACATTTATTTTTAATTTTTACTTACTTATAAGTTACATTAAATTATTGATTGAAATAAACAATAATATTTATAAAGGAATGATAAATTTTTATAAATTCAATTTCATTAGGATTCTGATTCTGAAATGTTTGAATATGGACAGAGAATATTAAATGTCAAATTTTTTTTTAAATTAAATGTCCAATTTTTTATTATTAATTTTTATTTTAGAATGTGTATATATATACGTATAGTGTATACCTACGTATAAATAATTTTAGTACTGACTGTAATTTTATTTTCATTATTTATTTATTTATCAGTTTAATATGAAATTTGAATTCTACCTACATATTAATTTATTATGTATTTTTATTCATTTCCTGCAATTCTTCTTTGTTATTTACTTTTCATTTTTATTGTCATTTCATTTGACCAATTTTATTTCCATTTTCCAATTTCAACCCTCATTTTCCAAGTTCAAATTTGAAAATTTCCAATTTGGCCAAAATATATTGTTATTTGAAAATGTTTTAATATTGCAGTTGCAGTCATAGTAATATTTATACGTATTCCACCTGGTATATTTTTATCCAATTAAATTTATCTAACAATTATTTATCAAAAACTATTTTTGATGTTTTATTAAGTTTTAGGGTTCTTAGTTAGAGGATTATAAATTTATAGATTATTTATTGGATTATCTGTTTATATTTAAATATTTAGTTTTTAACGATATACCTATATCAATCATCACCTCAAATATTTAATATTTTATATTTACTTGATATTAAATTTCTTTGTATGCTTGAAAGATAGCTAGAATAAATTTTCGAGATATTGACGGAAGTCTCAAAATATGGGAGAATTTTTTTTTTCCAATATTTTTATTAAAACCGTCAGTCATTGCACACATTCATAAAGGGATCGTAACAAAATCCCCTGTTTCAAAATCCCCTGTTTTTAAAATCTCTCAGTTTTCAAAAATCCACCGTATCAAAATCCCCCGTTTCATAATCCATCGTATTAAAATGCATTGTTTTGTAATACGCTTTTTAAAAATCCCATGTTTTAATGGGATCGTAACAAAATCTTCTGCTTTCGAAATCTCCCGCTTTTGAAAAATTTTACACCCGAACGAGTTTTGGCCTTATGTTAATTCAGAAATGAGCTTGTATACATCCACATGTGATCTGCCCACATCCACATGTGATCTGCATTATTTTGTGTTCTGGGGAAATGAAATTTTTCCGCATCAGCAATAGACCTAAAATTTAAATGATATCTTGATTTGGATGGATTTTTAGATTTTCCTGTATTACCTGTTATATAATTTATTTTAAACCAATTTGCAATTTTTCTGGCGTCATTATTAAGAGTTTTAAATAAATCTGAAAAATAATCAGGAATTTTTTCTACCGGGACAAATGCCAAACTCTTGATCATTCGAATCTGTATAGGCTTAATTTTTCATCATTTCCATATTTAGCGACCAGCCCTTCAGATTGCACTTTTCGCCAAATAATTTGTCCAAAGTGAAATAGACATCCCTTATATATAGCTGATGGAAAAAAATCATTTGCGGCAGCTACACTATAGATTTTTCGAAATCTGAAATAATTCGTATAGGATTCAAGTTTATATTCCATTGACAAGCTGTGTAACAGAGTTCATAAAAAGTATTTGATCGTTGTATATCATAATATTGTTGTAGATCGTTGTAGATATTTCAAAGTATTTGATCGTTGTCTTGAAATTTTTTGTTTCTACGCTGAATTAGAAGGTAAATATATTCTACATTCTTCATTACATTCTACTATACTACTTCTAATAATTTGTGAAAGCTTTGAAGTAGATGTTTTAGCAATACTAAAAAGTATTGGGGGATTTTAAAAAAGGGGATTTTGATACGGGAGATTTTAAAAAAGGGGATTTTGATACGGGGTATTTTAAAAAAAGGATTTTCAAAAACGAGATTTCGTATCCAATCCATTCATAAATTAATTTGATTAAAAATTTGCAGTCATAACTGTAGTGTAAACGATTTATTGATTGGTAATGAAAAATATATCAAGAAGAAATATCTATTCTAAAGGTGGATTTCCTACTAATGGAAGAACGTCCGGATAAATTTTTTAACCAATCACAAATTTTTATTTTACCAACAAAAAATCCTCTCCGAGCAAATTTACTTCATCCAATTTCTTAGTTAAAATATTTTTAAATTTTGGCTGAAGGACGAAGTAAAAGAAAAGGATAGATATATATTATAATTATTTGATAAATATTTATTGCTATCTCGATTTATGAATGAACGCATTCACATATAGAATTTCAAATGTTTTTTAAGAAAAAGATATGAAGTGTAATTTTTTTGTTTTTTTTTTTTTTTAGTATAAGATTATTTTGTTTCTAACAAATTATTTATATTTAAAGATAAAAGCAAAGCGCTATATTTTATTTTTTTCGAATATTACAATGTTATTATCCATTTTTACTATTAGCAAAATTTTAAATTTTTTGAATAAAAATAATATCAACGCATGTAAACAATTTTTCAAACGTCCAACCTTTTTTGACTACATAATAAATGTCAGTCCTTCGCGCATTGAGAGGAAATCATAAAATTTTCTTTAATGGTATTTTTTTTTTCAATTATAGTGTAAAATAAAATTGTCCGGACGTTCGTCCATGAAGAGGAAATCCACCATAAGTAAACATCGTTTATATTCCACAACAAAGGTTGTTCTGAGTTTTGTAAATACATACAGTTAAAAAAAAGGATAGGTATTAGTGTAAAATGCGAAATTTTTTTTTGAAAACTTTAGAGACTTTGCTAGAATGCAAGCAATTAAAACTCAATTTTAAAACGAATAAAATATTGTGCAGCGAAGTATTAGTATTTTTAGTCTTTCAATTTCGTCATCAATAGATCTCGAGTCCAACAAAAATTTTGAATATTTTCAAACAAGTCCATTGAATATATTAGATTACAAAAGGATGTAAGAGAAATGGGTATACATTTACAGAAAATTATTTCCGACGGATATAATAAAGAATACACTGATTCCTTACAAATTCGTTGCAATAAAAAAAACAAAAAAAAAAAAACATTTTTTTAACAAGAAAGAAAAAAAGAAAAAAAATGTCTAAAAAATCCTTGCTTGTCACTGAATGATTCTTCAGAAGTCGAATTATGAATAAAATACGATACGAACTGGTTTTTTTTTTTTTTTTTTTTTTTTCATTTATACTGAAATTTTGATGTAGTTAGTGCATGCACTGCACACATGCATAAACATTTCAAATAATGACTGTCACATCACAGTTATGTGTATTTATATGCATATATAAATATATATATTTTTTTGAAATAGAAGAAAAATAAAACGAGAAGGAAAGCAAAGTAAAACCATATGGAAAATTTTTGCTTTATAGAATTTCAAAACAAAAAAAAAAAACAAATTAAATTAAATGATTTTTTGTATTTGTATGGTAAAATGATGGAATCCCTTTCTTTTTAAATGCAATTGGATTGGAATATTTTGGTTGTTTTGAATGTTGGTTTTCGTTCCCTAGTTTTTTTTTTTTCTCCTTTCCATTAATGTTTTCTTATTTATACAATTTTTTTTTTTTTTTTTTTATTGAAGTCTGGCAGGACTTCTTGTAAATGATGCGTTTGGTATATTTTAAAAATTATTTTCATTTCACCTGAATTTTTGTTAATATTTTTTAATAAAATTAAAATTTTTTGAAGACTGTGTCGTATAATGAACTTCTTTTAACGTTTCTAGTTCTGCACATTATAGTATGTTCTAATATATATATAAGTAATATGTTTATATAGGTAGATACCTACTTACATACATGAATACAAATTAATGGAATTGTTTGATAACTTGTTTTTGTAATATTGATCATATATTTTTGATGACATTTTTGTTTTATTAATAGGTCGAAATATTTAAATTTGTTTTAATTTAAATAAGTTTACATTTTTTACGGGAAATAGTACCCACCGACTAACATTGATTTAATATGATATAGACGTTAGTAAAGAATCATAAAATCATATGATAGGGAAATGTCTGTCCTATATTATCTTGAAGATAAATGAAAATGGTCTTTATTAATTAAAAAAATGCAAAGTGCCATACACAATCATAATTTAATTCATACCTATATCCTACGAACTAGTTAGTGTAAAAATATAATATATCAGATATTAATCAATGATAAAATTCAAAAATACCATTATTATCGTGTTTTCATTAAATAAGTAAAAATACAAAAATAAAAAAATGAAATTTAACTCAACTCATGTATTATAATACATTATACCCTTTTCATTGCAGTACATATTATTGTACCTATTTTATTCTTCTCACTTTTTATCATCATCCTTAAATCATAACTTTTCTTTTCACTCATTATTTTTAGCCTTGAAATATTTGATTCTATGATACACTGATTACATCCATGGATACATATACTTATTTATATACAAGTAAAATATCGACAGGTTCTATCTAAAGTAAAACAAAAATGTAAAACAATAACAATAAAATACAAAAAAAAAAATCCTATGCTAATAGGCACACTTGAGACCAGGGTTAAAAATATTCTCAAAACACAAAAGATTTCTAAAATAAAAAAAAATAAAAATGAAAATAATAATAATAATGAAAACCAAGAGGAAATTGAAAAACACTCAACCAAATATACACGTGTATTTGTGAATTTTTTTTCATATTACATTATTTTGGCTGCAGTAGTAGTGGTGGCAGTAGTTGTAGTACTAGCAAATAAAAGAATCCTTTTATTAATGAATTTATAATTAAAGGGAATTTCTAGTATAAAAACAACATTTTACATTAGTAACTGTACAATCCAAATATTATAAAAGAAATACAAAATAAGAGAAGGGACTTTGTACATAAATATAATATAATATGCATATATAATGTATATATATATATATATATATCAGTAACCAAATGACGCTTTTATAATAATTTTTTTGTTTTTTTTTGTTTTTTTGTAATTCCCTAAGGAGTACTTTTTAGTGATGTATTTTGATACGATGTACGTGGGATAGTCTATACTTATGAAATGTTGATTCATTCAATTAACACGTCAAAAATCTTTTTTATTTTAAATTTATGCCAGTGGCGTGGCATGGCATACCAAATTGAAAAGAAAAATAAAAGTTTTATGATATTTTAATTGGTCTGGTCTGCTGTTTTTTTTTTTATTTGTGATTAAATCAAAGTTACACTTTTTTAAATTATTAACAGCATTTCCAAATTTAAGTACTAATAGTTAAATTGTATGACTTAAATTACTCATAGAAAACTGACTGCAGAATAACACTGAAGTATGGTTAGCTGCATTGTAACAATAAATATAGTCTTGTTTAATAGTTTAACAATATAACAGATTATCAGATAACAATATTATACTAATATGATGTTATATATATAATTTTCTGCATTTATCTGGATGTTTGTAAGTTCGACGGAATACTCCAACACATATACAAATTGCAATATATATATACAAGTTGTAGCATTATGTAATTCTCATAAAAATAGTATCTGTTTTTTATTGCTTATATATGCCCTCTGTCATTTGTCATCTGTAATCTGTCGTTTGTCATCTGTTATCTATGTCATTTGCCCATCATTTCATAATGATTTGTCATGTCATTCAAGTGTTAAATTTAGATGGCGCACTAGAACTTTTTACTTTTATTATGTCATAATTAATTTCATTTTACAATTTGAATTTTACAGTCAGTAGAACGCTGCTATGATTGCAAAAATATAAAATTATTGTAAATTTATATTATATAGTTAGATTTTGTTTTTATTAAAAATATTATTTGAATTTAGTATTTCTATATTAATTTAAATTGAAATTATCTTTTTGACTAACTTATATTATAATTAATTGAATACAATAGAATGTCTAAGAATATTGATTATGTAGAATTATTGAGGTCTTAGGATAATATATGTTTAAATTTCCAATAATGGCAAATAGGATGTCATTAAAATTATCGAGTAAATAACCCTTGGGAATTGAAAATTTTGCACCTTACTACAAATATTCTGTTTATATGGTAATTAAAAGCATTCTCATAATTCATAGGTTTGATATTGATGAATTAGTAAGCAAATACATATTTTTCTTAAACTTGAAATGAAAACTCTAATGAAGGAAGAAATGCTAGAATTTAGTTTGCTTCCGTCATTTATGGTGGATTACAAAACTAGTATAATATATTAATGAATGAAGTTTATAACATTTATATTACCTATATTAGTTGATACATTAATTGATTACGAAAACTAACTCATTCTTACAATATAGTTATGTTTACTGTCAAATTTATTCACATGCAACAGCAATTAAAAAATTTTATTTGTATTTTATGTTGATCGAGACAGTTTAAATTTTTTTCAATTGTTCAAGTCATAAAACTATGTTTTAGTTTTTGTGTCGTCACTGTTCATGTATTTATAGTACACAGTACACACATAATTATATATTAAAATTTGATTTGAATTTTATTTTAATCATGAGATCAATTTAAATTAATAATATATATAGGTACTTTAATTTCTTTCATGATTAAGTGGTTTTCCTGAAATTTAGAAATTGCATATATGTAGCTATATATGTATATGTATGTATGTACATATATGGTTTTTAAAATATTTTTTGTAATATGAATTTTTCTAATTTCATGTCGTACTCATAATAGCAATTTGAAATTAGTCCTGTACTTTTCGATATTAAAATGTGATTATAAATAAATTTTACGATTTTACGTAACTTTTATTTAAAATAATGTGTTTTTATACCTAAACTGAAGATGATTTTTGTTTATGCAACTACCTGTTTAAAATAATAAAATACGTATATATTCAGTTCGATATGAGTTCTGTAAGAACAAGAATTCGATCCGTATAATTTTTATGTAAAAATTCATGGAAATTGTACCTATAATTTGCTAAAAGTATGTAATTTTGTAAAATCAAGTTCACACGATACGAAATTTTTTCAATAAAACTTTTCGATTTCAAACTGTGATGTCCTTACAAATGTTCTTTATTAAAATAAATTTGCAATTAAGATATCCGATATTCAGAAAAAGATATCACGTCCCAAATAAGGTTAACGTACGCTTATTTATGAATTATGAGTAATTTATCTTTTTCTTTAAATATTTGCACAAATAAATAACTCTTGCAAATTATTTGAAAATCTCAACTCTTGAAATTTTACTTCCTTTGTTCAAAAGAAAAAAAAAAACAATTTCAGCCATTAAAATCACAAATTTCAATTATGATTGAGGATCCCATTGTGTGTGCTTTTTGTTTTTGTTTTACTTAATAATAATTGTTTCTTTACTTCTTAGTATTTCTTGATCGTCATCATGTCTTTTTTTTTCTTTCTTGAAATATTTTTCTTTAATAACTAATTAAATGAAATCAAAAGAAGAAGAAAATTCAAATTGATTGAAATTTGAAGTGAATTGTTGTTATTTTAGCTTGTCAAGTGGAAGTGAGTCAACGACAACAACAAATATATATATATATGTATATATATTTTTTATTGTTTCTTTTGGGCATATACTTTTGATGGACTTGTGGATAAAATAATGATATTTTTGGATGATGACTTTTTAAAATATCCTCCACTTGAAAGAAAATGCACTCTAAAAAGAGGAATTTATGAATTTGTGTGTTTTTTTTTTAATTAAATTTCTGAAATGAAGTTTTTGTTTTGTGGTGTCTGTTATGTTTTTAATATATTATTGCAAAGAAAGTTTAAATTGCAATAATTGCTAATCTTTGTGATTGTATTGATTTGGATCGAATAAAAAAATTCATATGGATTTTGTAAAATTTCTTGAGGATATTTTTGTTTATTTATGAAAACATTTTTTTTTTTTTTTTTTTTTTTTTTTTTTTCAAAAAAGTTTTGTATCTAAAAACAAAAGAGAAAGAAAAACTTTACACTGTTTATTTGACTTGATATGCAATTATGCATGCCAATCAGTCCAGATTGTATTTGTTTTTCCTGATCGTGGCATTTAAATGGAATTCAAGTATGCACTGTAAACCTTAAGTGAAGACAGTTTAAAATGAATCTGTTTTATTTTATTTTTTTTATACACTCATTTGAGCGATGAAAAAGGAATTAAAAATTTCGTCAACATAATTTGTGTGGTTCGAAAACTTGAGAGAAATGTTTTTCGAATATTTATAATGATTACATTTTGTTAGACAAACTTTTATAATTAACATAATCATATTAATAGACATATATTTTTCAAAACCCTGTGTCACTTGATTTGTAGGATCAGCTGATAGACATAATAATTTATAAATTTATGTAATATTTTTAATCAAATATAAGTGTTACAATATTGTCATAAGAATGGTAAATAATATGTATTGAATGTTGTACAACAGTTTGTGACAGTTTGAATTGAAATTAAACTAAAAAGTCAAAGTTAATGTTTTACATTTTTTCGATTTCAACTTTAATTTAACGAATCAAGCTTTGATGGAAAATAATTTCAAAAGTACATCTTTGATCATTTTATGAAGAACGTTTTTTTTTGTGAAGTATTAAAAAAAATGTTTTAATCAAATTTATATTAATGTGTATGATAATTAGCTTTATTTATCAATTTATGTTTAATATTATGAACTATTTTTCGCACAAAAAATTTTTCCATAACAATTTTTCTTAACATACGAATTGAATCTGTCAATTAAAATTGATAGCCCATTAGTTGCACCTTAAAAGAAATTCCCATATAAAATTTAATTTTTTATTTTGAAATTTCTAAGACATGAAAAAAATTAATTCCGAAAAAAAAAATATCCATGTTTTATTGTGTGTGCTAGCTATTATTTTAAATCTTATAAATTTTCGATTAACCTACTTTTGATTTGGAATTTTTGTATTTTTTTCTAATTTCAATTTAAATAGAAATTACTCTGTTATATAGTTAATTTAAAGAAATTTTCATATTAATTGGAACCAATATAATATTTAGACCTATTGAAATAAAACAAACAAACAAAATTATGGGTTTGGTTTTTATGTGAATGAAATGACGTTTCTTTAATATAAATTTTATTTTCCTTAAAAATTTCATTATAAAAAAAAAATGTTTAACTTAATTTAAATTTTTTGTTAATTTCTAAAAATGCTGTACAATTTTCCATATTTACGATGAGTTCAATGAACTTCAGTATAACAATCGTATCCTTTAGTTTGAGAAAATTTTCTAATTCGAAATATGTACATCCAAAGTCTAATGAATTTTGTGTCTCACTTTTCGAACTGTATATGTGATTATTTTCTTTCTCAAATTGTTTTCTATGTGGATTATGAATCATACTTTGTTTTTGCTAGAACAAAAAAAAAAATGCAATAATTACATATTTAAAGATTGTGCTTGTAAATGTTTGTTAATCAATTTTCCGTGAAGTTTTATATCGTTAGTGCAAAGTTACACTTTACTGAGCTCACTTATTGTGTCAATTGTGAATTGGTTTTTAATTTGTAAAAATAAAATTATCAAAACTTTCCGTCAAATTTTTAATTACATTTTATTGAATGAATTTTTCAATCTCTGGAAGATAATATTAGCTAAGTGGATTTTGTCTTGTATTCTCTAACTTAACTTATTATTTTTTTTTTTCGTGAAGTTGAGTAAATTGCAATAATTATGTTTTCGTGAAGTTGTAAGATGTATAATATTTCTTGTTTTGTTATTAAAAACTTAACACAGATAAGAGCATGCTTAATTTATATAAATCAATTTCTACACTGGTCACTCCATAAAATTTTTTAAAATTTAAAAATACTAATATTGTAACACATTAATTAATCCATACTCCACAATTATTATTGCCAATCCTTTATTATTTCAAAATAAATTTGTTTTTGAAAATTATGTGAGAACAATTGTTAAGTCATTTGAAATGTCAAATATTTAAAAAAAAAAAAAACAAAATAATGTCCATTTAAAAACCGACATCTTAATTTAATCAAAAGTTAAAAGTCAATAGTTTTTCAATCAAAATTGAACTTCAATCATTATTAACTAATAAAAAAACAAGTTGAGAAAAAAGTTAACATCAAAAATAACTGACAAAAAAGAAACATGTACATCTATTGTTACAATAATACATTTTTTTAACTAAGTAACAGTATCATAAACAAAAGCTGTTCGAATCTTACCCAAATTTGAAGTAAATCAATCTTGCTATTGAATTTAGTTAGACTGTTGTTTTATATAAACTGGTCTTTCGTCATCATCCCTATCATCATCATCATCATCATTATTATAATTTAAATTAAATTTCTATATTGATTTTGATTGAAATTTTGATAAAAGAAAATAAATTTTTTATCAATAAAATAATCTAAAAAAAAAAAAAAAAAAAAAAAAACACTTTTAACATCAATTTTAAAATAATTTCATTGATCCAATGAATCAATGGCCGGCTCCATAATAATATAATAATACATGAACAAATTACAAGAGAAATAAATCTAATCAAAAAAAATATTAAAATGAATCTACTATATACTCAATCCGGCAAAAATATCTTGTTAATTCTTCTCTCATTAAATAAAATAATCGAGTAGGTACTATAATATCTATCTATATCTATAAAAAGAGGTCTTTAAACTTTATGAAGATCATCATCATTATAATCAATATCAACACCATTATGACCATCACAATTTTAAAAGCAATATTCATTAATAATAGCAATATCCAAACATAATAACAAAAAAAGAAAAAACAAAAAAAAAAAAAGAATGTTTCACTAAAATTGAAACTCTCATCACTATCATCATCAACAATATTATTATCATCATGATCATCATCATCAGTATTATTATTTTAAACATATGGAATGTCCAAGCTTGACTTGAACAAACAAAAAAAAAAAAATTTTTTTTTTGAGCAAATTTACGTTCATTACTTGTTTTTTTTTTTTTTTTTTTTTTTTTTGTGTAATTATTTTTTGTGTGTTTTCTTGTTAATTTTTTGATTTAATTTAAAACCTTTTTTTGTTTTTTGGCCGCAAGAAGTTTTTCTTTTATTTTCCTAAAATAAGATGTGTTTTTCACTAAATTAATAATTTTGCAAAAACTCCTCGAATATGGAAGGTACCAATTATTTAGTATATGTATTTAGTTACCAACAGAAATTGAGGTTATGTTGAAATTGTTTTTTTTTTGTTTGGAACCATCGCTGTTTAGAACTCAATAACTTTTATGAAATATTTTAAAATAACCTATTTGATTTTTGGAATTTGAATATTTAGCTATTGAGTTCTACTAAATAATTTTGGGATGATTTTGAGATGAAATAGATAATTTCATTATACACATTCGATATGTTGAATATACAATTTGTCATTATGATTCAGAATCAAAGAACCTTATATATTTATTTTCTATTACAATTAGAATTACATTAACGTCTTCAGCCATACATCAACATTTTAGCGAAGTCGGTTGAAATTTTAGGAGTGACATCCCCTCAATAATTTTTACCTCTCACTATAGGTAAATACCGAAATTGTCTGTAATTTAGTACGTTGGTGAACTGAAAGAAAAATTTTGTACCGAATTTGATTGAATTTGAGTACTAGTTAGATCGATTTGTTATTGTAAATATATAAATTGACACTTCAAGTAGTTGTCAATTGTTTTTTTTTTTATTTTCAAATCATAATCCTGTATTCGTAATATAGAGTATTATTAATATGAAAGTGTCGTAATGTATAAAACCAAATTATGAAAAATTATTTTGATATGCACTAGTGTTTTTTTTTTTGTTTTAAAAACTGTATTTCAGCCTCCAGACCTTTTGTAAATATTTTATTGTACAATAATGATCTGGTCTTATGTATACTTTTCAATCAACCATATAGATATTTAAAAATCTATTAGTGATTTGCTTTAATCAGATTTTTCAGATCATCAAAGACTTTAATTCCCAGTAAGAAGATGCTGATTTTTCATGCTTGGTTTTGTAATGCATAATAAATGTTTAATAAACTGAATTTCTTCTTCATCCATGAAAATTTATACAGAGATCGCGTGATTTATTATTGAATATTTAATTCAATTTTAAACTTTAATTCAATAAATTTCATATATGGATGAATAATATCATTTAAAAAATTCACGTCTAAAAAATTTTTCTTGATGAACTCATACTTTGAGTTTAACTCTCAAGTTCAACCATCCATAATAGCGTTATAATTATGAACTGAGAGTAATCTAAAAAAACAAAAAAAAATATATATATTTAGTTCATTCCCTTTCTCATGATACATATTCACCGTTATAAATATAACATGTAACAATTTCTACCAATATTTGGCATGTGAGCATATAAATAACATAAAAACAATCATTTATTAAAAATCCGCGATATTCGCGTGATTAAATTTATTTACAAAAAACAAAAACAGCACAAAAAAAACAAAAACCAACAAAAACTATTTTCATAAAGGTTTGTTTGTTTTTTGATGTTTTGTATAAACCACAAAAGCTAAAACAAGAAAACCAGAGCCATTCCGAGAGGTGTTTGTTTAAAATAAAATAAAATCTTTCTTATTTTTTTTTTTTTTTTTTTTTTTTTTTTTTTTAAGAAATTGCAAAAGAAATTATTAATTTAATTATAATTGAATTAGCGTGTACAAAACTTCCGTTATAAAACGTGATTACAAAAAAAAAAAAAAAAATTAAAAAACCATTTACAAGAATTTAAATTGTGATAACGTTACTATGGCAACATCATTAGATTATTATTCAAAAAATGGAAAAAATTAAAATAGCATTGACCCTGATTTTTTAAATGAAAACACATGAAACCGTTTTCGATCAAAAATAACAAAAAAAAAAAAAAAAAAAACTGAAATAAAAAAAAAAATTAGGTTACTGCCAAAATAAAAAGAAAATTTCGATCTCATTTAAATCAATGTGAATCCTTACAGAATTCTGTAGGGATTTTAAATATTTAAAATGTAAAAATTTGAATCGTATTTCTGTGATTCATTTTCAATATAAATTATCAATTTTTGAATTACAGAGAATCGTGTGAGTATAATTTTTTTTTTTTTATTAAAATCTAAGTAAAAAGAATTAAATAAAATAGAAGGCCCTCAATTCTTGTGAAATTATGTAATATTGATTATTTGAAGTCATATCATTTCAATTCTCAATAATTTCAGTTTATTAAATTTATTTCAGTTATTGCTTGCTACATAATATCACAGGAGCCAATATTTTTTACTCTCGTTCTTACCAATATTTAATATTCTAAAAGTGTTGTTATGTTTTGACATATATATATATACTTTAAAACTGTTGAAATACTTGAGAAACTATTTTTCTGATTTCATTTTGTTTTTTATCATTTGTAGTCACTTGTTGAGTTAGTATGACAATAAACACAATTACGTTACTATTTAATAAAAATCAAATTTCCTTTCATTAATATTATTTTATTGTAAAATATTTCGAATCAACAAAAATATTAAAACCCACAGCAATTTAGACAATCATCTTCAATATATTAAACGAAATTTTTATGAATTGTATAGAAAAAATGATAGAGGATGAAGAATTTATACTAAGAATATGAAACGATATGTAGAAATTATTATTGTAATAAGTTGATAAAACCGATTTCAAAATCAATGAAAGAGTTAGTATTATGACTTGAGGTCCATGTGATAGTAGAATAGGAATATTTTAAGTTTAATATCTACTACACATTTTGAAAGAGTTCAACTCAATTAAAATATCGGTTATACTAATCAATTTCATATAATATATGTAATACCAATCTTGAGTTATATCGAGTTCAACAATCTTATAAATAAAAATAAGGAATTTATTCAAGTTATTTATTAAATTTCAATTTAATATTTATCATTTTCATTTTCTACTAATCATTTTAAGTACATAAATATATATATATATATATTTTAATTATAAAAATAAACAAATTCAATAGTATTATCAACAATTTGCCATCAGACTTTAAATTATTTTGATCTTTGTGTCATGCATTATTAATTCATTTTATCCAATAACAATTCCACAGTCTAGTAAACTATAGACGAAGTTTTGAATAAAGCAAATACACATCTAAAATTCGTTGTAAAAATAATAACAATACATAAAAATTGTAATTGAGTAATCAAATAAAATTATTATTGAATTTTTTCCTCTTTTTCGAAGAGAAGCGAAAATTTATTCATTGCACATTACCAGCCATTTAAGTTTCTTCAAAAATTGCAATTTGATCCTTTATTTTGAAATTTAATGACTTTTTTTTTTTATAAATATATGCACATTATTTATTTTTATGATGAATAATTTGAAACAATTCAAAATAAAATTTATTAAAATTAATTTTGTTTCACTTCAATAGAGAAGTTGCTGCAATCAAAGTTAGATAATTTAAAATCATTTTGTTAATCATTGAAAGTTCAAATTACACAACTGAATAAAATAAAAATAAACATCAAATAACCTCTTATGTGTTTTTATTTATTTAGAAATTAGGAATTATGTTGAATGGAAAATTTGAATAGAACGAAATTGTATATGTATATATAAGTACATGCTGGCCAGAATTTATTTAAAGTAGCATTCATTATGTTGCCTAATTCGCATATAATTTTTTGAGAGTTACTTCACAAATAAATTTTTATACATATATATATATATATATATATATATATATATATATATATATATATATATATATAAATTATAAAAAAGATGAAATGAAAGTGATTTGTAAAATTAAATATAAGAGATTGTGCTTTTTGAAAATGTGGGTGCATTCAATGAAATTTAAAACAAAAAAATAAATCTTAAAATTTATCCCAAAAATATTTTAAAGCAAAAAAAAATTTGGTATCGATTTTAGAATATATAAAAAAAAACTAAGTAATGTGTTTTTGCTGTCGTAATAGCCAAAGAAATTCAAGAACGTGTATGTTATACCAATTATGCCAATAAAAACAATACCTAAAAAAGAAAAAAACAAAAATTTTAATAATCCATGTATGGAATTTCAGTAAACAATAAATAAATAAATGGAAATAAAAATCAGTAGTTCAAGATAAATACAGAAAATGAACGATCGTTAACTTAGAGAACTTTACATGAATCATGGTCAATTAATTTTTATCGAATTCGCTTTGGCCTTAGAAATAAATTTTTTTTTTTTTATTATATATAACTAAAAAGAGACTAGGTTTTTGTTTCGTAATCGATTTTGGTTACTTCTTCACCATGTGATCGGTTTTTGATGATAATTTGTTTTTCTTGATCCTAATTCGCACCAACATGATAACAATGAGAAATTTGATAAACTTTCAAAGCTGCATAAATAAATAAAGATGCATTTCGATATCCTGCAATTGATGGTAGCCAAATCAAAAGAAATGTTACACATATAATATGAAGTCAGATATAGAGTAGTTCAATCCACGATTGATAAATTTGAGAAAATAAAAAAATAAGAAAGTTATGGGGGGTGGGTTAAATAGATTTTAAACTTTAACTTAATGTTAATTGTTTTGGTTGATTTTAGAAAATAATTTCGTAATTTTCAATCAGAATTATTAACTTGACTTTAATAAGTATTTCATTTATGAACATTATTTCTAATTTCTAATACTACTACCTACTTTGAAAGTGAATATTTCTTTAAAAACAAAACAATCATAAATTTCTCCAAGTTTTGTCTTAAATCTATTCTTATAAAATAAATTTACTATCGTGCCGCATCATTCAATAATACCATCAATTCGTTACATTTTAAACAAATCTATTTCTTAAAATTTATTTACTAAGTGGGACAAATGGGATGAAATTATTTCTATTCAAGTTATCAACCACAACTTAATTCAAAACATTTTATTTTTTTCTTTATACAATTCAAATGCCACAATTATAAAATTGACATTTCTAGATCAATGAAACAATCAATCGATCATGCTTATTATTGGCTACTATTGAAATCGAAATTAATTACATATATGTGTCTAACAAAATACAAAAAGAAAAGTAAGAGAAGAAATAAATAAAATAACAAATGGAAAATATTTCCCGTACAATCATCAATCATACAAAAAAAAAAAAAAAAAAAAAAAAAACTATTTTCACTAGACTTGGTCATTTTCTAACAATCACGAACGTATCTCACAAAACGAACGTATAGTAGTCGTCGTCGTCGTCGTCGTCTTCGATCAAATAAAATCACTTTTATGTCTATACAATTCTCTCAATCGGATATAATAATAGATAGACAATTGCAATTGAATTATAATTTATTAAATTTGTATAGTTTTATGGTTAAAGTCGCCTCAAGTTGTTCCATTTTAATCATTTTTGAAAATAATAAAAATAGTGTATATATGTATATTCTCTACGGATCTATCTTGAAAAATAAAGAGATCAATTTGTAATAAAGGAAAAAGAAAAAATAAATAAACAAAAATCCATATTAAGTTAGATGTGGTATCCGCAGCATAGTCCAGATCACAATATAATAATATATAGAAGAGATGAAATTACTATATACGTACATTATATTGAAATCGAACCAGTGCACTGGAATCTTTTCATATGTTGCATTTTTTTTTTAATTTTTTCAGGTTTAATTCAAATTTAACTGTTATAATTGCAGAAATAGAAATTCAAACATTTACATGTCAGACAAAATCTATCATTTAATTTAAGATAAAGTCGTGATGACAGTGATGTCTGTTTACATTTCAGATTATTTTTATAAAGTTTATGTCAAATTTTATTTCAAATTATTATGTCAAATATTTTATACGTCCATATGCAAAGTGTATTTGATAAAAATAATTTTATTAATAATATAACTATTTTAAATTTTTTTTTACTGCATATGTATTAAAATAATAATTAACACCTACATATATAAAATAAATAAATTGTACAAAATCAGCTGATTATAGTATTAAATTGTAAACTTACTTTCCATTATATACAGAATAGTAATATAAATTATTTTTATGCGTAGCCGCTTAGAAACAAAATTATTACTTGGGATTTCGTGGTCAACGCATAATTTGTTCATATAATTACAAAAAAATGACATGCTGGAAAATGAAAAACAGGCAAATGGCATACTGAAAATGTCAATTAGCATATGAGATACAGGCATGTGATAGTATAACCCATTAAAAATCTGAGAAAAAATCGAATGAAAAATTTAATTTATTTTGACATTTAATTTGCAGATTTCTATTTACAGCCAAATGAATCAGTAACTATATAGTGTTAATTCACGCCCAACCAAAAATAAATAACAATAAAATTTATTACTGTTTCTATTTCAGTTCGCTTCGCACATGTAGAATCTGTTTCAGAACCCTGTTATACCTAGACGATTACTATTCAACATAGAAATCTAATTAGGTGTTACTCTATATTAGCATTTTAAATAATTACTATACCAATAAAAGTTCGAAATTTGATATTATGAAATATACGGAACAATAAAAAATTTTTATTTTATTTTATTGAAATGGTATTTATTTCTGATTTTTGTTTTGTTTGAAATAAATTCCTAAGACGACGTCACTCACATGTTGGACAACAAAACAAACTATATTTTTTGTTTTGTTTCAAAACTCATAATATAATTATATTATTTTGTGTGATTGATATTTATGTTTATTTTTTATATACGTACATATATATTCCATTATGTAGATATATGAAAATTTATTTTGTATTCTACAGATACACATATTTCCATAAAAAAAGGTAACTAGCGGCTTCTGTCTTGTTGATTGAAAAGGGGATTAAAAATTCATACAAAACCTTTTTTTTTATATTTTTTTTTTTTTTTTTTTTTTTCAGTTTAAGTATGCAAGTGTGAGTCGTGTGAGTCATAAATTATTAAAAATATGAATAATTCCGAAAATCAAATGTTGGGTCTTAAATTTTTGTTTAGTTAAATATCTGCTGATATTTATGTACATATAGTTTTGGCATTTAAATTTTTATTGAATTCGATTTAGAAATTTATTTTTGTTTGTTTATAACCGGAAATACTTAGTTTTTAATGAGACTTATGGAATTCAAAATATTGGCATTGGTCAATAATTTTTCGAATATTTTCAAAGTAACGTGAAATAGATTGAAAATTATTACCGTTATTAGCAATCTTTAGGCTTTTCTAGGTGTAGTCAAGTATAAACAATTCAATTCAATTTAAAACGTTTTCACCAAAATATATGCAATAATATTTTCATCAGAATCATTTGGGATTTATTTCGATTGTAAAACGATTTTAAAGACATGCTAGAACTTATTTGACACTTACTTTTTAGTTTTGGAAAATAAACAAGTAAAAAGCTTTTTTTTTCACTTTAGAATAAATTTCTTAGGATTTGGATAGATAATTAAAAAATTATATTATACTTGACATCGTAAATGTCTCAACATAAAAAGTTGAATACAACATCCATATGATATTAAATGTCTCGAAAAGCTCACAAAAGCTTAATACATTGACACATGATAACAATTGTGTGTTGACGATGTTTTCGCGACCGGTTTGACAGATATTTGGGTTTTCAAAAATTTTTAAAAACCCAATGTTGTGCAGTGTTAATAAAAAATTTCTGTTCATTTTGCTTGATGTCTCAGAAAGCTGTGTTTACACAATATTAGCAACTTATGTTGACAACTTGGTTTTTTTTAAAATCATAAGTATCAGGTTGAAGTTTTTTTTTAAGACATTTACAATGTCACCGTCTATATTATGCTATAATAATAATAATAATAAATGTTGAGTAATATTTTTACACATCTTAGACCTGCTATATGCTTTGTTTTTTTCAACTAAAATAAAATATTTCTGATTTATATATTATAATCATCATCATTGTCCTGTGGGGCATAGCGCGGAAATTATAATACAAAATATAATGTTTACAAGGAAAATTATTGAAAACCTTATGTAAAAACAAGTTCACATAAAATGTCAGCCGAATATGAAGTTATTTATTCGTCAAAAGTGACCATGTACTTCCTACGACTATTATTTGTGTAACGCATCTCACTTCTTCCATATAACAAATTTAGATATTATAGAAAAAAATGTACATTTGTTGAATATTTTGATAAAAGAAAGCTGAAATATTTATATAATTAATTAAAAGTTGAATATATGTAGTTTCAAATTGTAGTGTCCCCAGGTATATGTTTTGAATGAAAAAATAAAATTGTTAAATTCTTTCAATTTTTATTTTTATATAACTTTTAATTAACTGGAAAAAATTCAATAAAACATTTTTTATAAAAGAATTTTTATTTGTTACCATACTCATGGGTATGTGAAGAAATTATTAAAAATATTTGACGTTTAACTGTTATTAAATTTAATTAAAAATTATCATAAATTTCCGTGTAAAAATACATTTTATCTCCACAGCGCGCTGTGCATTTGAAAAAATTAATTAAAAATTTTGTAATATTTTAAGAAAAAATTATCAGATTCATTTTATGTTTTATGATACGAATAGCAAATTTTCAAAGAGAATACTCATGTACTTCTTTAATTTTTTTTTAATAATTATAATATTAATTTAATTAGTTAATATCTCAATAAAAAAAAGTTATATCAAACTCAATATGGCAAATTACTACTCTAATTCGAAACTTATTCATTAATTCTATTTATAAAATCAAAAGACTTAAGTGAGAAACTCAGTACATTTAATGAAAATTTTCGAACATTAGTGGCAGTTTTTTTTTTTTTTTGCTTAATCCGAAAAGCCTCTATTTTACTTTAAATTCTTTTTAAAATAGTCAATTAAAATTAAAATTTATCGAACATTTTTTTTTTTTTTTTAAATATTTTTACTTTTATTTTGTTACGGTTGTTATTACGAAATTATTATTGAAAATTATGTTACAAGAATTTTTAACCGCAATTCACAGCAATCTTTTAAATTAATAACTATGTATTAATAAATTTACGTGGAATGGAATTGGTTTTACTTTCATAATACGTTTATAAAATGTTAAATAGTTAGTTTCCTATTTATATATATATATCCTACACGAGCTTTAAAGCTCCTTTTAGATTAAGTTTAATAAATAAATTTACCATCAATTTTTGACCAGTCTTAGACTTAATAAATGAAAATTGATTCGAAATAACTTATTATGAATAACTTCTATATTTTTTAGCTGGGCATATATACTGAGTTGAATAAAATGAAATTAAATTAAAAATATCGATTCATAGTAAATATGGCTAAGATGAATGTTTCTTCTTTAAGATGTCTTATAAATAATTAAAAAATATTGAAAATATGATTTGTAAACATAAAAAATGTAATCGTTAATTTAAAAATAACTATCAGTGTACGGCGGTGGTGTCGAAATATAGTCACTACTAATATCGAAATGGTTAATCAAACTGGAACACTGAAAATCAAACTGGAATCGTGCTAGAGAAGAACGAAGTAGATTGACAGATAATATCTATAGAAAGTGTTACTCTTTACTTTGCGAGTTTAAAGTTGGGAAAATATACTCTGTGTATACATAAAAATATCTACTTCTGTTAGTTCTACAGTTAAGTTTTTTATTAGTGAACTCTTTCATTTTGAAATTTTTTGAAATAGTGATATTTTCTATTTATCGCTTCAATAATGAGCATAAGATTTTTTTTTTCAGTTTGTTTTTTTTATTATTATTTTAATGGAATGAAGAAAATCTGGCATGGCATTCCTTTCTATTTAAGATTTACTTATGTAATATTGAGTACCTTTTCTTTTATTATTATTATTATTATTGTTATTTTGTATCGCATTGAATATTATAATGATTTGAAATGAGATTTTTAAATTTTATTATTCTCTTAGTTATATTTCCTTTTCAACTTTAAAGTTCAATTCTTATAGTTTACTTTGTTTTCGATTTATTCCCAGACGTAAAATAAATCTTAGAGCGGTATTCTAAAATAATAATAAGACTCAAGTTTATTTCTATTTTGATTCAGGTGGATTTCTTAGAGTAAAATGAAAAAAAATTAACAGAAAATTGTGAACAACACCATAAAAATGAATTAAAAAAAAAATTTTAAATTATGGTTAGGGAATTGAAATACAAACAAAACAAAAAAGTTAATATATAGAAAACAAAAACAGAATTAAACGCCAACTATAAATTTTGAGGGAAGCAAAAAAAAAAAAAATCTCATTTTAAAATGAGTATGGAAAACAATAGCAAAAAATTGTAAAGAAAACAAAAGAGAACAAATAAATCGCGAATTAATTTATGTAGAATGAATTTGCAATGAAAATTGAAACATTTTTTTATTTTTTTTTTCTTCTTATTTTTGTTGTTAATTTCTAAAGTATTATTTCAAAACCATTACAGGAACCGAAAGCTTTTACCAACTATGGATTCAAATTCAAGATCTTGGGTGGATTCAATTATTGGTTTAGAATATTGAAATTGAAATGTGTAATTAATGTTGAATATTTCAAGGCCTTTTATGTAGTCGATTTTATTTAAGTATAAGAAACATGATGTTTTTCGTTTTTAGATAAATCGAATTCAATTAATTTTACTTTGATACTTAACTCTGTTTTTTTTTTTTTTGTAAATTAATTTTTAGTCGTTTTTTAAATCGTTTTTAAAAATTGTTTTATTTATTAGAAAGTTAAAAAAAAAAGTTTTTTTTTTTTTGGCAAAACCCAAGAAAAAACGGGAGCGTGTAATACGCCTGTATTTCATATGCTTGTAGTATCATTTGTCTGTATGTCTTGCAAATAAATTTGCCTGTATTCTATTTAATTTGATATGTTGGATATTAAATATGGCAAATTTAATGAATATATGTGCAAGTTCTGAGTTAAGAGAGTTTTTAGAGTTGGATTCAAAATCAAAATTCTACGCCTTTTATAGAATATTTATATAAATTATTACGCAGCCAAATGAAATACAGCTATGTAATAGTAACCCAACAAAATCTAATGATCAGCATTATAATATTATATGATAAGAGAGTAAAAATCGTTCACCACATTTCTATAAAACTTTTCAAATTGGAAATGAAAAATTAAAATTTTGAATTTTAAAGTCTGTATGTATTGGAAAAATATCTCTACTATGTTAGTGAACAGTTTGTTGATTAGAATTTCTTATATCTGATAATAAAATTTTTTAACATATTAAACAATTTTACATTATTTTTCAAAGTGTCAAATTTTGATTTCTATCTAATAATTAAAAAAAAAATATATATACAGTGAAAGTC
This sequence comes from Argyra leucocephala, assembly GCA_963942445.1. Taxonomy (NCBI): domain Eukaryota; kingdom Metazoa; phylum Arthropoda; class Insecta; order Diptera; family Dolichopodidae; genus Argyra; species Argyra leucocephala. Next base: position 209,300,016 of record OZ012677.1, on the reverse strand, counting down.
CTCTAAGACGGAAAATCCTCTAAGACGGAAGAAATTTACCCGCGAAATTAATTTGTGCTAAAATTAGTACATTTAAGACAGAAATCCTTGACACGGAACGGAATCGTAATTTTTGGGATCCTCACACATAATTCCAGACAAAAAAACTCCTTTAAAACGGAATTTTTTTTTTTGTAAAAATTTTTTTGGTTAAAAAATGATAAATTTGAATATTTTTCAGCGGTAAGCATATTTATATAGTTTTTGCTGGTGGAAACACTGTACTTTTGATTTTTAATATCATAACATGAAGTTTGACATATATGTTTTATGCTTAGTTTCTCCTACTTACGGTATTTGGTGATGGAAAAATGATTAAACCCCTTATCATAGGCAAATATGGACGTCCACGATGTTTTAAAAATATCAAAGCAAATCAATTAGGTGTTGATTATTATTATAATAAAAAGGTTTGGATGACTGGTTGTATTTTTGAGCAGTATTTGAAAAATTTAAATAAACAAATGAAATCCGAAGACAGAAAAATTCTTCTTTTCCTTGATAACGCTTCTTCTCACCCGAATTTAAATTTATCGCATATACATTTAGTTTACTTGCCTCCAAACACAATTTCCAAATTACAACCGTTAGATGCAGGAATAATTGCAGCATTTAAATGCAATTATCGAAAATTTATGATGAAAAATTTATTAATTGAAATCCTGTAACCTGTAACACGATCTCGACATTGACAAAAAAAATTTCAATCCTAGATGCAATTCAATTTCTTAAAACTGCTTGTGATCAAATATTACCCTCAACAATTGTAAAAAGTTTTCAAAAGTGTGGATTTAAATTTGATACTACAATTACTGAGCTAGAAATGAATAATCAAAATGAGCAATCAAAATTAGAAATACAGAACTTAATAGATTCAGCATTTGGTGAAGCCATTTGTTCAGCAAGAAATCACGCTAGTGTATTAGATGACAATGTTTTTACAGAATGTAATTCAACAAATTTAAGTGATATTATTGAAACAACTGTTTTGCCGATCCCAGAAATTTTAGATAGTTACAAAGAGGATGACGAAGAAGAAATTGAGTACGAAATTAGCACTGCAGAAGCTCTAAAGGCAATAAAATGTTTAGATATTTATAGTAGACAATGCGGTAATGATGATTTATATACTTTGGTTGCGAAATCGAAAATCACGTTTATTACAACAAAAGCAGCTGAAAGAAAGATGAAACAGAATTGTATTACGGATTTTATGAAGAAAGACTGAGTTACTTGCAATTGATTTTTTTTAATTTTTTTTTATGGTCATATAGTTTTTGTTGTTTTTTACACGCTTGGAATAGTACAATGTTTTATAATTTTGTTATGTTATTAGTTTTGTTATATGTATGTGATGAATTTTTTATAAAAATGAAATGAAATGCAATAATTTTTTGTTTATCTATTAAAAATAACTTTAACAAATTTTTTCCTCTTATTTTAACTTCCCTATAAATTTTCTACAATACAAAATTCTGTAAAACGGAAAATCCTGTAAAGCGGAAATTTATATTGGTCCTGTGAGATTCCGTCTTAGAGGGTTTTCACTGTATATATACATATATATTAAATAAAACAAAATGGAACAACTAAAATAAGTCACTTGCGTCGTGATATTATATAGGCGCAACCTTTTCTTTTATATTAATAATTTGTTCTACTCGTTACAAACTCTGTTAATTGTTTTTTAATTTTGCGTATGGATTAATATTATAGCATCTTTCCACAGCATCACCTCACATATTTCTGGGATTTCGCAGTATACTTTTTACATTTCTGTTGATTACCTTTTTAGAAAATCGGATCGTTATAAGTATTTCTGTTTTATCCAAGCTTAACATTGGTGTTTCGTGACAATTTTCTTTCATCAATTACTTATCGATCGAGCGGTTTGACTAAACTTAATAAATCTTCTTGTTAGGAGGATTTGTCTATACAAACAAAGATTCTTCATTGCATATCAAAACCATCATCAAATCAACAATCAATCGATATTTCTATTCCTTCTGATCCAGAATACTGACACAATCTAGTGAGAATGATTTTTCAATAAAATTTCTCCTTTCTAGCTTATAGTTTCATTTACCAACATATTAAGAGATTTTAAACAAAAAAAAATTATTTTTATATAAAAAAAGAAAAATCAATAAATTGAATTCAAGGTTTATTAAGTCCGCTCTGCCCCAAAATTTATGGGTTTAGGTGTTTTGATTTATAATAATTTTCTATATCATATATCACATACCAAATACTTCCTAAAAATCAATATTTTAGTGAATAAAATTTTAAAACTTCTGTTAAAAAACTCCTCTTATGCCTAATTAGCATTTTATAACGTTTTTTATTTAAAAATTAAAAACAAAAAAAAAAAATTTAATGAACTTTCATTTATCATAGAAATAAAAATCATATGAAAATTTCTTTGGAGGTATAATTCCTCCCCCAATACATATATTATTTATAAATAATGTCATGTCCCAAATTTATATTGAATTTGTTTTTTAAAATTCGTGGTATATTATTTTTCACACCCAGTTCACACTAAAATTGTTTTTGCAAATCAAAGTGTTGCTGTTGTTATTTTATTTCATGTTAAATTTAAATTTTAAAATTTTTCAATTGTATAAATTTTTTAAATTCAAGATTCTATACATTATCATCACTGACAACTGTATTTTTTTAAGTCTTATGATTGTGAGTGTGTGTATTTTATTGTACATTTTCAATAATAATAATAATAATAATGAATGGTATGTTTATAATATGAGAACTTGTAATTTTCTTTTCTAGTATATTTGCATATGCTAATCATAGCAATAATTGAAATTGCAAATAATAAAAAACAATAATAGCAACAATAATAACTATGTACGTCCTTTTTTTTTTATTATTCTTCTTTATAATATGAAGATATACACTTAGTACATTTACGATTTATAAATAGAGAAGAATAGATAGACTTTAATAGTGGGTCATAAACCTGAAAAGCACAAAAAAAAATTGATTTTTTTTATTTACACTTAAATTATTTAGTTACTTTTTTTTCCATAGAGATTCTAATATTCACTACATTATGGTTGTTATTTAGTAATGGTATTATGGTGATTATGTCTAATATTAAAATTTCGAATAATAAAATATCGAATTTTTAATTTGCACGAAATTTTTGTAATTGTATTGTACTCAAAATTATTTATGAATTAAACTAAATTACAATTCCGTTAAAAGGTACTTTACAGAAAATGTATATTTTATGTAAAAAAATAATATATAAATGTAACAGTAAAAACTTCTTTTGTCTCCTGTTTTTAATTTTTACATCAGAATTTACTTTCTTGAATTGATTGTACTTAAATTGCTTTATGGATTGAATAATTAATAAAATTTTTTAAACTAGTAGATAAATGTAAAGATATGCTAATAATCTATCTATAATTATAATAGACAAGCATTTAAGGACCTGCGCAGTAGACACCTCATTTTATCTCTCTTCTCCTTAGTAAACTCATAATATATAAATAAGTTGCATTTAACTAGGTACAACAGAAATGCGCATACGGGTTGAAAAAATTTCTATTTTGTTTTATAATATTCAAACTTTTAAATAAAATATATCCTTTTTTGTGTCATTCAACATCTTATTATTTGTATACATAATTAAAGGAAATTCATTCTATTAATTTTTTTAAGTAACTGTCTCAAGTTATTGCTTCCTTCATTTGTAGTAATCAAATAGTTTTGGTTCAAAATATGTATATGAAGTATGTATATACCTCTTTTATTACAAAAATATTTTATTTTTAGTAATTTTGTCCATTAAATGCCACTGATTATAGAAAATATATCGGAAACGAATCAGTATATGAGGGAGGCGTATTTATGTGTCCAAAATAAGACTTACTAACCTCGAAACTGATTATCAAGCATGAGTGGTTTGTGCTTTATCATAAGAAGTCTATTTCAGTACGTAAATTACTATTCTTTTTGAATATTTAAATTTGACTTCAACATGAATTATAATTACTCAGCAGGGGCCCCTAGTTTACTATATAATATAAGTGCCTATTATTGAAAGTGTCGTTTCAGTCACGGCTCGGATTGAGTTGAAATTCATTCGATTCGATCGTATGGTAAATTGGTATTATTGAAAACGTCGGTTGCTCCAGAAATCGGTAAAATTTATCTATCAGCGGTAAATATTTTTTTGCTGTATTGTTGTACGCAATAAATATTTAATAAGAATAAAATTTTTCAAAACTGTATTACCAACACTTGAATAAATTGAAAAAATTATACAAGAAAAAATGTAAAGAACATTGCAAAGAATATTTTTAATTTAATTATTGAAGAGTAGTAAAAACAATTGTTTGAACAAAATATTTCAAATTTATTTTTGTAAAAGATGTACTAACAAAATAAGTATACTTAATATGATTAAAAATTAATTAAGTTTTAGGGTTTTAAATATTTTTTGACTGAACAAAATTTAGTTTGACTTTTTGTTTAACTAAACAAAAATTTGATTTTCATAAAATCCTACACCAGTGGGTCGGCAAACTCATTAGTCAAAAGAGCCAAATTTCAGCAGTACAATACTTAAAATATTTTGAGAGCCTTAGGTACGTTCGAGTAGATCTACCACTTCCCATCCAGACTAATTTTCTAGTTCTAATATTTACTGACAAAATTAAATTACAATTTTTTAGTTCAAATTTCATTTTTATTTATTATTTTCAAATATTATTAAATAAATATATTATTAAACAGGTATTAAATTCTTATCATAATTTGATTCTTTTCCACACAACATATTTAACATTCATAAATTTTAATTATAGATTTAATAAAGAAGATTAATGTGAACAATGTCCTTGCATATCTTTAGAAGTTTTGTGTAAGTCCGGTTTATATGTAGTTGGTTTTAATTTTAGACACGACTCTAGATTCCCATCAGTAAGACGACTCCTCAATTTACTTTTGATGAAGTTCATACTGGAAAAGGTTTGTTTACATATGTATGTAGAATCGAAAATGGAAAGAACTGCAAAAGCTACTTTTTAAGCAAGTTCACATTTGTTTTTTTCTAATTCTTCCAAATCAGCACAAAGGCGTTCAAATTTCCAGCTCCATAATTCTTTGTTTTTTAAATTCAATAATTCCATTTAAAATGTGGCAACATCAATATTGAACGGTGAAAAATTTAATTTAGTTGCATCAGCATTAAGAGGCATTTTAACAAAAGCTAAAGTGGGTTTGCTGTTTCTGAATTGTTCAAACCTATTGAGAAAAGCTTTCCTCATATTCAAAAGCGTTGTTTTAAAATAGCAAATGTCAATATCACAATTGGTTTTTTGGTAATGTTTTAAAAGACTGGGAAAGTGAATAAAAGCTTTTTCTTCAAAATCCTGCATAAAAAGAGATAACTTTTTTTCAAACAAAGTAACTTCCTCTAACATTGAAAAAACTATATTTCCTTTCCCTTGTAAGTTGCGATTAAGCTGGTTAAGATGGGATGTTACATCTACCATAAAGTAAACCTTTTGTATCCACTGATCATTTGTTAATTCTGGATAATCAACATCTTTCTCGAGCAGAAAACTTTTTATTTCCATTAGTATGGAAGCGAAACGTTTCAGGACGTTTCATTCATCAAGTGGAATGTGGTGCTTTTCAAAGAGCTCAATTACTGCATTTGTAATATCCTCCTCACGGGTGTGACCTTGAAGTGGTAATAATCCTAAAAGTTCTTCTTTAGGACCTGAGGATGAAATATAGCGTACAAAAAGCGCAACTTGCGCTGTATCACTTATGTCACAGGACTCGTCAACTGCTATTGATAAAGCCGAAGCTAATTGGAAACTTTTTTGTATGGATAGTCACTTCCATTTAATTCTAATTCGTTGTTTTTACCCAAGCCATATATATTTTAATGCAAACTTGTTTCTAAGACGAAAACCATCACATTATGTAATATAATAGCAGATTTTATTTTGACAAGTATACACATGTGAATTACGGTTATAAAAATATTGAAAATTTTTAAATTCTGTGCGTGGTGCTTTTGTAAAAATTTAGTTAATTTTTAATTTAAATAAACTATTTTTTTGTTTATCAGCAATTAAAACAATTTTAAAGTTCTAAAAAACAACATAAAATATTTTTATTCAAAAATAAAGTTTTTCAAAAATTCATAATTTTTATTCAAAATTTTTTTATAAAAGAGCCCTACTTTAAAACCTAAAGAGCCTATCAAGACTCGCGAGCCTTGGTTTGCCGACCAGTGTCCTACACCATTACTCGAAATTGTTATTAATTGAAAAATGTAACAAAATGTAAAACTTCACTTTAAATAACAAAAAAACAGACATCCGATATTTCTAAAAATTTTGATATAAAACAAAAATAAATAAACAAATATTTAATATATTTAATTTAAGTTTTTTTATATCCATTTTTTAAAACGTGCTAAATTGATGGCGGGTGTGAAATGCTATAATTTGTATGAAGCTAGTTTCTACAACGTTTTCAAAAATTATTTTTCTGTGCTGAAACAACGTTTTCTATAATTTTTCTATAAGCAAAAAAATGTTTCATTTTCATGAATCATTTTCACATAGTTTAATTTAACAAATTTCTGAACGTTGTTCAAGCGTGTATCTTTCCATGATTAAATGGCATAACCTACTGAACACAAATGACTAAATAAATGTAAAAAAATAATACTCAATGTTGCCAGTTTAACCATTTTAAATTGTATCATCACTATTGGAAAACCCTTTATATAAAAAATTTTCTATTCCATTAATTTTACTATTAATAAATTTAATTAAATTTTTTCGGTTAAATCACAATTTTGTATTTCGAAAATATGTCCTATAACCTTAATAACCATTCTTTTATGTAAACAAAAAAAAAATGTACCTATCAATTATGTTTATTTTTCTGTATAGGTTAATTTCAAAGATTTATGCAAAAAAAAAAAAAAACTTAATTCCAATTGCAAAACGTTTCTTTTTCGTTTCGAAATGTTGAAAATGTGTTAAAACCCTTCTTTAATGCAAATATTTTGCTTTTAAAAGAATTTTTTGTTTTTATGTTTAAAGAAGTCATCGTCGTTTTAACAGAGTTGAAAAGGAATATTTTTTTTTTTTTTTTTTTTTTTTTTTTTTGTAAAATGTTAATATTTTCTATACAAATTACAGCCCAAAAAATAAATTGGACCTATCAATTGAAAAAAATAACAAACCATATAAAACCATTAACAAAAACAATAACAATAATAAACAAAATTTATAAATATTACAACAAAAAGCGATGTAAAAGAATTTCAAAAAAAATAAAAAAAAAAACAAAAACATGATTGCTACAAGGGACGACAAACTTTTTTTCTTATATGAAAAATCAACCATACATTTTTGTTATTGTTGTTCTCAATGGAGCTCTTTAAAAACATTTTATTGTATGTTGAATTATTTAAGTGTTTCATTTTTATCGTTTTTGTTTGTTATTATTATTCTTTAGAAAAAAAAGCTCCAATCATTTGCTAGTGGTGCACACCTGCAATTTTAAAATGCACTTGTATTATTTATCTAAGATGGGTGCCCTAACTTTGTATTATACATAATGGTGTAGATCAATATGAGTTTCAAAGAGTTGAAAAGTAAGAAAATATTTGGAATTGATTTAAGTTTTTAATGTACATAATATATATAGGTTTGAATTTGTATATTTATACATAAAAAGTTTTATAGAATTTTTATACTCAATAATGTTGGAAAAACAAAAAAAATTCTTAGATTATAATATTATTTTTGTTTTGTTCAAAAGTGAAGGTAATTTCTGGACTATAATTATTTTAATGACAATGCATAAAATAATAAATAAAAAAAAAAAAAAAAATTATTAAATTGCTACAAACTTTAATAATTATGAGGTTGAAATTGTCTTTCTAAAATATACAATTTTCTAACTGGAATATTTAATGGTTTAAATCACAAAAAAAAAAAAAGTTAGAATATAGTTTTAAATTCCGATTTAAAACTATTTTTATGTTTTTTTTTTTTGTATTTTGAAATATATTTACGAAAAAAAAAAAAAAATAAAAAAACTAGTTTTAATTTCATAATTCTTTTTTAAATTCTTTGAAAATCATTAGGAAACTAAGTGGTATTTTGAAAGTAAATATAATTACATGACATATTTTTCTCTCATGATATTACATTTATTGCATGCAATTAAATAATCATTTCCGCAATATAATAATAATATAATCTAAAAAATATCACTTATATTTACTTAATTGACACAACAATGCAATTGATTTCAAATTGAAACTCAAGCAATATTTTCATCCGGATTTATTAAACGGTTTAAAAAGGATTTTAATGTATATGTATATTTGCTAATTAGAAAATTGAAAATTAAAATATTAAAAATAATTAATTTAGTATAGAAATATGAATTTTCACGTATACACAATGAAGAGGAAAATCGAAAATAAAAACATATACAATCCAAGTGCACCATATAACCATTCAAATTAATATTGGTATAAGGTCGGCTTGTATCTGAGCTCATTGTAAATCGTACAACTCATATTTCGTTTTTTTGTTAACGGAGATAGATACTAGTTTTTAAAACTAAATTTAAAATTAATAACTTAGAATTGAATTTGCATATTAAAGATATGCCACAGATTTTGAGATTAATTTAATTTGATGTTAATAGTTTTTTACATCCAGATATACTAATATACCAATAACATGTAGAAAAATATATTCAAAACTTTGTTGATTCTACAAAAGTGGCTATATATTTTTTTAAATATAGTAAATTAAAAAATGTATTAAACATCGTTTTGGATCAAATATATTTTATATTTGATAAATATTTCGATAAGACAAATATTCCTACAACAATATTAATGTTTTCATCGTTAAGCCCTATCAGAAACAATCACGGATTTTGAAAATCCTGGAATTGTCTGCAATTGCGATATTCAAAACAGATGTAAGATATGTGTATGATGTGTCTTTAAAAGAACTAATAAAAAATTGTATTAGTTATTTTTAATTATTAAAATTTGAATATAAAAATAGCTTCAGAAATTTTTATTTTCTCAGAAATAATACAATAATGCCTGAAATACATACATGTATTATATACACAATACAGAACTATGCATGAATCGCAGCAAAAATAAATTAGAATATATGGTTTTATATGGAACCAATTACATGTAATTCTGCACGCAGTGAATTTTGATGCAATGTATCTCTATTTCTAGCAATAATTATTCTAGCTACTCTATTTCTAACTACTCTATTTAGAGCATCCAACACGAAAGATTGTAAGAATTGTCATTTTACTCATACTAATAAAAAAATAATGACATACATCATAAAAATTATTTAATATTTACATATTAATTATTGTTTTTTGTGGTAAATAGGTTATAACCAATTTTGTAAAAATATATTTCAAATTAGTTAATGGAAGAAAAACTAATTAATTTGAAACGAATGAAAATTTCCCTAGTCCATAGTCTAGATTTTCTTTCTTTTTTGTTACAATATTCATCATAAATGGTTAAAATATTTAGTTATAACAAAATATATGCACAACAAACTAGCATTAATTTATTCATATAATTATATTTTGTTACAATCATGATAGTAACAGATAACAAAATATGTGATTAAAAATTTTCAAAAATTATTTTATTTTGTATTTTATTACTATACAAACAAATTGTATGTGTATCAATGGCGGCAATTATCTACATTATTTCAAAACAAAACAATTTTTGACAAATAAAATATGCACATGTGTCTGGCACGCAGATATGCATGTATATCTGCATGGAGCGATGAAAAAAGAAAAATTAAATTATAGCAATGAATTAAGAAAAATAAAAATAGTTCAAGTATATCTTCAACAAGTATATCTAAAATTCGTCATCACAATTAGAAAATATGTGATCTAGATATATCGAACAGGATTGATAAATTTGGTTCAAATTGACCAGTCAATGAGAGTCATTTCAATTTACTACAACAGACAATTGTCACCATTATACCCCATTATTTTAATAATTATTATTTTTTAGCTTAAAATCAATAGTATAAAAAGAATTTCAAGATATTAAAACAGTAATTTATAATATTTAGTGTTGTAACAACTTTATTATTTTATTCTTAACATTTTAAATTTCCATATTGAAAAAGATTGAAAAGAAAAAAATTCACCTTAAAGGTAATTTTTTTTATTTCAAACAGTGCAACAACAAGTGCATTCATTTCTGTTTTTAGCGAAATAAATTGTTAAAATGTTAATAATGAAATTGCAAAGTGGAAAAAAAGCACAACAATGCAGGAAAGAATTCAAAACAATGCTTAGGGTATCCTCTGTCCATTGTAATAAACATGTAAATACAATTTACAAAAATAATGATTTTATTAAAATTCGATTTAATGATCCTTTTATTAACAAAACAAAAATAAAAAAAAAAAAAAGTGTTTCTTTTTCTTGAATACATACATTTTTTTGTTTTGTTTTTGTATCACTTTAGGCTATGTATTTTCATTGTTAAATTTTATCATTAAAAACAAAAAAAAATTTAAATCCCCTAAAATAAATTATTTCGAAAATGAATCGTAAATATTTTGTTATTTTTTTTTTTTTTTTTTAAGTTTAAATCTTCCAATTTTATTACCAATTCAATTGTTGTATTGTATCGTATTGAACCAAATAGATATTTGAATTTTCTATAATATTTTTTCCTTATTTCTTTCTACCACTCTAATGAGATCATAAATGGAAGTTTATCTTTTCTATTCACCTACGATAATGTAATGATTTAGAAAACAAAAACAAAATATCATTTGAGATGCCACAGTTTACATCATAATTACAAACAATATATGTATCTGTATCTTTATCTATATAAATGCATATTAGGTACATACAATTGTTTTGCTTGTTGGCAAAACAAAATTAAAATGTTTTTACAATTTAAATCTCTCTTTAACAACAATACATGTTGGAAAAGTCATATTATGTAAATGGGCTTATATATATATATATATATATTTCTTTTTTTACCTAGAAGGTAAATCATTGCATACAAAATTTAATTTTAAAATAAAAGCCGGAATGTAATAATAATATGTCTAATCATGTCGTGTGCATTATCAATGATAAGTATTGGCAGTAGCAGATCTTTTAAAAAAAACTGTAGGCTAGGGTATCTTATATATACATATATATATGTGCAATGCAGTTTAGGAAAACGTACTAAAGTAACATTATTAATGTTACATCATACATTTTACTTTAAGATGTTATTAATTTTAAGTAAAATGTTGCAACTATTAATTTGATGTGGGGATTTTATCGAAAATTTTCCCATCAGATTATAAAAAAATTGATATGATACCAACGTGGTTTTTTTTTTTGTTATTGGTCAAAAGTTTGTCCTTATTTTATAAAGTAGATATAAGAGTTAATGAATTGCATAATAAATGTATGAACATATGATTACGATAATATGTTATGGTATGTATATCAAAATCGAATAATTTACTATGTTTGAAATCTAATAGATACATGTTGAGGTTGAGAATTTCGAAAATTTAACTAAACATAAACGTAGAGCTGTCAAAATATATGAATTAAATACTTTTAAATATTATTTTCTAAATACTAGTTGTTTTTGATATAAATTACATTTATTTTTAAATGTCTCTTTTATCTGTAGTTTATTGAATCGTCATTATGAATTTGATAATTTGTGATTTATTTGCAAAACAAAACCGAAAATAATGATAAAATTTAAGGTGCCTATTATGTATTTCGATCGAAATTTATCGAATCGTTCATCGTTATCGTTAAAGTTATTCGATTGTGATCGTTAGTACCATAATGTATTTCGATGAAAATTTGATCGAAAGTGTTTAAAAATGCTGCCATTGTAAAATTCAAATCTACGATGAAAATGACATATGTTTCATTCTTGAACTGTCAAATTCAAATTATTATGCGAAAAAAAACAAAACGTGTTATATTTAAAAAAATTTAAGTTGAAAATAAGTTGAAGTGTTTAAATAAAATATAATTATAAAATTATAAGTTTTTATAAATAAAATGATTTGAGCAGAGTTAAATTTTTCAATTTCTGATAGTGCTGAAAAACGCTTTCAAATTGCAGAATTAAAAAACAAGCGAACATATATTCGGGATGATTCTTAACCATTTGGATTCGGGATTTGAAAGATTATACGTAGGTTATTTAAACATGAATTTGATGAATTATTATCTACATTATTAAAACCATTAAATTGAAATAGGCAATAATTAACACGTCGATTCCAAATATAATTAAATTGGTTAGTGTATTAAGATTCTGTGCAGTTTGTACCAAGCAAATGATTTTCAACATAGGAAATGATTTTCATGTCGGACTAGCACAGCAAATTTTTTTTGGTTCTTAAAGAAGTTTTATATGTATTTGCAGTTTATAATTATGTGCAAAATGGATCAAATTCCATTACGCACTAGAAGGAAAAAGTCAGGCAAACATTATTTTTATGATTAAAGCAGAATTACTGAAATAATTGGAGCAGTAGATGGAAAGCTTATTCAAATTAAATCACCGAAGCAAAACGTACAACATTTATGTTATAGTAGAAAGGGATTTTTTTAGCATTAATGCAATTCTGATAAGTTTATACTTTATTGTAATTAGTTTATATTTCAATCAAAAATTATTATGAAGAATAAAGTAAAATGCCTACTCTCATTTCCACTTTTAAATTTATTTTTATTTCAAAAAATATCATAAATATAAAACAAAACACCAAGTGTCCAATATAAATAAAATAATATAATGTCCAATATAAATAAAATATATTTGTATCTCTTTTATTTTATCCTTTCAATTCAAAATTGAAATAATTTGTACAAAATCTCTCTTTCCATGTCTCTTTTGTGGTAAAATTTTACATCGATAAACTTTATCGATTTCGTCGACAATTTCTGAACGATATCGAAATACATAATGGCAATTTTGCATTTTGACATTTCGTTCGATCAAATCGTAATCGTTATCGAAATACATAATATGCACCTAAAATTTTTTTTTGGAAATAAAATTTCTTCAATATGTGGTACAACTTTCACTTTTATTTCCTTAGTTTTTGGTTATCCAATTTCACTGCCAAAACAATTATTTTAAAAAATAATGAAAGACAAAAAAACTCCATATCGGTTGTAGAGTTCGAACTGGCCATTTTTGTGTTAATGGTCAAATATCAACCCTGTATACCATATTGTTTGACATCTAATAATAATAATGAGAAATTGAAACCAACTTTGTTTCTCTACAAGTTAATTCTACCAGAAAAATAAAAATCTTGAGTTATTAAAAATTTAAAAACAAAAAAACAACAGAATTAAAAAAATTGTTTATAATAATAAAATTGATGCATTGATGAAGTTCATTTTGCTTTAAATGAAATTAAATCAGATGCTGTTGGACCCGACCGAATATCTCCGAAGCTCTTAAAAATTATATCTCCTGTTGTCCTGCCCTTCATTTTACATATTTTCAACCATATATTAACAACTGGTAACTATCCTGGAAATTGGAAGTGTGCTAAAGTTATCCCAGTTCCAAAAAAGGCTAATCCTTCTATTAATGATTTCCGACCAATTAGCATACTGCCCTTTCTATCTAAGGTGTTTGAGTACATTATGCATAGACAAATCACTCAATATGTTGAAGCTAATGGTCTTTTATATAATTTCCAGTCTGGATTCAGAAAACAGCACAGCACATCATCCGCCTTGCTTGAAATATCCGATAATATGTACATGGAAATGGATAAAAAAAATGCTACTGTTTTACTATTCTTGGATTTCTCCAAAGCTTTTTATTGTGTAAATCATGAACTTCTATGCAAAAAACTCAGACAGTCATTTGGCTTTGATTTATCAGCTATTAAATTATTATGTAATTACCTTTATAAAAGAACTCAATTTGTTTATTTGAATGAGATGAGATCGGATATTATCGGTCCCTATTAGGACCCTTGTTGTTTAGTTTGTTTGTTAATGACATGCCACTATGTTTATCTGAGTCAAAATGCAGATTGTATGCTGATGATACCCAAATATTTATTAGTGGACCTATTACCAATATCATTAACTATATTGCTAAAATTACCGACGATTTTGATGCTATTTTATTTTGGACTAAAAATAATGGGCTAAAGTTAAATGCATCTAAATCGCAAGCAATGATTGTTTATTCTAGGGAAGTTGATACATCTATATTACCCCAAATTAAAATGAATAAATTAGCAATTCAATATGACACTAAAGCTAAAAATTTAGGAGTGATTTTTAATAATACACTAACTTGGAATGACCACATTGATAGAATATCCAAAAATGTCTACTGTATTTTAAGAAAATTGTGGAAATATTCTTATTTTCTAAATGAATGGTTAAAACGTAAACTCGTCCTAGCTTTATTGATTCCACATTTCACATACTATGATGATACTGTTTACTCTGGTATGTCTGCTAGTGAATTTCACCGGCTGCAACTAATTTTTAATGCTTGCACTCGTTTTGTCACAAACCGGCGTAAACATGATCACATTAGTGATGTTTCCAACGTGATATTAGGTGTTACACTAAGTAACTTTTTGAAAGCAAGGTATATTGTTGTTATGAAAAAGATCTTGTTAAATCTTATGCCATTATACCTTTCTGAAAAGGTCACTACTGGCAGATCAACAAGAAATATGAATTTAATAGTTCCTCGTCACAAGTGTCGATTAAGACACCTATCGTATTTTGTTAGAACTACTATTCTTTGGAACTCCATACCGAACTACATTCTGCGCGTTAATAACATTAAAAGGTTTACTGAGCTCAGCAGTGAGTATTTTAGAAATCATGATTTGAGGTAGGCAAATGTATTATTTCAGTTCAACAGGCATTGGTATACATGTATTATATATTAAGTATGTAAATTTTAGTATATAGCATTGTTTTTTTTTTTTCATTTTTATATCTCTATATATGTAATATATGTTTTATTTTTATTAATTTGGTAATTTAATCTAGTTATAGTTTAAGCACTTTATATTCTTACATTTTAACATTTTTCATTGTTATTTTCTAATATGTTTAGTTTTGTTAGTTTTAAATTATGGATTCTAGTTACATGCTTAAAAGACTAATCGTCTTATATGTAGCAGAATAAATGAAATAAATAAATAAATAAATAAAAATAAAAAATAAAAATTATAAAGTTAGTTAGTTATCTTTATTTTAAAAAATATATACGAAAAGTAAGATTCAATCTTCATTCCATCATGCTCTTCTAATTGGATCAAATGCAATAACATCAGTTCACGCATCATAAACAGTTATACAACATTAAATTAAATAAATAAAAAAGAAAAACACAAAAAAAAAAAAAATTCGTATTATTACAAATTACTTGAACCGATATTATAGGATGGGACCACGTTTTTTAAAATTAAAATTAAAAAGTATTGGAAAACCTGTTTGAAAGAAGAATGAGATTTTTTTACTTTTTGTTGCAACAACGTTTAACAAAACATATTAAAAATTTTGAAAAAAGAAGCATCATAAAAATAAAATCCTGCTTTTGCAGTATGTAAAGTTAAATAAAGTAAATTTTTATAAGATGCAATCTTTGACTTCAGTTTAATTTAATTTTTGAAAAATTTCTTTTATTTTTTTTGTAATACGATAACATAAGGTTAAAACATTTCTCCTTACTAAAAATAATTAAACAAAAATAAAAAAGACACACTAATGATGTGTTTAAGTTCGCGCATTAACTAGAAAGAATTGTTGCTCTTTTTATATCATTTTACCAGATAATAAAAGTCGGGATCTTGTTTTGAAGAATGTCAATTAACTTACAATATTTAGTAGCGTTTAAAATAAAAAAAGCGAATAAAAAAAAAAATAGAGAATCTTAATTACGTTTTATATGAAATTTTTTAAATAATTTCAGTTTATTTTTTTTTTTCTTTTACACTGTAACTGTCAAAAGTTATATAAAATCTATTATAAAATATCTTGTATATGAGTACCGACATTTGCATTTTTTTAAAAAAAAAGTATTTTTTTTTTTATTTTTTTAATTTTAAAATTTTTTTTTTATAAAAACAAAACTCCTCTAATATCATAACTTCCAAAATTGCAATTTTTATATAATAACAGTATAAGATGAGACTCAAGTTTGTTTCAAAATGATCTCGATAATTTCTTTGCATGGTGCCGTACCAATAACCTTATGCTTAATACGAATAAATGTGTTGTGATGAGTTGTCATAGGCGTACCAGTTTCTTTTCAAATATCTATTCACTTAATGGACATGTTCTTGAAATAGCTGGGTCGATCAAAGATTTAGGTGTCACTTTCGACGAAAAACTGTCTTTTAAATTCCACTATAATAATATTATTAGTAAGGCTAACTCAATGTTAGGTTTTATAAAGTGATGGTCTAAAGAATTTGATGACCCTTATATCTTAAAATCCCTATATACATATCTTATCAGGTCTGGTCACCCTATTACGAAATTCATATTAAAAGAATAGAAGCTATTCAAAAGAACTTCATAAGATATGTACATCGCCACCTTCCTTGGTCCAATCCACTTGTCCTGCCTTCATATGAACACAGATTAAATTTGCTACATTTAGCTACATTAAAAACTAGGCGTGACTAGATGTTCTTTTCATCATCCAAGTAGTGAAGGGGAATATTACATCCCCATTTATATTGAATTCTGCCCGAATTTCCAATAACACTCGACTCCGTTCACCTAATATTTTCACATTTGTATTTCATAGAACCAACTTTTTTTTTTTTTTTTTTTTTTTTTTATATATTTCCAAGTCTATGGGATGAACACCCTAACTGCTTTTAAACAGAGATTTGGAATACACAATCACATACAATAGCTTTTTCTGTAGAATTTTTGTGGTATAGACTAATTTAAATGTGGGAAACTATATCTATTGTAGAGTACATCGCCTTCATAATAGCATAGTTTCATTTTATTTTTAGTGATAACCAAAACTCTCAACTATTTATCATTTAATTTATCCCAATGATAAAGGGTACTGGGCCAGGTCGAAAAGTCCAGAAAGCATTTTTTTGCCTCCGTCGGGAATCGAACCTGGGACCTTTCGGTTAAAAGGCAGACGTTCTACCTACTGCGCCACCCAGCGTGTGAAACTATGGTATGAATGAGCCTATCCACAGAATGATGATAATAGGAAACAAATATAAGTGCGTGATTGACTTATCACTCTCAAAAGATGTGTTAAAGAAATCGGCTATACCTCTGTAATCAGAACCCTTCTAACTAACCCCTCTAACCATTAGGTAGTTAACTTTTGTAAATTTTGATTGTTTTTTAAAATCATTTTATTGTTTTTTAAAATTTTGATTCTGTTAAATTTTAATCTTATATTAAAAGAAAAAGGAAAATAATTATTGTAATTTGTTTGAATTAAACGAAATAAATAAATAAATAAAATAAAATATCTTCTTCGAAAGTCAGAAGAATTTTTTTGTAGGAAATACAAATTCAAGCAATATGGTGTAGTTGTTATCAAAACAAAATGGTGTAGCAAGTATGACATCTGACTAATAATCAGAAGATTTCGAATTCAAATCTCGTTCAGGGCTTGTATTTTTAGAAGATTTTTGCAAATATTTCTTAATGAAGTTAATTGGGAACATGTCTTCGTATTCATTTGAAATAAAATGGAACTAAGTATATATGAATACGAAGTTACTCTACAATAGATGTAGTTTTAACACATTTAAGTTGTGATTGTGTATTGCGGACGTTAAAATACTAGGTCCCTAAATTCCCTTAATTTATATTCGATCCAGAGCCAGATTGACTTCTGTTAAAATTTAAATTTTTTTTCATATCAACCAATATTTTACTTCTTAAAAGAAAATACGGCTTGAAAACGAACTGATTTCTAAAATTTTCTTAGCTTGATATTTTTTTTTCATTCCTTTGACGTTGGCCAAGCTCAATAAACTGTCTTAATACAACTTGTTTTGATCTCATCATAGTTTTTTGTATAGCTCATTTAGCTCAATGTTATATTTATCTTCCCCATCAAATTTCTTACAATTCTGTATATTAATTTAATTCAAAATTGATAACAATGGAACGATCCTATAGCAAAATAACACTTACATATGTATAAATAATTATTTCATCTATAAATGGAATATTATACCAGAAGATTATATTATAGTTATACCACCTACATATTATTTTTTTTTTTTTGTACATTATCTTGTATTTTACAAAGACTGCAATTTAGATTGAGAACACAGTAAAGCTAACTTGAAATTGAATAAAAATAAAGTAAAAAAAATTATCTACATATTTTTATTAACATCAGAACACAATAGCAAATGAAATTAATTGTAAATGTCAAATCAAAAATAAAATGTGATTGTTGACATTTATGCAAAATTTTATTTTTTTTTTTTGTTTATTTTGTTTTGAAGTAAAAAAATCAACAGCGAAATGAATATCTTCTTCTCCCTTCTAAAAGTATAACATAATTAATTATCTTATTTGTATTATTTGTGTTGCAAAAATTTTTTGCAAATCAGATTTTCAGTTTTTTTTTTTTTTTTAAATAAATCTGACAGCTTTATTTAACCCAAATTCTCTTTTTTCAATTCTTTTTTTAGATTTCTATTGAAACTTTTACTAGCAGTGAAATAAAAAAAAATTTTTTTTACTATCCATTAATAAAATAAAAACCTTAACATTCCATTCATAAATATTTTTGAATAAATTTAAAATTTATTAGTGTTCTAAACTAGGTTTAACTTAAAAAAAAATTCTTTTGTTTTTGTTTTTGTTTAAAACCCTTTTGTGTCATGTGATATTCTCATATCATTTTTCTATTTTTTTTTTTTGTTACATACTTTAGAATTGATTTACTTTCAAACCTTCGACTCCATGTTTAAATTACAATTCGATAATTTTCTTTTTATGACCGGCATTTTATTTTATTTGTTTTTTTTTTTTTTTATACATATAGATATATAATATTATTTATTTTATGTCTCCGTTAAAAAAAAAAATAGTTATTAAGTTGTAATAATAAACCTCTTAAAACGTTAATGAATCATACTAAATAATTGTTTGATTCCATGAGTGTGTATACCGGCGACTATGGTTATGGTTAATAGGTTTCTTCTGGTATTTTATGCTTGTTTTTTTTTTTTTTTTTTGTTTTTTAGTTTGTTACTATCGATTTTTTTATTTTTTTTTTTAATTGACTACCTTGTTTACAATTATACGGCATGAATGAATTTAAAATAATAGAATAAAAAAATTCCATGTGTACTTAACATGGTTGTTAAAAAATTGAAAACAAATTTTTTTACACTCAGAAATATTTTGTTGAGTGTTGAAATTTTGTGTTTTAATAAAATTGCGTAGGTTGATTAAAATGTATTTTGAATTTTATTGAAAATAAATTGTTTTATTGTTATAAATGTATAATAAATTTTTACTTTTTTATTTTTTTTAATTAATTTCTAATAAATTATTTTTTCCTTCTGTTTCGTTTTAGGTAAGTTTCCTCTTGTAATAACAATTTCATAAGAATTCATTAATTAAGTTGCGGCTATTATGGAAGTGAATATCATTATTTTTTTATCATTTTGTTTTATAACGTTTAAAACAATGATACTATTTTAAATCAACTGGAAGACATTGTATTTAGTTAAACGTTAAGTTTTAAACGAAACTTTTTTGTAAATGTTCCAATTATGGAATTAAATTTTTATAGTTTTGTAGGTTTGTTGTTGCGTTTTTAAACTAAATTTAAACTTGAATAAAAAAAAGTTATAAAATTAAAGATGCTACTTTACCTGTAATTATGTTCCTGCATGCGATTTTTCGTTTATATTTTTGTTGTGAGTCGTAGATGACTTATCTGCAATTGAAGATCTGAAATTATTTTACGTTTGTTCATATTTTGTGCTTTCATCTCAAATTTTTCTTGCCAGTGATTTGAGAAATCAGAAATATATTGAAATTTGAGATGTGTGGAAACATTAAGTATGGGACGTGGTAAAGAAGGGCATAAATATGAAAAATTAACAAATTTATTTGATATTTCCAATTTTTTTCTTTTATTAGTATTTATAATTCATGTCAGAAATTGAAACTAATATGTATATGTACTTGTATAAAATTTATAAATTTTCCAAACTTTAAAGAACTGTTGATTACCAATATATAGTTAGTTGCTATTATGACATTGGTTTAGAATCCTAGTTGCTACCATATCTCATATTCGAATAAATGTTTCTACTTTAGTTACATATTTGCAAGAATATTAAAAAAGAGATTTTATTAAAAGGATTTGGATTCAGGTACTACAATTCAATAATTAGTGTTTTATTAATACTTACCTATTTCCCTTATATTTTAAATATATAACGTATTAGTGGTTTTCATAAACAAGCAATATTAGCAGTATTGTCTATATTGATAAGTATTTCTTCATACACAAAGTATTGCAAATGAAGTTTGTTTATAAACATTTCTAACTGAGCAGGAAAACTTCAAAATTATAATATATAAAGTATGACAATCAGTTGTGTTTTTATTTATAACACGAAACTGTAAATGTTAAATATGTTTCAAATTTTAACAACAACTCTGTTAAAAAAATAATAGTTTTCTTCATTATTTGATTTTTGCGGTATGTGTTTTTGAAAAGTCCCATTAAATGAAACATCAAATACTACTATGTATAATTTATAGTTATATTTTATTATTCATTATTTTATATACATAATAAAATTAAAAAATTCAAGGTATGTTTAATTGATTGACTGTTGCCTGTTGGTCTTCTGATGATAAAAACTTTGTGAAAATAAAACTATAGAATTTTCTCTGTGTAAATTTTTATTTTTTTTTTTCGATATTCTTAGAACCATAAATGGCAACTATTGCAATGCACTTGTACAATAATGTATTGCCAGTGTTTAGTACAAAATAGTAAGTCGGTTTTATTTGCAAATTTTTTACGCACTTTTTGAACACGTCTTTGTTTGATCGGATATTGAAAAATAAATTTCAATGTTCTCTTAAATTTCAAAGTATATTTGCACAAAAAGAAAAAAAAAGGAAAATAATAAATAATCTTAGTATGTAGACCTTGTTTTTGTTTCAATAATAACATGTTGTTTTATTCTTGACTAGAATTTTCTCTTCTTTTTTTTAATTCATTAAGGTTGTTTTTGTTTTTTAAATATGTTCTTGGAAATCGTCCAAATTTATGAAATTTCAATTTTTTTTTTTCATTTTTTGTAAATCACGTAATAACTGCGGTTAACGATGCACAAAATTTAAATGTATTTATACTGTATAATAAAAAAAAAAAAAGGCTGAATTTTATTTTCCTGTTTTTGCTTTTTTATTTTTCATACTTCCGTTTTTGTATGAAAATTTGTACGAACATTATAATAAATTTTTTGATTTTGCATAAAAAAAAGATTTACAATTATTTTTAGTTGACGACCAACTCGACGGATTGACTCGTTTTTTTTTTCTTTTTTATTTACTGACTTTGGATGACTACTACTTTGACGAAACAAAGAATAAAAAAAAAAAAAAAAAAATAAACCAAACTTTTAAATTACTTTATTAACGTGTGTGTTGAACCAAAAGGCAAAATTACTTTAATAAAACAAAAAATCACTTAATTCTAATGGAATTTTGGTTATCTTATCAATTAATTTAAAAAAAAAAAAAGGATGTAATTAATACACTAATGTATTTGTATATATTTATATATTTTTACGTATGTAAATATTTCTATTTTCGTTTTACAGTGGAATAGGGATAAAAAACACAATTGAACATACATAAGTACTAAGTAGTTACATATTTATTATTGTGAGAATAGTTTTGAGTATAATTTTAAAATTATATTGGTATATGTAAATATTTTTATGTATCTACAGTTTAAAATTTTAACCAAAAACAACAGGCTTAACATTAGATAAATTAAAAATATTCACATTAAAGTCATATATAAAGTTTTCAGAAAAGATCATTGCACATTTTTATTGTATTTTTATTTTTATTATAAGCACACTAATAATAAATTTCTTTTCTTGCCTATTTGAAAATTTGGCATATATGTTTGATAGACTAATAATTTTTATTACAAAGCTAATCTCCTTTAAAACACACCTAATTTTCATCTTTTAATTTCTATATCAAATAATTTCTCTACGTATACGTTTATTGAACATCGTTTCAAAATTTTGTAAGTATGATAAAATTCAATTGTTAATAAAATCATTCGACCCTTAGTACAAGTAATTGTAAAGTGAAACTAATCTTGTCGCGTTATATTACAGTTTCGCCATTTTTTACACAGTTGTCGGATATGGATGGATTAATTTTGTAAATAATATAAAAGAATTTTTTAAAAATATTTTTGTTTTTAATTTCAAAGAGTTGCAGGTTAAACGATATGATTTCTTGCTTAATTGGGATAATCATTTTTTTTTAAAATCTAAAGTAGCATATTAATCTATAAGGCGAAATCTATAAGGCGAGTTCATCAATTCAGAAGTTTCACAGAATAGTTGATTTTGTGTTATAAATAAAGAACTACAATAAATTTGATGAAGTTAAAAAGGAGTTTTTAGTACATATTGCATATTCTATAATTATTAGTTAGATACTGATTTGAAATTATATATTTTGTGAAAGTATACTTGTACAACCATCTGATTAATAGATTAATGTAAATATAAATTAACAGATGATCGAGTATGAATATTATACTTGATCATCTGTTTTAAGTTATATTTATATTAATTTATGAATATATTGCTCAACTATGGCTATTAATTGGCTAACCTGTAAATTGATCTGTCACTTTCAACTAATTTATTTTGAGCAATATTTTAATTAAAAAATAACTTGGGATGAATTGTATATAACCCAGCAAATATTGTTTAACATAATAATGTAATACAATCAATTATTAGTTTTTATAAAACTTATTTTCTAGCGTTAGAGTGAAATTTTTGTATAATTGTCGAAAAAACGTTGAATATTTTTCTTTTTAATTGGACTGATATGCTTATTATACGGATACGCGTATTTCAATCAATTATTATTTGAAAATTCGATTGTGTAACATACAACTAATATATCAGCAAGGAAATGTCCTTCCAATATGCTAAATTATTATAAAAAGCGAACAATATCTAATATTGAAAATATACCAGATTAATCCTTTTTCTTATAGATTATTTACCTAATTAAATTAGTCATGAATTTTTCAATTCAATTCAATTTATTAACCCTAAAAACTGTCAACTCCTCTATAAACTCCTCCATATCCTTTATAAGAAAAAATATTAATAAAAGTGAAAATTTCATGTAGGTTTTATTTGACAAGTTAATTTGAGTTTTTATTTTTTTTATTTTTGTTATCCAATTTTAGGACAATACCTCCTTTTAAGTTAATAATTTAGCTATATTATTAATAAATAAATTACACTTAACTATATTATCATATTAAAAAGATCAAAAATTAAAATATACCCAGACCCACACAAATAATCCAAAAAACAGTATTGTATATTTTATATATATATATATATATATATATATATATATATATATATATATATATATATATATATATATATATGAAGAAAAATAGTGGGTATAAACTATTTTTTTTATAATTTAACCCTGTACATTTAAAATAATAAGTTCAATTAAAAAAAAAGAAAAAAAAAAAAAAAAAAAATTCGCAGTTAAATTTGTCCGTCCCCATTACAATTGAGCACAGTTTAATATTTTTTTTTTTGTTTATTTTCATTGTTGTCGTTTTCGTTAAATTTATTTCCAGCTACTGTAAGGACTCTAAAATCAATATATGTATGTAGGTATATGTATATAGATAAATATCATACGACTTAAATAACTAAAGTGAAAATTTTATACAAAATATAGTGTAGGTATTTATGATAATATTTAAATATCCAGACAGGCTTTTTGTAATTCTTATATGATGAGAGGAGGCCTTAAAAGTTCACAGACCGGATAAATTTTTATAGTAAATTTACTTTTATTTCTGTTTTTTTTTTTTTATTTTGTTCCATACTATACCATTATTTTCATACCCTCTGACAACAAACAAAAATAAAGAAACAACAAAACAATGGTAAAAGGTTAATGGAATTCTTATGGACACAAATATAGGAACAAGAAAAAAGGTGTTATGGGTAGGTGCCTCATGTTTAAATTTCAATTTTTTTTTTTGTTTCTTTCTTTTTAAACATAACCTCGAAATATTAGTAGGACGAATTCCTTACAAAAACACAAAAAAAAAAAAAATTTCATTTCCAAACATGTTTTCGGGGTTTCTTCTTTTTATTATTTCTTTTTTTTTTTTTTTTGTGTTTTTAGAACCGGAATATTAAGTTAAAAATAATTTAATAAGTTGAAAATAATATAAAAAAAAAAAAAATGAAACGAAATTTCTACTTAACCAAGCAATAGAAGGGACAAAAAGAAAATGTGTATATATTTTGAGGATTTAAAAATTATTTCCGATTCTTCAAAAAAAAAAAAAAAAAAAAAAATTAAAACTAACAACAAAACAATAATGGATATTAAGGTTTGAAAAAAGAGGTCATTGAAAGATGGATCATTCATTAATTCATTTTATTGTAATTTTGAAAATGTTAATAGTTGGTTTCTTTGATTTTTATATGACTTTTATTGCGTCATTGTCATTCTATTCTAATTAAAACTGTATATTAAATTTGATTTATCTAAAAATTTAGTAGAATACAAACACGAATGAAATCTTTATAATTATACGGTTCATGGGCAGTGTTCAATTTTGGGTACTTGTTATGTTTCAATTAAAACGTCAATTCGTTTTTTTTTAAAATTATTTTCGTATTATACATTTTATGTTTATTAATTAATAAATTCTAAATTCGTATATGACGTATCATTATTTTGAATTAAATTTAAAAATTGATATAAAACAAAGAATTAAAATGATAAAAGCAAATCTAGTACGACATTTAAATTTTGAAAATTCAAATATAATATGACTAAACACATATGTTAAATAAGAAACTCTAAACTTGAATGTTGTACTACTTTAGTAAATATGAATTTAATTCAACTTTTATTTTATGGGATTGTATGAATATTCTTACTTAAAAACTGGGGGGGTCTATCACGTAATCCTATTTTCGGAAAACGATATTCGTTTCACGAAATAATTTCGTCGTTTAACAGCGAATTTTGTTGGTGAAGAATTAGGTTTACACATTAGAATCCCACTACTGTTTTAAAAAATAATTCAAATTATTTTTATATAAATCTTTAAAGATCCATATCCTATAGTAAAAATGCTAATAAAAATTAATTTTTCATATGTGAGAAAGGAAATGGGTGGTTTCCGTGGTATTAACCCGTAGATCTGGAATCCATTTTGGATCCGTTTAACATGTAGTTATCTATTCATTGAATTTAATTAACCACAAAAATTTACCGCAATACTTTCATCATTACCCGAAAATATAATGAGTACTTTTAAAAATAAATTATATTTTAATGGAATAATATTTTTTATAATTTCATAAATCTTCGAGAATTTCAATTTTCACACTAAGCTTCTTCACAATTCAAAAAAATAATAAATCGCCATTATCATTTGACAACTTTCATAAAAAAAATATAAACATTTTATTTTTCTTATAGTAGATGTCACATCATTAAAATTTTTGTTGTTTTTACGTATATACAAAATCAGATCATGAATGTATCTAGAATTTTTTCAGATCAATTATCATTAACCGCGGTACATTTATTGCACCGTGGTAAATCCATAAATCCATGGATCTGTTCGTTTCAAATCCATCGGTTAATGCCACTAAACGCTACAAATGAAACATTTTATTGTGGTAGAATACATATTCATACATACTTACTTATATCAAATTATTAAGCTCAAAAAAACATTTAAGGATAATATTGTAATCCTTAAAGAATTTAAAACAAAATATACTTTCAACATAAATATTTTATAGTTTAAAAAAATAGTTGGTTATTATTTGAAAAAATAATTAACATAATTTAGACATAAATATTTAAAAAAAATACCATAAATGAATTTATCATTCACAAAAGACGAAAATTAACCGAATATTGAATAAAATTTAAAAAAATATTATATAAAAATTAAAATTATTATACTAAAAAATTTATTTTGATTGAAATTAATTCAAATAAAATATTTTATTAATAAGAAAACATTTTAATTAGCATAAACTGAATTTGCAAACTGAGCTGTGTGTTTTAATTTCAAATGAAAAAAAAAATATTGACTCAAAATAATCAAAAATAAAAAAGAAAACAATCAATCAAAACTAAATTCAAAACTCTTTCTTTTTATTTAATTTTTTTTTTTTTTATTCAAATTAATTCATTCTACCCAGGAAACCACCACCCATCCTGTCTGTTATTTAATTTTAATTTAAAACTTTTATAATTTAATATTATGTGTATTCCGTTAAGATTTGTTTTAATGTATGGATACATATTTTTGAAAGTGACCGGAAATTTAAAAATTTCTGTTGAATGATGTTGATGATGATGATTGGAATCAGCCATTAATGAGCGTCGAATTGTGATTAAGAAATTAATCTCAACATAATTTTCATTGTATGCAGTTATACTTATATATCTTCTTTGGTCCATCCTTTCTTAATCTTAAATTATGTACTTTACTATATGAATATGATTAGAAAAGACAGTACACACAGTGCACACACACAACTAGATTTTCTCTTTCGTGTCTGGATGGATTATATTTAAAAAAAAAAAAAAAACAATTTAATCAGATAATATTATACAATAGTAAAATAAAGCTATAAAAGTTCAAGAAATAATTTTATATATTTATGTAGAAATATTTATATTTCTATTTTATCTATAATTTTATTTTTTTGTACATAATGCTTATCACCGCATTAGAGTTTATCATCAGAACATAAAGTTTTAAATTTTTTTCTATTATTTTAATATTTAAGTATAATACCCTAATCATTATAAGTCAGTTAAATTTAAAAAATTATTTTTTCTAACTTAGCTCTGACTTATAATATAATTCAGCCAGAATATAATAAGTCTTATTGAAAAAATGATATTATACATGTTAAGGTAAAGTCACCCATCACCGCCAAGACCCAATTACCACCATGTACAATTTTAATTGAATAAAACAAGAAAACTATAAGTTTTTTTTATATAATCTGCTTCTTTTTTAGTATAATTCAAACAAATCTGAACATATTTTAGTTATTTCTTTTGTACATTTTGAATAAAATATAACAAAATATGTCATTCAAACTTACATCGTCAAGTTATCAAGTATTAATTCATGCATGTCATAGTTTTGTTAAGGAAAGGTTGGAATTATTTTATCTGTTTTAAAAATGAATTATATGCGGGATTAGTAAAAATAACATTTATTTTAGTGAAGTTTAATATATTTTTAATTAATTTTTGTTGAAAATTTCCCAAAAAACTAAGCAAATCAATTAAAAAAATGTAATTTAAGTTGTGGCGGTAATTGGATATAACCATTTCCATGGCTGGCGGTAATAAGACTTAATACAAATCGTTATTGTGAGATATTTAATTATTTTTTACATTTTGTGTTTTCTGAAATAGAAAGTTAATTTATTAAAGAATTTCCAAGTCCAATTGCCGTCACGAAAATTTTTAATAAGTATGCAGCTACAATGAAAATAAAAATGATGTGGCGGTAATAGGTAAATTTATATGGCGATGAAACCTCTGTTCGGCTTTTTGCGTTTTTTTTTTAAATATTTAGAATTATTTTATGATCTCCTTTTAAATAACGTTTCGAATATAAAATATTAATACAAACTGATACTTATTTCCTTGAATAAATTAACCTGAAAAGGAACAAACTGGTTTCTTTTTGGATGGCGGCGGTAATAGGATACATTTATTGTGTTTTTGTAGATTCAACTAATGTCTAACAAAGGAAGGAAATTTCAGTACTCGAATGAACCACTTGAACGAGCACTTGAGGCAGTAAAGTAAGGCTGCAGCGTAAATAAAGCCAGTAAGACATATTGCGTGCCACGCACTACCCTAAAACATAAAATAAACAATAGGTATCGTCCAGATTCAAGGAGTAATCTGGAGGACCACCAGGACGAAACCAGGAGTAAACCAGTATTAAAACTGTTTGAGAAATTAACCTTTCTATATTCCCTTGGATCTATACTTTGCAAAATGGGGATTTCCGATAACCAAAGCATTATTGCTTGATTCAGTTGCTGAGCTAGTAAAAAACTTGAATAGGCCAGTTTTTAAAATGGTTTATCTTATTTTTGGAACATCATTCGAAAATAGCCAAACGAATTTCACAAAATCTTACTTTACAAATCTTACTTTACAAATCCCGACCCAATTTAAGGGAAGAAAAATTCGAAATTGGTTCGAAAGACATAAAAGAAAACTTATTGAAGGATAATACAATAGATGTAACTTTAGCCCCTTAAAGAAATTTCAATTGCGACGAAACAGCATTTTTCCTTGCAACAAAGAAAGGTTCCAAAAATTTTTTTTTTCAAAATCGCAAATGATAAAAAAGAGTGCATAACTGTCCTAATAAGAGCACGTGGAACAATTTCACTACCTGTGATTTTATTAAACTACAAAAGAATTCTGAAAAATATTGTTAGGTCAATGCCTTAAGATTGGGGAATCGAAATTTCTGATAACGGATGGATACGGCACAAACGTTTATGAGTATATTACAAATATGTTTCATCTATGGCTAATGAAAGAGGAACCCACATTCCCAGTAGGCCTTTCCTCGCACATTAATCTTCTATTAAGTGAATTCTGTCATAAAAAAGGTATAATTTTAGAGGTTTTATATCAAAATGCCACTGATATGTATTAGTTATGTGACGTAGGACTTTTTCATACTTTAAAAAATGAATGGAGAACCATAGTTCAAAATGATCGGTGGAAAAATAATGGGAAAAAATTAGATAAAGAAAATTTTTCTAAAAAAAAAAATGGAAATTTGCCTTCTAAATGTTAATAAAACCTTAAAATTATTGCCTGGCGGGTAATTGGAGCTATTTTAGGCAGGTAGTTGGTCCGATAAAAAATTTGGGTGGCGGTAAAAGGGAACCGAACAATTATTTTAAAAACGCTTTTATTTATATTAATTTATTGTTTTTAGACATTTTTTTGTCATAATTTTAAATAAAAAATTGTGTGAACTTTCATTAAATACAATTTTCAATTCGGAAAAATTAAAATTGAGAAGGGTTTTGTTGAATCGTGCTACTAACCTGGCGGTAGTTGATGCTTTTACCTTATATGATTTTTAGAACTTATTTCAACCAACGGTGATTTAAGATCAGCTTTGGTGTTCTATAAATTTTTTTTTGCTCCTTGATTGAAGACAGATTATTTACGAAACATCAACCTATACGCTGTGACTGATGATGATTTCAACTTATTGAATGTAATATGTTTTATATTTATTTTTCAATAGAGTGTTGAAATGATTTTCTTTATTATTTCATTTATATTGCCATTTTTTCTATTTTCTATTAATTTTAGTTGCTCAATGCAACGACAGAATTAAAATTAAAATTTTGATGATTCAGATTAATTGTTACATTTATTGACAATTTGATTTTTGTATATACATATATATTTCAAATATATTTGTTTGTATTAGTTCTTAGCTCACAGATCTAATCAAATTCATGTTTGTTTAACATGCGTTTGATTCCAATTTTAGTTTTCCTTAAATTTTTATATTTGTAATGATGATAATTTTTAAGATTATTTTTATCACAATAATATAATTCATGAATTCAATCAAATATTTTTAGGTTTTATTTTAAGAAATTTTAATAATTTTTTTTTTTTAATTAATTTATACAAATTGTGTTGGATGATCATGTTGTGATATGAATATATATATATATGTGTGTATCATATATAATATTCTGCATAAAATTGTGTGGTTGCTTGAATAAATTTAAAATACAAAAAAATGTCTTTGTTTTATTATTGAAAAAACAAAATTCAAAAGAAAAATAATAAAAATATGCGTGTGAGGCAAAGAATATTTAAGGGATTCATTCAGATGAAAAACTCTGAAAAGAGTATAGATGGTGTGAAATTTTTTAAATACAATCAGAAATCAAAAGAGTTGATTCATAGTGGCTGTAATAATAATTGTAGAATTGTCTTGTTAAACACCATGTTTTTTTTGTCGTTTATTTTTTTTTCAATATAAAAAAAACATGGTATGATATGACTTTAACTTAAAACAGAATCTTTACCACAATACACGTGACAATGCGATTAAACGCGGTGCAGCGAATAATAACAAAACAAAAAAAAAACTAATGAACTTCACCTCCTAGTGTGAAAAAAGTGAGAACAGAGTTTTTTTTTGTTTTGTTATTTTCTGTTTCATCACTTGAATGACGGCAAAAAAAAAAAAAAACAATTTATGTTTTGAAGAGGAATACAAAATTTCAGTTAATGAACTTCAAAAAAAAAAAAATATATATATATATATATTAAAATCTATAAAAATAAACTGGAGTTTGAACAACAAATCTAAAATTATTATGAAATATGTGTGCACTCAAGAATTAATTAACGATATTGTCACGATCTCAAATTTGAATGCGTTTTTTTTTTTATTATTTTAACTTTTCATTAATAATAAAATTTCATGGTTTAATTTAATAAATCGAATTTGATTAGTAAAATTTTAGTGAGTTGGTGTAATATGGGTTTAATAATTAAGATAAAAAATCTCATAAAAAAAAATAAATATAAAAATCAAAGGTAATGACTTTCGAGGTAGCTATAAGTATTTTATTAATAAAAATCTAAATATTTAATTTTGTTGTTCATTTTTTTGATTAGTATTTTTAATAGTTTTAAAAAGTATACTCGTAATTTTAACTAAAAAATGTAATTTCACTTCTAAGGTTTGCAAGTGATAGTTTTTAAATAAGTACAATACACATTTTTTTTATTTAATTTATTTATTTATTGTTCTTTATTAATTTATTTATTTATGATAAGGCCAACTTTATAGGTCCTTTTCCCTTTCGAAAATGTGGGTCTTTTTTTATCAAATATATTAATTATTTGGTATATATTTCTTTATATTATATATAGTTATATTATTTTTTTCTTATTAATTATATTATATCTTTATTAATTATTAAATTATATTTGAACCGATGTGGTTGTATAGCAAATTACATTTTTCAGTAATTTTCACCATTTGAAAATTTTTACCGTGCTCCTTCGGTTGTTACATTACTACACTCGAGTGCTTTACCACTCGGCTGCCGAGGCCACTTTTCTT
Source organism: Argyra leucocephala (assembly GCA_963942445.1). Taxonomy (NCBI): domain Eukaryota; kingdom Metazoa; phylum Arthropoda; class Insecta; order Diptera; family Dolichopodidae; genus Argyra; species Argyra leucocephala. The sequence continues at coordinate 209,268,401 of OZ012677.1, read as the reverse complement.
TAATATTATAAATAAATTTTATTTATTTGTTTATTTATTTATTTATTTATTTATTTATCTCAAAAAAGCCCAATTGTTCGTACAAAGAATACTTCATTGTTTTAACAAATAATGTACTACTATACTAATCGTGTAATATTTAGCATATGTGTAGTACAATCTTTAATATATATTTTTAGTAGATCTTTAGAAAATGTTTAGTAGTAGATCTATTATATTATTAATTTTCTTAAAAACGCAGATCCGAACTTAAAGCTGGACAATTTATTTTTAAAATTAAAATTAAATTTTTTATAATTGAATCAGAGATATTTTTTTTTATACTTGTTAACTTTTAAATTGTCAGGTAAAAGTAATTTTTTTGTTAATTAAAATTTCGTTATTATTAATTGGTTTCCATTAATTTATTAACAAATGAAGTATATAGCTAGGTATATAAAAATAATGATATTTGCTCAGCCAAAACATATATTATTTTTTGAGATTATGATTTTGATCGATTTTTATAACTCCCAGATGTATTAATAACATCTATACGTTATAAAATCAATCAAAGCAAAAATCTAGAGTTGTATAGTTTGTTTAACACTACAAATACCATCATACTGATGAGTTCAAGCAGTGTTGTGGTGAACGAAACAACTCCTAAAACTTATTTTTATACAACTTTTTATATTTTTTTTATACATTATAACAATAACAAATCTCTGTATACTTTTTTCGAATACTCAAATATTTGTTTGTTGTAAATATCGAGAGAATACTGTAATCGTATTCATCAATAAACACAACAAAATGTCAATTAATTTCACTTTAATATGAAGATTATAATGATGATAATGATTAATCATAAACATGATAATTTTTTTCAAATACAATCAAAACTTGAACTTTAAAATTTATTATAAACAATTTAAGTACATAAAAATAAATTTTTTAAAATGAAATTAAAAATGATGAATTTTTCATGTGTTCAACTATGTATCAATTTCATTTCTTCAAAATAATCGGAATAAATAAATAATTAAGTTGTTTTTTTTTTTATCTTAAATATTCAGTGTAAATCTATTTTGGTTCATATGCCATTAAGTATTTTTTTTGAGTAGTTAATGAAATCGTTGTTAGACTTTGTTTTTAATTTTTATATAAGGTTTTCTAGTTAGATACTAATATCTGAATATATCTCTTCTAAATGTCTCCAAATGTGATCTCTAAATATTTCTTTATAATCTAATTGATTATAATAGAGCAGGAAATAAAAAATGCAGTCCAAATATGTGACAAGCACCGGTTCAAATCCCGTCGGATTAATTGTGTCTCTTTTACTAATCAAATAAGTGAAGTTAATTTATTTGAAAAAGCAACAAGTATACCCTAATTAATTACTTTGTGTAAAATTAATAATTTCAGGAAACTAAAGTCCGAACTACAGTGGATCCGAGCTATGCTAAAGCCATGTGCTCCTAAAAGGAGTAATAAAGAAAAAAAAATCTCAAATTCAGATATATTTTGAGTGGATTTTCAAAAAATATCAATTAGCTATATATTGGGTAGTTACAAAAGCTGGATTACGTGAAAAAGTCATTTTCCTAGTAACAACAACAGTAACAGTAACCACTCAGTTCAATATTTGATGTTCATTAATCCTATTTAGCCTCATGTACACATCAGTTATAATAGTTCATTATTACTTAGTTTTATAATAATAAAAAATAATTCAATTAAAAATGGCGTTTAAAACGACGTAGAAACTCAGTCAATGATATGGTATTTAATTTATATTGCGGCGTTTTGACTTTTGAATTTCTTGGAAAAATTTAAGAAAATTAAAAATAAAAACAAATTATTGAACAAAAAACTTTAATTTAAAATAAATAAAAAAAAAACAATTTAAACTTTAGGTTTTTCAACTTTGGTAGCATAAATTAATTGTGGTAGTGATATGGTATTTTCTTTTTTTTATACGCATTTTACAGTAATTCAGTGATTGTCAGACGTTTTGTAATTTTTTCTTTTGTTTTTTGTTTTATTGTATTTTCTTCAAATATGGACAGAGGCGATCATTTATTTCTTTCTATTTTTAATTTTCTTACTTTTTGTTTTTTTTTTTTGTCTTACTCACCTAATTTGGTGATGAATAATCATCTCAAAAAATATAAATAAAAACAAAAATTACTTTAAAAAAAAAAAAAAAAAAAAACTTGAAATTAAAAATGAAAGGAAAATTGACATGAAAGCTTAAATCAGCATGAGTTTTTTTTTTTTAGTACTTGGGAATCTCCTAAAATGATTGCCTAGAGGTAATTGGAGAAACAAAAAAAATAGAAATAGAAAAAGAAACATGTGATATGAACACTACCATATGATTCAATTTGATTACAACTATTATTATAATTGATAATCATAATTATGATGAACATGATGATGATGATGACGATGGCCTAAATTAATATTTAGAAAATATTTTTACCCTGAAGCTATTAATCATCTATAATATTAGAAAATTTATCATTTATTCAGAATTTTGAATGTTAAAGAAAGTGATATATTTGATTTTTAGATTTTGAAGCGTACAGTGACCATCGAAAGTATAAAATTTTGTTTGATATAATAAATAAATAATAGCTCAAATTTGTTTGTTGAAAATGTTAATAAAATGTTAAAAAAAAAATTTATTTTATTTTATTTATATTTATATTTATTAAAATTAAAATTACAATAAATTTATTTGTAAGCTCTATTTGTAAGCTACTTGGAGTATCAGTTTGTTAAAAATTTTAATTTAAATTAAATTTAATAAACGTTCATTTTTTGCAGAAATTTGATTTAGTCATGTTAAATACATTTTTTTTTTTATAAATGTACAATAATTTGTTCTGTGGCGTGAATCAACATTTTTCGATAAATTGTTGTTTTTTTCCCGATTAATCTGAACCCAAATAACTTTTTTCATTCTTCCACAATTAACACTCTCTGTATCTGTACTTATATTTTTACAAAAATACAAAATAAGTGTAATAATTTTTGTTTTTTGTTTTATCTCACCAAAAATTTGCCACCTCCACCAAAATACTAAAATTATTTTAGGTTCAACTTTCACAATAATTATTTTACTCTAAACCTATGCAAAAACAAAATAAAAAATAAATATATGTTATTTTCCTGTTTCTTTAATATTTATATTGAACGGTTGATTATAATGGTTACCGAATTACTTTCAATCAAAAGAAACAAAAAATTAAAATTATTGAATTACCTGCCCGTTCCCCATTTCATAATGTCAATTTAAAAAGATAAAAAAAAATTAAAGTTTTAATCATAAAATGTCAAAATGACATTTTATATTTTTTTTTTATTTTACTGCCCTTTAATTAAAAAAACAAATTTAATTTTTCAAGTTTAGTGAGATAATTTTAATTTTTTGGAAATTTTATTCGATTATAGCTTAGGATTTATAGCACAACACAACTACATAATGTTATTGGGATCACTGGAAAATTAAATATTAACGTAATTTGTATAAACTTAGGAATACGGTTTGAATCCATTATTAGGTGCCTATTATGTATTTCGATATGGTTCAGAAATTGTCGACGAAATCGATAAAGTTTATCGATGTAAAATTTTACCACGAAAGAGACATGGAAAGAGAGATTTAGTACAAATTATTTCAATTTTGAATTGAAAGGATAAAATAAAAGAGATACAAATATATTTTATTTATATTGGACATTATATTATTTTATTTATATTGGACACTTGGTGTTTTGTTTTATATTTATGATATTTTTTGAAATAAAAATAAATTTAAAAGTTGAAATGAGAGTAGGCATTTTACTTTATTCTTCATAATAATTTTTGATTGAAATATAAACTAATTACAATAAAGTATAAACTTATCAGAATTGCATTAATGCTAAAAAAATCCCTTTCTACTATAACATAAATGTTGTACGTTTTGCTTCGGTGATTTAATTTGAATAAGCTTTCCATCTACTGCTCCAATTATTTCAGTAATTCTGCTTTAATCATAAAAATAATGTTTGCCTGACTTTTTCCTTCTAGTGCGTAATGGAATTTGATCCATTTTGCACATAATTATAAACTGCAAATACATATTAAACTTCTTTAAGAACCAAAAAAATTAGCTGTGCTAGTCCGACATGAAAATCATTTGCTTGGTACAAACTGCACAGAATCTTAATACACTAACCAATTTAATTATATTTGGAATCGACGTGTTAATTATTGCCTATTTCAATTTTTGCCCTAATTTAATGGTTTTAATAATGTAGATAATAATTCATTAAATTCATGTTTAAATAACCTACGTATAATCTTCCAAATCTAATGGATAAGAATAATCCCGAATATATGTTCGCTTGTTTTTTAATTCTGCAATTTGATAGCGTTTTCAGCACTATCAGAAATTAAAAAATTTAACTCTGCTCAAATCATTTTATTTATAGAAACTTATAATTTTGTAATTTCTATTTTATTTAAACACTTCAACTTATTTTCAACTTAAAATTTTTTAAATATAACAATATTGTTTTGTTTTTTTTCGTAATAATAATTTGAATTTGACAGTTCAAGAATGAAACATATGTCATTTTCATCGTAGATTTGAATTTTACAATGGCATCATTTTTAAACACTTTCGATCAAATTTTCATCGAAATACATAATGACACTAACGATCACAATCGAATAACTCTAACGATAACGATGAACGATTCGATGAAAGTCGATCGAAATACATAATAGGCACCTTAAACTTTAATTTTAAAAAGGGCTCCTGAAAATCTTATTAATCGAAAAGGAACATTAGAAAATCCGACAGATAAAGATTAAAAAAAAAACAATCTTCAATTTATTCTAATGTACCCTATGCAATTCATAGTACAAAACTTAAAGTTGCTGAACCAATAAAATAAAAAGATATATATGAATAATTTGGGCCCCTAAACAAAGGATAGATAAGCAGAAAGAAATAATAAATATTAAATAAATAAAGAAGTCGGCTTCTAAACATTAGAATAGTGAACAAATAAGATTCAAAAGGCTGAAAAATAAATTATAATAAAATGTACCAACCCTACCCTACATTTCGGAAGGATATTAGTATGAAGTATAAGGGTAAGTATGAAGTGTGGTGTATGAAAACTAGAAATCGATTAAAGTCCAAAAAAGTTTGTTCTATTCTGTCCTATACTTACAGTGTAAATAAATTGTTGGGTACAGAGGAAATTTTAAAACTTCGTGTTTTATTTGCTAAGTGGAAAAAAAATTTAAATTTAGGTTCTAGAACGAAGTGCTTCAAAAGTGGATTTTAAAAAATTCTTAGGGGTTACTTGTACTGAGAAAATTTTATGAGCTGTAGTGTGAGTGTACTGTTTCATTATATTATTATCAAAATTATTGTCTCAATTTAAAAATCTACTGTTAACATTCAGTAGTTTTCCCCTTTAGGCGTCTTCTAAATGCATCATTCTATATACATACTAAATTATTTGCCTTCAGTTCTAATATCGTTTATTCTTCCTTGCAGTATAATCCATTTAATGCTATTTATTGAAATATATCTATATATATATATGTATATATATATATTAATATTTCTTTGGTGAAAAATTACATACACACTTTCTTTTAAAGTTAAAATAAAAAAAAAAAAAAAATCAAAAATAAATTCATGTAGGTATCTCCCATAATTTAGTTTTTCCGGATTTAAAATAAAATATTCTATTATTTATCTTACTGTAGTTTATCGTTATACAATTACAAAATATTTAACTCTACAGAAGTTATTTTTTATCTTTTAACATCAAAACTTTTTAGATAAAAGCCGATTTTAAATCTAACACTCTTTCAATTTAACTACGAGTATTACAACCAATTTGTAAAAATCTTAATTTGTGTAGGAATCCAAGTAAGTTTTTTTTTTTTTTTTGTTTAATATACTTTTTTTTTTTTTTTTTTTACATCTTTTTAACTTTAATCCAATGGTAACGGTTCGTTTGTTCGGTTCCCTCAACATTATATTGTAATCTTTAACTATAAAATAAATTACAACTTTGTACGGATTCGGACTTGGTAAATAATTAATCAATTTTCCAAAAGAGTTAAAAAAAAAACAAAAAGAAAAAAATTAAAAAAACAATATGCGTGCTTTTGCTAAATAATTTTTTTTTATTTTTTGTTATTTTTTATGCTCCCCCAATGCATTCGTATTGCATTCGATGTCTCAAATTTCATTTTTATATATCTTTCTATTTCTACTCTATTTATGCATATATACATATACTGTTTTTCTCCTTCTTGAATGATTTTCCTTGAACTTTTCATGTGTTCGTATATATATATTTATATATATATATATATATTTTGTTTTATAGAGGACGACTGACTGTCTTATAATTCATCTAACATGCAAGAGTCTATTAATTTAAAAATTCTTTGTTTGAGAAATGCCTTTAAAAATACATAATTTTTTTTTTTTTTTTAATTGAATGCAGACGACGACGAAGAAGTCGTCGTCGTAAGTCATGTTTAAGATTAACTTTAGATTGTTTTGGATGGTTTTAAATTGCAATTCGAACGTCTGTATGTATGTACAACATGCAAAATGATTTTGATGTAATATAATAAATTGCTCAATGTCCATAACATATTAAATCGCCTCCCCGACCAAATAACATTTTTTTTTTTTTTTTTAAGAATTTTGTTTTAGTTAAATCAGTCTTTTTTTTTCTATTACGAGTTTTTTTTTTTATATATATGTATGTATGTCGATACGATGAATATAAAACCAAATAAATCTGAAGGTTCTTTGCATTTGCATACTTTAAAAAAAAACAACAATTTTTTTTTCATAAGCGTACGTATAAACTTTAAACCACAATTACTCAAATTAGATCAGATTACCTGTATTCCTATGTAATAATGACTACAATAAATAAATAAATAAATAAAAAGTTGTTTTAATGAAAAAAAAATAATAATAATAAAAAGAAATATGTACAAATGTTTATGCATTCCTAATGGTTAGCTGTTAATAGCACAATCTATGACATTAGATCAGAGTTACAGTGGATTTTAAGTTTCAAATAAACTTGTTTGAATTATTTTTAACTTTCGAAATTATATATCAAACTTGTTATTACTTGATGCAATAATATTGTGGGTAAGGTTTCGAACCATCACTTATTATTCATTTTTTTTTTTACTTCAATTATTTCTTTTATTCTTTTTCTAACGGTACTTTAAGTATTAAATTTTCATTATATCTTCAATACACATTTAAAAATTAGCAGCTAAGTAGTTAAATATTGTTGTATACTTTTCAACCAAGTGTTTCTTATTCAGTGTTCTCTATAAACCTATTTATTTTCGTCGTTCAAGGTAAAATCTGTTCAAGGAAAATGTACGGTCAATAGATCATCATACACCATTACAGAAATGACATTTTTTTTTTAAAATCCTCCGTCATCTTTTTTGTACTGTCAGAATTGAAGCAACAACATTATTTGTGTACAAAACAAACATGTTTTGCCCAATTCTATTGTTGCCAAAGTAAAGCATTGACAATTATGTATTGACATATGTTGAGCCTGCTTGTAATACATTAGATTTATTGCAATATGGGAAATGTTACGAGTATTGTGTGGCTTTCACAATTTATGAAAAATGAAGTTTAGAATTCAAAATTTGAGAGTTGTAATGACAGACGTCAAATCAAATAAAGTTGCATTTTTTGACAGATATTCAGAGTTGGTGATACAAACAGGGCCTTAGAATAACCTTACAATAGAAAAGTTTGGTTTTTCAATGTATACATTTTTTGTATGCTAATTGGCCTGACTAACCGTACTTAAGTTAACTTTTTATTTTTCGTTAAACTTACGTCAAAACTTAAAGCTACTTCAGGTTAACTATAGCCACTTTCAGTTACACCTGGTAAAGTTTTATTTGATTTGACACTTAAAAAGTAGAAACACTATTTAGAATTTTATTTTTATCCACAAATCGAATTTCATTTCATTCAGACGTAATTTTACTTAATTAAACCTACGAACTGAATCGTATCAGGTTAAGTTGAACGAAAAGTAAATTTTTTAACGAAACTGAAATTTAAGTTAACTTAAGTACGGTTAGTTGATTATATATAAACCTATCAGAGTGTACATAAGTTTAACATTTACTTAATTTCACTTCAGTACGGCTAGTTAGGCCTTATGGTTTAATTTAAACATACAAGAATAATAATAATTGCATTTTTTTTATGAAAATACCATTCTGTAATTAGAAAATTCACATTATATGTACTTGGCAAGTACTGTAATTTTTTTGCAGAAATGAACATTAATAGGTACAGTTATAATCTGTTAAAATACAGATTTTCATATCCAAAATTCAGTGAACCTAATCAAATGTCATAAACTGTAAAATTAATTTATTTATAAAAATTTTTTTTTTTTTTTTTATATATATACAATTTATTGTCTTCCCATATTAGCAAATCAATTCGTGGTCGTCATATTGTATTGGTTAGTTTGGTTTGGTCTATTGGTAGCAAAAATCATAATATTCAAAACAACAACATTGCAACAAAAAACAACACTACTACCATTAAAAAAAAAAAAAAAGAATCTTGTTTGTTATTTTTCAAATACAATAAAATTAAATTCCTTTTTTTTCTATTTTATATTAATTCTACAGTCCAAAGTGTAATTTAACATTATTCAGTGACTAATCATACAACAACAGTTCAATTGGGTTGTTCTGTGGTTTATTTTTTTTTTTTTTTTTGTTTAGTTGTGTTGTTGATTTTGGTTTGGTTATCTTACAATACTTTGTATAATAAAAATAATAACAGCAGTTTGTGTCCGAAACTGTGATAGAAACTGAAACTACTTACTATGATGGTAGGTTTTCGAAAAAAAAAAAAATAAAAAAAAACATGACCATTTTTAATTTTCCTGTTATCCTCGGTAGATTTTTTTTTATGATTTTTTATTTATTATTTGTTTTGCTATGCTCCTTTGATAGTTATTTTTTTTCTTTCTCATTCTTTTTTTCTTTTTTTTTTTTATATTGAAACACATCATACGTTTATGTATGGATATATGTACTTAAATTGGCGACGTCGGCGTTGCATTTAACATTAAAAATTTACATCTACATTTAAATATACATATTGTATATATATGCATATATATATATATATATATATCAATTTAATATTTGTACTATTTTGTTTTTAATATCGAAAAAGAAATAAATTATATATAATTTTTGTTTTTTTTTGTTTGTTTTTGAGTAAATGGTTGCCAATATAATTTTTATTGTAAGAAATTTTAAAGTCTAAATAAGTGAATCGAAATAGAAAAAGAGTATTGCAAAATTAAAATAAATTAAAAAAAAAAAAAAAACACAGAATCGTTTCATTAAATCTCCATAATAAGAATTGAAATACTCTGCACTAAAACTAAAATATATATCTATGTATAAGAGATATATAAATAAATATAAATAAAAGATATATAGGATAATAATATTGAAGAATATTATTAAAATTATTTTTTTGGTTGATTAAAATTACTTGACATGGTGATTAGGCGATGGCTAATTGAAAATTTTTTTTGTAATTTGAAATTCTGAAAATGATAAAATTTTATTAAATTTGGGTTAAGTAGATTTTGTAATTAATTGAATTAATTTCAATAACACACGGTTCTTAATTCCATCCTATGCCCCACGGATGGTCTTAAAAAAATGGTTCTTAATTGAAGTAACAAAAATGAATAAAGAGTTGTTCAATAGATGTGCTTGTTTTTCACAAATCCAAAGCGGATATAGAGTAATGATTGGATTTAGAATAATAACATCTAAATAAAGCAACGAATATATTTTTTTTTATTTTGCTTGGGATTTAGCTTTGTAGATATTATATTTGATCATAGAGGCATTAATATCAGCAAAGATTATACAATTACTATAGTTATATATATATATATATATAATTTTCTGCATTTATCTGGATGTTTGTAAGTTCGACGGAATACTCCAACACATATACAAATTACAACATATATATAAATTGTAACATCATGTAATTGTCATAAACATAGTATCTAATTTTTATTGCTTATATATTCCATCTGTCATTTGTCGTTTGTCATCTGTCATTTGTCATCTGTCATCTGTTATATGTGTCATTTGCCCAACATTTCATAATGATTGTCATGTCATTCAAGTGTTAAATTTAGATGGCGCACTAGAACTTTTTACTTTTATTATGTCTTAAATAGTTTCATTTTACAATTTGAATTTTACAGTAGAACGCTACTATGATTGTAAAAATATAAAATTATTGTAAGTTTATATTATATAGTTAGATTTTGTTTTCATTAAAAATTATTACTTGAATTTAGTATTTCTATATTAATTTAAATTGAAATTGATCTTTTTGATGACAATTGAATACAATAGAATGTCTAAGAATATTGATTATGTAGAATTATTGAGGTCTTAGGATAATATATGTTTAAATTTCAAATGATGGCAAATAGGATGTCATTAAAATGATCGAGTAAATAACCCTTAGGGAATTGAAAATTTTGCACCTTACTACAAATATTCTGTTTATATATGGTAATTAAAAGCATTCTAATAATTCTAATAAAGGTTTGATATTGATAAATTAGTAAGCAGATACATATTTTTCTTAAACTTAAAATGAAAACTCTAATGAAGGAAGAAATGCTAGAATTTATTTTGCTTCCATCATTTATTATGCCGGTTACAAAACTAGTATTTATATAATCTTTGATATCAGTAAAAAAAAATTAAATATTAAAAAGAAATTGTTTAAGATCTGAATTTATAAATTTTCTTTTCAATTCAAACCTAAATTCAATTTGTGAAAAAAAAACAAAATTAATTATATTTTGATTATGTTACAAATGTCACTAATTGTCAACTCTAATAGATAGAAATATTCTAACATGTCAAAATAACGAAATACATACGTTATCAACGTTTGTTAATAGCTTGGAGTTTGATAACAGTTTTCTTAAATTATTGAGGGGCCTGTTATTTTACAAACAATTTCATTTCTTTTTTATTGCCCTTGTTGTTTTGTTTCGTTTTGATGTTCATTACACTCAATTTGAACTCATCCTGTACATTAATGTTTATACAGAGATTTGTTTGTTCACAACATCAATTATTGAAATCAATGCACCTTAAATATTTATTGTATTTATTCATTTCGTTTTTAATATTTTTGGTGTAGGTAATTTTTTGTTTGTCGACGTCTGTGAGTTTTTTTTTTTTTTTTTTTTTTTGTGTTTAACAAAGTCGCAGCTCACTTTTCCTTTCTCAATATTTTTACCTAAGTGAAAAAAATGTTAATAGGATATTTTTTTCTGGTGCATTTAGGTTTAAAGATAGAATTTCATATAAACATGAATATACCTACTTACATTAAAAAAAAATTACAATTATTTTAATATAAAAAATTTTACTTTCACTTAAATCGTAAAAAAAAAGTGAATCTGATTTCTTGTTAATAATGGTAATATTTGAATTATGGATTTAGTGAAATCATATATTTACTATAATAAGATTGACAGTTAATTACAATAATCCTTGAAAATTGTAAATAGTTAAGTGTACATTTATTTTTTCTCAGTTAATTTAAAGGGAATTGAAATTTTTAGTTCATGTTCTATGTCCAGTTCTTTGAATTAAATTTAAGTTGTATTTTAAGTTCAGTGTAAAATTAAAATACACTAAAAATAATTCATATACGTTTTCCGTATATTTCAAAATAAATTTATTTAATTTTTTTTTTTCTTTTGAGTTCTAAAATTGATACATAACGTACTATTATTTTTTCTTACATATGTATTATTTACTAAATACACTTTTAAATTAAATGTAATATATATATATTACTTAGTTTTTAAATTTTTTTGAATTACATACTTTGTATGAGCTATGAGCTCTTTTAGAGAAAATAAACACGAAAAAAAAAAAATTATATTTGAATGTTAGTTAGTGTTAATTTACAAGGGCAACTTCCCAGAACGTCAACAATTTGATAATCATGTCAATCACGTCAATCACTTTCATTTGCAAGGGACAGTCATATGCAATTAATACAATTGTCATCATTGACGTTTTGGAATTTTAAAGCAACAGTAAACTTTAATATTTCACAATTCATTTTCATATTTAAATCTTTTTCTTATTAAAAGTGTTATTATTTCATTACTCCAAACATTTTTTTCTTACTTGGTTATATATTTGACAACATATTTTATTTTGTACTATACAAAAGAATGCAAAAAAAATTGACGATCACTTGCAATAGCAATGAGTATTGAAATTTATGACTTGCACGCAGATGATATATTCTGGGAAATTGCCAAGTACTTTTCCTAGCAATTTTTTTCTAGCAATCTTAAAAAAAAGGATGCAGCTTTTGAACCGTGCAAATTTGAGGCATGAGATACAGACAGTCAAAGTTCAAATTAAACTATCAACTTTAATTAAAACGTTTATGAACGACACTGCTTAACTTAATCTAAAATTAACATTTATGAATCCTTTAATGATAAAATGATAAAATAAGTGGGTCGATTTCATTAAAACAATTTTGTTTTTAATTAGTTATTATTTGTTTCTTTCTTTGTTTTATTTTTAATATTTCGTCTCGTCTTTAATGAAAGACAAATATCTGATTTTATATTTTAAAATTTAAATATTTTTCTGCTTGCTTGTTGCGATTTGCAAAAGAAGTCAATTGAATAAGATTCATTTTTTTTTTTTTTTTTTTTTTTTTGTAATTTGTAACCAACCATTTGAGTTATATAAAAATAAAACAAAAGGAAATATGACCTATCTGATTGACTGCAGTGTAATGCCAGACTTTTACTTTCTTTACTGTCCATATGCAAGTTTTTATGTTTTTATTTCTTCTTAAATCATAATTAATAGAATCTCCATCCATTTGAGTTGCAGTAGAATTCGAGAACAAAGAAAAATTAAATATGCATGAAAACTGAGCAAATCTCAATTACAATTAGTACTCATATTTAGAGATTAATTATGAAAATTTATGATTCAATTTAAAATGAAATGATCGCTGATAGTTTTTTTTTTTGTTTTTTGTTTTTGTATCACACACATTCATAATTATACGTACTCGTATGTTAAGCAAGACGTATTCATTTAAACTGTAATCGACTTCAAGTGTTAAAGAACTTTCTTTGTTTTCAGAAAAATTTTGTAATTAGATCTTTTAAAAATTGCTGCCTTATAAAAATATACAACAACAAAAAAAAAATACAAATAATAATTAACTTGAGATATCATCTTGAAATAGTTCTCATTTAAAATCATTGTGCATTTATTATAACTTGAATTTTTTTAAATATCTAGTGTTATTCTTGGTTTTGTAATTTAAGAAATTTGAGTATTAGGGATACTTTAAAATAATTAATTAATATAATTTTAATTGAAAATTTATGTTTTAGAAAAATATGTTTACTTTCTTGGGATATATAAAGTCGAATATCTATTAGTCGCTAAAAAATATGATCTATATATGTAAATAATTTCAATATTTAGAAATTAGTAGGTTCCCAGGATCAGATATAGTATAATAAATATAATTAGTATACTGAAAATTTCTTATAGATTGTTCCAACAGTGATGAGATTTATAATTTTTGACAATTTTGTAAAAGTAACTAGCTTACCCACGTAACAATTTTATTGCTATAAGACTCGTGCGCACTCTTATAACACTATTATAAACACTCTTATAGCAGAATTAGTGTTAATTTGAGTGCTCCGCAATTGCTGCGAAAGGTTATAAATACATTATAGCACTAAAATGGAGAATCCTATAAGGCACCCGGAGCAAGTGCTTTAATATTGTTATAGGATTAGTATACATGTATTAGTGTATATGTTTTTATTTTGAAATGATATGCATTTGAAACAATTTATGGTATGCGAGAGTGAGGAAAGGTATTATTTTTTATTTTCAAATAATAATTTTATGAAGTTTATATTTATTTCCTGAGAAAGGGAGATAGATATTAGTTAATAATATAAAAAATGCTTTACTAATAAATAATATTTTTCGGTCAAAAATAATTAATATTATTTTTATTTATTATGTACTAATATTTATAATTATTGTGAACAAAATGTAAAATTTAGCTGGGAATGAAATTTCATTGACATTTTATTCATTTATTATAAAAGTACATTGCCCTTCAAAAATAACCAATTTTTAAATAAATAAAAGAATATATATTTTTAAATTACATCTTTAAAATATTTAATAATGTATGTTAATTAATTAATAACATCAAATTTGATATTTAAATAATTATTCTTTTAAATAAAAATGATATTTTTACGAAAAGAATGCAAAAGAAGACTTTTCAGTTTTTGTTTATTTAAAAAAAATTTACCATGTTTGTAGAAAATAATGGCCGTCGCAAAATGTTTATCTAAAAGCTACAGTAAGTTTATTAGTAACATTATAGTAATACAGTAAAATAATAACACCATTAATGCTATTCTAGCAATTCTATTTTTATAACAACACTTTAACTCTTGATATAGGATTATGCACTTTTAGATTTATAAAAACATTGCTTTATCACTTGCGGAAAATCCCATTATAACATTCTTATAGCGATATTAATCACATTATTCCCATAAAAACATCATTATAACTAATTAGCACTAATTATAGCACTAATTTTGTTTTTATAACAATAAAATGTTACGTGGGTGGATAAAGTATGAAATTAAATATATATCAAAAACAGAATAAAACTGTATTAAATGTCTTGTCAAATGCTATCTGTTTTGATTTGGAATTATTTCGAACGATTGAGAGTATCTGATAATTTAATTGGATTCATTTTAATTGAAGTTTGAGTTCTTATTTAATTCGAGGCAAATAATAATTCGTCATCGTGGAAAAATTTTACTTCAATCCCTTTTTACAAAAATACTTTTTCATATGCGAAATTTAAAGTTAAACGACACATAATCATTATAACTGATATTGTTTTATACTACGAACTTGAAAAAAGTAACAATTGTAATTCTAAAAGTATTTTGAATAATTATTTTTTTCCTGAATTTGATCGTTCTGGTAGGCTACCATCCATTGTTACTTTTGCAAAATGACTTTCGCACGTCAAAAAATGACACCATAACCATGTAATACAAAATTTGCGTATGTGAAAGTAGCATCGTAGCTACCACAGATGTTTCACAGTTGTTGTCAACGAACGAGTTGTTTTTTAAGTTTTTATGGAAATATTTTTAAAATGTAAGTAAAATACGTGATTATTTCGTAATTTAAACAATATGTTATTTATATTATTTATTAATAGACTTTTTTATATACATTTGCATACTATCATTAAAATAATGCTATACAATTCTTTTTTTTTTAAATTACACTTTGTGTTTTTAATTTTTCTTACGAATGAAACAATTTCAACTGTCACAAAAATCAAATTTTATAGCAAGAAATAAATGTCATAATGTTATTAGCATAAAAATAATTTATTAAAGGTTTTTACTTGCCATTTTGTCCTTTACAAATTAAATGTATTCTAAATATTTAAGTCAGGTAGTAGTTTAATATGTAAATGATTACAAATCAAAGGTGTAAATATTCTAGTAATATAAACTCTTGAAATATAGAATTAAAATATATGAAATTAAACATATTATACAAATACATTAACCCTTTCCCGCCGGCTACCCTTTCCGTTGTCTAAAACGAATAATATTTTAAAGCCAGGGTAATGTTTGGCTAGATAAGCCAAAAGTTAAGTTTGGTTCTTCTAACCCTTATAGGTTCCGATCTATGGACCGTCCTATAAATAGGCCAACTGGCAAATATGGGTGCATAAGTTTAAAACAAAAAGCTTAAACAAAAAAAAAATATTATTTTGGTTTATTAAATTTTTTAGAGTTCGAATGATAAAAATAAATACATTGAAACAAACTAACTAAATATTATAAATTAAATACATAAAGAAAAATAAAACTATTTAAATTTTAGAAACTTTTTGAATTATTAAACATTATATTTCCGAAATGGAATAAAAACAATTAAAAATAAATAAGAAATTCAATTATATGATAAAAATTTAGTATACTTTGTAAAATATAAATGACTAGTGCATAAGGTCTTTGTGCAAGTGATGGAATAATGAGCGAAGCTGTTCTTTCATTTTGGGAAGAACGCGATTTGTTATTTCGGGGTCTGCTGTTAAGGAAGGATTTATTTTTTTTCTTTTAAATTTTTTTTGCTTTTTAAAGATATTTACAAAATATAGAACAGTGATAGCTGCGATGTGCTGAGATGATTCGTTTCATGATACAAAGTATAAATTCCACACGTTTACAACTGCTAAACCAATTAAGAAAATAAAAATCGCCCACTACAATCCTTACCTTTTATCATGATTCTGTACTTATTGCTATTTTGATCAATTCTACCACCCCTCATATCAGTGTTAAAATTTTGAAAATTCTTGTTTCTCTATTCCAACATTTTTGTGAATGTATAGCATTTATAAAGTCAATATTAGTTAGCATTGCAGAAGCACTATTATCCACACATTTAACTGTTAAATATGCCAAATATAGACACAATCACAAATATCTTTATCTTGAGTTAACAACAAAAACAAATTATCATTAGTATCTTCGATTTCATCATTTTCGTCACAAATTTTCACTTTTATTGCACTTTGAACATCTCTTGGCAATTCATTTTCAAAGAGATTTTGATCATAAAATTTTTCACAATTCGTCAATGTTTACGTTTATGACATTATGATCTTCAAAATTCTTTTAAACTCGCAATAAAGCTTCAATAGCTACCTGAAGACCCTTGAATTGACTTTTACCATGCAAATGCTTTTACTTGTGTCATAATTACGCATTACATGTTCCAAAATAAAACTACAACGAAATGAAAATTCTTACATACTTGTGCCGGTTGGACTATATATAGGACACCAATTTTTAAATAAAAAAATAATTAATATTTTCAATTAAAATCCAATATTTAATAGTTGTCGAAGCTTCTTTAATGCTTAAACAAATAAATTTTGGTAGTTTAAACATAATTAAATATTTTTCAGTATTTATTTTTTAACATTTTATACATTCACCTCTACTATTTTCAACTTTTTGAAAAAATTACATTTTGAATTGAGTTTAAATGTTATTTATAAACTTAAAAGTTGGTGTTACTATATTGAAAAATGTTACTTTAGTGTTTAACTTCAAAATAAGGTACTTTTGACCAAGCTAAGTTAATTTTAATGGAAGTTATACGAATTTATATGACACATTGTTTGCTGTCCTATATATAGGCCAACCGGCGGGAATGGGTTAAGGCAATAAATGAAATAATAATAACAATAGTAATGTCCTAATGTCAATTTTAAAAATATTCAATGGCAACACTTTTTTGGGATGCGTTTTTCTTATGTGGTAAGGGGCCCTGATATTTCTTAAACACAAAAATTTCTTAAATGTTATGGATACAAATTTCATAAATATTCAAATAAATTGATTTAAAATCTTCAAATTATATTGTAAAAGAAATTAACCTAAAAATTTGTAAAAAAAATATTTACAACCATTTTTGTTGTTATTGCAATCACTTAAGAAAAATTTAATCAAAAAAAAATAAATCAGAAAAAAAGCAGGAAGTAAAATTATTACTTTGCACTTGCATGCGCGAAACATTCTCATTAATTTCCTGATTCTCCCAATTCTCTTTTGAACATACATATGAGGGAATAACAACAACAGTAACAACAAAAGCAGTCATTCGAATGACATTAAAATTTGATGGTATTTTAAATATGACAAAAACCTCATCACCTTACTTACTCCCCCACATATAATAACAAAAAAAAAAAAAAAAACAAAACAAACTTTAGAAAATCATTACAATTTATCTCTCCTCTTCTAACCTATAAGAACAATAGCCACATAACTTATTCAATTTTCTAGAAATATTCAGAATTGTTTAAAAGTGATAAAGAGGAGAAGGGTTTTGTCATTATTTGTCATTAACTTTTTTGTTTGTTTTGTTTGCTATATTTACTTGCTGTCATTAACCAACAACGACAGTTTCGTGGCTACCAAAAATATGAAAATATATTTCCGTATGTACATAATAACGGTATTTTTGTTGTGTAACCCAAATATGTTTTTGTTTTTATGGTTCATTGAACTTTGATTACGATACAATTAAACCAATTACGATTATTTTTGTATTGTCAAAAATTCGATTACCGTTTTTTTTTTAATTTTATATTTTGTTTTTTGACAAATTAGGGTTCATAATACAGAGACGTTCTATTAAATAATAAAATTGTAATGACCGTACATTATTTTGTTGAATGATTCAAATTTTGAAAGAGTTTGTGTTGAAATGGAGAATCTGGTTCATAATATGATATTATAAGATTTGATATTACGTGATATACATTAGATAGTAGAAACCCTCAGATTGTAGTTATTATCTCGTTTCACTTTATTTATGTCAATACTACAAGAAAATCGGATCTGTCGAATTCGAAAATTAATTTTGACTTATCGTGGTTTTTTAATCAACTACTTATATTATAACACAAACATATTTGTCTGTTGCTGATTGCTAGTCTGGTCGAACATTTCGATGGTGTAGTTTTTATATTTTCATTTCTTTAGCACTACTGGGGATCTAATTACTTACAATTTTTCTTTGTTGTTGATTGCGTACGTCGATTCATCGATCCGTTACCATTATTTCCAACAAATTTTCGTTTTTTAAACGAAGAGTCTGTTCTGATGTTTCACAATTGTTTTGATACTAAATATTGATTAATAGTTTCTACGTGAATATCATTTTGCTATAGTATTTTTTTGTTCAATACTCGTAACAGGACATAAAGGTTTAGATTAGTTTAGGTATATGAAAAATGTATGCAACGATTGCACCTTATTATTGTTTCATTTGGGTGTTGAGGTTGAAAATGAGTTGTCAAAACTGATCACAAGTCCGTAAA
This sequence comes from Argyra leucocephala, assembly GCA_963942445.1. Lineage (NCBI taxonomy): Eukaryota > Metazoa > Arthropoda > Insecta > Diptera > Dolichopodidae > Argyra > Argyra leucocephala. Next base: position 209,249,272 of record OZ012677.1, on the reverse strand, counting down.
CGGATGAGAAATTAGTCCACTAAATGGTGGAGCGACAAATATGTATATGTTTATTTAATTTTGAAGTTTAAATTAAGTGCATGTTAATTTTGATTGACGATTGCTTGGAATGTTTCTTAGGTAATTTTTTCAAATTACAAAAAGGAACATCAAATACGTATGGTAAATAAAAAGATGGCTAAGATGGCCTCTAGAGCCATGGAAACAATATAAAATTTAAATTTAAATATGTTATTAATTATTTACATTGTATATGTTACAATAATTTTTATATGTAATCACAACAAGTAATTCAAGTCAGATCACAACAAGTAATTCTGCTCAGATTTCTTTATGAGCACTTCAGTGCAAAGTTATATGAAAAATACCATTTCTTTCAACATTGTTTTCGTATCGTTTTTTAATACAAAAAACAATTTTCAACTATCATTTGGTATCCGTCACTGAATTCTCAACTTTTTTTTTTTTTTTTTGTAAATTACAATAGACGATAATCATTATTAAAAACATTATGGTTAGTTGTGGTTGTGTTTAAATTTTTTTCTAATTGTCAGTCAGTATTTTAACCTCAAAATATTAATTTAAAAATCAATTTTTTTTTTTTTGTTTACAACAAAAAATCTAGATAAGATTTCCTCTATTTTGTTTTCCTTTTATTGTTCTAAAAATAGAAAAACCCTCCACCAGTCTTCTCTTCTATTCAATTTTTTTTTTTTACGATAATGTACTCCTTCAAATCAGAGCAAACAAATAATGTAAACAAAGAGAAATCAGTGTTGTATTCTTATCAGGAATCTAAATTTGATTTTCTTTTACTTTGACAAATTAGCTGGTTTTCAAATCAAATTAAGAGTGACTTCTTAATAGATTTTTAGTAGAACAACAGAGGCCCTTGTAGTGTTCCAATTTTTGTTTTTATTTTTTTTCTATTACTTATATTAATGGTATGCCATAGTATGGGTTTCTCTACATTATTTATTCATAATTCATATAGTATGTACATGATATTTTTAATTTTTTTTTTTTTTTTTAGTTTAAATAAACTTATACAGTGCTATCTGGTGGGAAAATTTACAAAATAGAAAAAAAAAAAAATTCAATATTGTTTTTACTTTTATTTTCATTTTCAATATTGATGAAATTGTCAACAAAATTTAGGACAAATTCAAAAGTATAAAAAAGTTTTGGAAATAAATTAAGTGATTTTAGGTGAAATTATGACACTGATAAATGGAGATGGTTTCATTTTTACCTTTTATAATGCATGATTTTACAGTTATTTTCTTGATAGAGAAATAATTTTTTAATTCAAATAAAAGTTATTATCATAGTCATGAGAAATAACTAAGCATAGTTTTTGTAAAAGTTTTATAATATTTAATTTTGTTTTTTTATTGAATAAAGTTATTGTAAAAATGTTAACGAGAATTTTAAATAGCAGGCAGTAATATCAAATCATATTACATAGTTCCCAACAACTCAAAGTAACTTCACAAATTCGGTTTACATATTGCTTATAAAATTTGAGTAATTTCGGCTATTGTTCGCTTTAAATTGTTAATCACATAATAAAATAGATGAAAATAGACGCGCTACAGAACTATAATCATTAGTTCAGTGTACAAATAGGTTTGTGTGCTTGCTTATAGTAAACTATAATAACCTTTCAATACATAATTTCTTTATCTTTAACATTTTTGGAGTTGTGACCAAAGATGTGAACGATAAATTTAATATTTTCATTTGCAAGGTCTGGTATTAGCTGGAATCCAACTTTTGAAAAAACAAACACTGAGTTTTTTTTTTACAAAGCACCATATTCTTACATGCAATTTTTATTATTTATTATTTATTAAGTATTCAGCGTATCAAATATTTCCAAATGCAAACATACTTTCATATATTTTGATTGACAATTAAAATTCAATTAATTTTCTGAATCATGCTGGAATGCAATTGAAATTGATTTAATAAATAATAAGGGTATTCACGATTAGGTGTGGAAGTGTAGTAGGTGTTGTAGATCTACAATGAATTATATAACGATTTCGTGAACGCACCCTCGTACTTTTGATGCTGTAATCGATGTAGAGTTGTGACAATGGTTTGTTTACTTATGAATTTAATTTATAATAATTATGAAAATAATTGAGAAACAACTTTATTTTTTCTTTTGTAACTACATTCATAAGATAATTCAATTAAAATGTTTCAATTTTATTGTTTTATTAAAAAAATTACCTCGTCTTTATTTCATCCATTTTCTAAATATATGTATTTACTTTACAAAATATCAAACTGACGAAAAGTACCTAACCAAAGTACATCAAACTTACGAAATATCAAACTAACCAAAGTACAATACTATAAGTACAATAGGTTTGATGCTTGTAGAATAATTTTTCATATACAAATTTTATAATGGTAATATACCTAGTACCTAGTACCTAGTACAAGACTACACCTTCAATTAACACTTATTCGTGAATACCCTTAACATTTTCTTATCACAAACAATATGAGATTTGAGTTGTAACATCAAAATTAAAATTATATACAGCAGTACTAATGATGTGTAATCTCTGAAATTCATTCGAATAGCCATTAAGTTTATAATATCGCTCTATTTCAAATGTTAGTAAGATTTCGAAAACTCAAATTTCTATATTTATAAAATTCTAAAATTAATAGCACCCTTCTATCATTTACACATAGTTGTGTTTTATAAAATATGATTTTTAATGTTAATTTTAAATTTAATATCTATACAATTTTTTGAATTACACAAAAACAATTTTTTCTTGACTTAGTCAGTTTCAAACGTACACAACAACAATGATTTTGTTCTTTTTCTTTAGCATTTTATTCTGATACAATCTGGTCAGTCTAAAAAATTCGATTAAGTAGAGCAGTAGAAAAATCATTATTTGTAATCAGTGAATGGCCAGTAGTATGACATCTATATGTATATAGATATGTTAGTAATAAAATAATAATATGGGTAAAAAGGAAATCATAAATTAAAAGTGATTATGTAATTTTTCTAAGTACGAAGTAGTAAATGATTTTTCTTGTATTATTTACCTAAGTGTTACCAGTGTATGGTAAAATTTTGATTTTCTATATTATGTAAAAAATTGAAATTTAATGACAACCCTCTCTTCTTCATTCTGCTTAAACTTTATTTTTTGTTTTGATAAATTGTTTTGCGTGCTTACAATGAAGTATAGATGGAGTATATATATACATATAAAATGCATTTAGGTCTTATTTCCTATAATGTTAAACATAATGTATTTTTTTTTTCTCTTCTTCTTTTATGACCATTTGAATTATTTATGTTTTTTTCGCGCAATTTTAACAAGTATCCGGTGAGTTTCCGTACAAAAAAAAATAGCATAAAATCAGAAAATTAACAAAATTGAAAGTATAAAAATATTTATATAATATAACTGATATAGAGTATAATGATAGTTTTTAATATTACTAATCTTTTTTAATTTTTATGTTGAAACTAGTAAAAAAATAATAATATAAAAATATAATTTTGAAATCATTTGGGATTACTTTGGTTTAAATGATGGAGTGAAGAGTGTTTAGGAATTTTATAAAGAATCATGCTAAACAATGTTTCTTCCTTTTCAAATTAATTATATTAAATTTTTATTATTCTGTTGTAATTAGTATTATAGTTGTAAGGGAAATTAAATATGTACGGAGATTGATTTGAGTTATTTTACGACCATAAAATGCGTAAAGAAATAAATTTCAAAATTAACGAGTATTAAAAGGAAGTTTAAAATTCTTTTAGCTAAAAAAAAAAAATCATATAAAAAATTTCATTTTGAAAAATTAAATTTAAAATATTTAAATCAATTAAAGAGAGAGTATTTTAAATAAAAAAAAAAAAAAATAAAAATTCGAATTGTGAATCTTAATACCGGGAAATGAGTTTCCTCATTATTGACATATAAAAATAAATTTAACACTTTAAATTAAAATTCTGTAAATAGTAGAAAAGAATTATTGATCCTGAAATTGAAATTGATGTTTATACATTTCCTTAGTGAGTAATAAAACTGGAAAATACCATTTGTGAATACAGAAATATTTGATGCTAAAAAAAGCATATTCTAAAGTAAATTTTATTTTAATAACATTTCACAATTTCTTATTTTGATAACGCTATAAATATTTGCTTATTAATCAGGTATTTATATCCAAATCCTTCACCTGATTTATGACTGTCTTCTATTATTTCTGATTCGCGGGTTTTATCCAGTTAGAAATTCTAATTGGTCAATTCAGTAAAACTATTTATAAAAATGTCAAAAGTATTAACCGGTGTTAATTTCTCAGCCTAAATCATTATTTTAAAAACTTGCAGCAATAATTATTCAGTGGTCACCAAATTCATTGCAAAATTTCAACAAACTCTTTTTTTCTTAAACATCTGTAACATTTATTATTTAATTGCAGTGAGTGACCTGTCAAATATTTCTTATTTAAAATATTTTACATCTGTCTATATATATATATATATATATATTATTTATTTTATTTTAAGAGATTAAAAAATTTGCATACTTTAATTTATTTTATTTTATTTTTTTCAGGTAAGTTCATCTATTTTTTGTTATCCATTGTTGGTAAATGTAATTTAACTTAAATAATTCTGCAAAATATGAGTAAGTAATGAAATAATGACAGTAAATAAAAATAATTGATGGATAATGACATAAATTGTTTATCATGAAAATATTGACAGTAAGTAAATAAGATTATTACTGTCATATTGGATATTTATCAAAGAAACACAAAATAACATATGTAGATATGTACCTACTTGAAAATAAAAAAAATTGGATTGAATTCGTATTGAAAATTAGTAGAAATCATTCAGTATAAATATTTATTTGTATGAGAAACTGTAAAATATTTTAGTTTTCTGAAAAAATTATTCTAGAATTGTAGTTATTTAACACATATTTTCAAAATTATTTTACAGATTTGTATTTATTTACTACTCACTGATTTTTTTTGTTATCTTGTTTTTTTTTTTTTTTTGCTAAATAACGAACATTTTTCGTTCCATATATGTATAACTTTTCCAAAACACATTAGTACCTATATTTTTATTTGTTTTTTTTTTTTTTATAAAAGCTCTGCTAAATTTTACAACTTAAATTGTTATCAGTTTTTATATTTCTCATGAATTTTTCATATATATGTTTACATACGTGCTATATCTACAAAAAAAAAAAAAACAATGAAACAAAACAATATAAACAAACAAAATTTGAATAGTAACGTATATCAAGTTTCAAAATTATTTAAACTTTATCGTAAATTTGTTTTTTTTTTTTTTTTAAATAAAATTTCAAAATAAAGAAACAGAAAAGTTTCAATAATTGAGAAAAAAAGCTTTAATTTGAAATGAAATAAATTTGTGTTGCTAGCAACAAAGCTTATAAACAACAATTTACACAATTCAGTTCGTTACACAATGATTCAGTAAATGAAAATATTGTTTTAGTTCAAATGGTTAATGTCTTTGCTAAACGATATAAATGAGATACGAAACCAAAATAAAAAAATATTTCATTTTGAAAATTGTATGGAATATTTACGATAAATGGAAAGTAAATGAAAAAAAGCTTATTTAACAAAGCTAATTAATTTATATTAAAATTGAATTTTATTAAGGTAAATTAACCTATAGTTGGGTATTGTTTAAGTGGTGATTAATTAAGTTTTGAAAATAATAATAATAATTGAGTATTTCAAAATAGTGAAAGTAATAGAAAATAATTATATAAGTAGTAGAAAATAATATTTTTTTAATTTCCAGAATGAAAATGTTACAAAAATAAATAGAATCAGTTATAAAAAAAATTGTTATTTTAATTTATTGATATAATGTACAAATAAAATTTAACATATATATCAAAATTAATTAATAATATCGTAATAATGAAATATTAATTTTTAATGTGATGAGCGATTGTCATTTACCCTGGTAATAATTAAAAAGGTGATCCTATGGAGTGATTATATCATTTCATTTCAAAGTCTGCTCTGAGGCCGGTATCAGTGTGAGTGTGGTTTTTTAATTATTATTTGAATTTAATTGGCAATATAATTTGGTAGTTATCACTGAAATAAAGTGATAGTATTCTATTATGAAGGTATAGCTACCTTGTTTTCATAAATGCAAACCTGCAGTCAATCTGCATATTCTGAATTTATGAACACACTTGTCAGATTTTCTGAATGCTGTTCATAAATGCAGATTCAAAGTCTACTGGGCGTCAACTTGGCAGAATAAATTTTTAGTATGCATAAAATTTTTTGAAGTAGTTTCTTTGTTTTTTTTTTAGTATTTTAGTTTTGGTTTTTTTATTTAAAAAAAATGTTATTTTCAAAATGTCAGTATTAATGAACAGAAACTTTGCAGAATTGTCAAGTAAAGGTAAAATATAGGTAGAATTTGTATTCATTATTGCAAAGTACGCCAACTGGTGGCAAACTTGTTGTCAGTTTGCAGGATTTATGAATACACCCCTACTCTACAATAGATGTAGCTTTCCGCACATAAAGTTTGTTTAATTATATAATTTCGTTTATATACTTTTTAAGTCCTTTGGTTTAAGTATCCATTCATTTGATCATATTATCAATTATTTGAAGGTTTTTGGTTTATTTACGTCTAAACATCAACTTACGACTAAAAAAAATATATATATATTGTATATTGTATATATTTTTAAATCAAATAAACAAAGAATCGGATATGCCATCTTAACGATATGTATTTCACTTTCAAGTGAAAATTAGTTCATAGTCCATTGATACAGTTTAAAAAAAAAAAAAAAAAAAATTTAGTGGAGAATCTCTAATGTAAATATTTTGAAAATAATTTTTTTTCTCTTCATACTTTTGGTATTTTTGTTTTTTTTTTTTTGTCGGTTACAATAAATTTGTTTTGTTGCCCTGCATCGGTACAATTACACAACAAGACGGACAAAAATTCCAGGTGTTTTATTTCAATCTACTTTATTTACAAGATTTTATATGTATGTATATGTATTTATTTATTTGGGTTTGTTTAAAAAAAAATGCCACCGAAAATATTAGAAGTGACTATTAGAGTATCTATATTTTTGGTTTGTTTTTTTTGTAGCATTTAAAATTTTTTTTTCGATTAACACACATAACGCTTCGCGGTTCTAAAATTAAGATTCTTTGTTGGCGGTTTTTTTTTTTTGTTTGCTTTTTTATTCACTTGTATCTTATAACCTAGTTATTCTGTTAAATGGAAAAAAATCTCAGATAAGTTTTTAAATTAAACCTAATCTAGGTTGAGAAAATGGAAAATATATAATATATATCTCGGTACACTTAGGTATATGAAATATATATATATATATATATATATAAATTTTTTTAAATGCATAGTACAATTGATTTTGTTTTTTTCTCATGTTTTGTACCGACACTAAGTACTAAATAATTTTTTAGTATGTGTGTATTATGAAATTGATGTTTTGTTTATGAGTCCTTTTAGAAATTATAAAAAATTATTCACTATTATTATTATTTCGCTTTGCTGAATTCGGTGTTATTGAGTAGGTTTTTCAATTTAAATTTTTATTGGTAACTTAATTGTTGGAATAGAAACATTTTTAAATGGGTTTGTATCAAAATACTTTTTTTTTAAATTAACAATTTTCTTTAGAAGTTTCGGTATTTGAAACGCAAACTTCACAAAAATGTATGTTTTGGGTTAAATTCGTATTTTGTGTGTCCGTACCTACCCGTTTTACATAATATATGTAAATGAAAACAATTTTTACATAAAACTAATTTAAGTGAGTGCTAAAAAATTTGAAAGTTTTTACAAAATTTCATTAAGTGGAAAAAATTTGTTTAGAATTTGTGTTCGATACGATACACGATAAACCTTGAATGATGAAAAGTAAAAAATAAAATTTAACATTTCATTAATTCCAAATACTTACATATTTTTAAAATAATATTTTGGAATTAACTTGTATTACATTATAATGTGCTAACTATAATGACATGACATATGTGATATTCCATATTATATTGAATATACATGTAAATGCCCACAATCGACATATTCGGCAATTAAGTTGAATCTGACAATTCGTTAAATTTTCGTTAAACATAAAATTCTTATGTTAAATTCCATTCAAAGTGAATTCGACATGTAATTTCTTTTTCTTGTTGTTTGTCTAAGAAAAATTTTCTTATGTTACTATGTCATTATAGGTCGACACATGTTTTGAGAAATATCTTTGTCAGCTTCGTTAAGCAGTTTGACATTTACATATGTAGTTCTATGCAATTATAGTTAGCTCATAAAGCTCAACCAACTCTCTGTTTGATTAAATTGTTTCAATAAAATAATGATTAACGAATTGTGTTCCGTACTTCGTTAAGTTTCGTCCAAATTTGAAACGTAATGCAGATTTTTGTGTTCGAATGATTCTAGATATATAATATATGTAATTATAAATCAACAGAATATTTAATTTGATAATTTAAATTTGATTTGTTTAGTCAAATAAACAAAACAATAAAATTACTTTCGTGATGTAAAATTCATGTGAATTAACCTTGTACAAATCTGATTTAATCTAAAAAATTTGATTCATTTGGTTTTATTTCGTTAATTTTTTTTTTATTACAATTATTATTAACTACGATATGACAACATATATACATAAAGAGTATATCCCAAAGTGGTTAAGATCAACTATAATTTTCATCATCATTACTGTTTTTTTTTTTTTTTTAACTTATTTAAAAGTAAAGGGAGATATAAAATTATTGTTCACTGCGGTTACCAGATTTAAACATGGTGAATTATAAATGAAATGAGTTTTCTTTGTGTAATGTACAGAAATAGGAAAAAGGGGTTTCCGTCGCTTTTTATAGTTAATATCACTTATTAACTACGTTTTAATTTTGTTTGTTTTATTTTTTTATCTTTTTTTTTTTTTTTTTAACTAACTTCATTTCAATTTTTATTTGTTAAGTAAGTGCGAAAGTATTTACACTTTTTTTGTTCTGTTTTTTTTTTTTTTTTTTTTTTTTTTAAGAATTAGGAAACTGTTGTAATTTTTTTTTTTTTTTTTTTATTATGGAAGAGATAAAAGTTCACGTATATTCGGATGTAATTTAATAAATTTTGTGTGACTAATTTTTAAAATTATAATTTTAAAAAGTTAATCGGTTTTTAAATGAAATGAAAGAGATGAATTTAATGATGTTCAGTTTAATTAAGGTTGCTTAAACGGAGGCAGTACGTGAGAGAAAATTATTAAATATAATCTTAACGAAAAAAATGTATTTAAATTAATGGATTTATGTATATGATGTAACAATGTAACAATGGGGTATACTTAAAGTTTGATAAAAAAAATAAATAGGTACATTTTGGATTTGGGGAGTAATCTAAATGAAGATCGGTTTTTCTAGATTTCAGTCATCATGACATACTCCTTCATACTACATTCCTTAATTCGAAAATGTTAGAAATTGTGGTCAATCTGATATGATCTGAATATTATCAAATTCATATTCTTTTCAAATGAAGTATGATTCATGTTGAGAACATATCAAAAATTATGGAATTAAGTTATATAAATTTTCAGCTTGAATCTGAATCCCTAATCTTAATCCATTCTATATTTTTAAAACCTTAAAAACAAAAAAAATCGTATAAATATTTCGAATAACGGGACTTTTTCAATAATATAGCAAATATGTATGTATTTTGAATTAATCAGTAAATTTATCCCACATATTTTCAAATGTACATATCTACTCTTAATAATGTTGTCTCTTGAAACTGACACTTTGCAAAATTTTATATAACCAAAATTGATCATTTTACGTTTATGGCAAAACAAAATGCATGAATCATTTAAGATTTTATCTCAAAGTATGTTTACATGCATGTTAAGCTATAAGAAATATATAACTTCAATATTGAATTCAAGTCGTCCAAATTTTAAATCCAAATTTATTAATAACGTCTATCAAATATATCTACGTCACAAACTATTTGAAAAATTTAAATAAATTGTAAAACAAAAACCAAAAAAAAAAAAAACGAAATCGAAAAAAATTTCTCTGTTTCACAATTATTAAACCTGAACCCATCGATCTTATATGTCACCCATCTTAACCCTCCTCAATAACATACTCGTACATATTTAACTTTATTCTTCTAAACTAAAAAAAAATTCTATTGTTTATTTACAATATTAAAAGTTTTCATTTACTCTTTTGTAATTTTAGTAACAGATGTTAGTCTGAAGAGAATTTCATGATCATAATAATTGTATACCAACCAACCGTCCATATGGTCAAAAATAATTTACCAAGATTCATTTCTATTTTAAAAATTATTTTTTTTTTTTTGTATTTTTGAATATTTTGAGAATCAACGATGTGAATTTGTATTGAATTGAAAGTCATCCCAGAATGATATTGAATGGAAAATTCAGGAGAATGAGTTTTCATCTATTGATATATACTGGATATATATACTTCTTTAAATGCAGTTAGTTTTACTATGCAGTTCTATTTAACATTTTTTTTTTTTTTTTTTTTTTTTTATGGTGAACTTTGAGTTGCAGATGAATGAATCTCATTTGTTTGACATGGTTGTTTCTTTTTTGTTGTTTTTATTTGGTTGTGTGCCTAACAAATCGTAATTTCTTAAATGTCATTTTTGACATTTTATCACCTTAAGGTAAGAAAATTGTGAATAGTTTACGACCAGTATATTTTGTACTTGTAGTACACATTGGACTTGTTGAATTTAAAATATGCAATTATCATTATTTACACCAGCAAATATGGGTGTAAAATAAGTGCATTAAATTTTAAGGTTTTTTTTTTTTTTTGTTTTGCTCTCATCTGATTTTTAAAACCTGGATATTCTAGAAAATTTAACCTTTGCTATAAAAGATTAGATATTACCTTTCATTATCTTATTGAACGTTTTTTTTTTTTTTTTTTTTTTTTTTTTTTTGTTATTCTCAAGATGGTTGATGAATGGTAGCACATTAATTTAGAACTAAAACTCTCTAGTAATTTTTAGTGATTTATATGAGGAGGAGGAATATAGGGTAATCTTTTGAAATTATATTTTTTACCATTTTTCTACCACATTATTTTTATTGTTGTTTTTGTTGTTGTGATCTAATTTAATAAGATCTCATATTTTATATTGTTGTTGTATACACAATATATAAAAAAAATTTAACTACCTTTCCCCAAAACAAGAAAATTACAATTTTTGCAAATTGTATTTAGTGCGATTTATTATTTTTTGAAATAAAAAAAAAACTAAAATAAAATAAGTAATCAATAATTTCGAAGATAATAAATTGCTTAGAGGAAGCTCTTTTTCGAAATTAGATTTATGATTTTTGTTTTTTTGAAAGTAGCAATTTTATTTCATTGTTTTCGTAACTATATTTTCTAAAAATTTGCAGGAAGTTAATCAAGATAGTAACAGTAACAGTATGTGAATACCATCCATGGTTTAGGTTAAAGTGGTTTTAATATAAACCAGGGTTAAATGTTAATTTGCCGTGTCATTACAATTCAGTTTGTCTTATTGAGAAAAAATGATGTATGTTAACAGTATTCGTAGGTTTTATTTCTGTTTAAGTCTAACTGTTAGTTTCAGTTATTACTTAATATAATGGTACGGTTCTAATTTTTTTTTGCCCTTCTCCCAGTCGTTAATATTTTTGCAAATTTATTTGTTTTTTTTTTAATCAAAACCAAATTAAATACTTCGTAAAGGGTTGATCTGTGATAGTACTGTGAATTTCGATGATTTTTTTTTATGTTGACAGTACTTAGGTAGAATCACCTTTTCATGCTTAATGACCTCTTGTCTTCGTGAGATTTGTCGGGAACATTCTAAGCTGATCTCAGTTTCTGGCATTCTTATCATATGCCCATTCCGGCTCATCTTAGTCTTTGGCAATTAAGTAATTTAAATGGTTCTCTTAGTCCAAAAATATATAAAACAGAAATCGAGCTATTCAATCAAAATTTTTCAATGATAAGTACTTCAGCTAGCTACCTCAGCTCATCTGCAACACAATGTAAAAATAATAATTTATATGTGTAGTAATTTTCAATTGAAAGTAATTATAAAGAAAAAAAATAAATTCACATAAGATTTGTACACTCCTTGATTAAATTTTAATTCATGACTCTTTTTAACTTTAAACACCCCTTAATTCCTTAAAATATTCACCATTTATTCGAAATTTTTCATTTTTCTCTCTAAGTACTTTTCTATTTCCAAATTACTTTACATACAGAAAGAAAGAAAAATTCACAGAAATACTACTGTCATTTTTTACCGTTACCAAACAATCGAATGACAATAAAAACATAACAAAAAGAAAATCAAATCACCTGTTGTGGTTTTTCTTTCTACAGCATCATTAATAAATTAACAAAAAGCAACAAAAAAAAAATACAAAAAAGGGCCACCACATAGACAAATGCCACCTAATAGTATTGCCCACTGTTGTTTTATATTCCATTCCATTCTATATCCCAATTTCAGTTTTTATTTCAGCTAAGAGTTTATAAACGAACAACAACAACAACAACTGTTAATCCATCCAATTTAGCGATGACTTTAGGCAATTTTTACTTTTATTTAATTCAATTTTCTTATTTTTTTTTTTTTCGTTTATTGCAATTTTATATTCTCTATCTCCTTCTTCTCTGCTTTTAGATATTGTATGATAGATAGCGTTTTAATAGCCATTTTAGCTATACCTTCATTAAATTTTCTTTTATCCGCTCTTAGCTTACTATAAAAATCTCTCCGGAATTCCCTTATTTTTATTTTTTTTTTTATTTTTACCCATTGACTTTAGTGAAGTTTCATTTATTTATTTTTTTTTGTTACTACAACTTTGTTGCATTAAAAAATTAAAAATACGACAACAACAAAAACGTCATTTATTGTCATCTTTTTAATAAGGCATTTTATTATTATTATTATTATTATTATTTTTGTATTTCTACATGAAATCAATAGAAATCGTAATTATTCTCTTCTTTAAAGTTTTTTTACTTTTGTTGTTGTTAATTTTTACTTTTCTTCTTGCAAGTTAATTACTTTATTGACCGCCAGGTTGAATTTTGATATATTGCAATTGAAGTCAATATTGCAATAACAATAAATTTAAATATATCTAGTATGTATGTGTACAGTATTTGGAAAAAATTATAGCCATGTTTATGAAAATGTAAAAATATCTGGTGCCTTTGTTTGTGGTTGTTCTGCAGTAGGAAAATATGTAGGGGTTCGATATCGATGCAATCATCTTCTTTTAGAAAATAGAAATATTTTTTCGATGGACAAGTATTTGTTTTATTTTTAGCTTAATAATGATATATGGGTCAAAATATTTATGAACTGTATGTTTTGTATGTTCTATATAAAAGAGATGGAACGGATTTGGAATTGTTATCATGTTAAATATTATAATTTTGTTCTTATGTATGACCTATAGAATTTATATTGTTATAGTTTGATATCTGATCGAATATTTATTGGAAATGTCATTTACGAATATAATTGTTGTGTTTACAGTTATTTTAGTTTAATTTTACTTCAATTCATATAGTTTTTCAATAATTTTATGCCATATGGCATTTAAAACTGTATACCATTTCACTGATTCAAACAGTAGTACAATCAGTTGTTAATTCTTTGCGAAGTGAACAATATTTAGTTTGTATAAAAACTTATTTTCTAATGTTAGAGTAATCTTCAACAATCAAACAATATTTAGTTAGTAGTTCGATATCGATCCGAATATCAGAAAAAATGTAATTTCGTCTCATGAAATCGAATAGTCTCTTTCTTTCAATATTATGTGATTTGTAATTATAAATATATGAATAGCTTTATTATAGCTGTTATGTCTTAACATTATAATTTAATTACTTGGTATTAATATTTTGTACAGTGCTGTGTTGGTGCATCATGTACACAATCGTATTATGTACTTTTATGTTTATTTATGTATATAGACGTATAATTTAAAATTTAACTGTAAATTTTAATTATAATGAACCTGACTTGGGTTGTAACTTTTTGACGAATTCAATTCATTGGACGTTTTGATATTAAAATTAAAATTTTTAATATCTATTTTTTTTTCTTTTTTTTTTATAAATTACAACAGCAACAACAACAACAATATTTAAAATTTTAATTTTGCCTATTTGATATGCTAAACTTGTCATTTTAATCTTCAATGAAGTAATTTGTATACCGTTGTAAAATTTATGCAGTTATATGCATTAGCCAACACCTTAACAACATTTTTGTATTAAAAATTGATGGTGAAGACGAGAGACAGTGCCATATGGAGTTTTAAAAACAATGCAAATTCTTTTTTCTTTTTTAAGTGTATATTAAAGAAAAATATTAGTTAAAAAGTTGCAAGAAACACAACGGTGTCAGATATTTGAAATAATAAATAAATAAAAAATGATAATTGCAATTAGGAGTGTTAAATTATATTAGTGTTTAATAAACATATATTGTATACATATATATATATATATATATGTATATACTTGTACATATATGGACTTGAACAGATTTATAAATTGAAGAAAAATTTCAAATATTTGTAGAAAATTTTAAATATTTAATTTTCAATTAATATGAAAAAAATTTTTTTATTGAAATTAGATGTCTCAATTTGTTTTTTGTTTAGTAAGTGAAAGAGATTTGTAAATATTTAACTAAAAAAATGCTTTTTTTAAAGAAAAATTCTCATAGCGCAGTTTACGTTTTATTGTATTTTTGTAAACAAACGTGAATTGTCAATTTTATTGACAGCTCTTTAATACGTTGTGTTTAAAATTGTCCTTTGATAAATTTCTGCGTATTCAACTGCTTACAGTGATATTTTTTTCAATGCTATTTACGTCTGTTTTTTTTTTCAGATGTTAAATTATTCTGTTGAACTTTAACTTTACCATCACACATCATTTTTAACTACATATAAATATATAATTAATAAATTGTAAACTTTATTCTCTCCAGAACAATGTAAAATAAAAAAATATAATATATACTGAAAATTAGCTGATAAAATGAATAAACGAGTGGCTTCGGTAGCCGAGTGGTAAAGCACGGTAGCCGAGTGTAGTAATGTAACGACCGAAGGAGCACGGATTCAAACACCGTGAGAACCGAAAAAATTTTCAAATGCTGAAAATTACTGAAAATGTAATTTTCTATACAACCACATCGGCTCAAATATAATTTAATAATTAATAAAGATATAATATAACCAATAAAAAAAAATAATATAAATATATAATATACAAAAATATATACCAAATAATTAATATAGCTAATAAAAAAAGGCCCACATTTCGAAAGGGAAAAGGACCTATAAAGTTGGCCTACAGATTTATCTGTAGAATCAACTGTTAAAATAAATAAATGAATAAACGAGTAAAAAGACACTTGTATACTTTGTTTTTATTTTTCGGGAAACAAATATTTTTCATTAATTCATATAAAATACATATAAAATAGACTTCGACAAATTTCACATATATTATCTATGATCACTGCATTTTCTAATATGCATGTTTATACGGGTAGAGAAGGAAATCTACCAAAATTTGTAGGTGAAGGGTTATTTCGGTAAGAGATAAGCAAATTTAACAAAATTTAAAATTTATTGTAGATTTTTGACGTTTAAATTTTTTTGTTTTGATAATATGTCAGTGTCAAAATAATTTTTTCTATATAGTGCAAGGAAATTGTTGTTCACAATGACGTAATTTTCGGATCAAATATTGAGAAAATAAAAAAGTATATACCTATTAAGCAAATAATATTGTTGGATTGATATTAGAATAATAATAAAAAATTATTTATTTATATTGTTGCCAATAATTTCATTTTAAGCCATATTTTGATATTGTGACATTTTGATATTTCAATAATTTGACAGCAACAATGACAGAAATCTACTAAATTTAAGTATGAACATAAAGGTAGATTTTTGCGTGAGATCTGCGGTAGATTTGTGCTTTGTATAAACGTAAGAAATTTGAACAATTAAATTTAAAAGTTTTTTTTTTAAACAAATTATTACGTATACGATTGTTGTCTGAGATAAATCAATAAAACAAATTAATATAGTATCAAGTATAAATTGGAAAATAATTCATAATTAAACCATATATCGAACCTAAGGAATATAAGACATCATCATTATTATATTTAATCTGTAAATTGAAGGTTCAAATATCTGAATATAAAAGAAGAATATGAAATTTTGGAAACAAACAATACTTTGGTAAAAAATAGAGTTAATTGACGAATCAATGAGATAGCATCGGCCAAAGAAGAAAAACAGATTTCTGAAAAATTAAGAAAAATATCAAATCACAATATTATATTCGTGTAAATAAGTAAAGCAGTTTATACATATACATACTTATTTAATAGAGATAGTTTTTTAACTTCATATTTCCTTTCTAGTACCACAAATCGTAAAAATAATCATAGAAAATGATTTCTATTTTCAGTAAACCAAAATATAATAATTTTGCCGGTTGCTGTGTTTTGACATGGAACAGCTGATTTATTTCAATTTTTCATATACTATTTCTAAATACATCATATCTACTTAAATACTGTTATTTTTACTGTTATTTTTACATTATTGTAAATCCATTTTACATGTTTATTTTAAATTTCTTCAGAAACAATTGAATTTAATAAAATTAAAAATTATTATTTTTGTTTTCGTTTTTTATATTTGTTTTGCTTGACTTGGAATTTCATAATTTTGTATTGTTGTATGTACTTGAATCAATCTTAGTTTCTTTATTATTTATGACCAATGAGAATAATATATGTTCCAATTGATTGATTAAAGAAAAAAAAAAATTGTTTTCTTATTTTTCTTTTTTGAAAATTATCATTTATGTTTATTAGTCAGTCAATTTTTATGTTTCTATATATTTTTTATTTTGTTTTATTTTTGTAAATTAACTTTTAAATTTTAAAAAGAAAATTTTAAAATAGTCATCAACTTTCCAATGTTTTAAAATCAAAGCAATCATTCAAAACAAAAGTAAAGTTAATATTTGTTACTTTTTTGTTTTAAATAATTTTTAATTAAAAATTTTACAGAAAAATGTTAAACGTAATATCGTAACACGAATTACCTAAAATGAATTCTTGGTACTGAAAAAATTAATAAAACTATTAAGTCTGAGGTATCTGAGGTATCATACCTGAAATTATTTTAACATTTTGAAACATTTATTTATTTTATTTATACTGATGTTTGTGCTAATAGTTTACAAAACAAAATTATTACATAAGTAGTTATTTATTACAAATCAAATTAAAATTGAATAAGCAATAAAACAACAAAACAAAATAAAAGAATAGTAATATCCTAAAAATATGTACAATATACGATATTGTATAATTTTTGTTTTTGTGACTGTTTTGATAATGTAAAGTCAATATTGAATTTATGTTTGTTGCCTATAATAATCACTATATTAATATATTCATATTTGCCATAATTAGTCTGATTTTAAATAAATTGAATTATCGTAGACACACCAGATTTCTAATAATGATTTTGCTGGATATGGAAGTTGAATTTACATTACCCTTTATAATCTCTTTAATCAAAATAACATCAGAAACCTCGCTCGCGTCTACAGTTCAATGTACACATATCAATTAATTTTGTTCATATGGTGGTAAGATAATAGGATTAGGGCATGATAAGATGATCAAAAGTAAAAATATAAATTTGAAATATTTCAAAGGTATTCTTTCTAACAGAACAAAAAAGGCACAGTTATATAAAGCCACATGTTACAATACTGTAATGGCAATATGCCTCGTTTGAGCAGATAATTGAATCATATTTCAATAATCAAATTAATTTTATTGAAGTGAAATAAATTTAAACGATGACAATTTTTTTTTTTTCCCCCTACGGGGGTGGCCCTAATATGTCAAAGCCGGCATGTAAGCTTTTAGCCCTTTATGCCGTCCTCCACCCCTCAACTTAGTCGACCCTTTTGATAAAGGCTAATAGGTTTGGGGAATTTATCCTGCAGAAGTTTTCTGAGGTTATGTAGTGCGTTTCGAACAGCCTGAGTCTCAGCCTTGAAAGAGCTAAGCATAAGAAGCTACTCATACAACGTGTGTGGAGGTTTCTTCCTCTTCCAGACAGTGTCTACAGGTTGGGTCGTCACTTAGTGCTAGTCTACACATGTGTTTATTCATGTGGTTATGACCAGTAAGTAAACCCACCATTTTCCTGCAGTCTCCTCTATTGAGGGTTAGCAGGAAGTTGGTTATTTTGGTGTTTATTCTTGGTGCATATATTTTGGAGACCCTGTGGCCTTCAATACGCTCCCAAAGAATATTTGTTTCAATAGCCTCTGATGTTTGTTTCTACATCCTCTAGTATTCCCTAGAGTTTGCAACCTTCTTGCAACTTTGAGGGCCTCCATTCTTACATAAAAATGCAAGGGTGGAAGCCCAAGAAGTATTTGCATAGCCGCTGTAGGTGTGCTTCTAAAAGCACTTGTTGCACAGAGACACGCAAGTCTTTGTACTGCTTCTAGTTTTTTTTATGGCATTGGCTGTGAATGTTCTCGGAACCCATGCAATGGACTCATAGCTAACAATGGGCCTGATACACACTTTGTATAGTCTTAAGGCTATTTTTGGTGTTAGGCCCCAATTGTTGCCCAAGGCCCTTCTGCACTGCCATAGGGCTTTCAGGGCATTAGCACATTTCATCTCGATATGTTTCGATATGCGCAATTGAGCTTCTTATCAAGTATGATTCCTAGATATTTTACTTCTAGGTTATTTCCTCCAATGGAGGGAAGAACATAGTTGTTCAGTCGCCTTCTATTGGTAAAGGCCACTAAATGTGTCTTGCTAGGATTTATGATTAATCCATTCGCCTGACACCATTCTGTGGTTAAGTTAAGGGCATTTTGCATTTGTTTGCATAGACGCCTCATATATCCTTCTCTTAGAAGAATACTAACATCATCGGCAAAGCCGTGTGTGTTAAATCCTTCCTCGTTCAGTATACTTAGTAGTTCGTCTACCAACATGTTCCATGACGAATTTAGTTTGTTTTAAAAATGTACAAAGCCACCTTAAAAATCAAAATTATTAAATAAAGTTTTCTTAATATCTTAATATTTGTGATTTATTTTACAGTTAGAGATGTTGGGACAAAACTTGAATATTTTTCAGATTATTTTTATAATATTCTTTTATAGAAACTTCTGATATCAGTCCAAAAATTGAAAAAAAATTGCTTTGCACTGATTGTTTCCGCTTCACTTTTTTTCTAGGTTTTTTTTTTATTTTTTGTAATTTTTTTTTTGTCTCTTTCTCTCTCTCCTATTATAATTCTTTAGATAGGTTATATAGTACTATTATATATCAATTGATCTCCTCTTTTCATTTCTTCACTTTGGTCACTTTTTTCTTATTTTTTTTTCGGATATGATTTGATCTAATATGATAATTATATCGGAACGAAATGGTCACTCTTAAAAACTACAAAAAAAATTTTTTTTAGAGTAAAAAAAATAAAATAAAAATAAAAAAAGGTAATTTGATTCAGAAAGGAAATTATTTTAAATTACAATTTACAATAAAGAGTGATTATAATTCTCAGAGAAAATTAAAATTATTCAATTTGAATTTAAAAAAAAAAAAAAAAATTAGATAAAAAAAAAGTTTCTCTAGTCAAGTGATGAATTAAGTTTGAGAAATTCTGACCTTTATTTTTTTACTCGTATTTTTTTCTTCAGTTTAAAAACTTTGTTTTTTTCTTATAAGAAATTTTATAATGGTTCGAGTGAGAGGATTAAGAGTTGTTAAGCTTAAAAAGTTTATAATGATGTTTGCTTTTCGCAGTAAATTTCATAGTCTTCTAATTTATTAAAAAAATCGCGAGTTCTATGAATGAATACATAACTTTTTTGCTTCAGTCACTGTTCATGTTTCACTGTTCATATTTCTGCAACTAAGTCGATATACAATTTGCGATCTAGATCTTAATTACGATTAATATAAGACATTAAGGTGGTTATGATGAAGTCCGAAGCGGAATTTCTCCGAAAAAAAATTCCGATCCGAATACGAAAGAATTGGTATGCTGAAGTCCCTTCGACTGCAAAGTCTGTGCAGAAATCAAAATCATATGTTTCGGAAGATTTTTTGTTTTGTTTTCATATTCATTTCAAACATTTTTATTTTCAATTTTTTTTTATTTATTTTGTAAAATTTTTTTAATACATAATGTATATGACATAATGTATATATACAATATGCATACATAAATTAAAAGTAAAAGTTACAACTTAATTACATATGTAGTATGTATATATATACAAATTAAAATAATAGTAATTTTTTGTTACATCAGAGAAAATTTAAAATTCTCTAAAGAATGAAGAAGTCTGCAAGTATAGTAGACGGAATACGCGTATCTGTATGATAAGCATATCAGTAAAATTAAATTGAAAATATTCGACTATTTCCGAAAATTATACAAAAATTTTACTTTAACGCTAGAAAACAAATTTCTATTAAAATTATAATATTGTAATTGAACACTGGGGCGTGTAAATTCACCAAATAACATATTCAATGCTTTATTCGAAATTTTCTTCAAATAACAAGAGCTTTCTACTTCGTAGGCTACTTGGCATTAATTACAAATTCAACAAATTCAGAACAGTATGTCTTATTCATGTGTCTATCACTTATTTATATAAAAAAATGTAGCTTGATTTGGCTTGTATTAATTTGATGTTAATATCCATATTCTTTCACATTATTAGCCTCTAGTTTCCATTTTTTAATTCTGTAAGTAGTGTAAAAAATTTATCGGTGTGGATTGAAAAAAAAAAAAAATTTCAAAAATCACAATGAATAAAAAATTGTGTTCCGAGTTTAATTATATTTAAAACGTTACTATACAGTTGCTTTTTACTACCATCATTTTGTTTCTTTTATTTTTTATTTTTTCTTAGCGATCAGATTGGATCAACCATTTAATTACAAATGAAAATTGATGTTGTAAAACCAACAACAACAACAAAAAAAACTTTACTTATATTACTTAATTATTGCCATAATTTTTTATTCAGTTTACTTAACTATAACAACAACAACAACAACAAAAACAACACCATCAATCGGTAACTTTAATTACAATTATAAATTTTCGACTCGAAATGTTCTGATCTTCCTTATGAAAATGGCAACAGAAAACCAAAAAAAATCAGAGAAAAAAACCATAGTTGGTTGTGCAAAATTTCGCAATTATCTTTCACCGTCAACCGCACATTTTTTTTTTTTTTTTATTTACTTTTTACTACCGCTTTTATATTTCGATCAGAACTTCTAAAATTAAATTAAAAACAACAAAAAAAAATTTAAAAAAAAAACTCAGAACTGATTTAACTCACTTGCAGTAACAAACACAGCACAGTAACAAATTCGAACCACATTCAAATCAAATCAGATATAACTCAGGAAGAGAAAATACTAATCGTATTGTTAATAATTTTACTTACAGTGTTAATTAAAATTATAGTAACATAAAAAAAATAATTCTTGGGCCCATATATAAAATCTTCATTTTGGACCATTAAGAATAGAACTTTTTTTGTTTTTGTGTATGAAAAGGAACTACAACTTTGATTTTGATCTTCTGCGCCATTCAGACTAGTCATTAGAATTGATCCTTCCAATTCGATTATTGACAGGAGAATTAGATACGAATCTCATTTCTTTGTTCATCAATTCGTAATACAATCATTAGGCCAACTCTTTCGAATTTTATTAATCTATCAAAATATTTTGATTTAATATAGGAAAATACTTTTTATATAGAAAAATTTAATTTACACAACCGCATATAAAAAATGTATTTGTTCCTATTTCTTGGCACATCACTGTAGTTTTTAATCGCGATTTCTTTGCAAAAGTTCTTTACTACCAAAGTTTACTGGAATAAATATAAGTTAATAATTTTATTCAAAGTACATATTATGTATACATGTACATATATATATAGTTATGTATAAATATGTATATTTAGTCGTGCTCATATTACCGTGTTAAAATTTTTGGGCAATAACCTTTGACTCAATTGAAGGTAATAATTTTTATGACTTCTTTTTTTGTTTTTGAATTTGTTTGTTTTTTTTTTTTTTTTTTTCTGTTGGTAATGATGTATTAGAACATGACCATTTTGGATATTGATGAGTTTGTTGAATTAGATGGAAAATTGACATTTAAAAAAAAATGGTAGTTAATCGATGTTAGTTAAGTAATATAGGTTCATTTTATGAAGTGAAATTTTTTTTTTATTTATTAATTTTACCATTTCTATAATAATCTTCATGATTTAGGTTAATAATAATGTCCGAAATTATTATAAAATTATTTAAAAAAAACACAAAAAAAAAAAAATTGAATTGGTTTTAAAATTTCAATAATAAAAAAAATTTGCAAATTCAATTTAGAAATTTGACCCGATTTTTATTATTTTATTTCTTGGTAAATTAAATTTTAACACCAAAACAAAGTTTAGTTTTTTTTTTGTATTTATAAAATGTACACTTCGTGTGAAAGTAATTATTATTATTTTCGTTCTTTGTTTGACCAATTTGACGAATGTAAATATCACCTGTTAACTGTCAAAATTGTTCATATCTACAAAAATGTAGACAAATTTTCAAATTTATTTTCACTAATATAATTTTAATTGTACAATTATCGAGATTTCGATCAAATTAAATTAATTTTTTGATGAAAATTTTCTAGGTACAAGTCCTGAAACCAAAAAAAAATAATTAAATTTATTTTTTTTTTCATTTTCATTTAGGTGGCATTTTTTTTTTTTATTTATTTATGCAATTTAATTTTCTATTTAATTTACTTTATTAATGGCTTATATTTAAAATTGAATAATGGGAATATGTCAAAAATGAACCTATCAATAGAATGCTTATAACCATTAATAGTAGGTAACAAAGATCATATTTATTTCTCACTCTTCAAAGAATTATAATCAAAAAATGTTTGTTTCACCATCTACCGTTACTTCCACTATTTTTATATGATACCACTAACACACTTTTTTAACACTGTTTTTTTTTTATATATGTATTAATAATAATTTGTTTTATTAATAATAAATAAAAATTGTTAAATTAAAATGAATCTTTGTGTAAAATATAAAAAATTTATTTAGAATAAAAATATATTGTAACTATTTGAATTAAACATGAAACAAATAAATAACTAGTCTTCAGTTCGTTAAGAATTGGATCAACATTAAAAGAACATTTTCTATAAGTAGATTATAATTTTCGAAGAACATCTTGTAATTTGATACCGGCTAATAAAAACCTCTACTTTCGAAATGGCTGTAAAAAGTTGCAACACAATATCTTGTGCAGAAATGCAAACCGGTTTTTGAACCGAACCAAAAAACCACTGAACCATTGATATTTTCCGAACCAAAACCAAACCACTTTTGTAATGAATTGGGCGAACCAAACCAAAACCGAACCATTTCTTAAAATAATTCTGAAACCGAACCATAAACCAACAAAATATATGGTGGTTTACGGTTTGGTTCATGTTTTAATCTATTTTTTAACATCTTAAATTTTAACATAACTAATAAAAAAAAAAACTGATAGTCGAAATCGAAGGTCATGAAGATAAAATTTGTTTATAGGGAACGAAAAAAAAGTCAAATTCAATACGAAAAAAGTCAAATGTTGACATTTGATTTGATTTTTTTTCAATACACGAATTTATAACGTCTTTGAATTTTGAAGTTGTGACTGTTGTAATGTGAATGTGAGTAATAAAATTAATTAATTTCTTATGATTTTTTAATTATAATTTTTTGTTTTTTTTTTTCTCAACGTTACCCCAAAGAAAATGGCAAGACAAAAAAATAACAAAAACCCAGTATTTGAAAAAGTTTTGTTTTGAGATAGAAACAAATACAAGCAAATGTAACTGTTACATATGTAAACGTAGTTTAAGTATATTACTACATGTAAACATAGTAATAACTGTAAAATTTAATTGAATGAAAAAACTATGTAAAATGAATATTTAAAATATATGTATATATCGATTAGATTAAAATTTGAAATTTTTATAAAAGGGAGATGTTGCATATGTAAACGTAGTTTAAGTAGATTACTATATGTAAACGTAGTTTAAGTATATTACTACATGTAAACATAGTTTAAGATATTGCTATATGTAACAGTAGTTTTAAGTTTGACAGTTGAAATAAAGAAGAACGTGATATAACAGTAACGAGTGTAGTATTGTTATGAAAAGCAATCACCCCGAAAATCTAATGCGACATCTTAAGAGAAAACATCCAGAATGCTATCAGGAAATTGATTTAAAAAGAAGAAATAAGTTGGTAGAAAAAATTACAACAGCCAGTTGCACTTTGGAAAAATTTATTAAAGTTAATAAAATCCGGCAACAAATAAATATTTTAATGACGGACAATGAATTAAAAGAAGCCTGCATTGAAATGGTCACGCGGAATGGAAGACCATTATCAATGCTGGAGGACACAGGTTTTCGAAGAATTATTAATCCAATACTAAAAGGTTTAAACGAAAATATATCAATAAATAGGCAAAATGTACGTGATGAAATAATTAAAAAAGCTAAAATTATCCGGCAAGAAAATTCAGAAAAATTAAAAAATAAATTATTTTCATTAAAAATTGATAGTGTTACTAAACTGGACAGATCCATATTGGGAATTAACATCCAATTTATTGAAAATGGAGCCATTCATTTTATTTCTAACAAAATTGAACCGAAAACCATAAAAATATTTATTGAACCAGAATAAAACCAAAACCAAAAATTAAAAATAACCTTAAACCAAAACCGAACCACACGAAAAAAATTTTTGGTTTGTATCTCTCATCTTGTGTTTACATTCGTCAAATCAAAATTGTTTCTAAATGCTTAAATTATGTATACGCGTCTCGAATGTGCAATTATCAAAAAATTTCTAAAAAATATTTGTTTGACGTTCATAGTTGTCAATTGGGAAAATTTAAATAAGTATGGCAGAAAATAATCAATTGTGAGTGTTTTTATTTGTTTCAAAAACAAAAATAACTTTTATTTTCGTGACCAATTGAAATATTTTAATAGAGAAAAGAAATGGACACAAGAAAAACAATTTCCTTTCATTTGATGGAATCAATTCATGCTTAAATTTTCTTTTTTATATGCAAATCATCAAATATAATATTATTTAACATGTTTGCTATATTATTAAACATTTTATTTCTCTTATGATATTGAAAAAAAACAAATTTTAGTAAAATTTCAAGAAGTGTTTATTAACGTCAAATAATTTTAAACATTAAAAATCAAATACATGATTTTGACATGGTGATAATAAAAGTTTATCAATCAGTCTTATGCTGAAAGCACAATAAGGCAGCACAGCAAAGCAGTAAAATTTGACGGCCGCAAAAATCACTTTTTTACTGCCAGTTAAACACAGCAAAGCAGCAAAATTTTCGTTCTGCTAAATTGTTTGATTTTTGAGAAATTTGTTTGTGAAATAATTTTTTTTTTTTAAAATAGATAAAGTGAATAAAATAAATAAAATAATTAAAATTATTTCAATAATTTTTATAGTGAAAAATTTTTACGAGAAATTTGTAAAATGTAAAAGAAGACGTTGGTGGGTTCGGCCGGTGAATCGGAGTAAAGATTCACAAAGATTTTTCGTTATGTGTTACCAGTATTAATACTGTCATATAGAGCAAGCACATCACACGTCTATTACTAGCCGAAGGCTTGCTTTATTTAATTGTGCAATAACTCATCATCCAGTAGGGTTAGTAAATCATAAATTAATACCTATGTTAATAGCTATACATTTAATAAAAACACTTCAAAAAGTTAGGCCGAAAGTATCAAAGCTAAAAAGAACAACAGTTGTTAGTTAGTCTCAGTTGAACGTACATTAAGACGTAATCGTTTTTTAATAGTTAAAACACTTAGTTGACGATCAAAAGAACTAGAGTTAGAATTTACTTTACGGAGCATTCTAGTGATTGGCTCGAATCTACCATATTCAGTAGGGTGGAAGGTAATGTGGAACAACTCAACGGTTCTGAGATTATTCCGATTGGATCTTGCAACCAAATAATTTGAAATTTCAGGGGCTAGCGTTACACCCGAAAGGATCTGGTGAATAAAAAAGATATCTGCAATTATTCGACGATCAGACAACGACTGTAAGTCAATGAGTTTAAGACGGTGGTAATAAGGTGGAAGCCGTAATGGATCATTCCACGAAAAGTTACTCAAAGCGAAACGTAAAAACTTTCGTTGAACTGATTCAATTCGGTTAATGTCAGTCAAGTAATGTGGAGACCACACTTGACTGGCATATTCAAGGGTAGGTCTTACATATGTAACATAAAGATGTTTCGTGAGGTAGCGATCAGAAAATTCTTTACACCAACGTTTAATGAAACCTAAAGAAGAATTTGCTTTGCTCACTATTTTATCATAATGTAGCTTAAAGCTCAGTTTAGGGTCAAGGGCTAACCCGAGGTCTATAACAGAATTCGCTCTTGATAGCTGACAGCCATTTAGTTGGTAATTGAACCAAATTGTCCGAATGCAATTTTCCCTAGAAAAGGTAATGACTTGGCATTTAGAAGTGTTCAATTCAAGTCCATTTTTTGAACACCAAGAAGGGAAATTGTTAAAATCGTTTTGTAGCTTTAAGCAATCCGATGCAGAAGATATAGGAGTAAAAAGTTTTGAGTCATCAGCAAAACTAAGAAGTTTAGAAAAAGTTATGACTTTAGGAGCATCAATTGTTGAAACTATGAAACTAAAGGGTACTATATGACAACGATACAACGATATTGGTACTTGTTGATCTACCTCTTTGGAAACCGTGTTGCTCAACGCAAATAAAACGTTTACAATAATCATACAAGAAGTCATATATCATACGCTCAAAAAGTTTAGGAATACACGAGAGCTGGCGATGGGCCTATAATTGGTGCATTCCATTCTGGAGTCTTTTTTACGAACTGGAATAATGAATATTGCTGTAGAATTAAATTATATGGTATCAATTAATGCTATTATGAAATTTCAAACAATGATAATAAATTTTCAATACAAAAACCATTTTATTTTTTTCATTTTTTTATTATGATTGTAAATGTATTGGAAATCGAATCGTAAACTAATTTTGAAATATTTTGCTGGATTTTCAATTTATGAATCATATGTATTTCCGACTGCTCAACCACAATAGCTAATGATGAGAAAACTTTATGAGTTAGTGATTCTTCAGCTGGTTCTTGTGTAAGAATATTTATTTCTTTAATTGTATCACGTGCAACTTTCATCAGTTCTTCAAAATAATTTGTATCTTTATTTTTCCTTTTCTTTTCTGTTCTGGCTGATGGTGGTGTTGCTGATGTAATATTCGAAACCAATGGACTGTCAAAATCAATTATTTCGGAGCACTCAATTGACTCATCAAGTTCTACAAAGTTGTTAGTAGTGCTAAAAAGTAAAAAAAAAAAATATTCACTAATCTAATATTTTCTAAATACATAATTTACTTCCGATTATAGTCATAATCATTCAAAAATTTCATAATATGACTATACTTCCATGCTTTTATTGATCTGGGATCAATATCATCCTAAGAACTCCCTGAGGGTTTTACCTTCTTCTTATTCCTTCGGTAAGAGTCTGTTAGTATTTTTCATTTTTTTTTTTTACATTTATCAAATAAAATATTGTAACAAACGGTGTTTTACTAGGTACTTAATAACTTTTAATTCAAATCAAAAACAATAACTTACCATTTTCATTCAACTTTTTTGCTATTTCTACAAAAATTTCATCCCTTTTTATAATGTTTTTATATATGGAGGATGCTTTAAGTCATATAAAAAATGGTGTTCTTTCACCATTTCTATCAATTTTCAAAATTCAAATCACAAATGTCTAAAATTTCAAATTACTGACAGACAGCAGCATCAAAATTAGAAATTAAACTAATTTTGTTGATGCTGATTTGCTGCTTGCTGCCTTATTATGTGCGGTATCATTTAACTACATGGGAGCAACAATTTTTTTGCTGCCGTCAGATTTTTTAGCTACTTTGCTGTGCTGCTTTATTGTGTTTTCAGCTTTACAATCATATTTTTTGACGTTTCAAAAGCCACAGAAACTGATTTTGGTATACTGAGATTTCTGAATCAATTAAGTCAACAATCAAGAAAGTCAATTTTAATCCTGGTATTAATAGTTGAGCATGTGAAACTAAAGTCAAATTCCATTTAAAAGTTCACTAATTCTATTTATATGTTAAACTAAATATCATTTTTAGCTGTCTTTGATTTTAAATCTTTAATACTGATTTTAAAAATAATTTTTGTTTTTTTTTTTCTTATAGATATATTTTGTAAAATAAAATTTTGTAATTTATAAAAACGATTTCGAAATTTTCAATTTTTATTAATTTATTAGTGTAATTTTATTTATTTTTCCTATAAAATCCTAATCTACTTTAATAAATACGTCTACAAACAAATTTTTATCTATTTAAAATTGAAATATTCTCACATTAAATGGCAAAATACCAAAAAAGTAAACATTAAAATAATAAAAATAAAAAAAATAATGTAGATATATTTTATTATCCTAATTTACTTCTTATATCATCACTCCAATTTCAACTAAATCTCATATATAATATTATAATCTCATTGAACGTCTTAACTTTAGAGCCCGCATTATTTTCTATTAAACTCTTTAAAGATCACATTCAAATTCAACAACAACAACAACAACAATAACAACAGTAATAACAGAAATATAATTCTGAAGTTTCTCAAGAGTTGCTTTAAATTTTAAAACATTTATCTAATTCTCTTAAAAATAATATCAACAATCACCACTGTCTTCATTTTAACATTTTAACAAATTCTCATAGTTCTGATTTTTTTTTTTAAAAATTTTTGTTTTGGAAAGCAATGCATTTATTTTAAATTATATTGCGTTGGATCCAATTGCATCAAATAAGTTTTTTCAAAAAATCCATTACCTTACCCACCACCATTTCCAATTTATTTACAGTTAGATATTTTAGTATCCCAGTATCTATAAAATTTTCAATTGCTTTATAAATTTTTAACGAAATGAGATTTTTTTTAGTTAAAAAAAATATATATTATATACATGCACATAAAATACATTATCTTAAAGTACATATTAAGTTATCTAACTTCTGTCACAGATGTACCATTGTATCTGCACTTTAGCAGTTTCAATAAAAATTTAAGAAATAGATTCCATTTAAACCTAATAACGCTAATATCAATAATAATTGTTTGATTATTTTCAGTGGGTTCAATCTATTATATTTAAAGATTACATAACAATAATTTTTAAAGTATATGTATATATATATAATATTCCAATTATTTAAAAGAATGAGATATTCCCCTCTTCACCCTAAATATCATTATTTTCAATTTAAAAAAAAAAAAAATTAAAAATAATTAATTGAAATACAATCATTTTGATAGAACCGAAATAAGAAGTCAAGTTTAGGTTAATAATAATTTTATTATTATTGAATTCGACGTTTATTAAGATATAAGTAGGTCTTATTATTATTTGGTGAAGACTCAATTTAATTCGTTTAAATGCAATATTTTATTAAGAGTATTATTTATATTCTATATAAATAAATTGAAATGCTAATATTTACTTAGCTGCTTTTAATTAATAAGCTTCGTTAGATATCACTCTGGTTAATAAATTATTAAATTATTACAGTAAAATTGAAAACGAAAATTTTTACGCATTTATTTTACATATCATTGTAACGGTAAACGAATAATTCAAATTATTCATAATTTGATTGGCAACATTTTAAGTTCAAAGTTGCACAACTATTTAGATTTTCAAAAATTATTTTACTAAAACTGTTTTGAATTTTGTAAGAATTGTATTTAGGGATATTAAATCATTGTCTCCTCGTAATTCGTTGTTGTAAAGTTTAGAGCATTTTTATTTTCAAACATACTTTCTTGATTTTAAAAACAATAACTAAAAACATTTAACAATTCGATATTGCTTTACTTATTAATAAATTAGAATCACATAATTGTAATGTAACCCCGACTACTTAATTTGATCGATTTTAAATTACTTAACATAATTTCTAATATTGATAAGTTTTCTTTATTCATATAGTGAGATAAAAACTATTTACAACATAGACTCAGTACATTTCCATCTGATAATATAATTTAAAAATAAATATAGACCCTTTCAAGATTCTCTTTTCATTTGTAGGATAATATTTCGAATTGGTGATTTTTTTTAAAGTAAAATTTTTGTAGTACTGTCAGGGTCACAAACATTTTTGGGAAAATAAAAATATTATGTTGCGATCCAAAAAATATAATATGTATGAATTTCCCGATATACTATTTGCGTTTTTTTTAGCTTGCTGAAGTGCTCACAACTACTTATGAGTAGTTTGTAAACAAAACGAAAAAAAAATAAATTTAGGAGTAAAATATAACCTCAGGATTTAACTATTTTTGATATGTAAAATTCATGTTTTTCTTTGAAAAATCAAAACTTTATTTTAAAATAATAAAGAAAAAACTGATGGGTAATTAAAAGAAATTTAAAAATTCTTCTAATTAACGTAAAAAATATTATTTATAAATATGGACGAAATATTCAACAGAAATTATAATACTATCTAACTATCAAAGCTCAATGGTCATCTATTGATTTTTTATTTTACTATTTTTTTTTGACATAAAATTAATATTATCTTATAAGTTTAAAAAAATTCCGCTAGAAGTTTTCGAAATCTCTACCGGAAATTTTTTTGTAAGTCCGCAATTTTATCTACACATTTGTAGGAGCTGCGAACTTGTTTGCAGATTTAACTACTCATAAGTAGTTGTGTGCAAGTCTGCAAGATAAAAAAAACGCAACTACTATGGGAAGAAATTTCCAGTCTTTCAAAATATTGCACTTGTTCTTTCTATATCTTTACCTCCCAAATATTGATGCATATATTTGAATTAATTGAATTTTACTTTATTTATATACATATATTTGAATTAATTAAAATTTTTAATTTTATATCATACGCTTCACTTTAAAATAAATATAAGAAATATTATATACTCTGTACGAGCTCCTTAGCTCATTTTGAGAAACTTGAATAAATAAATAAATTAAAATAAATAAAATAAATAAATCGAACTTTGATTTACCTTTATGCTTCTCTCACATTTATTTTTATCCCTTATACATTAGAATCCATTCATGTAAATTGTTCTTAAAAAAGTTAGAAAAACTATTTTTTTTTTATAGCAAATAATTTGTTTCATTTTGATAATTCTATTTTTTACTTATTTATTTATTTTTGTTAAGTGATAAATGAAAATGCATTCTAACGATTATTAAAAAATTAAAAATGTATTTTTTTCTATTAAATTTCAAAATTTATTTTATTGGAAATTAAAAAAAAATACAAACAATTATGATTTCAACTAAAACGAAAATAAATGAAATCTTTCCAAAAAAATTGTTTTTTTTTTGTAAATTTTATTGATTTAAAAAATTCAGTAATTAGATTAGGGTTGTTTATTTTTAAATTAAATTACTTAAATATTTAATTATACATATAATGTATGTATTAATTATATGAATGAAAGCAAAACAAAAATATGTATTTATTAATATAAATTAATAAAGTCGCCCTCATACATTTTTTTTTTATTAAATAGTCCAAGACCTAGATTGGAGCTTAATTTATTAGTAAATACATCTTAATTTTATTATGTGTTTTATAACTTAATTTTAAACTTTGAATGAAGTAAATTTAATGTGAAATCCAAAAAATAATTTAAAAACAAAAATAAACTTTTAGGATTGAACTTTTGCCTCACTAAATTTTCTGAAATAATTTTCAAAAATTTATCTTCCATATAATTTACTAGAATTATGTTGCAATTACCATCAGAAATATATTATGTGATATCAAATTTTGTCACTTTAAAATTAAGAATATAATAAAAATAATGTTCCAAAGTCACCGATCTTGAATCCAATATGAGACTAGCTATTTCAACGGATAATTAACAACCTTAAAATAAATTTGAAAAGGTTTTGTTTGCACAAATTTTGTTAGTAAGCCTAAAATGATTTTGACTCAATTCAAAAATCTGATCAGAGAAAGTCGAAATATAAATAAAACAACTGATCAAGCTCCAATTTAATTCAAGTTTTAAATTAAATCATAAGCTGGTATTTTCTGTAATAAACAATAAAAAATTGTGAAATTATTTTAAAAACCAGTTTACAAATTAGTTTAAACTAAAAAAACAAATTAAAAAATTAATCTTAGTCATTGTTATGCTTATCTTAATTTTTTTTTGCAATAGCATCTAATAATGCTGCACCTTTACCACTATATTATCTTCTGCTAAAATACATTTGACATTCTTTTCTGCTGCTAGACCATTGGTCGGAATCTATGATGATGTTAGCGACAATCTTAAGAATGTTAATTTTAATTTTTTATGTCTATTCAATACATACTATCCCGGTAGCATATTCCAAACAGTAAATGTAAAGTGACTAACTTTTCTGGGTTCTGGAAATTCATTTAGGATTCAAATTTAAATTTCTACCATAATATGTAGGGAAGACGGTAAAAAAAAATTTTTTTTGAAGTCAAAAAACGAAAAATTTAACTTTTTTTAAAAACAAAATGAAACTTTGTCACAAGTGTTATGAAAAATGTCCAAAAACATATCATTCAAATCAAAAACTGAATAATGATTGATTTCTAGGTAAAAGACAAAAATAATCTAATGTTTATTATTTTCTTTATTTTCTAATTAATTTGAAATTGGAATTTACATTTCTATTTTTAGTTTCTGCATCACCTCATTTTTTCGTTATTTTTTTTTTTTCAATTTAGTTATTTGAATATCGCTGGTTTAAAACTTTCTAAAATAAAATTTTAAAATTGTAATCAATAATTTTTTTTTTTTTTTGTACAAATTGTTCCTGATTTTTTTTTGTTTTTTTTTTTTTTTTTGGCAATACATTTTATTCCTGCTACATTATTTCACCTATTTAAAATTATAATTTATTTATTTTTTTATTTTACTTTTTTATTATTTAAATATTTATACCCTTATAATATGATATAATATAATACATAATACCAACAATAACAACAATCTAACAAATAAAAACAATGCCTATTTTCTATTTTCGTTAAATAACATTGCACAAAAATATCGAAGAAAATAACTTCCTCTTTTGGTTTTTGGCTTATTGTTATTGTTGTTGTTTTTGTTGTGTTTCATCGTTATTGGAACTTTGAAACTTTAAAGAATTTTTGTTTCTTGTTATTTCAACATTTTATTTTGTTACAAAACCAAAAATGAAAAAAAAATAAAATGTAATTTGGCAATAATATTATTCACCACAAATGTTTGCCTAAAACACTAAACTCCTCAATCCGATATCATTGTCATCATCATAGTATATTGTTGTTGTTTTTCTTAAATAATCAAAAAAAAATTTCACCAAACTTAACATATGCAACAATTTACTCTTGACACTTTCATGTTGTTGGTGTTGTTGTTGTTGTTATTTGTATTTTGGTTAGCGTGGCGGTGTTGATTTATTTTTTTTTGTTTTGTTGCTGTTTTTTATGTGAAATAAAATGTGCATTGAATGCCATTAGGCCATCCAGAATTTTAGGTTGATTTTAGTAGTGTATCAGCAGAAAATTCGAAAATATAAAATAATCAAAAAACAAAAATTTAAATTAAAACGGAAGAAAATTGCAGGCAACGACATTATTGGCAAAGTAAAATAAATTTTAGTTTTTCAATTCATAGCCACACTCTCTAAGTTTTTGACAGTAAAATTTATTTTATTTCTGTTTTATTACTTTATATACAAGTTAAAAACAATAAAAACAACAACAAAAATTAAAGAAATTATTTTGAAACTTAAAAAAATGTCTCTCCCTCTCAATTGTAAACCATTAAAAATTTGCAATTTCATAAGAAGAAAATCAAATACAAAATTGCAAAGTTTTGGGATTTTCCAATATTGGAATTTTTTTTTTATTTGTTTGTTTTTAATTAAAAATTTAAATTAAATTTTATTTTACACATAAGAAAAAAATTTAAAAATAATTTAAAAACAATTTTTTTTTTGTAAATTATTTATATTTGAATTTTTTTATAATAATTTTTTTTTTTTTTTTTTCTTTCTAGGTAAGTGAACACTTTTTGTTTGATTAAGTAGTATGTTTTCTACATTAATAGTGAGTATATACACAGGTCCTATATTCATATTTTAAATTAAATTGTTATTGTTTGTATTAATTTGTATTAACATTTTATTAAAGATTAACTAAAAGTATTGGTACAGGAAATGTTTTTGAACTGCAAAATGTTTAAATGATTTTTTTCCAACTATAATTTAAAAACCATCAAAATTATTAAAAAATTACCAAAAACCTTATAATTAAAAATTGTAAAGGATACACAATAATTGAACTTCTTTTTCTTATGATGTCCATTAATTATTTGCTCACGATCATCTGATATTTTACTATTTTCAAATATCGTTTAACTATTTTTCGAAATATGCATGAAGTCTCCTAAGCTTTCATTTTAGTTTATTTTTTGTTATATTAAAAATTCATAACATTTGCTATTAACTGACATTTTTCTTGCCTTTAACTTTTTCCTACACTAGTAAGCTTACAGTTTATATATTTTTAACCTCTTACTTGAAAATATACAAAAATTATTCCGTAAAATATGTATGGCTGTGACGTATAGGCTTATATGTATACGTAAAATAAATTTTGGCTACCCGGTTATAGTTCAGGAGCATCTGTTTGATAATTTCATTGTTTCACATGCGATCTACGGATATAAATTTTTCTTCAAATTGCTACTTTCAATGCTCATGAAACAAAAAACAAACTACATTTCTACCTATTAAAAGTAGTCATACTTTTAACTATAGTTAAACAGAGAACTTTACCACAGAGAGCTTTATTATTTATTATATTATTTTTTCTATGGTCACACTTAAATTATGGTAAATATTGTTAAATTTACGTTTGCAACCCTGCTTTTATGTAATATGGTAATTGTTATCGTATTTTTTTTTTTTGAGCAATCCTGAAATGATATTTTTGAAGTTTCAAACAAATAAAGTTGTAAACAAAATTTATTAAAATAAAATCCTACCTACCAAAAAAAAATATTAATAACATTTACAATCAAAAATAATTCCCATTTTTACTCAAAACACGAAAATGCCGTCCCATTTTCACTCAATACCCCAAAACACTCAAATATAATTTTCGAAACTCAATTATTTTTACTCAAAATTTTTTTTTTATTGAGAAGAATATTTCATACAATGTCACTATACTTCTAGCCTATTCACAGAATGATTTTTTCGAAATTTTATCGAATTACGATTTCGTTTTAAGTTTTGTTTTAGTTTTGTGTATAAAGTTTTGCTCTCTCAGTGACTAGGCTAGGAGTATAGAGGCATTGTTTGATAATTTGAAAAGTATTTACATACGTATGTACTTTTGATTTATATGAAGAGTGTATATATCGTAATATCGTATATCTTGTGTTCACCATACATTTACATATCTAATTCAATACAAAAAATATATGTATATAGAAAAATGTAAACAAAAAAACACAATTAATCGCAAAGACAATGAATGAAATTCTATCCATACAATAATAGGTCAATGATAGCATCACATAATCCAGAAATTTTTTTTAAAAATAATGCTAATAAAAGAATAAAATTTATTAGTAATGCATTACAAATCGTGAACTTTGTACGGAATACCGTTTTCTTTTCTCAGAAGTTGGTTAAAAATCGTATTTCTATTTCAGATGAAATAATTTTTGAAGAAATAAAAACAGCCAACAATCCATATAAAGAATAAAATGTCCAGTTTTATTTTTTTTACTTACTTTTTTAAATTTTGATAGCTTGTTTGTTTGTTTGTATTCATAATTATATTATGTATTCATATATATACTATTCATATTATTATCTACGGTAAGAAACAGACAAAATTAACAAAACCAAAATTGCTGAAAATTTAAAAATACATGTAGGTACCTATTTTTCAGTATACTTTTCAATAGAAATTAATTTGAATTATTTTTAATTTTACAAAACCAACATTAATTTTTTTGTCCCTTTCTTCTATAAAATTTGAAATCACAAATTTCATAAATCACATTGACCAAGTCCAAAACATAATATTAATTCTTCAAATTTTAAAAATTAAAGCAAAATAACAACAAATCCAGCAATAATCTTGAATTCTTTCAATTTCTAAAAAAAAATTCAATACTTTGATTTGTAATATTATTTGTGGTCTATTGAAAGGACTTTAAATGCATGTATATATATTTTTATACACATTGTGTAATTTTTAATTTTTATCACATAAGTAAAGTAGAAATGCGAGCAGCGAAATAAAGAAGTATGTATATACTGTAGCTAGCATGCACATTCGCATATAACTATACAATTTTGAGTACCTATACATACAACTTTTATATTGTTGACACTGTTGGCAGCATAATAACAAATAAATATGTTCATAAGTAGTAGGTACACAAAATCTTTTTATTTATGAGTACAAAATACATTGCGCTCAACTTATAAGCAGTTAAAAATTGAGTAATATAATTTTGAGTGAACACAGAATTTTGATATTTGAAAAAGTGACTAGCAAATTTTGTTCTACGTGAATACTCTACTTATATGATTACTCTATGGTATAATGCCAACATTTTTGTTCCACCCCAGTTAAGAAACGTAATTTGAACACAATTTGAACGCAACACAATGTGTGATATCGTAAATATATTATCATGTATTGTTACTATGAAATGGTTTTAAATGTCATTTTATTCTTCAAAAAGCTTCATCAAAAACGACTTCTGTTTACTTAACTTAAATTTGTCCCTATATAATTATCGAAATATCTCAGATTTGTGAATGTACATGTCATATTCTGAAATACAGTTTTATAATAAAATTTTGACGTTTATGTGTATTTGACGTTTTACGTTGACGTCGATTTTTTTGAAAAATAATTTGGAATTTGACGTTGCAAATTTAACCAACTTTTGTCATTTATTTATCAATTACTTATTAGTTATTATACAACTTGTGCTGTATTTGTTTTAATTGTTTTATATAAAAACCACATATTTACAATTGACGTTTCCGATAACAATTATTAAAAAATAATAATAATACTAATAAAAATAAATTAATATGTATGTATTCTTAAAAACAAAGTGCATGCTCAAAAAAGTTCTTTTTATTATACATATTTTTATATTAATTATATAAATAAAAATATTAAAGATAATAAAAACTTTAATAAAATTTAATATCGTATTTTTTTTTTATTTTTAATTATGATTATTGAGATTGAAACTCTTATGCTGCAAATTACAAAATGATTATTTTTCAAAACAATCCTTTCAAAAAATTTAATTTAAAATTTTCTTTATATGGTATAAAAAAAAAAAAAAAAAAAAAAAATAATGAACTTCCTGATTTTATAATTAATACAAAATTCAAAATCAAAACTTTTAAATAACCTTTATTTTTCTACTCAAATAATTGTCACAAAACGAAAAACCTAAAAAATTGCTACAACTTAAATAAATTTCGAATAGATATTTCAAATGGTGATGCAATTGTCAACAGAACAACGGTGGGTTTATTTTTATTTTTTGTTATTATTTTTTCTTTCTTTTTAAATTTATTTTTCTACTGTCACATTATCGTATCTTTTATTTAAAGAAAAACAAAAACAAAAAAAAAAATCGCTTTGATCTAAAGATCATTTCACCTGTAGTATATTTTGAAGTAACTGCACCACCGTATTTTTTTTTTTTTTTTTTTTTTTTTTTTTTTTTTTTTTTTTTTTTTTTTTTTTTTTTTTTTTTTTTTATACTAAACGTTTGTAGAAATTGACTTCAATAGATTTTATATTTTTTTTTTTTTTTTTTTTTTTTTTTTTGTAAATTTCCTAAAGACATTTTCTTATAGTTTTTCTTTTTCACCTATCTTACAATTTCATTCTTTATACTTTTTCTTTTGTGGAACTTAGATTTTGATATTGAATTTAAAATGCTGAGTTCAACAACAAAAACAAAAAAAAAAAAATTGCAACTTAGGCAACAGGTTAACAAAAATGAAAAAAAAAAAAAAAATCTTAAATTAATTCGCAGAATTACCTGAGGTCTAACTCCAAAACAACAACAGGTAGTAGTGTAGTGGTGGTGAATGAGTATGACTTGAAATGATAAATTTAATCTTGTCTTTGAATTTTCTTCAAAACAAAAAAAAAACAACTACAACAAAAAATAATTCTCTTTCAATTTGAAAGGGATTATATTGAATGTTAGCTGCTGTTGTTGCTGCTATTGATGCCATGGTATGTCAATTCTTTGTTATCGTTTAATTTTTTTATATTTTTTATTTTTTTTTGTTGTTTCAATTTGAAGGATTGTTTGACTTTATGTCATCAAATGTAAATTCAACTTTGGTATAGAGCATAATATGAATTTTATATGTCGTATTTTTTTTCTATTCGAAATCAAATTTATCTAAGATGATCCCATTTATTTGAAAATATACATATAAAATATAATTCATATGAACTATGATGAAAGCTGGGTGAATCTTTTGATTTTTCTTAAGGAACTGTTAATGTCAAATAATCTTTTAAATAACTTGGTTATATAAAAAATGTGGGTTATTTTTGAAAAATTTAGATATACACTTTTATATTGTTGTGTTTAAGCTTTAAGGACTTTTAATGTTAATAAAAAAAAAATTTATGTAAGTTATATCCGCTTTCATCTGATCACATTTTGAAATAACAGTACTTTTGTTTTTTTTTTGGTAGAATTGCATTTTGACATTTTCATTACAAAGTCGATATTTATTTTTATTGAATTTCATTAACATAAATTATGTACCATAGTGATCGATTTTTGTTTTAATAACATTAAATATAAATTTGCTGGTGTTTTAAGCAAAATTACAATTCAATTCGACCCAACAGCTAATTAGAATTGTTATACTATCAGAATGAAGTGGTTTAAGTGCATATACCTCGTAATACACGTTATCTTCCACCTTGGGTTACACATATTTATATATAATGTACGTTAATAAAGTATCTACAATCAACCGATAAATGTAATAAAAATTTATTTTAATAATCTCATTAAAATTTCGTATTAAAAAAGAGTTGGTGGCTCATTACATTCTCATTTATTTTATATTTAAAAAAAATCATCATCACCACCAACTCTTCATAAACATTATCATCATCAAATTATTATCATAATCAATATCAATGTTCATAGCAAATTGTTTTTGTTTGTTCAAAATTTATGAAAACTTCACTAAAGATCATCAAAAATTTAATTTTTTTTTTGTTTTTTTTTTTTTTTTTGTATAGAAAATATTAAATTTGTTTTTCCTTTTCCTGATTTTTCTGAAATTAGAAATTGAATCTCATATATTATTATGTTAAGTATAGAATTAACATAGAAATTATATCATCACTTATTTTCTGCGAGTTGTTTAAAAATGCGTCGTCTTATGGTTGTTTTTGTTTTTGTTATTGTTGGAATTTAGTAGTGTAATTCCAGATTTTTTTTTTGTTTTTTTGTTTTTTTTTTTTGTATGTTATTATTGTGAACATATATTTGTTTTAAAATGTAATAATAGCATCTAAGATAATTGTTTGTTTATTTTTTCTTTTTATTAATTTTGTTTATTATTTTTTTTTTTTTTTTGCTTTTTTGGTATCTATATTTGGTACTCATGCCCTAAAAAGAGGCCATCTAACTCATAAACAACAACAAAATGAAAATAAATAACATAAAAAATTATGGAAATTATTTAAAAATAAATACAAAATTACACTTACAATGAAACGAGACCAGTAATAGAACATTATTTTAAAATGCAATTTGAAATTCAAATACACCATGATACACTTTTAAAGTATTTTAATGAAATTGGTTTTGGTTGGATCTGATTGTATATATTTAATATATATATAGTAATAGTTCTGGTGGTGGGTACTTGATTATTGCAATTTCGAGGAGGGTCTCTTTCTTTCTAATATTTTCTTTTTCAAGTGTTTTAATGTATAATCGTTTGATAGTTCTATATAGGAAGAAAGTTTTATTGTGATTTTTTTGTTTTTTTTGTTTTTAATGTTTTGGTTGATGAGAGAGGGACAGTGGCGACGATAGTATTTTACATATGTCAAGAACGCTAAAAAATTATATGTAATTATTTTTAGATTTAAAATGTACAATGCTACTACTCTTCTATAAGTGTATACATTAGAGTTGCTGTTTTTTTTTTTTTGGACAATCCAATTTTTTTTTTTTGTTTTAAAGTTTTCTTTAGATCTCTATATTTATGAGAGAAATATTATAGAAATTGTAACTATTTATAATTGATTTTAAATTTAAAATAATTATGTATGTTTAATTTTGGTTGAATGCTATTATACTGAAATTTGAGTTAATTTATTTTTTTATTTCTTTTGATTTAATTTCTTTGGATGTAGTCTCTACTAAGGAAAATTATTTGATGGTAGTATGTAGGTAAATATATTAAAAGCAAAAAATGAATGTGGCTCATAATTAAATTAAATTAAATTAAATATCTTTAATTAAATCTAAAAACGAAATTAAATTTATATTTACAAAAAAAACAACACTTATTTATAAAGCATTTCAAGTGTTTTAAAATGAAAAAATAATAAATTAAAGTTCAACATGAAATTTATATTTTTTTGGTTAATGATAGTTCTATGTCACTGATGGCATATTCTTTGAAGTGATTTGTTACAATCAAATTTGTTTATATCTATTTTCTATATCAAAATGTAATGCTAATGTAAACTGACAACATTTAAAAAATTTACATATTATAAAACAAATATTTTGAACTGGCAGCAATTAACAATTTCGCATTGATATTTAATAATATGTCAAATATGTATTAACATATGTTTTACAATTGGAGACAACACTATCACTGTAAAAACAATTTAAATGTTACAAAAGAGTATAGTAGCATAATTTGGAATATATATGTATATATATATATATATATTCTAAATTTATTTTTGAAAAATAGTAGACAGAACTCAACATTTCTAAAGTCTACAATTTCTGTACAATAATTATTTTATAGTGTTTTAAGTTAAGAGTAGTTAGTTATCAATGGGCTTATTCTGAGAAGCGAATTTTTCGGTACGTACTGAAAAATATGATAAATTTAATTTTTGGTATTCTGTGAAGCGAAATAGCGATACTGATCGGTTTTTACCGCAACATTTCGATTTTCATGGTATTATGAGAATCGATTTTTTTTTGTTCGCTGTCAGAAAAAACGATAAACATATCATTATAGAAAAAGGTAGTGAAAGATGGGGAATGAGAAAAAGTAAATATATAATTAGCGTAAAATTCAAGTAAATTAATTTTATTTATATATATATATATATATATTTAAAAATAATTATTAAATATTATTTTACCTTTGTAGAATTATGGAAAAGTTACAAATAGGAGGCAGTTTGAATGTTTGTTGGTGCAATGATTTTTACACGTGTTCCATCAACATACAATATAATTCCTGGGAATCCAAATTTATTATAAAATCTCAATTTGATGGATAATTTTTCTTCTTCGGTTTCAGGAAATTTTATATATTCTCGACACAATTAGCCGAATATTTTAGTAATAGTTGATGTAGCTGAAAATACCAAAAACTCGTCCCCCCAAGCCTTTTTGATAAAAAAAGCGCAATGTTCCAACAAATTTTATAATGAGTTTTACTGAATGTGGATCAATTGCAGGATTTAAATTATTGTCTAATTTATCTATAATCATTGCAAAGGCTTTTTTCGAGAGTCTGAAATACTTAATGAATTGAACATATTTTTTTTATTATATTTTGTTTCGTAATATAAAGAAAAAACATTTTTTAATAGCTATAAAATTTTAATTTAACTTCAAATATAAAAATAAATTTGTCAGTTTTAATGAGCAATGCTGCCAGTTTTGCAAAATATCGTATCATTCGCTTCTCAGAATACCAAATGTGATGCAATGTGATGCTCTACCGGTACATAGCGAAAAAGTGATTCGCTTCTCAGAATAAGGCCCAATATATTTAGTTAAATGACATTATACTAATAAATCATGTTAACTATTAACTATTCAACAAATTTAAAAACAAACTCAGTTTATTATGATTTTGGGTATAAATAAATTAAATTGTTTTCACATTTTTTCTGAAACTACATTTTCTGATATGGTGCACGATTCATGGTGTATGGTGCATGGTGCATGGTGCATGATATATGGTTCATATTGTATAGCGAATCTGTTATGATCTATGGTACATGGTACGTAGTGCATCAATGGTTGCTCAAAACTGGCTGTACGAATTCATTTGTAGTTAAATTATCTCGAATGTGGAGCCATATTTCAACAAACGTGTTTCTACAATACAAAAAAAATATACTTATGTACAATCTACAAAAGTTCAAGAGTATAATATTAAAAAATTTATTCAAAATGTCCCCAAAGGGACATTTTTATTCTCAATAGTCCAAGCTGTTTATTCGTGTATAGTTAAAAACCTAATGTTTTGACTTAAAAAAAAAAAAAAAAATAGTGCATATAATAAAAAATGTATAGACATGATATGCATGATTTATGGTGCATACTGAATAGTGCATAAACTATGCACAGTTGCACAGGTTCATAGGTGCAAAATTCTAAAGAATGTTTTAAATCATTGTTTGTTGTTCTTTCATACAGAATTCGAACTAATCTGTATACGAGTATTACCAAGTTTCGTATGAGAAACCACTATTTTTTTTTTTAAAGAACCATTTCAAAGTCTTGATTACTGTAATACTGTACAATTTACATACTGTATGTAGTCTTATTTACTAATAAAAATATAAAAAATATCAAAAAAAATTAAGCTGGTTACTGAAATAAAAAGACTGGAAACTGAAATCATAAAGAATCAGAAGCAGAGGAATTTTGACAAACCAAAAATTTGTCATTCAAAACAATTTGTCTGCAAATAAAACTAGAAGAAATTCAGAAATTGCTTCAATGAAAAGTAAAAAAAAATTAGGGATATTAAAAAAATTTAATTTATACGAAAAGGGACGAATATTTGAATAAGTTCGTGTTATATTCAGTCTCATCTACAGAACATCAACCTGAAGTGTTATATTTTACACTGTACCGGAATCATTAAAAGTAAAACGAGTGAGTACTTTTCAAAAAATCAAAAATTTGTGAGATTACATAATTATTTATTAATTAATTGTCATAATATACATTGAGATAATAAATTTGTATGTATGCATACTTTTTGAAAATGTAAAAGAAAATGTAAAAGAAAAAAAAATACATTGCAGCTTTTCGTAATTTAAAAAATAATTGTTAAAATAATTTAGATATCCCTATTGTCCAATTTAAACTTATTTAGAAATCTATATACGTATTTTGAATAAATAAAAAATTATAAGAGTCGTTATAAATGTTGAAAAAAAAAGTAAAACTGATTTTTCTATTTCCTGATTGTTATCTTAAATGCTTAATAATGAATATATATATATATATAAATATATATATACATATAATAAAAACCTAAAGATGTCAAACGGTCATAAAAACTTAATCGTTCATTTATACTTTTTAACAAAATTTAACTCATCGTATTTATAATGATGTTACCTTTAAATAATAAAATAAGGTGCCTGCTCTATACATAACCACCAGAATCATGAAAATGATTTCATTCATTTCTATTCAAATTTTTAATGAAGAGTTTATCATTTGAAAAATTTAAAAATTTAACCACTTTAGATACACTTACATAATTTATTTAATAATAGCCTGTCTTCTTTAGACGTTTTTCTTGCAATCTTTTTTTTTGGTTTTGGTTTTCCTTTTCTTTTTCTTTTTCAATACAAAACAATGATGCATTTACAACAACAACAAAAGTTGAAATTAACTATGAAAAGTTGATGAAATGTAAAAAAAAAAAAAAATATATATATAAATAAAATTTAATTTTAATCCCTTTAAGTATATTTTTAATTCTCACAATAAATGAGAAAAAAATTACAGTGACTGATTTAAGCCGACACTAAAGTTTAAAACAAAACAAAAAAAATTTGTTTTTTGTGGGGAAGCAAGGAGCACAGTTTTAAATTTAAATTATTGAAGAAGTTTTCTGACTAATAAAGATGAAGTTTTTAGGTCTATATTGATAATTTTTATGTTATGTCGTCTAACTACTAATGATAAAAAATTCTTAGTTTCGAATCCTGTTCAAAGCATGGATATTTGGTTGGTTAATAGGGTGGAAATAAGAACCGTCAATCCGGTTATAACCGTCAACTTATATCCTACGTAGTTAGGTCTTGTGGCCCATTGATTTTGTTTTTAACCTGCTGGTTTTTGGATTGTTTTGTAGATCTGTCGCCAAAGGGTTAG
The DNA here is from genome assembly GCA_963942445.1 of Argyra leucocephala. Classification (NCBI taxonomy): domain Eukaryota; kingdom Metazoa; phylum Arthropoda; class Insecta; order Diptera; family Dolichopodidae; genus Argyra; species Argyra leucocephala. Next base: position 209,204,347 of record OZ012677.1, on the reverse strand, counting down.
GGTGTTGGATCAGTTAGGTTGCATATTTGTTTTTACATTTGTTCAGTTCTTCTGTAACCATGACTATATTCAAATTTTTATGTAGATTAATATTTCTAAAGTACCAAGGGGTTTGGGTTATGGTATGTAAAATTTTTTATTGAATCCTTTGAATTGTTTCGATGTTATTATTATAGAATATTAGTTCGTCATAACTGACTTTATATATATAGAATATTAGTTCGTCATAACTGACACCCAAAGATTGGTTGTAAAATGGCTTTATTTAGCAACACTGTGTTCCAGATTTAGTTTAGAATTTTCTCCAATAAGCCAATAAATGCTGTTCGTCTTGAGTTTTATTTACTCTTTTTTTTTTGCGGTGATATGCTTCTTCCAAGTTAGTCTTTTGTCTTTAAAGCGTTATTGGTTATATAAGAATTTAGTAGTAAATGTGACTCATCTGTTAGCTTTTTTGTATTTATGGATTAATCCAATGTGCCACACTTTGTCAAATACCTGGTTAACATTAAAAAATACTGCTGAACAGAACTTTCTTTCTTCAAATCCGTTTTTTATTTGGGCAGCGATTCTATGTACCTGTTCGATCGTGTTATGTTCAGTTGAAAACCAAATTGGTGTAGGAAAATCACTCCATTGTTTTAAAAACCAACATAAAAAATTTATTTAAGTTTTTATGTCATAAACTCACCCTTGCCCAGTTGTTGTAAGTTTTTACGTGGTGGGCCTAATAAATTTAAATCTTCCGCTATAAACTTCGGTTTTTAATCAGCTCTTTTTTTTCTTACATATATTTTTACCTATCAGTGGATTGGATTCCATTAAAAATACTAATTTTTCCAGTTGTTTTTGTTACTGAAATTAATCTGAAAATAATATTTAACAAATAAAAGTAAAATATGCCACCATTTTACATATTTTTTTTACCTTATTTCTGAATTATCCATTTATGATAAAATCAAAATAAAACTAAAAAACAATTGGTTAACTTTCAAAGTAAAAAAATTGAAAAAAATCAACACAAATTTTCTACTCGGAACATTAACGATTGACTTAAGTTAACTAAAATTTGATTTTCAGAATACAACCTTTAGAATAGTAAATTATTTTCTGTAATCATCCAACATTCTATAAGTTATATTTATATAAATAAAATGTTCAATTTAATCTCAAGTGCAGATATTTATTGTTCGTTTCAATTGTCCTGAAAATTTATATGTTTTTGAGTTGTATCATACTTGTTTTACAGTAGTCAAAATAAATATGAAATTATTTTTTTTTTTTTGTTTTTTTTTTACATATTTGATAGACTTACAACTTCTTCAGCCCAATTTAAAGATATAGGTATAATAGGTAACCATTCATATTTATTTGACTTCTTCCGTCATTTTTTATTTTTTTTTTTTTTTGTTTTATTTCATTTAATAGGTAATAAAATTTCTCTTTAAAAGGTGCTTTGATATTATTAATTAAAAACAAATTTGTTAAAACTACAATTTTCCATTAAGTTCTAAAAATGAAATTTTTTCTCAGTATGACAAATTAGTTAAAATCTTCTTAACTCAACTTAACGGTTGTATATATACATATTTAAAAAGAAATTATATGTTAAACATTTTAATACATTAGATTTGGATACAGTAAAGTTGATGAAATTGATATCTCTCATCTGTAGATCTATGATGGGTCACCATCAATATATGTATGTATTTTTTTTATTATGAAAATTTTTTTTATTTATTATACATATTTAGTAGAATTGTTTAGGTTCCTCGGCAAAATGCATTATAAAGAGTTGGAATTTAATCGGAAGAATTAAAATTTTAATAATTAAAAATATTTTTTTTTGGAAAATTTGATTTGTTTTGCTAAACAATAAATATTTGAATTTAAAACCAAATGAATAAAATGGGATGGATGCATTGGTGATTATGAAAATAAAAAAAGATGTTCTTTTGTTTGAGACTTTTAAGAGAATTTTATTATCAGGTATTGATTTTCATCATAAATCGAAAGAAAGTTTTCAATAAAAATTTGTTTTTTTTTATCCATATTTTTATAAGTAAAGGAATTGTTATTTTGAAATTGTATGTATTTTGAGATTGCTTTAATAAAAGCTAAAAATAAATTTAAATATGTTTCTTTTCATCATTCTAATGAGAAATATATCAAGTAATGCAATATACATAATATTTCGTAAATTTTGTGTAGAATGAATTTTGCACCACGATCTTACTATAATTTGCATTGAGTATCAACTTATAGCGAATTCGGAAATACATCAGTATAACGAATCTAATACCAGGTTCTTTTTGGCAACATTACTGTTTGTGATGCGCAAACTTGAGCAAGTTTCGCATCATAGAATCTATAATTATAATAGACAAGCATTTAAGGACCTGCGCAGTAAGCATCTTTTCATTTTGTCTCTCGTCTATTATCACCCATATTCTGTTAGACCCATCGTTGACGAGAAGAAAAAATTTATCTCGTTTCGTCTCGCTGAATATGCATTTCTGTTAGACACTGTAAGCGACGCGATAGAACATTTTATTTGTTGGTAGTACTGATCATTTTTTACTATCAAAAATAATTATTGGTATATAAACAAAATATGGTTTATAAATTTTTTGGAAAGGATTAGTGGAGCTTAGTTTTAAAATATTTTTTAAATAAAAATAAATATAAATATATTTGTTTTAAATATTTTTTAGTTTAGTACATAAACAGTAGTAAAACAGTAATAGTAAAGATGGTTTTTTTTTTTCAAAAAAAAAAAAACACAATTTTAATAATAATGCAGAAACAATAATGAAAAATTGTTTATTAATCTTTACTTAATTATTTTATCTATTCAATTTATTTATTTAATTCAATTTTTTTGATAAAAAGAACACAAAATACTTTGACAAGATACTCTATCGCTTACAATTTTTGACGAGATAAAAAATTGCTATCTCGTCTCGTCAAAGGTCTAACAGAATACAAAACTATCTCGTCAGAGATATTCTCACGCGATCTCGCGAGATGGGTCTAACAGAATATGGGTGTATATATCTCTTACCCTAGTATGTACAACAACAGAAATACTCTTATTGGTTGAACAAATTTCTATTTGGCTTTATAATATTCCAACTTTTAAAAAAAATATATCAATTTTGTGTCATTCAACATCTTATTATTTTTATACATAATTAAAGAAATTGTATTCTATTTTTCTAAGTCACTGTCTCAAATTATTGTTTTCTATATTTTGGTAATTTGAAGTAATCATATAATTTTGGTTAAAAATATGTATATATATATATACCTTTTTGATTACAAAAATATTTTATTTTTAGTAATTTTATCCATTAAATGCCATTAACTATAGAGAATATGTCGAAACAATATATGAGGAATCAGTATTTATGTTTCCTAAATAAAATTTATTAACCTCCAAATTTTTATGAAAATATGAGTGGTTTCTACTTTATCGTAAGAAGTCTATGTCAGTACGTAAATCAATGTTCTTTTTAAAAACTTTAAATTTGGCTTCAGCTTGAATTATAATTACTCAACAGGGGCCCCTAGTATTTTTATACTTTGTTTGCAATTGTAATCAACAGCTGGTTGACATTTCAAGTTTTATTTGTCATTGTTCATTCGTTCAATTGTTTCACTTAATTGAAATACATGTTCTGTGCATTTTTTTGTTTTAGATATAACTACAGCTTAATTTTTTGCCATTAATTTTATAACAAAAGCGCGATTTCTTTTGTTTTTCTTTATTAACAAATTTTTATATTCCAGTAGAATATCATAGTATTCTATTGGTTCATAATTTTTCAAAAATACATTCAAATCATATATAATAAGTTCAATTATAAATAATATTATATTAATTTTAATTAAATTTTCAAAGTATCACTGTCAAATTCTGATAGTTTTAAAATGTATTAATTGCATCAGTAACACAAAGCATCATTGCCAAATTGCATGATGAGTTTTGTACAGATACAATATTGATACCGCATCATGATTGGCAATGTTGCATGTTCGAATGCATACCTTAATTTACACAAATGTATTACAATCAAATATAGGTCGATATTTAAATACATCAAAACATCGAGTCCAAAACTTTTGAAACTGTTTATAGCTGAAATAAGAAAACTCTGAATTAAAAATAAATATTTAAGTATAAATATTTTGCCAACCTTAAAACCAACAATCAATTTATTAAATCGTTGCATTTTCTTCCATTATAGTAATTTTCACCAATTGTTAAACTTCTACAAACGTTTTTCCATTTTTATGCAATTTATATTTATATCTATATATGCAATATTAGTCCTCTTTAAAGTTATGGAATCTGTTTCTCCCTGCTAAAATAACATGTTTAAATCCTTTTTGTATCTAAATATGAAAATTTAGAATTCTCTACAATGGATCTCAATTTAAAATTTATACATTCAGCTTCTCTTTCGATTAGTAAATATTACGTGGTATTTATTTGTCTTGAAAGAAAAATTAATTTCGTAATTATGTGTTAATAGAAAAATTTTCAATTAAACCGTTATTATGTTACGCTTAAATTTTTAATTATAATAAGATCTCCTATTGAAATTATGTAAGTAAAAAAATAATTAAATTTCATAAGTTTGCATGTTTTGTGGGAAAAAATGATTTTTACAAAAAAATTTAAATTTATTTTTTAATAATAAATTTGTTAAGAAACAGGGTATATCAATTTCAGAACAACAGAATAAACTCCCCTTTAGTATTTGTACATACTCAATAATCCTTCTAAGTTTAAAACTGATTTAAAGTTCAATTCAAGCGTTGCCAAACCATTTATGTATACTACTTACTATTTCAAAATCTCATTGTAGTTTAATATCTATAGTTAAGACAAAAGTTTAAATTTCAATCTAAAGCTTTGATGCTCTATAAACGAAATGTTGTTCTATATAGAAAAAATGACACTTGGAAGTTTTAAATTACCATCAGAATTGGATAAATACGTGTCCAAAAGAAAAGTTAAATTTAATTTTAATATTAAAAAATAAATGAACTTGAAAATTATATACAAACATAATACATATATATATTATAAACACGTACAAATGTTTTTCTTTTTATTGCAATAACATCGATAGTTCCCATCCCCTCCACATTTTTAGTTCCTTATATAAGAAAAAATCTGTTTTTCTTATAAACAAAGAAAATTTATTATGTTGTCATCATTATATTAAAACTGTAATGTTTTATTATAATCATTTCTATTAATGATAATGATAATCATCATCATTATTATTTTGTGACATAACAACAAAAATTCAGTAAGTCATCATTTTTCAAAATAAAACATAATTTTTGTAATTTATTTAGAAACTTAATCTCTTTTTGTCATCGTGATGAAATTTTCATCATAAAAATTTTCCAAATTAGCAGAGAAATTGAAATTTATTTTATTTTCATAAAATTTATTTTATTTTTATTTTCATAATTTTAGAATTAAAAATTATGAGTTTGATTTTATGCCAAATTATTTCGGAGTTAGTTTGTGAGTTTGACATTTTATTCAAAACTCATAAGAATTTCATTGTTGTATTTTCTAGTTTAACTGTTCATTTGTGGTTGCTATTTTTGTTTCGGTAATTGAAGTTATGAATGAAATAAACTACGATTACAATATCGAGCTCAATTCAATCTCGAGCTTGAATTGAATTCCACAATCTTGCAAACTGATTCCATAAACTAATTTGAACTTAAGAAACTAAATAATATCGCAAAGAAGCAATAAAAATTTCATCAAGCAAATCTGGCCTATGCTGAATCTAAAAACTCTCCGTTAACCTACAATCGTTGAAAAGGTGTGACATCAGTACTATAGAAGGGTTCATTATGGGTCATTGTCTACATGTGGCAGAATGCTTGGGCTTCCCTCAAACAATTTTTACCGAACTTGTATAGATAGAAGGTGAAACTGTCCAATACCTTCCCTGCTTTTCATCAAGAAAATCTATCTAGGAGCCTTTTGGCTGGACTCACTGGATGATAAACCTTAAAATGGTTGAACGAGTAAATTTTAATGCGAGAAAAGTTCCCGTGTCATCACAATGGACCATAATGGTTTAAATGTTTTGGCGTATTGCTGGCAATCACTTAACAAACTAAAGAATAAAAATCAACAAATTTTTACTCGCCTTGAAAACCACCGAAACAATTAAAGAGTCACATGGAATAAAAAACAGTCGCCAATTTGTGCTTACTAATTTTCCAAAAACGTTCTGGATTCTGGAATACATATTTCTGATTCCACCCATACCCATTTTACTACTATTTGGGTGAAACACTATTTGTCCATCTAAATTGAACGTAGTTGTAATTGTAACTACAAATACAATACAATTTCGATACTTATTTGACTATTTACAACACCTATAGAATATCAGCGTATTTAAACAATGACAATTATTAAAAAAATAATCAAAATTGGAAAAAAAAATAATTGATTGGACTGAGAGAAGAACAAAATTAAATATATTTGAAAAAGTTGAAAGGTTACAATAACAAAATTCTGGCTGGTTTTCATGGCTACTGAATTAGGTACAAAATAAAAGCGGTATTTTCTTTTTAATAAACAATTCACTGGACAGATAAGCACAGTAGGTATACAGATCGAGGTATATTACGAAGCTATTTTTTAAATCGTGAAATTTGAAAATTTATTCCAATTAAAATGTGTATGCACATATCTACCTATTTATAATATTAAGAATTCTAAAATATCACGTGACTGAATTAAAACCATAATTTTGTACAATTTTTTTTTTTTTTTTATATATTTTTGATTAAGAATTGTGTTTTTTTATATCTTATTTCAAATATTTGACACCAGAGTGTATTCTATATCATTTTTTGAATTATATTATGTACATATATTTACCTGTTTGTTGTAAAGCTGTTATAATTTTATTACACAAATTCAAAAGAAAATGATTTTTCAACTATGATTAAACAAATTTTTTGTTTTTTTTTTTGCTTGTAGCTGTATTTTCCTCGAAAAACCATTAAAATATATGTATATATATATTTATATTATTAAAATAAAAACTAGAACATAAAAAAAGAATAATGTTTTGATGCTGCACTTTAATGCATATATTTTTTACTATATTTTATTATTTTGTTATACAACTAGAATATAGTAAGGAACAGTGGTTCAAAACCTTGTGGTTATTACATGAATTTTTTAGTGTTACTTATTAAAATGGATTTAAATATTTTTCTTGTCGGCTTTGAAAAGATGAATGAATGGAATTAAAAAAATTTCTTCATCGTGGGATGAAATGATTTTCTTTGAATGTTCTACTAGTTATTGTAAATCAATAGAACCCACTTATTAGTTACCAAGTACATAAATTTGAATATGTTGTTATTAAAGAAAAAGTCTAATTTTATACTTCCGAACACTTAACTTCTATTGGGAATATTGGGACATATTATGATATATTTCATACCGATTCATTACAGATACATCTTCTATTTGTCTTCTGTTCAATCGTTCATACAGGAATGTTAACAATCTTGAAATGATGAATAGAAAAATCAGATAGGGAGGAATGCGTTGTTATTCCATGTTCGAAAAATAATCCTCAATTTTCCATTTGATACCTTCATAAATGTTTGCAAAACTCTGTTACTACAAATTGCACTATTTTAGTTCTACTTTATAGTACATATTTTTTTTTTTTATTTGTAATGTCTGCCATAGAAGGTAAAGAGATTTTTTAACCACCATTCAATTGAAGGGGTATGTCATACATGTAAAACAAAAAAAAAAAAAAAAATAGTTCAGAAAACGTGAAAATATGCGAATACACTTTGATATTTAATCAAAGTAACTTTTCAAAGGTAAAAATATGTTGAATGTTACTTAATAAAAAAAAAAGAAAAACACAAAAGAAAAAAAAATACTCGTAAGTTATAATTTAGAAGTAAACAAACACTATAAGGAAATTTTTCTAAGTCATCGTTCGTTATATAAGTCAGAAGTAGACAACAATTTTTCTCAAAACCTATTTCAACCTATTTGCTAACATTTAAAATTAAATAAAAAACTAGAATAACGGAACAGGATGACACTTAATAAATATTTAATTTTATTTATTTGTTGCCCCTGGTACCCGAAAAAAAAAGTTCGATTATAGAGTTACATGATGTTATTTTGTTGAGTTATTATATTTTCGGCCTCGTGAGCAGTACAAGATCTTGTTATAGACTTATACATTAGTATAAGTATAAGTAGTAATTATAAGTTTACAATACACAATTTATATACAATAAAATACACAATTTCACAATACGATCCTAAGTATTTTTTACGTTTCGAACTAAACAATCACATGATCCAGATCTGGCCCATTGATTATATGTTGTTTTTATACATACTTGAAACTGCATAAGCAAGTTTACTTTTTTGTTTTAAATTTTTTTTTTCTTTTTTATAAATTTTCAATCAAAATTTATCAAGGTTCTACAATTTTAGTTAGGTAGGTCGAAATTAGAGATAGAATTTCAAGGATTTTCTTTTTCCAATCTTTGTTTTTCTTTTTTTTTTTTTTTTTTTTTTTAATATTTTTAAATTGGGAAATTGTTAATAAAAATCGATAAAATTCGATTTCATTAAAATTGATGATAAAATGAAGGGATTATTATTGTTGTTGTAGTTGTTGTTTTTATTTTTAATTTAATTTCATGAACAGGAAATGAATTTGTTATTATTTTTTTAATTGAGAAAATGTTGATAGGTAGTTCTTGAATTTTTCATATTGTTTTTTTATTTTTGTTTTTATCTTAAAAAAAATTGTAGGTTATAAAATATAGGTACTGTTATTTAATAAATTTAAGAAATATTTTTAATAATATTAAGAAATATATGTATATATTGCGGTTTTTATTACCTGATTTATAAAAGGTGAAAAAAAAAAAAAAAAAAAATTGGTTTATAGTAAGTGTGTTGTTATTTTTCTGTTATTGTTAGTTGTACACAAGTAATTTTTAATGACTTGCAATTAAAAAATAATTTTTGAAAATGTTTGGAAAATTTATTAGTGGTTTTTCTTATTATTGTTTTTTTTTTTTTTCTTTTTGTAATATTATTTATTAGGTTTGGCTAACTTTCTCATCATCTTGTATTATCAAATCGTCTTAAAAATCTATTGAAAAATTCACTTTCAATTTCTGTTATGTTGATATTTTTAAGATATTGTAATTGTGTAATCACTTTTATTTAATTTTGTTTTTTTTTTTTTTTATTATTTATTTTCAATAAAAAGGTTTTTTTTTTTTTTTTTTTTTTAAATAAAATACTCGAATTAATAATGAGATGATATTAATTTAATTTCCAATAATAATAAATTGTTGTTTATTATTTTTGAATATGAAATCAATGCTAAAATTGTTTTCATTGATTGTTTTTGTCTTTCTAGATAATATTTCGAAAAGTTTTTAAAATAACGAAATAATTACAATAATGAAGAAGTTCTTCTTCATTGGTGTGACAACCAAAATTGAATTTTAGTTGTTTGTACGTCACGCATCTAATCTGTTAGATTTAAGAAAATTGATCGTTAGTTGACAACTCCTATTAATATGACAATTGCTAAAATAGCATATTTCGTTTATGGAATTCTGTCATCATATGCGAGACTGACAGATAATGTTTATGCCCATGTTTATACGAGGCATTAGAAATCTGCCATAGATCTGCCGCAGATATCTACCATCATGTTCATACGTAAAAAAAAACTGATAGATTTCTGCCATTGTCGCTGTCAGATTATTGAAATATCAAGATGGCCGCAATTGAAATTATTGGCAAAGAAATAAATAAATAAATTTTTATTATTATTCTAGTGTCAATTCAATATTATTATTATTTGTAAAATTTATATTTGATTAGTATTCGATCCGAAAATTACGTTGTCAACAACAATTTCGTTATTGTTTGTTAATAAAAAATAATAAAAATATTTTGACACTGACATATACCCAGAAAAATATTTAAACGTCAAAAATCTATCAGAAATTTAACGCCTTACCGAAATGTCCCCTCACCCATAAATTTTGGTAGATTTCTACCATTTTTCTACCCGTATAAACATGCATTATTGGATCAAAAAAAAAAATGAAATATTGTATTAGTTAGTTAATAGACTGAAATTGCAGTTGGTTTAGTTCAGTTTTGTGGTCCAATGTCTTCTATTGACTTTACTAATAGAAATGTTTAGGAGAGAACTGTATTAAAGTTTACTAAAGCGAAGAATGTTTATGTTTTATAACTTGAAATAAGTAAGACGCTAATTATTTGCCATGAAATATAGCAAAAACATAATAAAATAATACTGAAGCTATGAGTAATAAGAAAATGTACAATATTATTTTAAACTGTAATTATACTGACATTATGTTTTATTGTCAGTGAAGATTGGTGATGATTGGTGCAGAACAAATTTCGAAAGTCAAAAAGTGCCATATTAAAATACTAAAATCACTATAGCCAAAACACAACATACACTACACAAGCCAGATAACAAACACTTAAGCAGGATCCAAAAGTAAAAGAAAAATCTGAATATGTCGTATTATAGAAACATTACAACTGTGATGAGTTTAGGATAGAGGGATAATGAAAATCCATTCAGGAATAATGAAAATCCATTGGATGAAATGGAATTGACTTTCAAAAGTGTAAAAAAACAGAATTATTGCTATTATGAAAGTGCCCTGATATGAATAGAATTGAGTTTAGAAATGTTGCCATTGTAGGAAAAATTTTCCTTGTCAAAAAATATAAGATTGGTTGTTAGATATATTTTAATATTATAAATGGTGATTTGATATTTTACTTATAATACAAACAGTTTTTCTTTCAGTTTTAATATTATATATATATTTATATTTTCAAAATTCTTGTTAAATTTTGTGTATTTATTTAAATAATAAGCTTTGACTAGTTTTTCGAGCTGCCTTTTGTTGCTAAATTTTTTTCTAATTTTAATCTTAAATTTTGTTTTATTGATTATTTAATTAAGTAATAAATTTTATAAAACAAAAAAAAAAATATATTCTTAATTCTTCAAAGTCAACAGTAAAATTGTGATTGACTTGTAATTGTCAACCAAGTGGACTTATAACAACTCAGTAGACTTTCATAATAACAAAAATTGACTTTTGTATAAAATGGAAAAAAAGTCAAATCTCAGTAGACTCCCATAATTGACCCCAGAGTTTTGTACAAAGGATTCATTGAAATTATATGTGTTCTCACTAACTTTTTAAACATAAGTTCAGTCAGAAAAAAAATTATATTAACATTTCGATCAATTATAATATATTTTTCAAAATATCTATTTGATTCGAAGATTAAGATGTATTTTTTTAAATAAAAATGGAATTAATTTGCTCAAACCACTTTTTTAATAATTGTTCATTAATTGGCAATGTGTCTAACAATGAAAATTTTAACCTTTGTGTTCATTGTAAAAACAAATAATCTTGAAAAAAGACAAATTTTTCTCACTTTAAATCACTACATGCATATTGATTTTCTTATCTATTTCTTACATATATTATTTATATTTTAAAATTTTAAATTTCAAATGTGAAATAAGAAAAATAAAAATAAAAATTAATTATAAAAAAAAAAAAATTTCAACAAGTAATTATTATCATACTTCATTTCTACTCTGAATATCTCTTATGCACATATAAACATAATCCATTTGTCTAATATCAAAAAAAAAAAAAATTGAAAGATTTTTCCAAAACTATCTAAAAATAATTTATTTTGAATGTAATTTTACCGCTTAAAACTATTTTTTATTTTTATTTTTTTTTTTTTATTTTATATTTGTTTTTGTTTGATTTATCGGTCGGTGACTTATCAGCTTAGAAATTCAAAAAAAAAAAAAAATCATCTCAATAGCATTAAATGAAGAGAAGAGCTAGAAAAATCGAAGAAAATTCATAAAGTAAGTGCCAAACCTGCCATTCTTTCAATACTGAACACAAAGAACACACTGTATACAGATTTTTTTTTTTTACTTTTTTCTATTTTCTTTTTTTTGGACATCTTCTCACCCCTCCCAGTTCTTCCAGAAATCTAAATATACTTTAAAATTGATAAAAGCTGTACAGATTGTTTTTTTAATTTTTTTTTGTTTTAGTTTTTTTTTTTAGTTTTTGTTTTTGGTATACAGCTATACATGAGAATACGTAATGTGACGGTGAACTTTTCCTGAATGCATTTCAAAAGGAATGCATTTACAAGTGCAGTGTATGTTTTTCTATTTTTTTTTTTTTTTTTTTTTTTTTTTACTTTTATTACATCTTTCTTTTTGGTAATTCCCTCTTGTTAAAGGAACTCCTCAACAGCAATACTATACCAAGATGATATTACACTTGAAAACTATCTTGAGATTGCACATATGTTATTCATCTTGAAAAACAAAAAATAGTTTTTTTTTTTTTCTATTCTAAACATCTATCTTGAATTTTCAATTGAATCATTTCTACTCCTCATTTATTCTATTCTATTGCAACAATATTTGTATATATGTGTATGCATGTGTATGTGTTTGTGTTTGTGAAATGAACTAATAATAAATTGTTATCATTTCTATGTCAGTCACAGTCATAGTAATATTATATGATGGTGGGTTGAAGTTGTGGTGTGGTAATGGTAGTGGTGCCGATGGTGATTTAATTTTTTATGTTTTTATTTTTTGTTTTTGTTCTACTTCAAGAGAAGAGATATTTGTGTGATGAGAATAAATAAATGAAAACCATAAAGATGTGGAATAGTTCCTGGCACACGTTACTAAACAAATACATTTTTTTTTTTTGTCTACGACATAAACCATATGTTAAAATGTTGAAAATGTTTAATTTTTTTTTGTTGTTTCTAATATGTGGAAAAAAACGACGAAATATTAATATCTATAGATATGATGTAGAAAAAAAAAAAAAAAAAAAAATTGTAAAAACAATAATAATGATAAAAATTGCAAGAATTTTCTCACCCAAAATTTTCTATATATATATAGTGTTATCCAAATCAGGCATAAGAAGGAAGACAAGTCATTTTTTTTTTTTTTTATATACAATTGAATTGGAAATAAAATTGTGTTAAGTTTCTATTGAACGTTTTTTTTTTTGGAATTTGTGTACTCACCATTTTACACTTTGAATTAAAAGTGTTAGAAATCACAGTTTAAATGATGAGTAATGAAAATTAAGTGGGTATAGAAAAAACAGAAAAAAATATTTTGAATCCCTTTTTTTAGTTTTTGTTCTTATTTTTATTTTTTATTTTTATATATATATATTTTGTTATTGTTCGTTTTTTCCATTTGCTATGCTCCACTTCAGACTAGTTGGAGACTATTTTATTTCTTTCTGAAAACTATATTGATCATTTCATCCGTATGGATATTGCAATATGGGTAGTGATATTTTTATATTGTTACTTCTTCTCTTTAAAGATGAAAATCGGTGTAACAAAGCCTGAAGATTGTTATTAACTGAAGGTATATCAACAATTTTATTATCTATTGAAACTTACCTTTACTAGACTAATAATTATGTTTTTTCCAGGTTGTTTAATTCCCTAATGAATCATTTTTTTTCAATCTCGGTATGTTAAATACCTTATTTTTTTGTTCATTACCGATTTATATTTTTGAAAAGCAAATAGTCGGAAATTAGGCTTGTTTTAAATTATATATCAAGGCATTAAAATAAATGTTTGTTTTTGTCCGAAATTTCATTTTAATAAATTAAAGTTGTCTTTAAAAACAACAACCTTTAAAATCATAAGGGAATTAAATTTTTTCTCAGTGCATTCATATGAAAACATTGCAAATAGAAGAAATTGTTCGAATATGTTGGATAGACAGTCTGTGGAATCCAAATAGAAGAAATTGTTCGGATATGTTGGATAAACCGTCTATGGATTCGGGCCACATATGGGATATGAATGAAGGATAGGACATAAGTGAGGAAAAGATAAAAACATACTTAAGTTAGATAAATGAGGGTGATTTGATATTTAAATTTGTTACAATTCATTTCTACAGATTCTTATAAATTTCATTCCCACTTCTGAGTTGTAATTCAAAATTTTTTCCTTTACATGTACTTTTCTGAAAAAAAAAAAATCATTTTTTCAAAATCTTTATTAAATAAATCTTTTCGTATCATAGTAAAAATGTTCACACAATCGAAACGATTCTTTAGAACCCAGCAAATTTTATATTAATCCTAATATACATAAGTCCTATTCTAAATAAATAAGTAAATTGTAAGTGTTGAATTTTATTAAAAATTTTTTTACTATTCAATAATTCTATCCAAACATGAAAATTCTTCTTGAAATAAACAAAAAATCAAATTCAGAATATTTAATCATATATTTTACAGGTATATAGAATTATACATTATATAATAATATAAAATATATGTAGATAAATATCCTTCAGACAGAAGATACAATGCAGTCAATAGCATTAACCCAAAATTTAATTAAATACATTCATAAAATATGATACAATATATTTTATTCAATACTACACAACCACAACTATAACAACAACAAAAAAAAAAACGGAAACTTTAAAGCTGCTGCAAATCTATCTTATGTACATCATCAATTCAAATATGTGTGGGTAATAATCAAATAAAAAAATAAAAAAAAAAAAACAATAAAATGTCATTATTGAAAAAATCCACCCTTAAAAATTAGACACATGGCAATGATGCTTTGCTGCATAAAATTTTTATTGCAGAAATTCCGGAATATAGATCGCAATGCAATACAAAAACAGATATACAAAAACTTTATATTATTTCAATAATCAATTTATTTAAAACTTAAATTTTTTTCTTCTCTTTCTTATAAAACAAAAGTTTAAATTATTTTGGCTGTGCACTCCTAGAGTGTAAACAATTTGCAGTTTTACCACTTCTTTCCTTAACAAAGGGAAGTTTTCATATTATTCCTTTGGTATGTATACATAAAGTTGGTTTTAGTATAAAATTTTTTTTTCCATTTCTCTTTTTTCTTTCTCCTTCAACAGAGAGAGGGAGAGAAAAAGTTATTTTGCTTTCTTTTTTATCAGATAGCCATAGTAGGAAAACTTTTCGCTGCAAAGAGATTGTTTTTCTTCTCTGAGTAAAAAAAAGTTTTCTCTCAGTGCATGCATATATCAAAAAAAAGTTGTAAATAGTTTTATATGTGTATAGATTTCTATCGAAGAGTTCTATTAACTCAATTTAAGTTCAGTGGAGTTTACCGAACCATAATCATATGAAAAAAAAAACAAACAAAAAAGAATAGAATAAAAAGTTCAAAAATAAAATATGAAAAATCAGCTGAGTGTTTTATTTCTATTTCACTCTCTCTTCTACTTTTATAATTACTGAATATGGATATGGATTTTTTGTCAATCTTTCACGAGGTGGTAAATGTAGAACATTATAAGTTAAGAACAAAAATAGAAAAAAATAAAGAAGATAGGTATACCGTATATACTTACAGATTGGTGCATTTTGTTACAGTATATTGCCATTAAAAGATGTTACATTGTGAAAGAAAATTACAATTCTTTCATATAAAATTAGATTTAAATTTATAAACATTAAAAGTACAATTTAATTCAATTTGATTTCAATATGTAAAAAATAGTGTGAGAGATAGGAAATTAAATAATAAATATTGTTGAATATGTTGAATATTCCAAATCGAATTTAATTGCACAACAACTTTTTTTACATCAATTTTGTTCGATTTCACGATATTTCCCAAACAACTCCTCTTCGGAAAAATACGAGTATGAATATGTGACTGTATAGAAATTTGAAAATACCTAAATTCAATCTAAATTAAAATTTTAACCACGATTATTCGAAACAACATAAATTGAGGTTTTGATGTGATACGAAAAAAAATAATAACAAATTTTAAAATAATCAACAAAGTACAAAACATTAATCACGTTGTATTATTAGAATTTATTACTGAACAAATATTGATATTTGATATTAAATTTTTCTCCATTCCAAACTTCAATTTGATTTTTTAATTTATTAATCGGATTTTTAGTGATAATTTAAATTAAATAATTTAATTGTTGCCGGTTTTCGTTCACTAATAATTTTTAATACTTTTAATATCGATATTTCGGAAGCAACATACTCCCTTCATCAGTGTTTGTGACTAAATAATTATCTTAATTCTATTTGTTCCATTTTATATCCTAATCCGTACCAGTTACCTGTACTCTTGCAAATTATTTTATTTCAATTTGATATTTGCTATATAATTCAAGAATAATTGTGTATACAGAAGAGTTAGAAATTGTTCAGATCTTGGTGTTTGAAACGAAATTATAAGATCAAAAAATATGTTAATGTACAGTTTATATTTGACAATAATTTGGATTTCGTCATATTGAGTTGAAACCAATAAATTGACATATTTATAATTTAGTTTAGTTTTTTACTATTCTTTAAATTTGCTGTAACTAAAAGAAAGAAGGAATAAACAAATATTTATTTTATTATATTTATATAATTTTTTTTCGTTATTCTTGAAACAATTCCTGAAATTAATTTTGTTTGTTAACACAAATAATAATAATAATAATATTTATAGATACAATGGTGATACAAAATATCTATATGTATCAAGATTGAATATAATAAATCGAACTTGTTCTTTTTATTAAAAGTAAAATGATTTAAATGTTTTACAAAATTTATATTTATATAAATTTATTTTGTAATTTTTTAAATTAAAAATATTCAGTTACAATAAAATTATTCAATCAATTGCAACACAAATTGGTCATTGGTTCAATCAACGGCTATCAAATATGATTTTTTAAGATCAGTCTTTTTCGAATTTTTCTTATTAAGATTTTTGTCGTCATGAAACAATTTAAACTTTCTTATTTCTAACCACCTTCCACCTAAACATCATATCTATAATATAATATTTTAAATATTTTTACTATTAAATTGCATGACAAGGCACTGTACTTTGAATTCTATCATGATACACAAAAAAAAAAAAAAAAACTCAAAACACGGAAGAGAAAATACCTTCTACATTTTTAATTTTTCTACTTTTTATTTTATATATATATATATATATATACACATATATTCTTAATTCAATTCGACCGACTGCCAGTCACAATCAGTCATTCATTATTGTCTCTATTCTATATATAAATTTTTCTATTTCCATAATATTATACATCTATAAATAATAATATGTATATTAGTATGTATTTATGAAAATTATTCTACATATACATAAAAATTTTATCTTTTCTCAATTTTTTAATGTTCATTTTTTACTACAAAAAAAAAAAAAAAAAAACACTAATATACAACCTCAACAAATTTTATGTTTTGAATTTTCATCATTTTCATCATCCATGTATCTTCTTTGTTTCTCTTTTGTTGTATATGTACTTCTCTAATGCAGGCAGTAGAGACCAAACCAAAAGACTATAAACTATGCATAGTACTCTGCATGATTTTATGTTGAACCACGAAAGTTTTTACAGCCATCAAATGATAACAGGAATAACAAAAACAATAATAATAATAACAACAAATACAATTGTTTGGTTTTCCAATCTATGCTGTTTTAAATTTCTTTCTTAATATTAAAAATTCTCTCAATTCTCAAATTAAATAAAATTTTTAGTAGGGAAATTCTCAGAATGCGCAACATTAATGCTTTTTATAAGCGAATTGGTTGAATGTGTTTTTTTTTTTTGTTTTTTTTTTTTTTTTTTTTGATAATGTTTTGCTTCGTTGAGTATTTTTCTTGCTTTCTTTTTATTTTATTTTTCTTGTCTGTTTTTCTTTTTTCTGTTTTAGTTTATTATATGTTTTATGAATCGATATAAAATGTAAGCTACAATCATATGGAAATTCAGTTGAAAGCTCATTGCCGAATCGAAAAGATTTAAAATAATCCAAAAAATTAAATAGAAAAAAATAATAAAATAAAATATTTAAAAATCGCAGTTTAATTTAAAATAAAAAAAAAAAAATTAAAATTTAATTTATTTTATTTCATTAATTTAAAATAGAAAATCAAACAGTGTGTTTTTCATTCAAGTTTTTCGTGTAATAATTTTATTTTATATATTTAAATAAAGAAAATTTCTGAAAAAAAAAAAGAAATGTAAATTATTAAAAACAAAATTTATAAAGTGTAGAGAATTAATAAAACAAAAACAACAACAAAACAAAAACTAAAAGATCACAAAAAAAATGTCAAAGGATATTCAAGGAAAATTCAATGGATATTTTGTGTTGTGTAAAAACTTTTTTTTCGTTAGGAAATCAGTGCAATTTTTCAATATTTAGAAATTAAATTTTTTTTTCTTTTATTAAAATTTACAATTATTAAAATAATTTTGGAAAAAAAAAATATATATATTTCTTCATTTTTTATATTCTAATATTAAAGAAAATTGTATTAATGGATACAACAAAGAAAGAAAGAAAAAAAAATTAAGGAATTAAAAAGCTTTTCATCCTGGCACTGTTCTCCTGTTATATGCTATTTTATTGATCTTTTGCATCGGGAATAAATTTTACTATCTCTCTATAGTATATTATATACTAAAATTCTTATATATATATATATATGTGTATATAAAAATCACATAATAGTTTCGAGTCAATATTAACAGGACTTTTATCTAAAGGATATAAATATATTAATAAATTTAATGTATTTATTGTTTTTGTTTTATTTAAGTATTATAAAAAGAAATCCCAAGGGAATAAATAAGATATTTTATTATTTTAAAAGAAAATTGTTTTTTTTTTTTTTTGTTTTTTTTTTTTTTTTTTATTTATGTATACATAGTAAGTTTAGGTTCTTTGTATCATTTTATATAGAGAAATTTGTATTTTCATATTTTAAAAAATATAAAAATCTTATCTAAAATAATGTCTTAAGTATTAGTAGATATATATATAACATAATATATAATATATATATATATATGATATTAAAATGAGACAAAATGATTTATTTACAACAAATACAATGTTTATTATGTATATATATGTTGTAGGAAGAAAATTAAATTGAAAATATAAAAAAGGATATGTACTGTTTTCTTTGTTGAAATTTAATATGTACATAACTGCATCTAAAGCTTTTTAATGAAAATTAAAAACTATTTTTTTTTAAAAAATGTCAAAATTTATTTTCCCTTAATTGATTAAATTTAATTTTACTAAAACGAAAAAAATCGTTTTAACTCCTATTTTAATATTAACATTTAAAAAAAAATAATATATATATAATTTTATATTAAAATTTTGTCATTTGTGGGTAGGTAGGTAGGTCTAGGTACATAGCGAAAATTTAAATTTTGTCAAATTTAAGAATTAAAAGTTTTAATCATTTGATTATAATTTATGTAAAATTTATTATTACATTTTATTTAAGTTAAAAATAATTAAATACTTTAATTATGTTACTTAAACTTTGAGTATAGAACTTTAAATTTTGGAAATATTTTAACTAAGTTTGATTATGCATTTTAAAAGACCAAATTAAAAAGACTATATATATTTATTAAAATAATATATTCACTATAAATAATTTTTATTTGATTTATTTTTTGGAACTATTTCAAAAATTTCGTCATTCTAATATACTACTATATATAACTATTATATAAATATTGAAAATTTGATTCAATTTTTAGCTTTTGTTCATTTCCATTTTTTTGTAAATTATCTTTTGTAATAAATTTTTAATTATATTTTCATTTTAATTTAATTATTTATATAATTATTTTCAAATTTATGTATTTATAGTTCATTATTCTTTTTGTTTAAATTTATCATATTTTATTTCTATTTATATAATTTTACTTAACTTAATTCAAAAAGAAACTATTTTATTTTATGTTTGCATATTATGTACATAATATCTAAATAATATGACTCATAACTATCATATGCCAATTTTTCCATCAAATTTTCAATACTGTCCTGCATTTTCAATCGTATATTAAGTAAAATTTATATATATATATATATATATATATATATATATATATATATATATATATTTCTTCATCTCGAATTCACATTAATTCATTATTATTTAATTTAAATTGATTTACAATAATATTCGAGTTAGTCAATTAATTTATACTTAAAGATCGAAAAAACCTATTTGATCTATCTATCAAAATGGTGGAAAATGATTCGACATTACAACAGTATGTATTATTTCATCAGTCAGAATGAAAAGAATCAATTTTTTCTTCAAAATCAGCACTACATTTTAAGAGTCTGCTTAACCTCAAATTGACAAAACTTTTATTTTTATAAATTCTTATAAAAATATATTTTTTTATATTTTATAAAATGTAAATTTTTATGAAATTCTGGAAAAATAATTTTTTATTTTAATAAACAATTAAATTAAAAAAAGTAAATAATATATTTTAAATTTCAAGATAATGCTTCCAAACTAAATTTAATATTTCCCTATAATAATATGACGTTATTAAAAGTTTAAGTTAGTTGTTTTAATATAATATAATATAATATAATATATATAATATATATATAATATATATATATATATAATATATATATATAATATATATATGTAATATATATATATATATATATATATATAATATGTATATATATTCTGTGCGACGATTATAGTTTCAACAAATTTTCAAGCAATTGGCGACTACAAAATTTCTAAATTAAATACGTTTTAATTTAATTAAATTTAAAACATTATTCACTTGTCAACAAAAATATCGAGTTAATATAATATCTTAATAATTCCTTTAACATTCTATATACATAAATAAACAATAAATTTTCAACTTAATTAAATTTGCTTAATTAAATTTTCAAATAAAAACTTCTCATTTAATTAGTTTTCTCAATATTGGCGAAAGAGAAAGTAATTTTTAAATAAATTATTCAAAATAATTCTAATTTATTTAAATTTAAATTTGAAAATCTATTTTTAAATTATTTTAATATTTATTCAATAATCTACAATTTAAAATTTAATGAATTCAAGTTAGGATCACCCTCATTCTGTTTCTCTCATATTTTTCTTTTTTTTTTTATAAAACCATGTACAAACAAAAAAGTAAATAAACCCAAAAGTACTTAAATAAAAAAGTAAAATCGATTTAAATTATATCCTTCATTTCTGTAAAGTTAGAATATTTTATATATCTATATATTCGAGTACATTTAAAAAAAAAAAAAATAATATTAAACGTGGGAAGAAAATTCAACATTAAACTTTTCAATTAATTTTTGATGAATAACTGTTTACATATATTTACTTTGGACAGAATCTACACAAGAACGAAAAAGAGAAATTCTGAAATAATTAAGAACATTATAATCTCAGAGTGTGTATACATTATACACTTTATTTTTGTTAATCTAAATGCTTGAATGTTTATTTTTTTATATAATTTAAATGTATAAATGTTCTTACCTTTAAAACTCTACTCTAATTATACGAAATGAAGGTACTCTAATGATGGTATACGAAACATTATTATAAAGACTCTACTCTAATTATATTATATGATAAAAATTTAATAGAAATATATATATATATATATACGTATACATATATATATATAGATACATCTAATTTTAAATAAAAATATTTGTTATAATTTTTTTTTTTTTTTTGCATAATGCATAATTAATGATATAAAACAAAAACATCTAAAAAATAACCGGTGTATTTTGAATATTTTTTGTAATTTTCTTTTAATATCTGTTATATAAATATACCGTTATAAAATGGTTTGTTTTGGCGCATTTCTATTAAAAGCTCTTCAAGCAATTCAATTGAAGTATGTCCTTTTTTTTTTTGTTTGTTTTAGGTTTTTATTTTTGTAGAGAAGATTCTATTAGAGTACCTATATAAATATATATTCAAGTATGTGTTTGTATGTACATATAATATATTAGTTTCCATATACCCAAAGTTTGCAATTGGAATTGTAAAAGGAACAAAATGATTTTTTTTTTTGCCATAAAATTCTTAAAAATGCAGAATTTATTACAATTCTCTCCACTAATAGTCACAAATCTCCAACATATCTCCAAAATTTGTAATCTTTAGTTAGGTTGTAAAGTGTTTTTGTAAGACCTAAGTATAATCAAAACTAATAAAAATGAACCAAAAGACAAAAAGGATTTATGTATATATATATATATATATATATACTCTATATATATGTATATATATCTAAACATATGTGAATAAATTCATTTTAAAAAAAAAAAAAAAATGTTGATTGTGTGGAGACTTTTCAATTTTGTAAAATTTGTTGAAAAGTGTGTTGTGTGGATGTATTATTTTGTGTATCCTTTGTAAATATGTATTTATATTTTACTTATTTCGTTGTTTGTTTTAATTTATTTATGTAAGCATGTGTATAGAGAGTATAGAGTGGATTCAAGGCTATTTTGTTATTTTGAGGTAGGTAAAGAATATATTCGTCATAGGCATGAGATTAAATAATTTATAGGATACATTCATGATATGTATTTTTGTTATTATTTCTTTTTTTTTTTTGTACGCAGATTGCATAATAATTAAATTTTGGATATACATACCAAATATTACTCTTACAACCATATAAAAAAAAAATGACCCTATAGCATTTCACAATAATAAAAATAAAAAACAAACATATACTAAAAGCTTTTCCTATACACAATTTATGTATATGAAGTGATATCCTTACAATATTTACTAATGAAAGTTTTTTATTTATTTAAATTTCAAGGCTGCATCCAAGGATGCTGTTGGATGGATTAAAAATAAAGAATAAAAAAATTACAGCAACAATTAATGTAAAAAAAAATAAATAATATCATAAATTTTTTTTTTGTTTTTTTTTTTTTTACATTGACTGTATTTTTTTTTTTTTTTTTTTTTTTTTTTTTACTGGTATCATACTGAGTTATGTATTTTTTATTATGTTGTTGTAATTTTATGACTATTAAAAACAAAATATTAAAAATTCTATTTTAAATTCATACATAGATATATATATATATCTATATATATTTTATAAAGGGTTATTAAAATAAAAACCAATTATTTAAAAAATGGGTTTATTTTTAACAGATTTCTTTTTTGAAATTTGGAATATACATACATTTATATATATGTATATAAATATTTTTTTTACATTAATTGGAATTATGAATTTTAAAAATCTGAGCCGATTAAATATCAGATTTGTTTTTTTTTTTGATTTATTGATATTTGATTTAATTTGTTTGGGTCTATCACTAGAGTCACTTTTTGAGTCAGTCAATTTTTCAAATAATGAATATGGAAATAAAATTATTTGGGAAAAAAGTGAGTAACTGATAAAGTTACAGATTATTACGATGGGATTTATTATTTATATTTAATTTAAAAAAATGTATTTTAAATTAAATTGAGGGTTTGAAATCGTGGTTTATTGGTAAAAAAATGTGATGTCAGAAAATGTTAATAAAATTCACTGCATGATGAATTTTTATTTGAAAGGTTTACACAGAAACGGAAGAGTAATAATAACGTGGTTTTACTATGGTCTCTTTTTCGATTATTATTTTATTTGGTACTTCTAAATTGTTTCGAAAAGTTAATTTAATTAACTTATTCAGTGAATTTGAAAGAATTCCATTTTTTATTTTGTAGTCTTTTCAAAATTGTTTTGAATGTAGAATTTAAGTTATTTTATACGCTAGAAGTTAAACTATTTGCTAATGTTTTAAGTCTTAAAAGGACTCCAGAACAAGGAACCTGACTTTTTTCAAATAAAGTTTTAGACCTATAGAAATAGATACATTCATTTTTGATTCGATAAATTCGATTTTCAGAAACAACTGTTATTTTTTTCATTGAATATTTAATTATTATGCACCCTCCTAAGTGTTTGATGGTGGGATAAGCTTTTATTGGAATTTCAAATGTCAATACTAACAAAAAAAAAAAAAAATAATATAAATATTCAAAAGTTTCAATATACACATTCAATTGCAATTACATATATGACATTTACCTTGAAATTTTTAGATCTACACAACACAATTTATTTTTATTATCCTTGAATTTTTTGAACAATTGAAAAAATAATTTTTTTTTTTTTTTTTTCTATTTTAAATTTAAAATCTCTTAATCCAATTGTCATTGAATCATTTCTTATTTAATTTATCATAATGCAGATTTTATAATTTATAATTAAAATTCCCCATTTTTATTATCATTATTATTATTACAAATTACTATCCTTTATGGCTGTTTCGAATATCCTTTGACATTTAAATTCTCTACGCAATATAAATACATCAGTATGAGACTTATTTTCTTAAGTGTGTGTAATTTTTTTTTTATTCAAAATTTCTATTTTTTTTTTTTTTTTTTGTTTTTACTCAACAGAATATTTTATAAAAAAAAAAATTATTACTTACAAAAAATTAAATAAAATAAATTAGTCCTATTTATTAAAATCAACTGCTTTTTAAGAAAAATATCCTGCCGGAGATTCTTTGATTTACAATAATCTACAAAAAAAAAAAAAAAAAAAAATTAATTTGAAACAAAGTTTTTAGAAATTTTCGATAAAAGAAAATTTTTCCTAAATAAAACAAACTTTGAATTAAAAAAAGTAACAACAGAAAAAAATCAAACTGAATAAAATGGCAACTTATGCAGCATTTAAACATGTAGAACTCTACAATGTTGGAAAAACAAAAAAGAGGTAAGAAAATAAATTAAAATAATTGCTATAGGATACAAAGGATAATAAGGATAATTAATCATATTTGTTTTATTATTTTTTTTATTATTTTTATGTTCTTTTGTTATTTTGTTTTATATTACTGTAGTAATTTGCTGCTCTAGTAATTGTCTACTCTCAAGGATTTTGAATAGAATTATTAGGAAATTCTTTAATTGTTTTTTATTTCTAATTTTCAGGAAAATTTTCTCAACAAATCAATTTCAACTTGAATAGGTACCATTAATAAATATATATGTATATATCCATATAAAAAAATTTTTTATTAATACAAATGATTATTGTGAGTGATTATTTATGAATAGAAATAGCGGAAAATGAGATCTTCTTAAAGTTATGACATACGTGGTAAAATTATTTATTTTTTAATTAAACTATTCCGAAAAAAGGCATACATTATGTATTTAAAAAATAAACGATGACTTATACTATAACCGAGTACCTAAACATGCCATGTAGGTCCTGGGTCTGACTCAACTGCGTCCTCTATTTTTATTAGTCACGAATGGCTTCTCTCCAGTCGAAAATATTAAGTTTTTTCCACCGAAGATTTGGTCTGTCCGAAATCTTGTATCATCGGGTTTGAATTCGAAGATTCACTTTGCTTGGTATCTAGTGTTACATCCGACATAATATTTAATGTCTGGGTTTCACATTTTCGTACTTTTTTAATTAACATTAAGCATGAACTTAAAATTACAGTTACAATACGATCTGAATAAAGACACTGACCACAATTGAACAGTTATTAATTAAGTTGAATTTTTACTTAATCTGTTTTAAATTCTAAATTCAGACCAATTTCTTTTTATTTATTTAATTAATTAAAAAAAAAATTATAATTAATAAGATTAATAATCTGAGGCGGTTCAACTCTTTTTAAAGGCAAGTTAACGTGTTAAATTCAAAAAAAAAAAAAATAAAAAACATTTAAAATTTTTTTATTAAATAATTTGGCAAAATGCTTTCTAAAAAAATGAAATTATTTTAAATATTAATTTAGATTTGAACCAGAGCGAAACGGAACGCGTTTGCAATTTTTTTTTTGGTTTTATTTTTTTTTAATGGATTTTGTATGATAATTAAGTTTATTTAATTTTTGTTGCAATTTTATTCTATCTTAAACTTCTGTAAAATTATTCAAAACGTGGTTACTCAATTTTAACAACATTTTTTTTTGGGTTTTCATTTATTTTTTGTTTTTTATTAACAGTATCAGTGATTTTTTTTAAACAAATATTTTTTTTAGAGAAATTTTTTATTTTCGAAATTAAAATTATGAATTTATTTGTTTGTATTTATAAATAGTTATTCTGCAAGAGTCAGTTTAACAAAATTTCAAAACAAAATCCTATTAAATAAATGACAATAAAAATGTTTGAAAATATAAAATCCATAATGTAAAAGTTATGATGTGATATCACATTTTTAAAAATAGATAGTCCTAGTACTTATTCTCTTCTTATTCTGAAATTCATTACTGGAAGATTGCGTGATTCTTTGTTTGAACTTCAATGTCTAAACAAAATATTTATCTTATGTTATTGTGTATATTTATTCTACACAATTAGGAGCTATTTGAAACAGTTAATCAATAAAATTTATTTTCCTTCAATATCTTATATTTCGTAGCTATTTATAATTCTGTCTTATCTACTTTGGATGTACGTCTTTTTTTATATAGTATAATTAATCACTTTAATTCCTTAGTATCAATATCTGATATGACCAATGTAGGTACATATATAGTGTTTTCAATGATTTACCATTGTTAAAAATAAGTTGATTTTGAACCAAAATATTTTCCATGTTTGTAGAATTCAAAATCGAAATTCAGGACAATTTGAAAATAAAAAAAAAAAAAAAACCATTATGAAACCATAAAAAATGTAATCATTGTTGTCATATTATTTGGTTGTATATTTTCTAATAGTTTTTTTTTTTTAGGTTTATAAGAGTTACCGCCTTATAAATTTTTCATATCAGAAATTAAGTTTTTATTTTATAATTAGCTATCGAGATTGTAATTAACTAGCTTATGTATGACAATTGAATAGTGTCTTTAGATCGTTAATGTTATAGGAAATTTAAAGAATTTCTGTTATACTACTGGCAGATATGTAATAAACTACTGTTATACTACTGGCAGATATGTAATAAACTGTTATACTACTGGCAGATATATGTAATAAATTTTTGTTATACTACTGGCAGATATGTGTTAAACTACTGTTATACTACTGGCAGATATGTAATAGACTGTTATACTACTGACAGATATGTAATAAACTATGCAAAAAACATAACTAATAATACGACTGTATTACATGTATGTCACCCAACAATACAATATTAAATTATGTAATATCGATATTATGTTTGTTACGAATTAATAATTAATAATATTACGACTTACCATGGCAATCCGCTATCCATTAGAGCAGTCTTTCACCAAAAATTTAAATTAAAAAATTTAAACATTCAAAAACAGTTGATTTGACATAATTTTTATAAATACAAAACATGCGAATTTTTGGTATAATTTGATAAAATTTAGGTTATTTTTTGAAGTCTATTAACTTTTATTTGCTTTTTGTGTTTTATCCGTTGCTGAATTTGGGTACCATGATCGCAAATTTAACTTTATTTGCTGAAACTCGAAACAGATATTTGATGGTTGTATTTTTTTTTTTTTTTTTTTTGTTTGTATTGAACCACTAACAGATTTTTTAAGCATATATCCTTAAAAACATATTATTATTAACTGTCATAATAAATATTAGTTTAATATTACGTTTATATTCGTCAGAAGGTCTGAATATCATAATATTTAGAATATTACATGTCTGACAGTATGTTATTAAGAAAGCAACTATAGGTTAGGTTGGTACTACAAAACAAAGAATTCATTTTAAATTAAGTTTCTCCCGATTGGTAACCTTAAATATAAATTTTTTTTGTACAAATAAATAAAATTATTAATAATTTTTTTTCGTTAACATGATGAAAATTGATTTAACAAAAAAAAAAAAGAGAAAAATAAAAATAAAACAAAAAATTGGAATGGAAATTTTGATAGTCAGTAGTAAGACAGTAACATTTCTTTTTCGAATGTAAGATATCTTCTTTACAACAATAGACGTCGTAAATTCCTATGTATTTTTTATTTTTATTTTATATATATTATTTATAACTTTATGTTACATATGTTTATTCAATTTACATATGAAGGAGTGTGTATAAGTATTTGATTAAAAAAATAAACCTCAAATGTATATTTTGGTTGTTCAAGGATTATTTTAAAAATAAAAATGGTAGTTGGATTTTATTTAGGATTTTTATAACAACACAAATTCAAAGAATTCGAAAACAATATATATATATATATATGTAAAAATAAATGCGCCATCATTTTCTAACCATAAATTTGGAAATTTTATATTTATTTAATAATATAAGTATATTAGTATAGGAATGATGTATTCTTGCTTTTAAAGAAAGAAAATGGTAACTGGTACCAATTACTTTTTTTTTTTTGTCTTTTTCGTCTCCTTTACTAGAAATATTTTCCGATTTCTTGTATCGTTATTTTTGTTTTTATTTATATTCTGTTCTATTCAAAATTGTAATTTTTGGTATGAGTTATCCTTTTAAATAAGGATCATTTTCAATTATTTTATATTCGGATTTTATTTTTCAATTTTTTTTTTTAATTTTTTTTGTTTTTGTTTTTTTTTTTTTAATTCAATTTGTAAAGTGAAATGATTGACAAAATTTTGAATTTAAAAGGATCAAAAGATTGTTATTAAAAGATGAAATTTAGAAAATTGTAATAGTACAAACATTTTTTTAATTCAGGATTAGATAATTTAAAAATAGAATTTTAATTTTTTTTTTTTTGTTTGTTTTTATTTTATTGTCTTGGATACATGATTATAATTAATTTTGGTATAAATTCGGCTTTGTTCGTGTATGAGGGAAATTAAAATGTTGGTAATACTATTTCTTACAAACTAACAATAACAGATTGAATTAATTTCAAAAAAATTTGTACGATTTACATGTATTTTGTGATGTGATACTAATCTGTAAAATTAATCTGTAATCTATAAGATTAGTAACAATTGATTCATCACCTACTTTGTGAAATTAATCATAACTGAAATTGAAATACACATTTTTTTGTATATGAGGGACTAAAGAGAGTTTGTAGAAATTTAACAGGCTGTTTTTCAATTAATGTTTTCTTTCGTTTCATTCCAAATTTATTTTTGATATTTTTCATTCTCTTATTAAGTCTAAAAAATCGTCTTACTCGATTGGCGAAAATTTTATACAAAGCGAAAAATTTAACTATAACGAAAATTTTCTACAACGTGCGCGAATTAAATTAATTTTTTTTTGTTGATGATTTAATCTTTTTTTAATTAATAATAATAAAAGTAGTAGTACGGCTTATATAATGTACAAGGTGTATAATAGTGTAATAACAATTAATAATTCAATTACACTGCAATATATGTTTATAAAATTATTCGATATATTTATTTAAGTTAATTTTATTTATTTCAATATACATATTTCATTTATAAGTACTATAGATGGATTAAATTCTAACACTATTTAATTTATTTTAATTTAATATTAATATATTTAAACAAAAAATTAAATAATCTAAAAATATATTTATTAATTTTAATTTTCTTTTTTTTTCTTTTGCAGGTAAGTTTCGAACATTTTATTTATGTAATTTATTTTCATAAATAACAAGAATTTGGTAAGAAGTATCTTAAATTCATAATAGGAAAGTTTTAGTTTTAAAATTTAATTCAATATTTTATAAAAATTAAATTTAATATGAAAAAAAATCTCTTTAATAACCAACTTGTAATATTCACCCAGCGTATCCCCATTTATTTACAAAAAATAATTGTAATTTTTTCTTGTTTAATTTATTATGTCCTACAAATTAATTTAATGGTGTCTTATCATAATAATAATTAATATTTATTTTATTAAAACATTTTGAAGAGTAAAATGAATTCACTAGGTGTAATTCAGTTAAATTGGTTTAGTTTGTTTGCAATTTTGACTTTTAGTTATACTCTCACCTCTCACTATGCTGCTAACTCTAAGTTATATTAGATATAATTTTATATAACTATATTTAAAAGAAAATTTTGTGTAATGATACAAAGTTTCCCAATCTTATTGTGCTTATTTCATTTTCCTAGTAAAAACAAAAAATCTTCAATGTTAGCACTACATTCCCAAACCCACATACTTAAATATATTTTTCAATAAAAATACCAATAATTTCTTTTAAATTTTTCATTAAATTTATCTGTGAGCTCATTTTTTTAAAATAATAAAAATAAAAAATTTCGTATACTGTCTATTTATCAGTTTTCTGATGATGTTTTAACAATTGACTTTGATCAAGATAATATTAATTAGATTTAATGAAACATACTTAAAAAAAAATTTTATTTAAACTATTTATTTCCACAAATTGTATTAATTTCCCATTAAAAAATAATTTTATTAAAAATTACTTTCTATAAATAAAATTCGCTGTAAAACTTCTCCTCCCAGATCATAGGTAACAAACCTTACTAATTCTAATATTCTGTGACCCTTATACTAACTTAAAGTTTTCCATTCTATTTGAACCAAAACTTATAGGATGTGTATGTGT
Source organism: Argyra leucocephala (assembly GCA_963942445.1). Classification (NCBI taxonomy): domain Eukaryota; kingdom Metazoa; phylum Arthropoda; class Insecta; order Diptera; family Dolichopodidae; genus Argyra; species Argyra leucocephala. The sequence continues at coordinate 209,173,741 of OZ012677.1, read as the reverse complement.
TAGTGCCGATAAAGAAAACTTCAACTAAAAACTTACCAAAAAGGATTTGCTGTAAAAACACAAAAAAAAACACAAAAAAAAAAGCTGGCACGAATTTATTTTCTGTTCATTACGAAAACAAAAAAAAACTAGAACAGAAAAAGAAAAATTAAAAAAGCCGGCTAATGCCCTTTTAAGTTGTATAAAATACAATAACAAAACACAACAACAACTGATATAGGAAAATAAAAAATTATTCCTTTCCTTTTTCTTTTTTCTTCTTCATTTCATAAAATAGAAAAAAAAAAAAAAAAAAACAAAAAAAAAAATTGCTTTTTTAACAAGTCATATCATATGAAAACTCGAAAAGAAGAAGAAGAAAAATATCTATAGAATAAATTTAAATTACACTGAAGTCTACCCGATTATTGTTATAACTCCAAAGTTCTATATTCAACAATACTGTACAAAAAAATAGAACAAAGAAAAAAATATAACTTATTATGGTTAATAATAATATACTCGTATAGAAAATATTTAAATTTTTTTTAGTTTTTTTCGGTTATGAAAAATATCAGGATTACAAGAAAAATATACTAATGGTTTTCATAAACAAGCAGTATTGCCAATATTGCTTATATTGACAAGTACGTTGCTCATAAACAAAATGTTGCAAAATGTAGTTTGTTCATAAATATTTTTAACATAGCAGGAAAACTGTAAAATTATAGTAGATAAAGCATGACAAAATCAGTTGTGCTATTATTTAAATTTATAACGCAAAACTGCAAATGTGGAAAATTCAAATTTTCTAACTCTGTAAAAATAAAAAAAAAAATTTTGCAGTATTTTATTTTTGTAGTATATGTTGACGAAAAGCCCTACAATGTTAATTTCAATTATTCTGATTATTAACACTAATTTGATTATCAATTTCATCAATCGTTCTTTCAATTTTAACTTTACATTTTCGATTTTATCTCAAAACATCGCATCTGATATTTATAAACTTTGCAGTCTGTCTTTGTTTACTTCATTGCATCAACTTTTGTTTTGCTTCCAGATCTGTAATACAAAATTCAGCTTAATGAATTTTATAATATTCAAAAATTAAGATAACTAAATTCAGCTCAATCATATTTTTATAATGGTCATTATGCTAGCCTCAGACAATATATACGAAAAATGTGAATTAAATTATAAACTAATTTCACATGGCATTGAAATTGAATTTGAATTGTCCTGAATTTTTATAAAATAGATTGAAAATTTAATTGCAACATGGTTCTAATTTTTTGTACAATCCTGTTTATAACATATACATATACCTACATTGTAACATATGTGTATACACATATCAACTATCATCAAGTATGTACATATTGTGAATAATATTTGTAAATGATGACGATGAAGTTTGTAATGTAATACACTATAGCACAAGTGTAGGGGAACAAAACACAAAAATTTTGCTAATGGCATGGTGGCATAATTACATAAAGTCAAGAAAAAAAACAACAACAAAAATAATGAAAACAAATCTAAATGAAGAGTACAATTTAGAACCGAAACTTCATTATTCTTACATTATCTTTGTGGGTGTGTGCCAAAGTGTCTATGTTTGCACAGGAAGTAGTTTACGAACAAAACAAAAAAAAAAAACAAATCTTGGAAATGTAGAAAAGAATTAATAAAAATGAAGAAAATTAGGGAAATTTTAATTTTTGTTGTTGTTTGTTGTTATTATTATTGTTATTGCTATTGCTATTGTTTTTATTACATTCATTGTGTGTTAATAATCTTCATTGCCGGTTTAGTTAGTTTTTTGTTTATCCAATTGTTATATACACATACATATACACGCATACGCAAAACTTATCACAAAAGTCATTGTCTGATTAAAATCAAATGATAAAAAAACAAAAACTTTTATACATAAATAAAAAAAAAATAATAGGATGCCCTGCGTGTCCCACATTTTTAGAAAATAATTTTTGATTAATAATAAATTTTTGTATGCAAATTTTTTTATAAAAATTTAAAGCCGTGTAATTATAGTTTAATATTTTCTCGATATATTTTTATGATTTTCGATTCTTTGTAAACAAAAATCGATTCTAAAAAAAAAACAATGTAAATCGATTCGATAAGAAAATTAAATGTGAAGTTGGCAGTTTATGAATTTATAAATAAATTTTGACAATTGTAAAAAAGAGAATTGTTAGTAAAAATACTGAAAATTAGAGTTTATTTTAAAGTTTATTTAGTGTCAAAACAATTTTAGTCGAAGTTATTAATATTTTTTAGTTAGTTACAGTTATTCTTCAGATTAATTTTTATTATTTTTTGATAATCGAATTTGTTTTTAGTAATTTAAAGTGGAATTTTCTTTTACTAATAAATTAATTTTTATCTTAGAATTATCGAATTTACTTCCTTGTCTGCTTCCGACTAATTTTTTTTCTATTAAATCAACTTTGTTACGCTGTTTGCCAATAAACGGTAATCGAATAAAAACTTCAAATGAAACTATTTTTCAATTTTCCAAAATTTGATCAAAGTTTTAAACATGTCATTTTGACAGATAACCAAATAAAATATGACATTATTTTTGAAATAATTTCCTAAATCGAAAACAACTTACGAATAAAAAATTGCAAAGAAAAAAAATCTCTTTCAGACGTAAAATCGAAACTAAATATATCAAAATTTTCCTTATTTGAGTTTTCTTTTTGCTTATTGTTTCTTTTGTTTGTTATATATTTTTCCACATTATATCCTTACGCATTATGATTATTATTTGTAATGTCACTGGTTTTTCATTATAATTTTGATTTTTTTGTTTAAAAAAAAAAAAATAATAACAAAGACAAAAAACAACACAAGAATTATACTTTTATTCAAATCACATGGGTTGTGATTGATTAGGTTTTCCATTTTTGAGTTCCTTTTTGTATATTTTGGGGTCGTTTTGATACAAAAAAAAAAAAAAAAAATACTTAAGAAAAATTGTTTATATGGTAATTTTTATTCAAAATTATCAAAAGTTAGTTTCTTTGTTATTGAAGTGGTTTCGTTTTTTTTTTTTTTTTTAATTTTGTTGCGTATCGTGGCCTACATATTAGTTCGGGATTAACTTAAATATTATTATTTTGTTTGTTGTTGTTGTATTCGTTTTCTTAAATTTTTAAATTTTCAATTCACTAAATTTTTCTAATTCATGTAAATAAGAACTGTAAGTACAGTGGAATGCGATCTAATTTTATAGGATTTTTGATTTTATTTCTGTTTTTATGTATTTATTATTCAGTTTTAACATTATTCTTACTGGTCGATAATTCAGTCTATTTAATTCTACATTACTCATTACTATAGACATATATAATATATAAAAAAAACATATATATTAATAAAGTTTTTTTCTACTCATAGTAGTAAGAAATTGATGCTTTTTTTTAACCTTTAAGTATACTATTGGTACAATTTAGCTACTTAAACTTTGGATTCTATTTTGAAATAATGATGAGTTAAAGTTGACACTTATCTTACTAATCATAATTTAAATACATATTTAAATATATATATGTATATCGAAAATACAAATGTATCAATCAAAATTACTTGAACATAACACACTAAACTCAATAAATTTAATTTTGAAAATTTAAAAATAAATTACTTAATTTATGATATGACCCCATCCAGTAAACAAGGGTTAACGTTTTTTTAATAAAAACATTTTTTTTCATTTTTTTTTTTTTTGTGGGTCATTAAATTCATCAATATACAAAAATTATTTATAAATATACCGGTAATGGCGCTGTTATTGATAAATATGTCCATTTGATGGTTCAAATGATTGACAGTCTCGTTTTTAAAGTTATGTTAGTAGTAGTACTAGTGGTTATTAGTAGCATTTTGGTAGTTATAATAGTAGTTGAAATCAATTATAATGACTTAAAAATAACTGGTGTTTATTTCAATATCATATAGATAGATAATTTAATTGATGGAATTAAATAATAAAATTTTATTTCATTTTTTGTTTTTAAAGAGGTTGATATAAAAACAATAATAAGAAAAAAGTAAATAACATAAAAAAAAAAAATTAACAAAAAGTTTTAATAGTGTGAATTTAACAATCATTTTTTATTCCCAGTTACTTAGTTGTGGTTGGTGATGCCGCCAGCACTACCATATAAAAAATGTCATTTTAAAAGAACATTTTTTTATTTCTATTTTATTTTTCTCTAATTTGATTTGACTTTAATACTCTTTTTTTGTTTTTATGAAAATCATAAATTTTAAAATAAATTTTTTTTTTCACATTGATGATTGATTTTTAAGTATAATTGAATTTTTGTTTTTTTTTTACATAATAGTATTTGACAGATTAGAAATTAATTTTTGACAGGTGGACATTTTTAACATTTCAATTCGAAAGTTATTATTATTATTTTGTTTATTGTTGTCTCTTTCCATTTCATTTTATTATTGAATAAATTAAATGTGAAATTAAGTAGTTAGGATTATTGTCTCATGAGTGGAAATGTCAAAATATTAACGGTATATTTAATATTGTTATGCTTTAAATAATAATGTTTTTTTTTTTTAATTTTCTCATATGGTTATTTACTACAACAACAACAACAATTGATATACAAGTTTTTAATAAGGAACTGAAATAAAATTATTTTGGTTATTTTTTTTTTATATATTTTTTTGTTTTAATTAATATTGATTTATTGGGATTTGATTGATTGTGATTGAAAAATAATGTATTAGAAATAAATCGAATAAATAAATTATTTTAAAATCTGAATTTAAAATAGAGAAATTTCAAATTTATTTTTGTTGTATTCTAAGCAAAAAAAAAATATATGTATATATATAGTAAAAGCGAGTTCTAAAAAGAAATTTTGACATTTTGACTACAAATTATCTGGTGATAAATTGAAAGAGTTTCATTAAGTGAAATCTGATTTTAAATGACATAAATTGAATTAGACCGTAAATCTGACATATTCAATTAGTAAACAATTTTTTTTTTTTTTTTATATAAGTTTATTATGTATGCATTTAGAATTGATTCTAATTAGATTAAAATAATTTGTTGAACATTTTCGATGAGAGTTTTCAACTAGAATTAATTTTGTTATTGAAAATTATAGTTAAATATGCAGCATGATGGATAATTTCATTGAGGTTTTTGAAATATTTATAAAAATATTGCAGAAAAATTGTTAAATGATAAACTTTAAAAAAAATTTGTTTAAAATCAAAAGTCAAATTAAAATTGTTTTTCTGAACATTTATTGTGTACTCGGATTTCTTGTACGAAAAAAAAACATTTTACATTTTATAACAACTTCTAAATATCTTATAGAACTGTTTTAGCTCTTTAGTGTTTAAATTCAAGAAGAAATTAAATTTTAGTTTTTAGAACGAGTAGTAGATTTACCGTTTTATTAAAAATTAAGCTGTTTTTTATAAAGATTAGAATTTAGAAGAAATCTTTGAAAAAATTTTATTATTAAAGTAAAATTCACTATTTTTTTTGGTTTTATGTCTACAAAAAAGTTATATCCCATACAATAATGATAAAAATGTATTTATAAAATGTAATAAATTCTATTAATACTAAATAATCAGTTTGGTTTTAACGAGATTTACGTTTAAAATATTTTACAATTAAAAATTAGAATTTTTTCTTAATAAAATATCATTCAAAGATGGTGAAACGAAAATCAATAAGATAGGTGCCGGAATTAAAAATAAAAATTTTTCTAAATAATTCCGTTTTTTTTTTTCTGTTTTGATTTTTAAGAGCAATAACTCTTAAAAATTAAATTTCCGTTTAATAGATAATCACATGTTTATTATATAGATACTTGCATTTTGTTATTTTATGTATTCAATAGTTAGTAACGAACCTGAAATTACGATAAATTTTATTACTTTTCATTAAAAAATTTTGTTATCTCATAAAATTCTTTAAAGATTAAATTACAATTAAAAAAAAAAAAATATATATATTTTTTTGTTTCCCTGCAATGAATTCCACTCCTCCTAATTTTCAACCAGGCCCAACCTATTTAAAAATAATGTTTGTTTTTGTAATTATATTTATTATTCTTTTATCTATTATATTATCACCAACACTAATATAACCAAAAACTACCTTTTTATGGCTTTTTATGTTCAAGTTATCAATTTTCTCCAATGTAAACGTGTTTATGTTGGTGTTTTTGTTTTACATCCTGTTTATTATCCTTTATTAAAGGAGTAATTTTTTTTTTTCGATTATAACTCGTATATCTAGAAAGTAAATTGCAGCCTTTCTGTTTGTTTAATAAGTATTGTATGTATGTGTGTGTGGCGGCGCCTTATATTACTCCGTCCTCCGACTTCAGTTAAAACAAATATTCCCTGTCCCTAGATTCGGCTAAAAAAAAAATTAAGTATGTTTGCGTATATAATTTATTTATAAAATTGTTCCTGGTGTACTGTAGAAGTTTGGACTTAGTGCCCTAGTATAAAAATATAATGTAACAAAATACTGTTAAGTAAACTAAATAAGGAGTTTTATGAAAACAAAATAAAAAAATAAAAAATCAGAACTCTGTTTTTGTATAATAATATTAAGAGAGTATACAGTTAGTTATAAGAAATTAGTTTCATGATTGTTGTGTAATGTTGAAATGTTTTATATATTTGTATAATTATCCTATTTTTAATCTTGTACATATTATATATTCTATATTTAAATCAAACCTATACATTGTATATAAGTTATTGTATATTAATGTGTTTTCATTGTGAATTTGAAACAGTTGTGCATTGAATTCTTTCCTATTCTATTTAAGTTGGGAGTGTTTGGTTTTTTTTTTTTTGTTAAATTTATAAAATCCTAACAAGGTTGAAATCCTGGAAAGGATAGTGAAGTTGAAATCCTGGATAGAATATGTGGTGGCTTTTAAAGTATTTCCTTGGTATGAATATAACTTTATGCTTGGCATAAATTCTTATGTGTATTAAAAATAGTGTTTTTTTTTGTTTTTGTGTTTGTATTATTTTCATTTTTCCTTTGTCCTTCTGGATGAAGGATTATGATTGAATAAAAAAAAAATAAACATACTTTCTTAATGAAACCATCATAACACAAAAACAAAATACCTCTTTAATTGTAAATGTATATATATATATATATACGTGTATGTGAAAAGGATTGAAACATTTTTAAGGATAGTACATCATCTACAACTGAAGTGTCATATCTCAAAAAAATTGTATTTTTGAGTGATTTTTATGAATGAGTGTGTAGAAATCAAATTCATAGTATATTAAATTACATATTCGCATGATCCTTCAAGCCAGACGACAGTTTTTCTATTAATTAAGAAAACTGACGTTCTAATCCATTTTAGAATTTTTTAAGTGCATTTCTGAAAAAAAAATTTTACATCTAAAAAAAATGTTGTTTTTTTTTTAAACTTGGAAAAATTAATTCTACATTGTCCAAGAAATTGTCCTTGTCATAATTGGATATGTTAGTTGACGTAAAAATGTATGAAACATATCAACTGTGTCCGGACCTATTGAACTAGATTTAGATAGTAAGCGGATTCTATGCTTAATAACCTATAAGCGAAGTTACTATGATAAAACATTTCAAATCTAACAAATTTTTAACTTAACTAAAATTTTATTTAATTACTTGTTTTCACTGAATTTAGAAATATAATTTAAATTTAATTTGCATAATATTTTTATATATAAAAATTTTTAATATTAATTTATTTTATTTTTGGTTGATTTCTGTTTTTCAATAAACTATTTTGGATAAGCATGCAATACAAAATTTAGCAAACAAAGTCAATGAAATTTATATAAAAAAAAATAAAAATAAAAACTTTAATTCAAAAAGAAAAGTAAGGTAGTCACCTTACCTTAACTTAGATATATTTACGTAATGATATCATGTGACTGGCATTACCTTCATTTAAAGTGTTTTAATTTTTTTTTTTTTTTTTTTTTTTTTTGTTTTCCATAATATTTCACAGAATCTGATAAATTTTGACTGCAGTAATTACATAAAAACAAAAAAAAAAATTGTTTTTGTAATGGCATACATAGAAAAATACAAAATTGTACTTTAAAATTGTTATTGAGAAAATTTTAATATTTTCTTTGAAAAATAAATTATTTTCCGAGAATAAATGTTATTGAGATACTATTTTTTTTTATGTATTTTTCAAACAATATTTTTAAATTATATTTAGGTGTTCTTATTAAGGACTTAAAAATGGAAGATCAATACATACTTTTATTGATTTTTTATTGTTATTATTTAATTATTTATTGTGTGTTCGGCATACTGGGTTATACTTATTCTGGTTGATATATATGTATATACATAAAATTATATTTTATTCAAATAAATTAGTTTCATATCAGTTATAGAAAATAATCTTTTTAAAAACCAGCAATTAAATTATAACACATATATCGGTTTATAACACAGAGATTGTTGAAATGTATTATTTTTCTCTTCTATTATGGCGCTACACTATGATGGTTGTGTATTTAGTTTAAATATTGTAAAAAATATAATCTTTGTTTAAGAAAATTATATGTATAAAGGAAATAAACGTTAATTAATTAATTAAAATAAATATAATAATGATAATATATTAAATTAATTAATGTGAACGAGACCCGATTAACCCGATTATTTTATAACGTATTTTTGTTCATTAAGAGTTCAAAACTAATGTTGGTTTAATATTTTAAATATAATAAGAATATATCGATTAAATATAATGACTAAATTTGAAGTTACATTTTAATGATGTCGTATTATCCGATTAAAATTTATGTGATCATTTGTTGTTGTTGCTTTTTTAATTTAATTTAATTTAATTTGTTTCAAAAATAATTTTTTTTTTTTTTTTTTTTTTTTAAATTACGAATTATTATTACCTGCCTGCCTGAGAGAAAGTACTTTGAATTTAAAATTTCAGATAATAAATTTTTTACCATAGTTTTAATTTTTTCTTAAATTTTGCTTGTTTTTTACTACTATTCTCCATTTTACACAAAAATTTACGATTGAACGAAAGGCGAACATAATTTTCATTTTATATTAATTAAACTCATTTAATTTATATCTTATTTTTGTTTTTGTTTTTGTTTTTACTATTTTATTGTTAAATGTAGAATTTCACCAAGATTTTAGTGAAATAAAAACGTTAATGATCTCAGTTTTTGTATATTAAAAGAAAAAAAAAAAAACATAAAATCGATTTGAAATTGAATTCGAAAATTTAATGAACAAAGATTATAAGAAAGAAGAAAAAGAGACAATAGGTAGTAGATTTAATTTTTTTTTTGGTTGTTTTTTATTTATGGTTTTTTTCTAATTTGAAAACAAATTTTAAATTAGCAGAAAAAAAGGAAATTGCAATTCGTATAGTTAAAAAAAAACACATTTCTTAGAAGGCGATGAATCACTCTAATGTGATAAATAGGTGTTATAGAAAATATTTGATTTGAACTAATATGAACTAGAATTAATAAAATAAGGTTAATTTCAGAGTTCATCGTCGTCCATTTTTATATAGTTCTACAGTTTGAGATGAGCTTTTAATCTGTACTGTTGTTATAGTTCAATGAAGTTGGTTGTTGTAGTTGGAGTAATACGATAAAAATATGGATATTAGTATGTAAGTTTTTTGTTTGTTTTTAAGTTAAGCCAAATATTAAGTCTCAAAACGAATACAAGAATGCACAACTTGAACTATAGTTGAAAATTGGGGTAAGAAAAATGTCCCTTTGATCAGTAGGGACATTTTGAAATTGAATTTTAATTTTGGAAAGACTTCAATTGTAATAAAGTTACATGAGTCTTAAAAAAATAATAAAATTATTTTAATTATGAGTATACTGTTGTCGTCCAACTGATACAATAAATTACTTCTACTAGTCAGATGTGACAACTTAAGTTTATAGTTGAAGAGATAAAAAAGAAAAGGCGTAATCATAATCAAGAATGGGACTTTAATTTGTTTTTAAACTCTCCTTAACACACACATTAACATTATTTGCCTATAACTCTGATGTCAGTAGATTTATTCTTCTATTTTCTTCTAAGCTGAATAATTTTATATTTATATTTTGTCGCTATTTCAATACATTTTTTTATTGTTCAAACCCATTCCTTGCGATCGTCAACGTATAAAACTATTTACATTTTTGTTGTATTTCTAAACGTCAATATTTTTGTTTGACACATCCTATGGTATTTGTTGCCTATTTGGAATTTAAAATATTCCGATTTGTATTTAATAAAACAAAAAATTATTTAATTATTATTATTTTTTACATCAACGTATCACTTTCAATTTCCGCATTTTATATTCAAACATTTGTTTTTAGTTAAATTTAAATTTCCTTTCTATAGAAAACTACATGCCAATTTAAGTATGTACTTACTATAATTAAATTTCCCTTTTTAATAAAAATATTTGATAGGTATTAAAATTTTAAAAATTTTCATTTTTTTTTTTTGGTAAATTTTTTAAGTGAAAATTTATATAGTCAGTTATGTTAAATATTTAATTCTTTTTTAATTTATTATTTATTACAAAAATGTTATTGTAATTATTTCATAATTATTATATTTTTTTTTTATTAATTTACGTAATTTTAGTAGTCAATTACTTTTCAATTTCCAATAAATTATGTATTACAAAAAAACTAATAAACAAAAACAGTTACACATAAGAGAAAAAGAAATAAATATGCTAAGTCATTTATATATTAACAAAAAAAAAATATTTATATTTTTTTATATATATGTATGTATTTATTATACATAATATATATATTGATTGCATCTCCTATAATTTTTACTTTTAATTCGAAATATTATTAAATAGAAAACCGGAAATTCGAAATAAATAAAAAAAGGTTCCACCTGTATGATTGAAGTACCTGTCAATAAAAAAAAAAAAATTTATATATATATAAGTAGTAGTTGCAGACTATATATATATATATTATAGTAGTTGCATTTAATTTTGGGGTAAACTATATTGTTTACACACCTTTGTGTAACTTCAATTTAACATTTTGATAGCATAAAAACGAATCAATCCTTGACTAAGTGTGCATATTGAAAACTGATTCTAAATGATTTGATCGATTATCAGTTATTTTATTTAAGATGTGAAACATTTAATTGAACTTTAACGTGATCCAGATGTCATAGTTTTTTTTTTTTTATATAATTACGTCATACTTTTTTGAAACGTCAAATTTGGGTTATTAATGACATTGTTTTCAAACTGCCATATTAAAAAATTATAATAATAATTTTTTGAATTGTGGTGAATCCTTTATGTTCGTTGTATGTCCAACTGAATGAACTGCCAGACAATGAAGATGAAAATATAAAAAAAATTCTTTGGATATTATTTTCAACATATTCAATGATATTAAGTGGATTAAGGAACTAAAAAAAAAATTGTTTTGCTTAGTAGCTATTGAGTCTGCAAAGGTTTTGACAATCAGGAGGGCCTTTAGCATATTTTCTGTAACATTTCGAGTTTAGTGAAAATTAAAAGGTACCTCCTACCTATTCTTGATATTCAGAGATCTGTCATATTCTTGATATTCACAGGATTTGTCACTTTATCACTCATTTTGGAGACTATGGTGTCATACGCGACGCGACTTACTGTTATGACAGTCACGTATTATTGTAGGTCTAAACTCTTCTAAATTTAACTAAAATTATATTTATAAATTTTTAAATATATATAGTTACTTACACAATTTAACTCAACTTTTATTCCAATATTATTTTTCATCTGTCACTAACTGACATTTTAATATTCAACTTTTGTTCAACTCTTTTGACATTTTATTACATTTCTACTCTATTTTTGATGTTGAGCTCAGATTTTTTTTTTTTTTTTTTTCAAGTTTTTCAACCTTAAAACTAACTCAATAAAGTTTACAGCGGAAGATTAAAAAAAAGAAAAATTATTAAATTGATTATAACTATTTTCAAATAATCAGTAACTTTTTAATGTAAACAAAATTCAGTGTTTATAACCAACCTTCCGTGGCAAAAATTCAATTCAATAAACGTAACTATTTTTTTTTTTTATTTGTGTAATGATGGGTGTACCTACCTACCTACCTACCTAACCATCTACCTTCCTTCCTACCACCCATTTAATATTATGCTGCACTTGACTTAATATGATTTTTATTTTTTTGAGTTAGTAAAATAATAACTGGTCTATTATTATAGTAAACTATCATTGTCACTGCCATTGGCATTTTTATTTTATTGTATATTAATGTCAGTTTATTTTTGGTTTTTATTATTTTTTATTTATTTATTTTTTTTATCTCAAATCTGTGTATCTGTGTCTCAGATAGTGTTAATAAATCCAAATAAAGAAGAGAAATGAAGTATATTTACAACAGTAGCAGTTGAATAAAATTGTAAAAAAAAAAAAAAAAATGTTCATTTAAAAAACAAACATGTAAGAAAAAAAAAAGGAAATAAAATATAACAAAAACGAAAAAAAAAAAAAAAATTGACATCATGCTGCAAATGTTGTTACTGTGTTTTGTTGCAAAAAAAAAAAAAAAAATTAAAAAGAACGAACAGTAAAATATTTGGACTTATTTAATTATGAATACAATTTAGTAATGTATTGGGTGAAGTCAGGAATTTAATTTTTAGGAAATATTGAATTTAGATTCTATTCAAATCAAAATTAGGAAATGTAAATTTTAAAAACTGGAAAAACGATAGGTTTCGAACGGGTTTGTTAAAGTAGAGGACAAAAATTGCTAAAACCTTTTCCTAATCACATGTCTTGAACATTTATTGACTGAATAGTTATAAATTATTTTATTAGAACCTTGTAAATAAATGGTTGGTCCTATCTTCATATTTGTCTTCAGACATTCGTATTGCAAATCCATCTTAAAATTTATTTATGATTTGTTAAATTTTTTCTAAACCATTCTCTTTTGGCAATATAATTCAACGATATTCATTAAAAACCTCATATTTTCAATTTTACATGATTAATAGATGCGTTCAACTCCTTCTGTCTGCATCTGTCATATATGTATAATCATTATATTCAATCTGTTCATTGTAAAAATTATGGTACAAATATCTGAACCCTTTCACAACGAAAGTCGACATTATTATTCTTTTAAATGATAGTTATTTAAAAAGAGACAGCGAAAATAAATATTTTATCAAAAATTTTCAATTCAATTTCAATTTAAATTTTTACCCCATGTATGTATACACATACAATTCCGAAATTCATCAAATAGATTCAACAGAAAATTTCTGCTTTTCATCGCCAGAATTAAATTTAAATTTAATTTGTTTTTCAAATAAATTATTACATTGCGGTTGTTGTCCAAGATAAATCAATAAAAAATAATTATATATCCCAAGAATAAATTGAAATGATAGAAAACAATTCATAATGATGAAATTGAGTACAATTTTTTTTTATCAAACTTCCTCGAATTTCGAAGAGCGGACGAATACTAGTCTTTTTTTATATTATGAAGTAGTTTGGAGTATGTAGTTTATATTTGAAGTAGATTTATAGAAATATTTATTAAATTTAATTTAAAATTATCCAAACATCATAATTCCGAATGTCTATTAAAATTTAATAAATTTTTTTTTAGCAACGACATTTTCCAGATGTGTCATTGTAAAAAATTTTTCATTTTAATTTTTTTTTTTTAATTATTTTGTTTTTATTTTAATGTTTGGTCAATTTAATTTAACAAAAAGTTATTCGTTAAAATAAAATTCATCATGATTATTTGTAACACTTAAAATGATTTCCCAGGAGAATGAATAGTAATAATAATAAAGAAACTTATGACATTTTTTGAAGAGTTCATTCACACTCTGGATTTATTATAAGGAATTACATGATGTCAACAAATAATTTGTGCATCATCCAAATAGAGTTTTTCATAATTTCATTAATTTGAATTTCGTAATGTTCCTTGATTTTTTTTCTCGTGTTTACTTCAATAGACTATCAATCGTCATTCTGGTCTACTCAGATATTGTTTTCGTTTGGAAAATACGATCATAAAGAAATTTTGTACTATGACCGTATTAAATTAATTTGAATTTATCATTTAATAATATGTTAGAGATGTTTCAACAAATGGACGTTATCAAATTAAAACAAAAAAAAAAGACGGGAGTATCAAAGTAGCACAATTAGCACTATCAAAAAATTCACTTTTCGGTGCGGTAAAATAAATTAATGACATTGAAAAAAAATTTACAAAATAAAAATCTTATGCGAGAGACTGGTATATGGTAATGGAATTTAAACACTGTAGTTGTTATACCTAAAAAAAAATGCATATCTCCTGAATTATAGTTTTTCTGGATGGTTCAATTGTTCGCTTCTAATTTTTTTTTTTTTTTAAATTGGATTTAATTGTTCAGTAGTTGAGAGGAAAATTCATTAATTTTGTAGATATACGAACGTTGAATTTTCATTTTAAAATCAGTTCCATATTTTTTAATCGATTCCGATGCTATTTTAATTTTAATTCTTATGTTTTAATCTATTTGTAAGTCATTTGAGGTTTGATTAAATATCTGAGAGTAGGTAGTTAGATAGCAGTGGATTGTCAATCCACAAAACTCATTATCATTGGTTGGTGGTACAATTATGAATTGTGAACAGTACAGAAATACTCAAAATAAACAAAACAAAAGATTTCTACATGCATTTCTCGTGAGTTATTTCAGTATCCACATTACATAATAAAAACAAATTAAATAATAATAAAATATTTTTAATATTTCTTGTAATTAGTTGAAACACATACTCATTAATTATTTTAAGTACCTGTATAGCATTCAAAAGGTTCAAACTATTCAAAGTAATATAGTCCGGAAGTTGAATTATGATTAAACAAACAGAAAGATGACTTTAGATAATAAAATTCTGACTGCATTTCAATTGATATAATTCTGAGAATTTTAATCTGACTTCTGTGTAAAACATTTTTTTTTATGACGAACTTATTCTCTGCTATTGTTTTTTGTTTTTTTATTTTTTTTTTTTTTGTTATATTGTATTACATGACAAATGTAACAATAAAAAATGTAATTACTTATTTTTAGTAACATTAAAATTAAATAATCAAAAAGACAAAAAAAAAAATTAACAAAAATTATTTTTGACTTGGTTTCGGTTGAGATTTTCTTCACTTAAAAAAAGAAAAAAAGCAAAAATAATTTTTTTTTTGTATGCCGCCAACTTAGTGTTAAATTATGGGCTAGGGTAAGTAGTTTTAAAATATTTTCATTTGAAAACTCATTGAATGGAAAATTGAAAATTTTTTGTTTTATGTAAAAAAAAAAAAAAAAAAACAAAACAAAAGAAAATAAATAATAAATCAGAATTTTTCGCAGAATCAAAAGTACTTTGACATCTGGAAACACTTGACTGAATATTTTATTTCGAGATACAAATCTGAAATTCGAATATGTTGGTTATTTACCCTTTGTTTTATGATCCCGATTATTACTGGCTGGTAGATTTTTCATTTGTTTTTATTTTTTTTTTTTTGTCAACTTGATTAAATCACTGTAATTTTGGTCTAAAAATAACGGTTGTGTTTTTTTTTTACCAAAAAAAAAAAACAGCTTTTTAATGGTTGAAAATTAAATAAAAGAAAATCAAAAATGAACAAAACGGTAATTTTTCCGGTGTAGTGAATTTTCAGAATAAAAAAATCTAGATTAGATTTTTATTTTAGTTTTGAGCTGAGATTAATTGTTTTAATTTTTTTAAATTTAAGCAATAAATCGTAATTGTTTGTAATAACTTTGAATTTTTTTATATATATATAGTTTTGTAATTTTAGAATATTTTCTAAACTTAATTTTAATTAAATAAAATAAAAAAAAATGGAACAAATTAAGTTCTTTAAAATTGCTTCATAGTACATAACACTTAACCGTTGATTAGATTATTACGAATTCATTATGTAGCTTATAAATTATTTATTTCAAAATACAAATTTAATCAATTATTAGGCATTTAAGATTTGATTTTACAGGTGTGATCTAGATGGCCGAATGGTCAAACAATCGGATTTACCAATATTACGTTCATTAACATCAGATTGTATACCATTTTATAGAATGTAATAATAAGATTGAAACCGCATAGTATAGATCGTATATTATTATATCTGTAAGAATATAAAGCTGTTGGAATTTAAAATTGTTCTTAAACGTGGCAATTTAGTAATATTTTCAATTTAAAGTTTGATATTGTTTACAAATCCACATTCTGAACGGAATTTACAAATCATATTCATACTTATTTCAATGGAAATAATTTTAAAACAAACTATAGAGAATAATGACAAAAATATCTAAAACTGTAAGCTGATATTAAAAGAGTATAAACTCAATATGCGTATGGAAAAAAAAGTCGAGAAATTCATTAAGGGCAATTAAATTTAGCATTATTTATTAACGCAATATTTATACAGTTCGATTGTGGATGTGATAAATATGAGTTTAGCAAAACAAATAATAGCGTAATTAGAAAACGACTATGAAATTTTAATTTAACAAAATAACGGTTATAAATTTTTAATTTTAAATTGGAATTCTAGAAATGCAAAAAAAACATCAATTCAGAACTAATAAGTGTTTGTATTTGAAAAATTCATACTCATCTTATTGCAATATCAAATCAATATTAACGAAAAAACTCTAATAAATTATATTTGATAATAATTAAAATATTTATAATATAGATTTTCTATTTTATTTATCTTAATTCATAACATTAAGATTTTTAAACTTCTTTATGAAAACAACAAAAATAAAAAAAAAAAGATAAGAAAATTATCTTCTTCCGGCGCTTAAAATTAATAAAATAACAATAATAAATTATTAAATTTATTTAATCAAAAGTCATTAAAAATTTCAAGAAAATCTAATTATCTTATATTAACTATAAACACCCATCTTGTTGTTTTCTTATAAAAAGAAAGTGTTAAAATTTATAAATATATATTGTAAATTTAATTTGAATCTTTTTAATAATATATAATTACTTTTTTTTTTTGTTTTTTAAATAACATTAAAAATAAAAAGAAAAACTATTTTCTCACCTGTGTAATCACATTTATCTTGTACAGGTAATAAAAGTCAAAATAATCATCTGAAAAATAAAATAAATAAAGACTCGTTTTGTATACTTTATATTATGACGAATAAACATTTTCTATATGTATACATATGTATGTATATATTTATGTATGAATGATATATAATTTAACACGCTTCTTGTCAACACTTAAAGAGCTTTCATTGCTCAGGAACAAAAAAAAAAAAATTCAAAAGAAATAAATTTAAAAAAAAAAAAATGTAATAAACAAAAACAAATTCGATTTTAGAGCATAAAAAAGTGTGACAATTTAAAAAACATAAAAAAAAACAAACAAAAAATAACAACAAAGTAATTTTCGCGCTTTCGCGATTATTCAATTATATTATTGTTATTTTGTTGTTTTTTTTTTTTTGTTAGAATTTGAATTGTTTTGTTTTTTGAACATCTGTTAATGTTAACTTGATTCAAATAAAAAAATTTGTTTTTTTTTTTTTTTAAATTCTTCAGTTGGATTTGCAGTTTGTTCTATGCGACATTTTTATTCATTTTGCTATGTAAGATTATATATAGATAATACAAATATTTATTTATACTTTTTGAGCGCTACAAACTTTCAAAGCTTTGAGTTTGATTTCAAAATTTTCGATCATGAACGATTCGATTTCGATTCATGTTCTTTATCTCTCCAACAAAGGTTTGGTTTTTTACACAAAAAATTTCTTAACTGTAGCATATTGTTTTATTTTCGTTCTATACGTTTCCTAGTTATACTTAGTTAAAGCCATTCTATATATATATCATATTAATATTTTACTTTAACTGTTTTTATTACCTGACCTAATTTTAGTTAGGTCCACATCTGTCTAGTTTCTTCTTTCATTACCTATCCATAATTGGATGTCAGCGGTTATATGATATTGTCAAGGATGTTCTGATAGATGTGTCGATCCGTTGCTGAATGGATTAAATCGCCAATTTTTCCGATGTCCGTCTAGTTTCTAAATGTTGCGCAACCATGTTAATTGTTATCTTCCTATACCTTTTTTTCCTTGAACTATTAACTGAAGTATAGTTCGTATTTATTTCCACGCATAATATGCCCAAAGTCCTACTTTGTAGGTTTTTTGTTTCTTTTGTCTTAGGAATAGTTCTCTTTTTGTGTTTGCTCTACGTAGAACTTCTTCGTTTGTATTGTGATCTGTCCACGATATTTTTTGAATTTTTCAGTAGATCTACATTTCGAAGACTTAAAATTTGTTGACTTTTTTTACTTTTAAGGTCGATGTTTCTACACCATATATGAGTATAGACCAAACATAGCATTTAACGAAGAGTAAGCGAAGGTCTAATTTCAATTCACGAAAACAAAACATTTTTTTGTATTTAAGAAATGCATTTCTTGCTGTTTCAATTCGGCATCTAATTTCCTTTTCGCAGCTCAAAACTACCATTCGAGATATGTGTATATAAGTATCATTTCTACAAATATGTAAATAAAAATACTTTTTTTTAACTTTCTTTAACTTAGTTGAAAAGTTTTGTAATCATTTTGGTTGCTTGACATTTTTTTGAGATATTTTAAATTTGGTTGTTAAAACGGTTTTCCATTGTTTATGAAAAAGAAAAAAATATACACTATGAATTAAATTAGTTTAGCTCAAAAATAGTTAAATGGCGTATGAAACAAAATTGATTCAGTCTGTTAATGTTAATAATATGATTTTCAGATAATTATTGTTGTGACGTTTTTTTTTTGTTTTTTTTCTTCCCAAAAACTTTTGGAACTTTGAAATAATTAAATTTTTTTTTATTTTAAATTAAAATTAGTCATTAATTCAGTTCAATGACTTTCAATTATTGTGAACATTTATTTTACAAATTGTTTATAAATAATGTTGCTAGCAACAATTTGTTTTTATTTGTTAATTGCTTGTTATTGGCGATTTTTTTTTTAATTTTTGCGTTCTTATCGGTGACTGACTACAGACATTTTCAAATGTAGAAAAAATGTTACTGTTACGTTTATAATGTACAAATTTTGTAACTTTATTTTTTTTTTTTGAAAAAAAGTGTTTGGTTAATTAAAATGTTAGTGGTTTTCCTAAACAAGCAATATTCGCAATATTGCTTATATTGACAAGTATTTTGTTCATAAACAAATGTTGCAAATGAACTT